>CM061067.1:2151798-2837798 GCA_030762895.1 Sophora flavescens | reverse complement strand
AGATAGAACATAAGTTTTATTCATTGATTTGGCAATACAATTTTACATTGTCAAAAATACATCCTGTCAATTTAAGCTAACTTATTCCTAAGAGAGCGGGCTAGAAAGTGACGGTTGGCATACACAGATGTGTGTCGAATTATGAGCATTCAAAAAGATAAGTTAAAAAGATGTTCAGTTGATATACACAATAAAAAATGTCAACTAAACTAAGATTGAGAATTTATGATTTCTTCCCAAGCCTTCTCCAGAGCCTCTCTGTCAGCCTTGGCTGCCAGATATTTAGATTGCATGGCTATTAGAATGTTGACAATAGTCCTGGCAGTCACCCCTGACTTTTTAGATTCATCGTCAATTTGATTGACCTTTTCTTTGCTGGCCGACAGAGTTTGTGCAAGTTAAGGTTTTTTCCCTTTAGCTTGAGTTAAAGCAACTTCTAAGTCAGCAATCACTTTGTCTACTGCCAAGTCAGCTTTGACGTTGTCGGCAATGACATGAATCTCTTGTTCTCTTGTGGCCTTCATGGTGCGTAGAGTCCCCAACATATTGTCCTTGCTGATTTCTTCGACTTCAAAAGGGGACATAACATCATTGATGGTTGACAATTTGTCTGTCAGACCATCAAAGTAGTCTTGGACAGAAGCCAAAGTGCCCCTGCTTGAAGTTGGCAGATTGTTCATAATTGGATTAAGTTGTTGGAGAAGATTGGCCATGGCCGAATGGACGACCGAATACGAACGTAGGATGTCAAGTGGATGCTTGAAAAGGGATTTCAGCTCTTGCATAAACTTGACAGCTTGATAATCACTCGAATCTTACCTGTCAAATTTGAAAAATGGGCAAATCTTGGTGAGTCTCGATGACCGACCTCTAACGAAAAAAAAATCAATTAAGTTTTCATGTTTAGAGGCGGGGAACTTTCACCTGGTTTGACGATAGTAGACAAGGTGTCTGTCGGAAGAGGTGGAAGATGTGACTAAGAATTAGAGTTTGTTGAGGAGTTGGTGAAGAATGAATTGGTTGTTCAGGGAGGATTGATGGCATCAAGATTGGCGATTGTTGAAGTTTTGCCTCTCTCCCTAAGCCGTCGAAAGACAAAACTTGGGGGCATCCGTTAGGAGTGTATTTTCAAATTTGAGGTTTCGTTAGACAGGATAGAAAGAGGCTACATAAAAATTGAGAAAGAAGTCCCAAAATTGACATATCTTGTTTTGGCTAAAAGAAAGTTGACAAGTGCTAAGTCGACAGACGGAAAGTTGACAGAAAAAATTGACAAAGAAGAACTACGAATTCAGAAGATTATAGAAGAATTGACAAGTGTGGAGTTGACAAGAAGTTCTTCAGTTGACATGTCAGACAAACAAGGCCGTTGAAAAGCAAAACTTGGGGGGCATCTGTTAGGGGTGAAATTACTGATTATTGACAGATGCATTTCGATAGGCTGACGAAGGAATCAGAGTAATGACTAATATTTTCTAAGTATTGAAAATATTTAGTTGACAAGAAAATACTGGTAGACAGAAAGGATAAATTGACAACCAAGCTTTTTGACAAAGTATTAAGAAGAGTTGTCAAACGTATAGAGAAGTGTGAAAATGGCTAAGTCCTCAAGACTGACAAGGCATTAGCGAGATAAGCTGTCAAGCAGCCAGACCGTCAAAGACAATCAAGTTGACGTGGAGCGATTCAAGAAATTGAGCAGTTATCAGAGTTATTTGACACACAGTTTAAATTTGAAATTTAGAGAACTGCCAAGGTACGTGGCAGTCATTTAGATAGGAAGTTACTACTAGGTATTTATTTTATTTGCTTATAAATACTAGTTATTACAATGTAATAAGGGTTGGAACTTGAAACATCCTACACGTCTCAATCACACAGCAGACTGACGGATTAACTCAAGTATTCCTTCCACCCTGTTATCATCAATACAATGTTCAATTTCAATACAATATTGGTTCATTTTCTTCAAGTTCTTCATACACTTTCCAGTTTATTCATCATGTTCTTCATATTCTTTCTGTAACTTTTGTTACTTTTCTGCACTTCATACTTGTTTAATCAAGTTTTCCTTTACTCTAATATTATAAGTAATTCTTAGTTTTTGACATCTTTTACTTAAATTAACATTTTCATTCGTTTCTATTCAATTTTCCAGAAATTTTCTTCATCAACTTTAATAAATAACTACTTTTTCTATATTAATTCATTTGTAGTGTTCTTACATTTCAAATCTAAGTTTTACTTCCTGTCAAGTATTCAAATTTAATTACTTAGTATTTCAGAAACTATTTCCATTATCTAGGTCTGTTACTTGATACACATCCTACGCATCTCGATCACACAGCAGATTGACGGATTAATTCAAGTACTCCCTCCACCCTTCTCATTTTCAATTCAATTCAATATTACAACCCAGTACAATATTGGTTTTATCCTTCAAAGTTCTTTACTTGTTCTCCATTATTCCTTAATATTTCGTTTATGTTCTTATTTTCATTTACCTTTCGTGAATGGTATTACTTAGATCCTATTTTACTTAACCTTACTTTCAAATTCATGTTTCTTTTCATTACAAACTTAATGCAACTAGGAAGTTATCGTCTACAATAGAAACTATTTTCTTCTTTTAAATTTCAAACTTATTTTTTAAAACACAAGTCGTTTTATTGTCAAAATTCATTATTGACAACACTTTGTATCTTTTTGATAAATTTAAATATTTGTTTTGATATTAAGTCTTTGCCAGTAATTTCTAATTTGGCTTCATTGTCAAATTCGTACTTGGCAGACAATTCACATACTTATTTTGACGAGATTACCGTATAACTCGTAGGTTTCACACTCGTTTGATCTATAATTATTTGTCACGAAAGAATTTTGGACACAACCAAAAAAACCACGTTAACAGGTACTCACATAGATTTGCCTGCACATTACTTTATAGTTTTATCATTTAATTTTATCTCATCATATCTTGCACTCGGATTTATTTTACTCATTGTGATATGAGGTGACATAGGTGCATCTTGGACTTGTGCATCCAACATTATTCTTTAACTTATTGTTCTCTATTGATTGATGTTAGAGACACAACATTTCTTCTTAAAAGAACACGGTCATGAATGGTTAAGAAAATTTCAACCATTTAACACTTAGTGGCTAGTGTCTTTAGCTTAAGTGTTTTTTTATATATGGGTTGAGTATCCCTTATACTTTAATTCAATACAATTTTTGCTTATCTTAAAAAAAAAAACTTTTACTCACATTGTAAAAAAATTCAACCATTCATCTGACTTCTTATGAGGATTATGTGCTAGGAAAGTGCATATAACTAATCCTTTTTTATTTTGTTCCCCACTCCCAAGTCCCATCTCAAGTGAACCTTTTCCGGATGATAATTTTGTTCATCACTTGAATCCAACGAGCATCCTTATGAACTTAACTTAAAATATACAGAATCAGATTGATGAAACAGATCACATTAATTTTGATGTAAAATCACGACTCAGAGCAATACTTTAATAATGTGTTTGGATGAAGGAATGTAAGAGGGTAATGTATTTTTAGAGGATAATTAGAATTCATCGACGTAAAAATATAATACATTTTACGTTGATGAACTCTAATTACCCTCTAAAAATACATTACCCTTTTAAATTCCCTCATCCAAACACACTATAAGAGTATACAAGAATTTATCTTCAGCCTCTGGTGTGAAACCTCAGAGACGATAAGCCACACCATGTCCAGGAATGAATCTAGCATTTTCTTCCGTGTACACGTGAGTTTCATTGAGAAGTCTGAAACAACAATGATTTTGATGTCAACAAGTAAGGATGTTGATATTATGATCGGAGTTATTTATTCAATAGTTTTTTAATGTTTTGACTGTGCTAAGTTAATTAATTTTAGAAGCATGTTAATAGGTATCCTAAGATATTAATTGGTTAAGGAATCAATAAAAAAAATTTGTTGAAAAGTGATGCACTTAATATTTTGATAAGTAGTATATTTAATTTTTTAATAATAATTTGCTTTTATTGAAATCCTTAATTAATATCTTAGGATAGTGATTAGAAGGATCCTTAAGTTTATCATAATTCTTGAAAGTGTTTTGTATGTGAATTGCAAAGGATATGTACTTACGATCGTGAAAGAGTCTTATTCATGGTAGCAGATGACTGGAACCAATCGCCATCTAGATATAGCAATTCAGCATTTATCCTTGCTTCAATTCTTTTGTCCATTTCCTCACCGTCAATGAACAGTGGTTGGTCTGAAGCCTGTATTTTTTAAAAGCATAAAAATTCTCGTAAATAAGCTAAGTAGCAACACAAGCGAGGATAAAACTCCTCTAAAGTGAGTGGAAATCTGTAAAGTGAGAAAGTAAAGATGTATTCATCCTTGATTAATTGAAGCACATTTAGATTATAATCCAGTTCAAATAATCAAGCGTGGATATACCCTTACCTTATCGCTTTATACATTTGCTTACAGGAAACTAATCCCCCAAGCATATATTTCTTTTTGCTTACCATGACCCATCCCCATGTATCAGCAAAAGATGGTACATGAGTCGTATATGCCATTACATCTGCAAAGAAACAAGCACGCGAGTATACATAAGAAAAACATATCTGAAGTAAAACCATAGTAGTATATCCTTGTGTCCTGTTGCCTCTGCTATTAATATCTGAATTTGAATAATCAGAACAAATGGCTTGAATTAGACCGTCTTACATTTAAAAACCTGTTTGATTGTGTTATATATTGAAGTGAAGACCTCCTTGTGTGTCAATATACCTGCCGGTCCAGCCTGCACATGATAAATATAATGTGTCCATCATTATTTTTGAGTGGGCGGGTACATAACATCTTCTTAGGACATAAACAACATTCTTAATATGGAAAATGATTCTTGTGCACTATTGTTTGTACACTTTTTAGTTATACCTACTTTGATTAAGAAAAAAGAAAGACAAGGGATATATTTTGAAAAGTGTTTGTGTTATTTTATCATCTAAAAAGGAAATTGAAGGAATTCCCTATGCATATGCCCTGTTAGTTACTATGCATAGGCCTTGTTAGTTTCAAATTCTGTTAGTCTGTTAGTGGCTAAAGTATAGGAGTCTGTTGGTGGAGTTTGTTGCTATTGCTATCTATAAATAGCATAGCTTTGCTTGAGTCTGTATGTGAATAATCCCAATTTTCATTCATCTAATATACAAAAGCCATACATTCAGCTTGTTCCTTTTTTTAGATGGTATCAGAGCTAAAATCCTGGATTGTGATACTGCCCTGCAATCATGTCAGACACAGAAGATGAACATTCAAAGAAAGAAGAATCTTCCTCCTCTTCAAGAAAAGAAAAGAACAAATCTTGCAGTGGAGAAGTCATCGATCATATGTCTCCATACTACCTCCATCCTTCTGATCAACCTGGTCAACTGTTTGTGAGTGAGCTGCTCAACAACACAAATTATGGCGAATGGATTGCAGACATGAGCAATGCATTATATGCCAAGAACAAGATTGGCTTCGTGGATGGCACCATCTCCATGCCCGCAGATCGATTCTCCAGATCTTGGTCATTGGATGCGTTGCAATGCAATGGTAAAGGGTTGGTGAGGAATGGAATGGATAAAGAAGTAAGGAGCGAGTGTCGGGTATCCAGAGGCTGCAAGAGAAATCCGGGTTGATCTTGAAGATAGGTTTGCCAAAGGAAGTGCACCTAGGGTGTATGAATTAAGGCGAGCCATAAGTCTTCTCAGGCAAGAAAAGTTATCAATCCCAGCATACTACACCAAATTAAAGGGGTTATGGGATGAAGTCCAATCCATAACACCTTGGCCAAAATGCGATTGTGGAAACTGCACATGTAATGTTCAGAAACAATTGGAGCAAATGCGAGAAAAGGATCAATTATATGACTTTCTTATGGGCTTGGATGATGTTTTCAGTACAGTGAAAACACAGATTCTCAGCATGGCTCCAAAGTTGAATCTTGGACAGGCTTATCATCTAGTGGCAGAGGATGAACAGCAAAGGATGATTTCAGCAATGAGCAAACCTGTTGCGGAAGTTTCAGCTTTCCAAATTCAAGGTAATAACAAGGGAACCAAGAAGGATAGACCAAAATGTGATCATTGCCACAAAATTGGTCATGTTAAGGAAGAATGTTGGGAGATAGTTGGCTATCCACAAGACTGGAGAAAGCCATACAAAGAAAGAAAAGAAAAGATAGGATCTTGGAGCAAGAAAGGTAGCTTCAAGGTGAATCAAGTTAGCACAGGTGAAAGCCCTATCCCCGGTGCAGTCACTCAAGAAGATGAGAAGCTAATGCAACGACTTCAAATGGATGCGAGAACCAGCCACGACAAAGACAATCATCAAAACCAAGTGTAAACATGGCGGGTAAAACTTTAACAGGGAATAAAATCCCTCAATAGGCCCTGGATAATTGATCAAGGGGCCCTTGAACACATCACATGTGACCAAAATAATCTGCAAGAAAGTTTTCTTTCTAATGGTCAATCTGTGAAAATTCCCAATGGCACAAGTGTGCCAATCAAGGGAATAGGAACTGTTAACTTGTCAAATGGATTAAACATCAATAAAGTGTTGTATGTTCCTGATTTTCACTGTAATCTCCTCTCTGTCAGTAGGTTAACTAAAGAAAATAACTGTTCCATAACCTTTGTAGCCAACTCATGTGTTGTGCAGGACTTACCCTCGAAGAAATTGATTGGAAAGGGCAAATGCCAAGATGGTTTATACCTCCTTGAACCAATGCATGATGGAGGAATAGCTATGAAGGTAGGAAAAACAGTAGATTTTAGTTTGTGGCACTCTAGGCTAGGCCACATTTCTGATGCAAAACTGTCTTGCATAGGCATATCTGCCTCTATGAATAAGAACCAGAATTGTAAACCTTGTGACTCTTGTATAAGGGCTAAGCAAACTAGGTTATCTTTTCCCTTGAGTTCAATAAAATCTAATGCTTGTTTTGATCTTATCCATTGTGATATATGGGGTAGATATAACACTGAGTCAAGCATTGGAGCATATTACTTTCTTACCATAGTTGATGACTATAGTAGGGGAGTTTGGGTGTATCTAATGAAATACAAGTCAGAGGTAGAATACTATCTTCAATCTTTTGTATGCATGATAGAAACTCAATTTCAAAAGAGAATCAAAAGGGTCAGAAGTGACAATGGTTTAGAATTCACTTCAATTAATATGCAAAACTTTTACAAAGAGAAGGGAATTATCATGGAATTAACATGTGTTTACACTCCCCAACAGAATGGAGTAGTGGAAAGAAAACACAGACATATTCTTGAGATAGCTAGAGCTATAAGATTCCATTCTGGTCTTCCAATACAATTTTGGGGGGAATGCATTCTTACAGCTGTTTATTTGATAAATAGACTACCTTCAAAGGTTATTAATAACAAGACACCCTATGAGATTATGTTAGGAAAGAAACCTGATTATGATCATCTTAGAGTCTTTGGTTGTCTTGTGTATGCTGTGAAAACTAGAAAAGAAGGCAAGTTTGATGAAAGGGGGAGAGCTTGCATCTTTGTAGGCTATCCTACTGGACAGAAGGGATACAAATTGTTTGATATATCTAATAAAGAATTCTTTGTGTCAAGAGATGTAATTTTCTGTGAAAAGGATTTTCCCTATAAACATGTATGCAAATCTCATGACAAAACTCCTAAGGAACAACACACAATATCTGAAAACTATGATCAAGACTTTCAACTTCATTCACCATTGAATGATGACAAGACAAAAGAGACAGATTTGCAAAATCAGCATATGACAGACTTGTCACAGGAATCAGAAGCAGAGCATGATCAGGATATAATCCATGATCAAACTGGAATTCGTGACCGATCCGAGACACAGTCAAAGGGTAAGATCGCTTCCCAGGCACTTAGCAGACTATGAAGTTGACTTACCTCCATCCATTACTGATCCCAACACTGCTTCAGGTAACACTGTACTTTATCCTATTTCAAATTTCATATCTTATGACAAATTTTCACAATCACACAAGGCTTTCCTAGTGGCCATTTCCTCTGGAGGTGAGCCGAAGAATTTCAAGCAGGCAGTAGCACATGAACATTGGAGGGAAGCAATGAGAAAAGAAATTGCAGCACTTGAAAGCAATGAGACATGGTCCTTGGAGAAACTCCCACCAGGCGAGAAACATAGTGGATTCCAAGTGGATTTATAAGATCAAGTACAAGCCTAATGGAGACATTGAAAGGTACAAGGCTCGGCTGGTTGCAAGAGGCTTCACTCAAGTAGAAGGAGAAGACTTTCATGAGACATTTGCCCCTGTAGCAAAACTTGTCACCATCAGATGCTTACTGACTGTAGCAGTGAAGAAGGGATGGATTATTCACCAATTGGATGTGAATAATGCATTCTTGCATGGTGATTTGACAGAAGACATTTATATGAAGATTCCAGAAGGTTTTGCAAAGAAGGGAGAAACAAGGGTGTGCAAATTGAAGAAGTCAATCTATGGACTCAAACAAGCATCCAGAAATTGGTATCAGAAGTTCACCAAGGCTTTGAATGATGTTGGTTTTAATCAGTCTAAGGCAGATCATTCCTTGTTTATCTTCAAGACTGAAGGGGTGTTTCTTGCTGCACTCATCTATGTGGATGATGTCATTTTGGCAGGAAACAGTCCAGAACTTATGAAAAGGATTAAGGAGTACTTGGACAAAACTTTCTGCATCAAAGACTTGGGAACCTTGAAGTACTTCCTGGGAGTGGAAGTAGCAAGATCACCTAATGGAATCGTCTTGAGCCAGAGAAAATACACTCTAGACATCCTTCATGAAACAAAGATGCAGAACAGCAGGCCCAGTAAGTTCCCTATGGAACAGAATTGCAATCTGAGGTTTAACAAAGAAGAACCTGACACTGATGCAACCAGATATAGGAAACTGCTAGGGAAACTTTTGTATTTAACCATAACAAGGTCAGACATCACCTATGCTGTGAACACTCTGTGTCAGTTCATGACCAATCCTAAACAGATTCATATGGATGCAGTGGATAGGATCCTGAGATATCTTAAAACTACCCCTGGTCAAGGAATTTTTATTCCGGTAAAAGGAGGTCTTGACCTGCAAGCTTATTGTGATGCAGATTGGGGGGGATGTCCTCTAACCAGAAGGTCTTGCACTGGCTACCTAGTGATGCTGGGACAGTCACCAATATCATGGAGGACCAAGAGGCAAACTGTTGTGGCAAAATCATCACCAAGCGAGAATCTGAAGCATGGCATGCTGCAATGTTAGTGAAGTTATTTGGCTCAGGTGGCTCTTGTGAACTTGAAACACCACAACAGAAACCAACTGAACTTTATTGTGACAACCAAGCAGCCATCCACATTGCAATGAATCCAGTCTTTCATGAGAGGACAAAGCATGTTGAGATGGATTGCTACTTTGTTCGAGAGAAAATTCGGTCAAAAGAAGTTCAGCCTATGAAGATTGGTACTGATAATCAAGTGGCAGACATATTCACTAAGCCATTAGGCAAAGAGAGGTTCGAATTCCTGTTAAACAAGTTGGGCATTAGGAACTTGCATGCTCCAACTTGAGGGGGAGTGAAGGAATTCCCTATGCATATGCCCTGTTAGTTACTATGCATAGGCCTTGTTAGTTTCAAATTCTGTTAGTCTATTAGTGGCTAAAGTATAGGAGTCTGTTGGTGGAGTTTGTTGCTATTGCTATCTATAAATAGCATAGCTTTGCTTGAGTCTGTATGTGAATAATCCCAATTTTCATTCATCTAATATACAAAAGCCATACATTCAGCTTGTTCCTTTTTTTACAGAAATAGTATAAAAAACATGTTAAAAAATAATGGCTTAAATCGGTCATTTTGGTTTCCATTTCTACTAAACAATTTGAGAAATATTAGCAAACCATTTTCTAACACATACCTTTTAATACACTCCCTGCTCATATTGGTTGAAATTCATGTGGATCCTACAAAATTCAAATAAGATCCACATGAATTTGTTAGAGAAGTGTGTGTTAGAGAATATGTTCTTAAGACTTCTCAAACAATTTTGTCAATGATCAACATGAAAGTGATTTGGAAGAAGAGAAAGGAAAGTGATAGAGTACGAAGTAAAGAGAGAGAATTATTTACTTATTTTTTAAATAAAATAAAATAATTAAAAAATATTTATATTGTCATTTGTCTTGTCACATTATCAACATTATCAGTTAACGTTAGTTGACTCACCATAGAGATATTGAACAATAATTTTTAACTTTGCAAGGATCAAAACTGACAATTTTTTTTCTAAGAACGAAAACTAAAACGATCCCTATTTGCATAGTTCTAAAACCTATTTAAGCCAAAATTAATATGCAAATATCATCACTATTTTAATAATCTAACCTGGGTCACAAAAATTCCATCCTCGTTGAGTTTGGGCTTCAGGATATTCTCGTAGAACGATTTTGTATAGAGTTGATAGCAAGGCCCACCTTCAACCGGGTCTGCCAAATCTCCAACAATGATATCAAACCTCTCGTTTCTCTTCTCTAATTCAGCCCTACAAAACGAAATTCATGTTGAAATTTTAGCTTCATTAAGCAAGGAACACCACGAAATCAGTCAAAAGAATGATAAAGGTGAGGCCACCTCCAACAAGAGTAGCTTCGAGCATCTCTATCCCAGCCGTCAACATTCAATCTTACGTAGGTCTTATTCTTATATATCACATTTTTTTTATTTTTTACCACTTAAGCATCTCATATCTCCAATCCGATATTTTTAAAAAATTTATTAAATAGGTCCCACAAATTATCTCATATCATTACAATTAATCAACAATTTTACTAAATGGACTCCACCAAAATGCTTTTAAAGTACAGAGATGCCCACTTTTTTTTAAGCAGTAGATTCTTATACCAGCACCTCTCTTTAGTTGGTGTTTATGAAGCATCTCACTCCAATGATGTGATCTTATTAAACATTGGTGCTTAATAAGAATTTTCTTTACAAGCAACTCCCTTGGGGGTGCTAGCCATATGCAGCGATAAAAAAAAAACGAGGAGCTTACCTATTAAGCATCGGTGCTTAATAAGCACCCACCGTTGAAGACAAATTAAAAGGAGGTGAGGCCAATTTTAAAACTTTTTAGAAATTGTTGGGTTGAAGAGATGAGATGTTTAAGTTGTAAAAAGTGAAAATGAGTGATGTGTAATGACGATACCCATTTAAGAATTCCAAAAGTTAAAAAAAAATAGGGTATTGGGATAAAGATGCTTTAAGGTGTTTATATAAGCACCCATGTGTAAGTTGAAAAAGTGGGATGTTGGTGGGACCTATTATGACTTAATAAATAAATTGTTGATGAAATATAAGGATGTATGGTCACTGTTGGTCATATTTAGTAAACATTTTGAAGGTATTGGGTTTGAGAGGTAGGATGTTTAAGTTATAAAAAAAATGAGTAATATGTAAGAGTAAAACCCACTTAAAAATCCCTAAAAATAAAAAATGTGGTGGGATGGGATGTAAGGAGAGAGTTTTTTTTTTTTTTTTTGGGGGTTAAAGTATAAGGTGAGAGCTTTACAATAAATGGATCATTCAATCTATAAATACCGCGACTTTTTTTTTTGTTCAGATAAATACCGCGACTTTGTTTAAGAATGATAGAGGAATAAACATTGATAATGAATATTGTACAAAGAATAAAAATAATTGACCAGTGGGACATGACCTCTTGGCTTCGCTTTCAAAGGGTCAAGAAAACAAAAGAGAAGTGGTCAAAGAAAGATGGTTACTTGTCTTCAAATAAAGTAAGGGAAATGGAGAATATTTGCTCGAATCAATTTTTTTATTATTGTCTTTATAATTATATACGCTCTTAATTATTATCAAGTTATTAGTTATATCAGACTGCAAATAGGGCACTTTAATAATCAAGTACTAATTAATAGTAACGAATATTTCTTATTTTTTATCATTATATATCTCATTATTATGGTCTTTGATTTATATTTTACTTAGAAGGATAAGATTCAATGTATGAAATAAGGAAAAAAAATACCTCTCATTTTGTAATCTCTAATAAACAAAAAAGAAAAAGAAAATCATAGAACAAAGGAAATTAAATAAGTTACTTGGCATCATTGATGACAAGGTCGAGCTTCTTATGAGCGAAGGCCTCCCTATTTACGGTTAAGTATTTTATGCAGAAATCGACCACTTCCTGCAAGAATTAGTGATTGAAATTTGAATAATATATTCTGATCATAATCATGCATCTTCATCATTCTTAAGATCAGGTTTTATAGCTGTATATTGAATTAGACAGCTAATTAAAGAGCAATATTGGCTATGGTAATATATTCAAAAATATATATATATATATATATATTGGATATGGTAATAACCTGGTCAATGTCACACATGACCACTCTCTCCATTGACTTGTGCTTGAGGGCTTCCCTAGCAGCAGACCCTTCGCCTCCTCCCATTATAAACACTGTTTTTGGGCTGCCACAATCATGACCATTACATGTCTCTTCATATTAATCAAAGGCTTCAAACATCCCTTCACCAAAAAGCCCAATCGAGTACACCAAGAAGCATAATCTAGTGTAATATTTTGTCACCTTGCAACTAATTTATGAAGAGAAAATCTGAAGGAGAGATAGCGCATGCGTTTGTACGCGAATTATTTTATGATGACGGTTACCAAGAAGACGCAAATTGTGCTTCCCATATATCACCTTAATTTAACAAAGATAAAATTAAAACTGCAAGCTTTCTGCGTGTTCTTCAAAATTTGCCATCTTAGAGCTTGGCTAAGGGTGTGCTTGGGAGTTTGGAGGGGAGGGGAGGACTTTGGAGGGTTTTGGAGGATAATTTTTATACATATTACTAATAAATTGTGAGTCATAAACCCTCCCTCCCTTACCCCCTCCATATTCCCATACACACCCTAAGTTTCTTTGTAAATAATGCACGTAAGTGGTTTAGTTTGTTGTTCTGTTTTGTGTAGTTCTCCATTTTTTATTGGACAAACGTTCCTTTCTTCATCATTTTGTTTTGTTTATGGGTTGGGTACCCCTCCTATCCATGTTAATAATATTTTTGCTTATAAAAAAACAAAATTACTAATTTTAATAAGGAATAATACAAACAACACTTATAAGAAGTCATGAGAGAAAAGAAATCAAACGTGAAAATTATTAGATTGTTTGTGAATTTGTATTAAAAAAAATCTTATCTAACAATTTACATTTTTTAAAATTTATTATGAATAGTTGTGAATTTTTTTTATTCTTATATTTGAGCTAGCAAAGGTTCATGCAATTTGGCATTGAAAGTGATCATTAGTTAAAACCCACTCCATTGGCTTCAAAATGAGGTTCCCAATCGTACTTGAGACCACGATCTTATGGTTTCGACAATCTTTGTAACTATATCGCAACTGCAATTGTGACAATACTAACCACATTTTTCTTTTACAATTGTTTGCATCAATGATATGTAGTAATAACCGCTATTGTGACCGTATTTTAAAATCTTAAATCCCTGTCTAAAATTATGACAAGAAAGTTCAAAGTCAAACCATTCCCTTTGATGGAAATCTATACTTTCACTTTAATTAAACACAGTTTTGTACATATAAAATATTTATAAAAAATTAGGCCATAAAATAAGAAATTTTATCATAACTCAGATATATAAAAAATTTAACACCATCCGAGTTATAGAAACTTACTTGGGGTGACATAAAAGAGGGGGATGAATCAAGCATTCATGATAGATGAATTCATCTATCTCAGCACTCTGCATCTTCCCATCAATTACCAAAGCCTAATATAATGTAGCATGAATAATCGTCACATATATAAAAACTATTAGTAAATAAGAACATTTTCGTCCCTTTTCTCCTCCTAATTGAACAGTAGAACTGAAAAGGGAGTGACAGAATAATTATATTGGTCTGTCCATATTAGGAAAAAGGAAAATAAATAGCAGCTTGCAAACCTTTCCAAAACGCTTTGTATCAAGGAGAGCGATCTCCTGGTAATCGCTAATCCCTCTATGTAGCACACTATATATTGAAAATTATGTGAAACAGAAATGAGTTGATGTAATTAAATTAACGAAACACCTGAAGTTGAAATAATGAAAATGATATCGTATTCGTGGTTGTTCAAATAATGAAAATGATATCTTCTCCCTGCTTTAACCTCTTTACATTAATTTGAGGTAGTAAAATGCAATGGGATAACGAACCTGTTCAGTGCAAAAGACCATTTGAGATCATCATCGATCACTTCCTCGTACCAGGAAAAATCATTGGTGAGGTTTTGTACAGTTTCATGGCCAAACTTTGGGTACCCGTTGACGAAGAACACCTCCGGAGCCTCACCCATGTTTATGTATTGGAGAATTTTATGATTCTGATACCACAACAGTGCACTGATATGGGAATTCGGGTGTGGTGTGAAAAGAGTGAGTACGTATGATGCTTTTATAACTCCTCGTACTGTTTGCTATACTATTTTAATGTTTTAATTAATACGCTGAAATTGTTGAATTATTTTAATAATATAAAAATAAACAAGTAAATGATAGAGTTTTTTTTTTAGGAAAAGTAAATGATAGAGTTAAGATTCACAATAAATTATTTTTATAATTAATACCATCAATTACACTGGTATATAAAAAAATATATAATATTTTGAATTCCACCCGGAGCAATCTAAATTTTGTATGAATAGACTTTAACGTTGTTTTTGAATATGGGAAGAAGGGTGGAAAGAAGTATGAGAGAATAAAAAATGAGTAAATTTTTAATTTGTTTAAATTGAAAGAAAAATGAAAAAAGTAACAGAAAAAGAAAAATTAAGTTATGATATAAAAACACTTTGTCCTTTTGATAATAATAATATTTTATCTCGTTTTTTAAAATATAAAAAAGAGTAAAGTGTCATCTCACTAACTTCTCTCTTCTCCCATCAAAATCTCTTAATAGGTGGGAACAATATTTTTTTCGTGGGTTGCACCGAAAATTTATCTCTGCTCTCCTCTCTTATTGCTCATCCAAACGACAAATGTCCAATTTTATCTTCCACTTCCCTCTTCCCCACTTCCCTTGATTCAACCGATACGTAGCGTAATTGCATGGTAAAAGTTCCAAATTCGTTAAAAACATATTAGAGGCGGTGAAGATAGAAAGGATGTATGTCATCCTTAAAAGATGTGTTTTAATTTGAATCAACTCAATGAACTCGAAAAATTGAGCCGAACCAATAAATTTGGTTCAAATTTTTGCATGCTGGGGTTAACTCCAACAAAATCGATTAAGTGTGCATTTGGAGGAGCATTAGATAAAAATGATTTTAAATGAAATTGATTTTGTAAAATTTATTTGATTAGAATCAAGTTTATGGTGATATGATTTATGTTTGAATGTTTTTGTTTTAAAAGTAAGTTTTAAGTAAAACTTAGTGTAAATTTTTCAATTCAACGCAAAAGCTAGTTTCTCTAGTTTCAAGTCAGAATTGCTTCTAAAGGAAAAATCAATTTTACTTAACAGTAATCAAACATCCTATTTCACTAAAATCACGTTTGACAAGAGGTAAAATCAATTATGCTGGTTTCAACCTTGAAACCAAACACACACTAATACCCATCGTGAATGATAGGTTCTCGAATTATATTGCCTCTGAAACCAAACTGACAAACCACACACATATAATTCCAATTTTTAATTGTCAACTCGATGGACTAAACCAATTGACTTTAAGTTTAACTTCTGAATTCGCTCCCAAATTCATATATAAGTGGATCCCTATTATATATGAGAAGGGATGCACTTATTCCAAGATTAAGTTTAACGTACTTATTCTAAATCTTCATCTTTCAATTTTTGTTAATTCAATGGAAGTTAAATGAGTTCTTTAATGAATTAACATAGATCATTAGATTAGAATATATTGAATGGTGATGATTTGGATTAAGTGTTTTAAACTTACTCTTGGAGTAAGTGGATCCCTACTATATATATATATATATATATATATATATATATATATATATATATATGACAAATAGTATTGGGAGGGTTCTCTACTTAGACGCCTGACAATATCCTGGAAAATCAATCTCTTACCCATCGGATAGAAAGATACTTCGAAAAACCGAATCAAATCAACTCGTGAACGAACACTCATAATACTTAAGTTAAGACATTCTAATATCTAAAGCATGAATTAGGTCCTTCAGCATGACTAATCTTTGACTATCGATGGAAGGATATCCTTGATGCATAAAAAAAAAAGACGCCATTGTTTGCGTTTGCAGTTGCACGCCACAATCAAGACAAGGCATGAGAACGCCAAGCAGAAGGTAGTAGATAAAACATCAAGGGCATTTTGGAATTTCTATTTGTTTTCTATTTTTTTGGTAGATGTCTGTTTGTTTTCAAATATTTGCATTTTTAAATTTTAATTGTTCATTTCATTATTTTCATTTTTTAATAATTAATTAAGATTTTTATTTTTAAAATACTTAAAATATATTAACCAGGTGTGCGAATAAATAATTTGGAGCTACAAATTGTTAACGCTTAAGAATGTTCGTATCCAAACCGATTCAAAAGAAGACCGAAAACCCGATCCAAACAAACTTAAAATCAAACAAAACCGATATTTATTTGATTTTTTTATCTTATTTTATGAAAATCGATCAGATAAAATAGGATTTCGAATCATTTATTTGAAACCGGTCAAATAAAATCAAACTACATATATAAAATTTTATATACATTTATCCTAATTTTTGTATTATTGATTTTTTATTTGTTGATTTTTTTCTTAATAATATTTATTAATTTGATATAAGGTAATTTTATACTATTTTATTAATAGTAAAGGGATTGTGACATGCCTATTGTGCAATCCCTTATCATACCTATTTATCTAATAAAATGTATTAAATGATGGAATTTATTAATACCTCCCATCTATATTATAAGAAACAAATGAGTTCATTTGTTTTAATCCAAAACATTAGAAATATGCATCAAATTTCACATATATCAAATACTAATTTCCAATGTTACCCTTATTTATAATATGATTTGTATTTACGAGATGTATCAATTTTTCATGCAAGTAGGTTGGTTCATCAATATTAAAAGGGGTATTTTTAAAATCTATATGAGTATTAATTACGATCAGCTCATTTTAAGATTTTTCCTTAATCTATGTCATTTAGGATTTTGTCTCTTATAATATGGATCGGATGTAGTATTAGATAAAATATTACTAAATATAAAATGAGGTTAATTTAAAATAAATCTAACTAACTAAATCCTAAGATAACATTTTTTATTTTCTATCAATATTGGATACGTTAATTTATTTGTGAAAGTGAAACACAATAAATTTTAGACTAGGATTATAGAGGTAAAAAAAATCGATTATTTTAAAGATATTCATATTGAACGTTTTAAATTTATGCAGAACACGTTTTAAATTTACATGTGGAATCCTAATCCCAGTGAACACCATCATCCAAAAGCAATATGAGTCTGGCTAACGGTGCATTGGTTCCGTTTTAGGTGGGAAAAAAATTCGAATCAATATAAAAAGTTTGATTCGTTTCGATTCAAATCGAATCCAAAAATTATTAAATTCTAAAATATATATAAATATTAAATATATAAAATAGTAATATATATATATAATAAATAAAATAAATATTAAACTATTAAAATATATATAAATATTAATATACAATAAGTATTAAATATTAAAAAATATATGTAAACATTAAAAACATAATAATTGGTTCGGTTTCAAAATTCTTGAACCTGAAAATCGAACCAATTATCATTGGATTTGGTTTGGTTATTTTCGGTTTGGATCCGAATATCAAAAAAATTCGAACCATTTAAATTATTTAATTTGAATTTTCGGATTCTTCAGATCATTGATTCGGGTCTTACTTTCTTATAAAGCAAGCGATTGCCATCGAAGAAAAACAATAAATTGAGCATCAAATAATCAAAGGTGTAACGTGTGGGCCATCATCATCGTATTGGTAGCAGTATGTTGCAAGATTGAGACTTGATGCGATGCTGGAGTCCACCACTATGGATGCTGTGGTCGTTGTGGAGAGCCCACTAAAATTTGCATGCCCGATTGTCCTTGAAATGCAACAGATCTTTTTTAAAAAATTTTAATGGTGCAACTGCAAGACTACGAACGCAATGTTTAAATTGAGATTTTTTTTTGGTAGACAAAGTTTAATTTATTTATGTTTGAATAATTCTATATACATAACCCAACATAGCATATAAGCTAAGGGGGATGCACCACTATTTGTAAATTGATTGTTGGAAATCTTCATCAAGTTTGATTGTTGAGTTAATTTTTTTTTTTATGGATTGTTAAAACATGATTATGAGTTAAAACATGATTGTTGAGTTAATTTATTTATGTTTGAATAATTCTATATACATAACCCAACATAGCATATAAGCTAAGGGGGATGCACCACTATTTGTAAATTGATTGTTGGAAATCTTCATCAAGTTTGATTGTTGAGTTAATATTTTTTTTATGGATTGTTAAAACATGATTTTGATAGCACTCTTGTTTACTTGAAATTCAAACGTGTCAATGATTTTCATATATTCGATGATGTCAGTAATACTATACATTACATTCATGTTTATAATTTAGACATAAATCCAGGTTCATTATCTTACTATCTTTCCAGCTCTCTTCGGCTATCCTCTACTTGTCAAGGAATATCAATCTTATAACTGTATATATCAATCTTAATCCAAGATTTTTTAGACATTTTGTATAGGTATTTTTTATTTCAAATGTTAACTCATATATTATTAATATGAATTCAATAATTCAAATATACATTCTGGAGGTTCTTTCAGCAAAATATCATGGTTGAAGACGCTATGAGTAGAAAATCAGCTACAATAAAATTAGATTTGAAGTAAGTAAATCACAAGGCAATTACACGTAAGGGTAGTCATTGATTGGGACTGATCTAATTAACCTAAAAATTCGAGACGGACAAATTAAGTTGGTTGATATTTTTTATGATCAAATCTGAACCAAACCAAATCAATCCTGGTGATAGTCGATTCGGTTCTCGAGTTCAATTCTGGAATCAAATTAATTAATCAAATTAATTATTATATTTTAGTATTTATATATTCTAGTATTTTTAGGCTTGACCCAAACTGAATCAATTGATTTTGACTGGTTAGAATTTTTTTTCCTTTACGGATCCGAACCAAACTAATCCGTGAATATCTCTGATTGAAAGAGATTTTTTTTAAGTATAATTTTTTTCAGGTAAAGACAAATTAAAAGAATCATTTTCTTAAAAAAAAAAAAGAAGAAGAAAAGGTGACAAATTCCAATACGACAAAAATTCATCGACAATAAACCTACCAAAGGTTGATCGAGTAGTAAACATTTCGATCTCACAAAAAGGAGAACGCAAGTTCGGATTCTAATGACAAATACTCTAGTTAGAAGGTTGCGAACACTAGTGCAGAAAAGGGATTCCACGTCGGTTATTTTTGGCTTTCCACATCGGTTTTAAAACTGATGTGGAAACGACCGATGTGGTTTATTGCCACTTTACACATCGGTTAAAAAACCGATGTGTAAAGTATATTTTAAACATCGGTTTTATATTAACCAATGTGGAAAATTAATTTATCAATTGATAAGCAGTTGTAAATTTAACTTTCTACATCGGTTTTTCTTAAAACCGATGTGTAAATTTGACTTTCTACATCGGTTTTATATAGAACCGATGTGTAAAATCTCTTTTTTTTTAATCTGTTATTTACATTTCAATCATTCCTTTCCCCTGTTTCAGTAATGCAGATCAATAAACAAACCAGCAGTACCCTGATCAAACAAGAAACAACAACAGAACACCAAACCAGTTTTGACACAATCATTCAAAAGCAAAACATACTTCATTCAATTTTCTTAGCACAAACAATCAGCTCTTACACATATGGTTAAAAATACTGACATTTCATCAAATGACTAGTGAGCACGAGAATCCAAAACAGAGGGCATCAGGCCTAATTAATTTCGAATGAATGAAAACAACACTTTATCAAGGCTACATCAAAACACGAGAGAAGAAGAATTGAACCAGACCTGAGCACTAATACATATCATCAGTCAAAGGTACACTATAGCTAGTATATGATAAGTTTTTAAACTAACTACATATATACAAACTATGGGTGGTACACTTCAAGAAAGAAAGTTGCCCAACGCCTCTTTATGATGTTGATGTCAGAATGAGACAATGGAGTTGGATTGTTGAATATCTGCAAGTTTAATTGGACAAAAGATTATATCTTTTAAGTAATAAACTAACATAAAATATATAACGAATCTATACTATTACTTCTAATTGTGTCAATTAACATTTACCTCACTCCATCTTTCAGTGATCCCGGAAGAGATAATTTCCAACATCCACTACATCACATAGTAGCCACATTCCCATGACCCACGTTGTATACGTGACTACGTACAAATGAAACCCAATTAGAATATGAGGAATTAAATAAAATAGAAATCAATTATTGTACCCACTGCATTTGATGCATTTGAACTAATAAATATCTTACGCTGGGAATAATCCATCTGATAGCCCGAGTACGCCTTTCACCACGCAACATGTGGGATGCATTAATAGACCTATCATGACAAAAACATTAATTAAAGTATATATAATAGATTTCAGATAATTAAAACAACTGTATTACTGATTATAAAGTATTTTAACGCTTACGTTTCGATGATCGTCTTCAGTTCATTCGCCGGCTTATTTCCCAATGAGCAAAAGAAGACCACGACGTTCATTCTTGGGTACAAGAGCAACAGTTGCCAATGCCGGCTGTATTTGCGGAACAGTTAGTGACTAAGTCATATATAGTTATACTTAAATAACCGGTACTTACTTATTGAGATAAGGCGCAAGATAGAATTGATGATCGTCTCGGGCAAGTATATCACGTATGGTAGTGACCGGGTCTTCCGATGCTACGAGAACATCACCCTGAATGAACATGGGGTCAATGAACCCATAAAGGGCGAGGTTACCCTGATCGACTAACATACGATGCAGATACCTAATATATTGGAAAAACATGTTAATTATCATAGTATTTAAAAATTAATTACGTACTTAACTTATAAATAAAATGTACTTACGTGCACAAAACGATATGTGTGCAGAACTGGCCATTTCTTTATTGAGTGCCATCTCCATAAGTTCCTTCTTTGGTATATTATGTTCACCAGGGCTGGCATCATGTTCCAACGTTACCAAGGCTGCATCATCCTCCATGGTGACAACCTGTATAGCCAGAACTTTAAAAACATCACCATGGCCAGGTGCCCCTTTGTCGATCCCCTAAACAACATAGATATATATTGGTAATCACGGATAATTAAGTTATTTAATTCGTTATTAACTAAATGGTCAAATGAATACCTTGGCGAGAGTGAGACATCTCTCGGTCTTCCTAGATCCGACCTTTTAGGCACAATATCATTTCCAACATCCTATAACAAATACAAATAAAGCATTATCTTTAAACAATAATAAATATATTTCAACTATGAATATAGAAAAACACAACTAACCGAATACCTCAGATGCAACAAGAAAGTTGACCAGTCTTCTTGGCCGAGGAGGATGAAGTTGCCGGGGCCCGACCCCTTTGTTTGAACCTCCTCAGTGGGCACAGGGACTCGAGCATCAGCATCTCGAATAATCTCAACAGACACCCTCAGATGATCATCCGGTAATAACCGATGGTGTATGATATTACCTAACTTATTATATGCCCTACCCAATGCCACTAAGCGGCGATGATGATGATGATCATCAACATACAGCTCACACCTATCAGGGTCGTCATCATCATCATCATCATCATCATCATCATCATCATCATCATCATCAGCAGCAGCAGCAGCATCACCATCATCATCATTTTCAGGATGATGAGGAGGATCACATGAGCCCTTAGTGCTCACATGGACAGAGGGTTGGACGAGAGGGTTGGACACCTTTGTCATCTCTTTGGGACATAGAAGTAAATATTGCCATCTTTGGACAAACCGCTCGGCCATCTTCTCGTCGAAGCTCACCTGCAATCTCCTGTTTTAGTTGTGCTCTATCTGCAACCGAATCCCTGTGGCATTGGTGTGAAGATGAACCATGGTATTGGCGAATGCCGACTCCCCATCCAACACCAATGACACGGCCGGGTGGTCTGGTTTACCGATGGCGATAGATAAGATATCATTGCGTCCTCTAGGAACAAAGGTTCCTTGGGTTAGCTGATCATCCAAGGCATCCTATCACATAAAAATATCAGGTCACATTACAATTCGGTAACAATCTTAAAATGACAATTACAACAAACTATACTTACAATCCTCTCGGCTACTTGACGGGCCTCCTCGGATGTATATTGTCCCGTTTTTCTTTGTCGGCCCCTCTTCCATGAACGATTGCGTGGGGGTGGAGGTGGATCAACAACCTATGGAAGATTTTCAGCATTAGGATCCGCCTTTGAGATGCTTTTTCTGCCGACGTGCTTTCTTTTCCTCTTCAACCATTTTCTTAACAAGCTTTTTATATCCCCCATGAGACATGACATGGGGGTAGACATTCTTGCTTTGGTTTTCCTGCCCCTTTTTCCTCTTCTCCTGTTATAAATAAAAGACAATTAAATTACATAAGTAAATGAAATTAATGCAATTACATAAATTTAGAGACAAATCAAATAAGTTAACCTGAAAGCTGAGATCACGTCGGCTCTGAACAAAGCGATCCCACGTCGCCTTGTCAAGAAACGGATACACCTCAAGTGGGTTCTTTTTACTTTTTGGATCGAATATATAGTATCCGCCAGTGTCGGCCTTAAAACCCCTCCAACGCTCTCCAAGATACTTGAAAGAAACGCTTCTTCATAGCGTATGTATCCGGTATGTCAAATGTCAACTACATTAAGACCAAAAGAATCAACGAATTATTGTATGATATTATTAAGATAAAAATAAAGTAGATACAGAAAAACACAGGACGTAGAAGTATAGATACCAGAATACTCTCCCATATCTGCTCCTTCACGTCCGCCGGTACATCTCTCCAACTATCAATGAGTATACTAGGCCTGTTCCTAGCAAGGGTCGCCACAAAACTGGTAAATTGATCTTCCATTGGCCCAATAGGTTTGAGGTTATCATCAAAATCTACTCTTATCCTTTGATTTGACCCACGGTTGGCAGTCAAATGCCTCATCCGTGTGGCACGTCTACCCTTTCTACCGGTAGACGGGGTCTCGACCGCCATTGCATGAAGGAGGTATATCCTCATGATCAGCCATGTATACCTGTTTAAACACAACAAAAAAAAAACTTGTTAGTATGTCAGGATAAATATCAAACATAACTTATAAATATCGATCAACGTACATAAACATAACTTATAAATATCAACGTAAACATATAATATGCCAAACTTGATGGTAATATCAAACTAAACTTACTTTGTGGTCAATTATTAAAGTTCTCCCATAACCCTTCTTGGTGATCATTACGAGTAGCATGTACATCATCCACTTCATTTTCCTCATTGAAATTAGGCACTCGTGTTGAGAAAGAAGGAGTATCATAAATATCAAGAGTTGAATCGTGATTTCCCTCACTACCGTTATACATGTTTTTTCCCTGGAGAACCACTGACCACCTTTTGTTAGAAGGATCACGGATATAAAACACTTGTTTTGCTTGGGATGCCATGATGAAAGGTTCCTCTTTATTACCTACCTTACTAAGGTCCACCAATTTGAATCCTAACTCATCGGTTTGCACACCATTATTCTTTGTCGACCCACCGACATTTAAAAACAGGTACTCTAAACTTCGTGTAATCAACCTCCCATATCTCTTCAATGATTCCAAAGTATGAAACCGATGCCATAACGGGGTTTTTATCTTTCGAACTAGAGAAATGCATGGACTCAATGACGACCATAACCCCACTGTTTTGCATAGTACTTTTGTCATCCCGGGACTTTGTATAGAAGGAAAACTTATTGATATCGTACCCACTCCAAAGCATATGACATCAAAGTTAGGCCCCTGTGCTAGCCATTTTAATGTAGCGAGAAGCAGTACCATCCTTTGCAATTTTTTCTTTAAACCAGTTCAAGAAAGTCTTGTTATGCTTGTTCAAACACCATTTTTCATTCATTCTAGGGTAAGTTTCATTGATGATGCTTTTATGCTCACATAAGTATGGTTCAACCTCATCGGTGTTATTCAATATATACAAATGTGCTTGAAGCACTTCCTCCCGATCCATGCTCTTAACAGTGATACCTCGTGTACCCTTACCATCATATCTTCCTTCGTGACGAGACTTCGGAAGCCCTACGAGTTCCGCTTCCGACATGTAGTCTGTACAAAACTCAATAGCTTCTTACGCAACATACCTTTCAACAATAGATGCTTCGGGACGGTGTGGATTTTTCATATATCCTTTCAGGATCTTCATGTATCGCTCAACCGGGTACATCCACCTTAAATAAACGGGACCGCACAATCTAATCTCCCTCACTAGATGAACAATCAAATGAACCATGATGTCAAAAAATGAAGGTGGAAAATACATCTCCAATTGGCACAATACAATGGCTGCCTCATTTTCCAACTCATCCAAATTTTTAGTGTCAATGACCTTGCTACATATAGCATTGAAGAATAAGCATAACCTAGTAATGGCATGTCTGACTTTTTTAGGCAATATGTCACGAATGGCCACCGGTAGTAGTTGTTGCATCAAGACATGACAATCATGAGACTTTAAGCCAACTAATTTGAGATCTTTCATTGAGACAAGTCTTCTGATATTTGAAGAGTAACCATGTGGCACTTTGACTCCCCGTAGACATTCACAGAAACTTCTTTTCACTTTTTTTGATAAAGTATGACATGCTGGGGGCAAATAAGTCTTCTTATCCCCCACTTTAAGTGGAGCTAACTGCTCTCGTATACCCATCGCAACTAGATCCAGACGAGCATTCACACCATCCTTTGTCTTGCCTTGAATGTTGAGAAGCGTTCCGATTAAACTGTCACTCACATTTTTTTCTACATGCATCACATCAATACAATGTCTTACATCAAGCTTACACCAGTATGGAAGATCAAAGAAGATCGACCTCTTCTTCCATATTTTCTTCTCTGTAGCCTTCTTCTGGGTCTTCCCATAGATAACATTAGTGTTGTTCACCCTTTCATAAACTTGCTCTCCAGTCAAGGCCACCGGAGCAATTTCATTCTCCGGAAGTCCATTGAAAGCTTTCCTCAATCTACGATAAGGATGATTACGTCGGAGAAATCTCCGATGCCCAAGGTAAACGGTCTTCCTTCCATGTTGCAGTTGATAGTAACATGTGCCTTCTTCACATATTGGACATGCTTTATGCCCCTTAACACTATACCCACAGGTTCCCGTATCTTTGGAAAGTCATTGATGGTGCAAAATAACATGGCACGCAATCTGAATGTCTCACGGCAATACCCGTCGATCACATCAACGCCTTCATCCCACATCATTCTCAAGTCTTCAATCAAGGGACTCAGATAAACATCAATATCATTTCCTGGCTGTTTAGGACCCGAAATCATCATACTTAACATAATGTATTTGCGCTTCATGCACAACCAAGGAGACAGGTTGTAAATTACAAGGAGAACAGGCCATGAACTATGAATACTACTTAAGTTTCCATATGGATTCATTCCATCGGTAGCAATTCCAAGCCCCGAGGTTTTCGGGCTCATTGCCGAAATCCGGAAACAAACTATCAATTCTCTTCCATTGCAAAGAATCGGCCGGATGGCGAAGCTGTCCATCACACTTCCTCTCATCTGCATGCCATCTAATGTTCTTTGCGTCATTTACATTAGCAAACAATCGCTTGAACCGCGGAATCACGGGAAGATACCATAACACCTTCGCAGGAGGACCTTTGGTGACCACATCACAACTAGAATCACCATCCTTCACTTTGTAGCGTGATACCCCATACATGGGGAACTCGTGCATCTCTTCAAACTCTTTCCTGTACAATATGCAATCATTGGGGCAAGCGTGTATTTTCTTATACTCCATACCCATCGGACACAATATCTTCTTCGCCTCATACTTTCGAGATGGCAATGTGTTGCCTTCGGAAGCATTTCTTTCAACAACTCAAGCAATTCGGTAAAGCTTTTATCGCTCCACCCATTTCTCGCCTTCACATTGAACAATCTTAACACCGCTGACAACCGTGTGAAATTAGTGCACCCCGGATACAAAGCCACTTGCGCATCACTGCACAAAGTATCATACACATGTGCGCGCCGAAAAGACTCTTGCCCAACATCACGGATCATGTCCTCTAGTCCATCGTCCATTTCCACGTCATCAACTTCCTCTCTATCCGACACCCTCGGCCTGTCTAACGATTCACCATGGCATATCCATGTTGTACAACTCTTGCAAATCCCCTCACAAATAAGATGATCACGTATCTCCTCAGCTTCTAGTCGTCTCTCATTCAAACAGTTAACACAAGGACTTCCGTTACCACTATCAGGAGCATTTGTTTTTGTAAACTGTAGAAAATCTTCCACTCCATTCTCATACTCATCACTTGTCCGTCTAGCATTCATCCAACCGCGATCCATGACTAAACCAATACCTTCGTACTTAGTCCAACATATTCATCAACCACTTCTTATGACAGGGTATGGCCCTATCCCATTCGAGAAGAAACTTTTTCAACATTCGGTTAACAGTTAGTCCTTAACTCTCATGCTCATACTCGACAAAATTTCGACAGCATTTCCCCGCGGTCTCCGACGTACACTACTTGAACGCGATGACATCCACCACGATAAAGTATGCACCCGGAGAACGAAAGGAAATATATCAATCCGAACTTTCATCAAGTATATAACATTAGAACCAATGAATAACTATTTTAACTGAATTAAGAAAAAGTTTTTTCCCAAACTGTTCAACTTTGGACAATTCAAGATCCAACACAATGAGCGGTACATTAAGCACGTACACGTACGCTCATTAGTATTGCATCTCAAACGGGAAACTAAGGCTTTACTAATTATTGTGGGCATATTCTCGAATCAAAAAAATTTTCAAGAAAATACATTAAAACTCCAATGAAAGCTTTTCAGCCAAAACGTACCTTCTGATAGACACGCCTGGTTGTTATTGTGCAAAGACAGCAAAGAAGTGAACAAAGCAGTGGCAGTAGCACTATGCAACGGAGTCAAAGACACTTGTACACCTGCCAACTAAAATAAGAAATAGACTGTTAAATAGAAGTTAGTCATATAGACCCATTGACTAATAGAAACCACTTCTTATTTCAAGAAAAAAAAAACAGTGCTTGATTCTGAGTTGTATAGCCAAAGTTATAAATTAAAGAATATGACAAGTTGAAAACATGCAGATAAGACATGGAATTGAACACAAAAAATGCACTAAAATTGTTAAGAGATTAAATCCAAGACTTGTTGTTTTGACCAAGTTATGTCTCAGATTTTTAACAGGATTTTTTTTTTTTTGATAAGCCAAATATATATTAAAAAGGAATATTAGGTGTACTCCAATCCTTTTACAAAAAAAATAGATCACCAATGTAAAGATGATACTGTGACAAAAGTCGGCATCTAATTTACACTAGTTAGCCACTCAACAAGGATCCCAAACCAGAACAAATATTCAAAAATCCCTTAATCAAAAGAATATAGCTTACCCAAGCTAATCCCACCCACTGGAGAAACGAGACCCTCAAACCCAGCATGCCAAAACCAGAAAAACCGAACCCCAACTAATTGTATTTATCCAGATATCCAAAGTTAAAACAAAGAAGGACTTTGTCAAAACCAAAACACCACTATAACACCACAAAAGGATAGCATCCACCAGAAGATTTACTGATCTTTCCAAACAAATACGTGCAGACTAGCCCAATTCCCACCCTCATTAAAATCCACATGAATATACCATAAGTGAAGAGTGAAGACCAGGATCAGCTTTTTGCAAATATTACAAATCACACTCACCATCTTCCCTGAAGTGCCAAGGACTTTGATTTCTTCTCTATTAACCTCCAAGACCTCACCATCTATCCAAGCTACATCAAAATCCTGCACCCAAATATGGGTCCTAACTACAGGATTAGAAGCAACAACCTAAAATGCAGAGAGGGTCACAACTTAATTGTGCTATATACTAATGAAATTTATGCATAATCAAGAAACTAAGTGAAACTAGCAAACACTGGAAAAAGGAAAAACCAAAGTCCGTCCCTTTAAATCCCACGAAATTAATAGAAATAAACTCTATATATGCACACTAGAAAAAGCAATAAAACACAGACAGGCACAAGCACGGGAAAGGACATAAACTTGTCCTCCTCACCTATATCAGACCTAACACTTGCTATTCTAAGAATAACTCAAAAGATGTTCAATTTCAAACACATCATTGAAGCAAACATCAAATTGAAAGTGAACCCTAAAAAAGGTATTAAACATGAAAAAAATGAAGCAAAAAACTAAAAGCATTTAGGCAAGGGAAGGGAAACAAACAATACCTGTTCTGTTACAGAGAGGTGCCGATAAGGGAGACAAGTGAGGAGGGCCGCGCGAAAAATATGAGTCGGCTTAGGGTCGCGGTGGTCCTCGCGATGGTGAGTGAAAACCGAATGAGTTGGTGTTTGGGTTACAGAGAGGCGCGGTGGTGCAAAGGGCTGCACGAAAAATGCGAGTCGAGTTAGGGTTGTGGTGGTGCTCGCGGTGGTTCGAGATGCGAGAGATGGTGGTAGTGGTGAGTTGATGTTTGGGGGAGGAGGGGAACTAGGTCGCGGAGGAGGGAGGAACAATGTGTTGGGAAAAGCGTTAGCAGAGAAAGAATGGGGGTTTTTGGTTTTCTTCAATGCAAAACAAACTCAAACCGGAATCGAAGAATGCGGGGATAGGGCGCAGGCGAAGGAGGGAATGAAAAAAATAGGGAATATTACACATCGGTTATGACTAAAACCGATGTGGTTAACCATATTATACACATCGGTTAAAAAAAACCGATGTGTAAACCTTAACTTCTGAATTTTTTTTTCAATTTTATACATCGGTTAATAAAAACCGATGTGTAAAAGTAAATTTTAATTTCTATTTTTTTTTATTTATAATTTTATACATCGGTTAACTAGAAACCAATGTAGTTAATCTCTATTTTACACATCGGTTCAAAGAAACCGATGTTGAATGTTAAAAATTCTGACTTTAAATTTTTTTTATTTTACTTTTAAATATCGGTTAGAAATAACCGATGTGGAAACGTTTTACACATCGGTTATTCACTAAATCGATGTGTAATACTTTGGTTTTAATTTCAAAAATGCCACCGCCTCATTTTACACATCGGTTTCTAATAAACCAATATGTAAACTCCGATGTAGAATGCATTTTCTGCACTAGTGGAATAAGCAATATATAAGCAAAATATGCATCATGAGCCAAAACTTGTGGGAACAAGCAATGTATAAGCAATAACATTATTTCAGTAACAATAACATTATTAACATATTTAAGCAATCCTTCTAACTCTATTTCAGTATTTCTCCCTCCAACAAAAACAACAAAGGAGATTCGCCAAAAAAAAACAAAAACCATATTTCATAGGAACGGAGAGATTCACGGATGACGCATGACACATGGCTTAAGGATAGAGTAGATCACATGTTCCATTTTGATGTACAACCCCGTGTTCCAGTCAATAATAACTTGTCATATAAGTTAAAATTTTATCAAATATTAAAAAATAAAAAATATGTGACAAAATATTATTGATGAGAATAGGATGTTATACACCAAAATGAAACAGATGATATGGATCTTAACATAAGAGGGTCAAGTCAGCCATTTGACCTTTATCCATAGTGGAATTAAACTTAATGTAATAATAATAATAATCAAGCCTTTACTTTTTATTGGTATTTTTTCAATTTTTCTTTACACATGTCCGAATCACCTAAAACGAAATTTAATAACTGAATTCAACACTATAAATTTCCATCTCATTCTTTAATTGATTCGTAAAAGGATATGTTGGTAAAATATGCATCATGATGAAGATAAATACAGCATTTTTTTGTTGTTGTTGATAATCGGTATAATTTAAAAAGAAACTTTTCAAGAGTGTTTGGATGAGATGACACGGATCTCTTCCAGCTTAAACAGAGGTCTCGAGTTCGAATCATATCCCTGCAGATGCAGCAGCATTAAAACTTTTGAGAGAGAGTTTTGTCGTCCTTTGATCCTACCCAACTCAAGGGATCAATCTCCACAATTATACGCGGAGGATATCACGAGGGGAAAAAAACTGAACAATGCCTTCCTTTGGACATCATTTAGGATTTCACAGCAAATATCGAACACTTATTCAGCTCACCAGCAGCCGTGATTCCTGCCACTTGGCAAAAGCTTTCTCAGTTAATTGTAATTTATTTTAAATATAAAATAAATTTATTTTTTTCATCCTTACTAAAGTAAAAAAAATATACGATAAAATGCATCGACAAACCCATTGTAAAAGATTATCGTTTTTGTTGTATCAGTTGTTGCCTCACTGCTCCATGCTGTCAAAACAAATTAAAATCCTTTAAAGATAGATAATGTTAATCAATATCCTAAAAATATTTGTTAAGAATATCAAAAACAAAATTTTTTTTATTGGAAATAAAGTATATAACTCTTTAAAATCTTAAATACAATAACTCCAATAAAAAATTTATATTATTGGTTCCTTAATCAATAAGGCACTGATTAGTATTTTCCTAAAAAATTATGTATTTCTTACTTTTTGTTTTTGGTGAAAGAATAATCTGTTGAATCACATGGAAGTCCAAATGTTGGAGAGATATACATCATCAATTGATTAACTGAAGAATCATGTTCAACCTCGCATATTGATTCAAAAATCATAAGGCAATGAGTCCATGAATCTTTCAATTCATATATTTTCTATTGAACTCATTCTCTACCATTATGAAATTTCTAATGCTAACACTAGCAGTCTAGAACTTTCAATATAATTATCTCATCTTATTGTGTGGGTTTTGAGTAATACTCCTACTCCTCAAATTGTCTTTAACATCTGTTACACTCATGTAATCTTGAATGTGACTTCAAGTGTCTCTAATTCATGGTAAATTTATATTAACATTTTAAAAACAAATTTACTTATAAATTTCAACTGAGTAAAAAAAATAACATATAAATTTCAAAGTTTTACACCTATTAGTTAATACAAATTCTTGTGTCATCTGTTTAATTTTTGCAAGACAGTTTTTTTAAGGGTCATGTTAATCCTTGCGGTCCGTTTGATTTGCTATATGTTCCATCCAAATATCTCAAATGGGAGATACTCGGCCGGAGAAAGTCTAGTGGAGTTGTTTTGGAATTTGCTTGACAGAATGTGAATTCTGCTCCTACGTATCCAAATGGGAATCAAAGCAAACGTAGTTCTAAGTGAAGGGATTGGACCCCTATTTATAGAGATGTTTATGTGTAACAGTTTGAGTAGGACTGTTATTGAGATCCTATTTGTTAGGATCGGGTTGTTATTGTAGTTAGACAATGATAAGGATAAGGCTCCGAGGTATACGGAGAGATATTTGGACCAGCGAGATATTCGGCCCAGTCAGTTGTGACTGGATAGCTCGGGGCCGAGATATCTTCATCCGTGGCCTGCTGTGAAATAGGCCCGAGTAGTTATCCTCGGGTGTCAAGTGTATTAATAGGTCTTCGGCTTTATGGGAGTTCGGGTCGGTCAAGGTCCATTTACAAGAATAAGCTCGATCGTATTGACAAATCCTCGGCCTTATATTTTCGGCCAGTACACAAGCCCCCCGAGCTCTGAGGTTGAACAAGCGAAAGAGCTGACAAGTATTAAACCGAGCTTATACTTGGGCCACGTGGACCTTCGTATTTCCAGTATTTTCAAGGCTCGAACTCGGCCTTAATAATTTAATAACTCGAACTCGGCTTTTCGTAATTTCAATGACTCGAACTCGGCCTTAATAATTTAATGGCTCGTACTCGGCCTTTAGGCTCAAACTTGGCCTTTAATAACTTCAATGGCTCGAACTCGGCCTTTAGGCTCAAACTCAGCCTTCAATGGCTCGAACTCGGCCTTAATAATTTAATGGCTCGTACTCGGCCTTTAGGCTCGAACTCGGCCTTTAGGCTCAAACTTTGCCTTACTTTAATGGCTCGTTCCCTTTAGGCTCAACTCCCTTAAACTTCAATGGCTCGAACTCGGCCTTAATAATTTAATGGCTCGTACTCGGCCTTTAATAATTTTAATGGCTCGTACTCGGCCTTTAATAATTTTAATGGCTCGTACTCGGCCTTTAGGCTCGAACTCGGCCTTTAGGCTCAAACTTGGCCTTAACAATTTAATGGCTCGTACTCGGCCTTTATAATTTAATGGCTCGTACTCGGCCTTTAATAATTTTAATGGCTCGAACTCGGCCTTAATAATTTAATGGCTCGTACTCGGCCTTTAGGCTCGAACTCGGCCTTTAATAATTTTAATGGCTCGTACTCGGCCTTTAGGCTCAAACTTGGCCTTTAATAACTTCAGTGGCTCGAACTCGGCCTTTAGGCTCAAACTCGGCCTTCAATGGCTCGAACTCGGCCTTAATAATTTAATGGCTCGTACTCGGCCTTTAGGCTCGAACTCGGCCTTTAGGCTCAAACTTGGCCTTAACAATTTAATGGCTCGTACTCGGCCTTTAGGCTCAAACTTGGCCTTTAATAACTTCAATGGCTCGAACTCGGCCTTAATAATTTAATGGCTCGTACTCGGCCTTCAATAATTTTAATGGCTCGTACTCGGCCTTTAGGCTCAAACTTGGCCTTTAATAACTTCAATGGCTCGAACTCGGCCTTAATAATTTTAATGGCTCATACTCGACCTTTAGGCTCGAACTCGGCCTTTAATAATTTTAATGGCTCGTACTCGACCTTTAATAACTTCAATGTTCGCAGAATAAACTCATCGGCAAAATAATAAAATAGAACAATGTCCATAATAAATTCTGTTATTGGATAAAAAAGTCTGCGGTGTGCCTCGTTAAAACCTTCTCTGTCAAAACCCTTTTTTTTTGGGATAAAATACCGAGGTAGGAAAAAGAGTACATCACCTGACTATATACATCAACTGTAGCTTAGTGCACTGATCGGGCTGTGATCCAAGCTGGAACTTCTCCAACTCCTTAGTGGGTTGTGGTCGTTGTTCTTGCATGTCAATTCTCGGGTCTAGTTTAACAGAGCTGACAGAATTTACATACTTGTCTTTTCCCCTGGCTAGTGTTTCTGCAGATGTAGGTTTGAGCTTTCTTACACGCAAACTATCAGCATAGCACTGTCTGGCCATTTTCTGATCCGCCCGGATAGCAACTATGTCTCCCGAGTTGGAAGGGAATTTCATTGTGAGGTGGGGAGTAGAGACCACGGCTCCCAGCTCGTTCAAAGATGGTCTTCCGATTAAGACATTGTACGATGTTATTGCATTAACCAACACGTACCTGACCAGAATAGTTTTGGACGCTTTGCCATCTCCAAAAGTAGTTAGGAGGTCAATGTATCCTCGGGTATCCACATGTTCCCCAGCAAAGCCGACGAGCTTACTGTCGTATGGCTGAATAGATTTTTCTGGGATCCCGAGCTTCTGGGATGTTGAATAATATAGGATATCAGCCGAGCTTCCCTGGTCGATGAGAGTTCTCTTGACCGAGAAGTTGGCCAATTGCACTATGATTACCATTGGGTCATCCTGATTAGGATCCACACCGAAGAAGTCTTCATCGGAGAAAATAATCGGTGGGGAAATCCTCGGGGGTTTGCCACTCACCGAGTTCTGACCCGAATAGCCCGCAGGTGTTTTCTCCGAGCTGAACTCGTTGTGCCTCCTCCCACAAATCCACCTGAAATAGTGTTTATTACACCTCGGACAGTATTATCCTCCTCCCTCCTTTCATTCTGATATTCCCTATTTTATGCTCTTTCATTATTTTGCCGACCGCCGCCCCTTCCAGGGCTGTGGCCACCTCCTCGTCTTCTATCTCTGCCACGCCCTTCACCATTGTTGTGATTTCTCCGAACGAAATTATTAAGATGACCAGCTTGCACTAACTCTTCGATCTTGTCACACAGGACCCAGCACTCCTCGGCGGTATGCCCGTAGTTACGATGGTACCGACAATGCTTCTGTCGATCAGCATTCTGGGGCGTGTGGCCACGGTTGGGGAGCTGCAAAAGTTCTGCGTTGTAAGCTTCCTCAAATACCCAAGCTCGATTGGTGTTGAGGGGGGTATAGTACTCATACTTTGGCCCCCTATGCTCAGATGTGTTTTTGAATTTCTGATTGTCACCTCCAGCCCTCCTCTTCTCTCTCCCTTCTCGTCTATCGGAATCATCGGTTCTTTCCCTTTTCTTAGACTCTTCTATCTCCTCCATATTAATGAATCCAGCAGCTTTTCTCCTCAACTCATCCATACTGGTTGGTGGCTTCCGAGCTAAGTGTCTGGCGAAAGGGCCAAGCCGTAACCCGGTCAAGATAGTGTGTAGTGCAACATCGGCACTGAGATTCCGGATGAGGACCGTTTCCTTGCTGAATCTGGCCATGAAATCACGCAGAGACTCATTCTTTTCTTGCTTGAAGTTTACCAACGAGGCCGAGGTTTTTTGATGGGCTCGGCTCGTGGCAAACTGAGCATTGAACTTAGTCATGAATGTGTCAAAGGAGTCAACTGACGCTGGCGGTAGCTGGGTGTACCATGTCAACGCAGCATCCTTCATAGTAGTTGGAAAGACTTTACACATGACAGCATCATCGTCGGTAAAGAGGTACATCTGAGTAGTGAAAGCGTCTAAGTGACACTCCGGGTCCGAGGTGCCATCATATCTGTCAATGCTTATTGGTTTGTAGTTGGCTGGTAGGGGAACCTCCATGATAGCGTTTGTGAAGGGATGTCTCGGCCTTCGCACGCCGGTCCTTTCAGTAGGCCTATTTTCCTGAAGTGACAGTTTAGGGGCCTGCCTAGGAAATTCCTCCTCGTCTGCTCGGTCCATATGATGAGAAGCCCGGAGTTGTGGGCCTCCTTCTCTGTGCGTGTTCCTAGATCCTTCATTCTCAGCTGTCCGGCACTCTCTCTCAGGAGGAGAAGAGGCGGATCTTTCTCTGCTCTGTCCTTGTTTGCGACGGCTGTTCTGCCGCCGAATCTCCTCATTCTCCCTTCTCATCATGGCAATATGTGCAAGGAGTTCTTAGATAATGGGGTTGTCGGTCGTTATAGCCGGGTTTATGGACCGTTCCCCATTATATCCGTTGTTAGCATTCTCTGGCTCCTCTCTCCTGCAGTTCCCGCTCCTTGTTCTCACCATGGTTTGTGGTATGAGAAAGTTTTGCTTCGATTCCCAAAGACGGCGCCAAATGTTCCGTCCAAATATCTCAGATGGGAGATACTCGGCCGGAGAAAGTCTAGTGGAGTTGTTTTGGAATTTGCTTGACAGAATGTGAATTCTGCTCCTACGTATCCAAATGGGAATCAAACCAAACGTAGTTCTAAGTGAGGGGGTTGGACCCCTATTTATAGAGATGTTTATGTGTAACAGTTTGAGTAGGACTGTTATTGAGATCCTATTTGTTAGGATCGGATTGTTATTGTAGTTAGACAGTGATAAGGATAAGGCTCCGAGGTATACGGAGAGATATTTGGACCAGCGAGATATTCGACCCAGTCAGTTGTGACTGGATAGCTCAGGGCCGAGATATCTTCATCCGTGGCCTGCTGTGAAATAGGCCCGAGTAGTTATCCTCGGGTGTCAAGTGTATTAATAGGTCTTCGGCTTTATGGGAGTTCGGGTCGGTCAAGGCCCATTTACAAGAATAAGCTCGGTCGTATTGACAAATCCTCGACCTTATATTTTCGGCCAGTACACTATATAATGAGGGACATTACACACAAAACACTTTATTTCATGTTTGATGATAAAATGGGTTGTGGGACAGCACAAAATATGTGACAAGAGACAGCACAAAACCATGAAAAATTATTATCCACTTAACCAAGAACAAAAAATTATCACATACACAATCCAAATGAAATGTCAAAACTACCCTTCCAATTTCACCTCTCTTTTCTTTCCCGCCCGCATGTTTGCCCACGATACCCACTCCCTCCACATTGCATATGACCAATTGACTATGGTCCTTCCTATCCCACACTCACATACAACCGTGAAACTGAAACATACCCATTTTTTAGTGAACCGTCAAATATACCTACGGGTAAGCAATGACAAGATAGTAACCAAATACCTACAACCCACGGCGGCTTTTTGACTAAACTGGGTTCCTTTTAGAAACTATTTATCAGTTTAGGGTTATTCTGAAACTATTTACCAATGGGGGGTCATTTTGAATATTTTATTATTTTTCGGTCTGACAAGTCAAAGGCGCCACTGCAGATGGCGCCTTTGAAGGCGCCACTGCAGTTGGTGCCTACACTTTTATAAAATAAAAAAAATGAAAAGGGGAGGCCCCAAAGGCAGTGGCATCCTCCCCCTGCTAGCTACAGTAGCGCTACTGTAGCAGCAGTTTTTTTTTTGTTTTTTTTTAAAATTTTGATTTTTTTAAAAAAATAATAATTTTATTTCTAAAAAAACCCATTCACCGGATAATGAACTGAATTCACTAGATATTTGTACCCGATTCACCATATATTTACACATACTTAACCAAAAAAATTTATTTCTCAAAAAAATCATTCACCAGATAATGAACTGAATTCACCAGATATTTATACCCGATTCACCATATATCTACACATACTTAACCAAAAAAAATTATTTCTCAAAAAAACTCATTCACCAGATAATGAACTGAATTCACCAGATATTTGTACCCGATTCACCAGATATTTACACATACTTAACCAAAAAAATTTATTTGACTTATTTAAAAAAATAAAAAATTTATTTCTAAAAAACCCATCACTAGATAATGAACTGAATTCACCGGATATTTGCACATACCTGACCTGATTATGGAGACACCGCGGTTTCTCTTGTATTATATATAATATAATGAGAGTGACCTCTTGAAATTATAATTTGTACCCGGTTTCTCTTGTATTTATTTCTCAAAAAAACCCATTCACCAGATATCTAAACTGGTAAATAGTTTCTAAAAGGAACCCAGTTTGGTCAAAAAGCCGAAAAAGAAAGATAGCAGAACGAACGTGTAGAAAAAGAAAAAGAAAAAGAAAAGGGGAGGTGAACCTGGCGTGTGCATGCACTTGTTTTTCTTGTTGGCAAACTAATGAGTTGACCATGTCTAATCCTCTGATCCTAATAAATGAATCCCTTCCTGATCAAGCAACCAACAAACAAAATAAATGAAATAGTAGAAAATAATAAAATAACCAATAAAACAGACAAAATAATAAAATAATTGAAATAAAAAAATCCCAAATATTTGTGAGGCCTCCACCTCAGCATTACAGGAGGCATAAAAAAATAATAGCAATAACAATTTACACCAAAAAGCATTCACTGCCTTCTTCCCACAAAGAGAGGAAGCTTTTTACTGAACTGAACAAAATACAAAGAGAAAAATGTTCGCGGAAGAGAATGGTCTGAAGGGAGACCCAAGGCTCCCAGCCATCTCCCAAGCAAGGAACTGATCTCGGTTTTTTTGACCAAACTGGGTTCCTTTTTGATAAAGTATCTATATAAAAAAACAAGAAGTAATAAAAAAAATCCCGTAATAATGAGTAGCAAATAATATCGCAGTAGGCATAAAAAAATAATAGCAATAACAATTTACACAAATAAATATTCATCAATTATTACAGTAGTAAAAAAAAATTATTTGGTGAGAGCATTGCAGAAAATCTCCGGAGTGAAATTAAGAAGATGGGTTTACCTGAGATGAATATTCCTTGATCCTATCGCTGATGGTTCCGTCTAAAGCTCTCTCAGCAAGCTCATAATATACAGATTCCCTTTCTCATTATATTATATATAATACAAGAGAAACCGCGGTGTCTCCATAATCAGGTCAGGTATGTGCAAATATCTGGTGAATTCAGTTCATTATCTGGTGAATGGGTTTTTTTAGAAATAAAATTTTTATTTTTTTAAAAAAGTCAAATAAATTTTTTTGGTTAAGTATGTGTAAATATCCGGTGAATCGGGTACAAATATATGGTGAATTCAGTTCATTATCTGGTGGATGGGTTTTTTTAGAAATAAAATTTTTTATTTTTTTAAAAAAGTCAAATAAATTTTTTGGGTTAAGTATGTGTAAATATATGGTGAATCGGGTACAAATATCTTGTGAATTCAGTTCATTATCTGGTGAATGAGTTTTTTTCAGAAATAATTTTTTTTGGTTAAGTATGTGTAAATTTCTGGTGAATCGGGTACAAATATCTAGTGAATTCAGTTCATTATCGGGTGAATGAGTTTTTTTAGAAATAAATTTTTTATTTTTTTAAAAAAAACAAAATTTTAACAAAAACAAAAAAAAAAGTTGCTGCTACAGTAGCGCTACAGTGCGCTACTGTAGCTAGCAGGGGGAGGACGCCACTGCCTTTGGCGCCTCCCCTTTTCATTTTTTATTTTTATAAAAGTGTAGGCGCCAACTGCAGTGGCGCCTTCAAAGGCGCCATCTGCAGTAGCGTCTTTGACTCGTCAGACCGAAAAATAATAAAATATTCAAAACGACCCCCATTGGTAAATAGTTTCATAATAACCCTAAACTAGTAAATAGTTTCTAAAAGGAACCCAATTTGATCAAAAAGTCATCCACCGCACCCCATCATATCATATATGTAATATATAATTATCATATATAATATATAATTATATTAAATATATAGTACGTATGTTATTACGTGTTATATATACTAATTTTTTAATATAATGTTATAAATTATATAATACTTATATATATTAATAAAGTATGCATATAAAATATATAGTATTAAATTACATTGTATTAAATATTATATAATATATTATAAAGGTTATTTTAGTAAATTTCATATTGTTTTACTTGTCCAGTCCATTATCCATAAAAAATATACTGGATAAAAAGTTGTGTTATGACTCAACTACTTGTGTTGTATTCTATACTGTTCTTCTATTCTGTCCTGTAGTGCGAACCAAACGGATCCTTAGGGCACATTTTTTTTTTTTTTATAAAAAAGTGTTAACATGACTCTTAAGAGAAAAAAAGTAAAATCTCATTAAAAAAATTAAATTTATCACACTTTATAAAATAATATATACTAAATCCCAATAATTTTTTTTTAAAGATCATTAACCAGCGTCCAAAGATTATTAGTTAGATTATTTTTTAATAAATGAGTATATGACGTTAATGTATAAGACTTTTGCAACTGCTTGGTCCCCTGGAAATCACCATCACACACCTTTTATATATGCGTTGCCCCCCCCCCCCCCCCCCTCTTTTTTTGCTTTTATTCTCCTTTGTGCCTTTGTGGTGGTTCGTGGAAGTGTCAATGTGGAACATTTATCCAAGAATAACCAATATTGGCTTTCCACGACGACTTGGAACTAGTGCTTGATATGAACTAGATAAGGTCTATGGATTGCAGGTCTCCTCGGACACCAAATAATCAGTATTGGATTTCCACTTATTTATTAAACTTGTATTAGTGAGAATAAAAGATATCATTAAAAAATACAATTTATATTAAATGAATGATATTTTGAGAATAACTTTATTGAATAGGATGAAAATAGTTGAAATTTATTTATATTTTAATCCAAAAAGTGACCATGTACGAAGAATATGGCCTTCCGTGACATGGACCATCACATATTTCCATTCCATTTTGATGTTTTTTAGTGCCACGGCCAGCCAAACATTGCAATTAATAACACCCCAAATTAGATAGGTGTATGTTGATTCGTTAACGAAAGCTGCTTTGTGCTCGAAGAGAGGGATGTGTAGCTGAGGGAATTCAGAAATATATAGAAGGAATTGTCAAAAAAAGAAATACATAGAAGGATATCGATGTGAGCAAGAGCAGTTGAGGTCCAAAAGAATAAGATAATCAGCTGCGTTTGCCGTCTTAACCAATAATGAATCTTGAACATTTATATCAACAAAAAAAAAATTTAATGAATCTTGAACAAAAACCATTTTCTTTAAAATACAAAAGGTGAAAACCTGAAATCAAATAGATAACATCTTTAATGTATGCAATTTTACTTGAGTTTAATTGATATATATTGTCAGTGTAAAGTTTTTATACTGTCAATCAATCATAAATCATGAAATGAATGATTTTTTTTAAGGTGGTTCGGATAAAAATCAAAGATTTTCAATGATATAACGATTTATTATTAGTTAACAGTATACAAAACTTTTACACTAAAGATGTATACAATTAAACTCGTTTTATTTTTGGTTTAAAATGACATTGCCGTCAAAAAATAGTAACTCCTAAACTTTCATGTATCAAACATACCTTCTGCTTATCATACAGGATAGCTCATGGCTCATTGGACATTGTATCAGACAAATAAAGCAGCTATAGTCTTGCGATTCAAAGATTGTTAAAAGTTAAATTTTTAAAAACATAATCAAATAGGATGCCATTGTTGAGGGTTGTGAAAATTTTAAAATAAAAATCACAACCTACTTGCATGTATCACAAGAATAAACCTGAAAAACTGTTACTATCATATCATTGCCCACTTCTTTGTTAACGATGTTATTTCAATTCGTACGGTCAAACACTTTTTTTTTCCTTTTCTGTAGAGCTTTAATTTATATTTTTTTTCCCATGATTTAACGTTTTGTATAGGCGTGAGATTCCATAAAGTATATCGAGAGCTGTCTTTATAGATAAGAAACGCTAGCCGTTATATTATTGTAGTACTCCCTTGCTTTTGGCAAATAATTTAGTGCGTCTTATTCTGATTTTATTTTATATTTATTTAAATAAGAATACTAACAAATATTATTAAGATATTGTTTAAGAAAATAAAAAAAAATTATATGAAAAATAACGTATTTAATATTTTTAAAAGTATAATATTTAAGTTTTTTATACAAATTTTTTATTTATGAATTTTTTAACAAATATTTTTAAAGTACTCATTAACAAAACCCTTGATTGAATTGGGGTAGATACAAACGCTTCAGTTGTCACGCAGGAGTCCTTACACCAGAGATAATAAATTATTACCCAAGCTCAAACCCAATATCATTTGAAACAAAAATTGTAACACCAACGTTTTACAATTTTAAAAGTATTGTTGGAACACTCAAAATACAATATTAAGACGACATCCTATGTATACTATACATTTATTCTAAACTTTTTTTTTTCATAGACAAATGTTTTTAAGCTTACTTTTTTTTAATAATATTTTATACTTACTTAATATATGAAAAAAAATTATACTCAAACAATATGGTGTTATATCATATTTTGAATTGAGTATTAAAAAAATATTTTAATATATGAATTCTGAGTTTTTTTAGGAGGGTGCTATATCGTATTTTAAGTGTTAAAAAATGGTTTTATACAGAAATAGCCTTCATCAAAATTAGTACATGCTGTATTTTTTTTTTTCATCTTCCCTTCCCTCCCCTCTTCCTTACTTACCTTCACCCTCCTCTGACCCGGTGCTCGATCCGTACTTTCCAACTGTAAACTGCCAGACTACAGACATCCCATTAGCAAAATCAACCTTTTTGGAGGTTGATTTGAACATGTTTAATGTGTATTTGATTTCCCACTAGGGAGGATTTTTAAGGGTGTGTTTGGGTAAACAACTTAATTAAGAGTTATTGCATGAGAGATTATGCCATAAGCGCTTAAAGAAAGAAAAGGAAAGGAAGGGGCATGAGAGAATTTGAATAGTGAAAAACACGGAGATGGTGTTTAGTGCATAAGCTCTTATGATAATTCCATAAGCTTCTCCCAGTAACTTATGAAAATAAGTCAAAAACTCCTTATGAGATGGCATAAGTTATTTTTATAAGCTCTGCCAAACACACTGCATAAGAGCTTATGTCATCAGATAAGTCAAAAGAAGTTTAAATAAGTTCTTCCAAACATCACCTAAATCAATATTTGACCAAAAGCTACTTTCCAACGGGAACGGGAAATCATAAAGACCCTTAGTAATTGAGATTTCACTGAGAGCACATATATATTTAATTTGAGCCACATGTATGTCACTATATGATTGATTGGGTGCACTATTATTTTTTAGCAATTGAGATTTAACACGACCTTCGTTAAAACCTAAGCCGGATATACATATATACTTACTTTTCTACTAAGGGGTCCTATTATAATGTAGTGCTTAGGCTGAATTTCATTTTTTTCCTTTAATGGGTAAAGTAAAAGTACTTGTATATGAGCTTACGAATCTAACTTCCATAACCTCAGCCTGCCCCAACTTTGGGCCAGGGGGGCAGCAGAGGTAGGGTCTTGAGCGCCCATAACCATAAGTAAGGGTAGGTTGAGAATTAAACAAACCAAGGACCAGGGAGAAGTGGGTAAGGGCCCAAAAGTACTGCACCAATGTAATGGTATAAAATTATACCGAACAGAAATTAAGAACAAGCTGTAAAATAGAAGGGTATAAAGAAAATGCTCCTTTGGAGGGGAGCAAACCTCCTCATAAAAACAAACGATTTTCCTTGAATATTCTTCTTGTCATCATTCATGCATAGTTGGTTACATATATAGCACTTGAGGTAGGGATCCTAACAACTAATGAGTCATCATATAAAAGCTTTTAGAGTCTTCTAATTCAAGTGCATTGTCATACATAATACTTGGGCTTTAGTATTTGGATATAATGTCATATATTTGGGCCATTACATTCCACTGGTCTTGCAAAAAAACCTTGTCCTCAAGGTGTATTGAATGCCATAGTTTCAACCCAAAAAATACTGATCCAATTAGAAAAAGGGCAAAAAATTAAAATAAAATTTTTGTAGCTTAAATATTCTGATAGCAAAGACCCAAGATAAAAAAAAATGTGAAAATCAGCCCAAATGAAGATCACTTCAGCCCCAACCCTAATGTTCCTCTCTAATGCAAAGCTTCAGCCTCCATGGCACCCATGGCCACCCAGAGGCTGGTCCAAGCGACGACGCCATCTGAAACTTCCGATTGCGGAGGCGACGGCGCACAGTGGAGTGGCGGCCGTGAGTGAGCATCCCACCGGGGTCGAAAACAAAAACCGATTGCGGTGGTGGCGTGGCGGAGATGGTGTTGAAGGGTGGCGGTGGCGATGGCAGGATGATGGTGTTTGCAGTTATCTTCTCCGGCGATGACAAGGTGAGTGCCATCGTAAGCGGCTCGAGCTCGGGGTATGAGGAATGGATGGGTTCTGCTACGAGAAAGATGAAGGCGTAGTAGAGCCTCGAACCAGAGGAATGAGCGACGGAGACGGCGTTCAAAGGTGGCGGCGACGATGGCAGGATGATGGTGGAGACGGCGGCCAACGTCGGTAGTTCCAAATGCGTCGGTTCGGTCACCTCTTCCGAAACTGGTTCAGCCATGACGGAGAAATGGTCCCCAGCGGCTTTGAGCTCAACAATGATCTCATTCGCTGTCGTTGCGCCTTCTTCCATCTCCGCCTTATCCAAGTTCGATTCAACATGGCCTATGCCCAGACTCAAAGGCGCTATCAGTGATGCCGAAGAATTTTCAATTCCTTCGGTGAAGGCGTCGGCGATTTCTGTGAGCGCATATGAGTTCTCAGTGAGCCCGATGAACAGTGGGTCCCAATATTAGTCGAGGGAAAGGATTGCTGGCTGAGGAGTTGATGAAGGATCCGAATGAGATGCTGTTTCTGGATCGAGTGGGTTGTGATAGGTGTTAGGCTTGGATTGTATTTGTTGAATGGCCTAAAGGAGGGATTCATTGAAGTGATCAAAAGAAGCTTTGAATTTGTTGATGGATTCCTCCAGGTGAAGAACATCATGGGAGAGAGGTGTTGGTGGAGGCATGAGAGGATCAATGAAAGCACCAATGTAATGGTATAAAATTATACCAAACAGAAATTAAGAACAAGCTGTAAAATAGAAGGGTATAAAGAAAATGCTCATTTGGAGAGGAGCAAACCTCATCATAAACACAAATGATTTTCCTTGAATATTCTTCTTGTCATCATTCATTGCATAGTTGGTTACTTATATAGCACTTGAGGTAGGGATCCTAACAACTAATGAATCATCATATAAAAGCTTCTAGAGTCTTATAATTCAAGTGCATTGTCATACCTAATACTTGGGCTTTAGTATTTGGATATAATGTCATATATTTGGGCCATTACATCGATGTAATGGCCCAAAAATATGGCAAGTAGACCCTAATTTCCCAAATACTAAGCCCAAATAGGATTAGTCCCCTTTAGGTGTGACAGCATATACTAAAAGGATCTAGAAACTTCTATTATGCTTAGTCATTAGGATAGGAAGGATCTAGAATAATTTCATTACTTTTGAGGAGCTATATATGTAATTAATTATTGAATGAATGACATAAGAAGAATATTCAAGGAAAAGCATTTACTTTTATTGGGAGGTTTGCTCCCCTCCAAAGGAGCCTTTCCTTTATACCCTTTTTTATTTTACTGATTGTACTATTTTCTGTTTGGTATATTTTGAATACCTTACATTGGTGCTTTCATTGATCCTCTCTCATGCCTCCACCAACACCTCTCTACCATGATGTTCTTCACCTGGAGGAATCCATCAACGAATTCAAAACTTCTTTTGATCATTTCATTGAATCCTTCATTCAGACCATCCTCTCCCTACCATATGAACTCCAAACCCGTCTGAATCCACCCACAACCCCAAGCCAGACAAACCCTCATTCAGCTTCAACACGTTTCGTTCACCCAACAGTCACCCCAACAGCGACGGATGACACTGGAAAGATGAGATTCCAAGAGCTACTCACCGATGGGAGTCGATTCACCATAGCCACTGAGGACACCCTCTCTGTCACGGCCGATTTCTCTGTCCCAACGGCTTCTGCGTCTATATTCACTGCCCCAACAGTGAAAGTTGATGACCAAATCGTGATATCTCAGGAGCTCATTGCCATCGGGTGCCCCTTGTAACAGCCTGATTTTAATTATGCTGTTCAACCGATTAAAATATAATTAATTATATTTTAATCTGAGAGTTAAAAAGTGTTTTTGAATAAAACAAAATCATATTCATAGTCTACTTTATGGTAGAGGGTTACGGTAAAATTTTCGATTGAAAATTCAGACGAAAGTTGGTCTGCGTTTTCACTGCCGGTAAAAGTTTACTATGCAGAAAACCTAATTTTGTCCCATGAACGAGATAGTTAGTGTTTTTATTATGTTTCCTTCAACTTTGGTTATTTTGAAAATTTTCGTTCAAAAATAAAATATAATATTTTATTCGGGCGAAAACGTCGGAAGAATTACAATCGAAAATGCAACAGGGTACGAAATGGAGCAGAATAGGAGACATAAAAGGCGTGAGGTAAGATGAGGGAGTGAGGTGACTCACTAGAGGTATGGCCTAAGCTACCTCCTAAAAATTGGTCATGATGGACATTTTGAAATATATCATATTATATTCTAAAAACCTATTTTTCTCTTTCCTCTTCAACCAAACAAGTCTTAAAGATAAAACTTGCTCTCCAAGCTCATCCTCTCTCCAAAATTTCGTGCTCCCCTCTCCCTCCTCTATATAATCATCACTTATCTTCATTCTCTCATTTTCTTCCTCCATTTTCATACTTCTTCAACTTCTTTCATTTCTTCTTTTTTCAAACACTTAAAGCTTCCATTTTTATTAGTCTTTTCCACTTGAGTTCTTCATTAAAGTTCTTCCTTATACTAAGGGTAATGCTCTCATATGAATCTTTTTGCAAGTTTCATCTTTTATTTCTTAGTTTGCTTTATGTGTTCTTTATATGCTTTAAACTTCTAAAATCTCTCTAAAATGGTTGAAAACTCCTTTTGAGTTGAAACCATTTTCTATAGTCTTGTATTAACTTATATTTTCACATATTAAGAGATTGTGTAAAAAAAAAAATATCTACCTATCTCTTCCAATGAAGGCCGAATGCTTGCATTTGTGACCTAGGAAGTTTTTGTTTCAGCTTTTGGAATATGATCATGTGTTTGAGTTTCTAATTATCCATTGATCTTAAATCTATAAATCTTGGAAGTTTTGATAGCTTGTTCCTATGATGGCTAAAAATACGAATAAGTAAGCCTAGGATACTATGTTTCAACTTTCCAAGTATGATCATGGATTTAGAACTCTTAATACCTTGTGATTCTAAACCTAAGAGTTATTGTTAAACAAAGAATATTTTTCCTCATCATCCTATGATGGCTAAAACTTAGTGTTTAGGTACTAGGATGTTTGAGTTTTTATTTTTCCAAAATGATCATGGACTTAAGCTCCATAAGATATTTGGATGCTAAGTCTAAGAGATTGGAAAGTTTAAGGATTTCTAAATTGTTTATTTTATGTTATTAGAGCTAGGATGTATTACTTTCATGTTTCCAAGATGATTATGGATTTGAGCTCCATAAGATATTTGGATGCTAAGTCTAAGATATTGGAATGTTTTTAAGTTTCCATTGTTTTCCAAAATGATCATGGACTTGAGCTCCATAAGATATTTGGATGCTAAGTCTAAGAGATTGGAAAGTTTAAGGATTTCTAACTTGTTTATTCTAATCTATTAAAGCTAGGATGTATTACTTTCATTTTTCCAAGATGATCATGGACTTGAGCTCCGTAAGATATTTGGATGCTAAGTCTAAGAGATTGGAATGTTTAAATTTCCATTGTTTTCCAAAATGATCATGGACTTGAGCTCCATAGGAGATTTGGATGCTAAGTCTAAGAGATTGAAAAGTTTAAAGATTTCTAACCTATAAATCCTATGAAGGCCGAACCTAGAAGGTTATGGACCTAGGATACTTTGTTCTTATTTTTCCAAAATGATCATGGTTTTGAGCTCCTTAATACATATGGATGCTAAACCTAAGAGATTGGAAAGTTTAGTGAATGCTAGCCTATTTTACTAGCCTTGGCCGAATACCCTAAGTTGATAACTTAGTGGGATTTTAATTCAACTTTGTTAAGTGATCGTTGTTTATGAACTCCTAACACTTAAGGATCATAAATCCATGAGTTGTATAATTTTTGGGAATCTCTAACCCTAAGAATTAGTCTTGGCCGAACCTATACCTTGTGGTTTGGTGTTCTTGCCTGATTTTAACTTGTGATTTTGTATTCATAACCTTAGACTTCCATCGCGGAGGAAACGAGGACGTTTGTGGTATACCTCTTCGAGCATCTAATCTCCTTACCTTCGCAGAAGGTGGAGTTAGTACTTTGTGGTGTGACAACGAGGAGTTTCGAGTTCGGGAGTCCGGTGATAACCCAGGTGGGGGAAAGAACCAACCTATCGTCGGAATGGATAAGTAGTAGATTATATAATAATTGTGTAGGGCGACCTAAACCCTACTAGTAGTCGAGTAATCGACAAGACCAAAATCACATTGGAAACCTTTTCTGAAAAACCAATGACGATTCGGGAATTGTAGGTTTATTGACATCAGGTTGATCTTTATATTGTTGATGGTTGATTTGATTTTATTACCTTTATTGAATTGATTTTGTGCTATGTTGGTAATATGAGAATATTTTGATTGATATTGTGTTATGCATGATCTGCCTGGTTTTTATTATTATGCTTAGTGGATTTTAAGCAAAGATATATATGTTGTTTAAGAGATGATTGTTTTGGGTGTCAGGATAATGATGATTTAGAAGTACCGAACTTAGATAAGGAATGTTAAAGAGGTGTTATGGCATAGAATATGTGTCAAGTTCTAATGGAAGGTTAAGGCACTAAGATGTTGTTAAAACGGGTTGGTGAGATTCAAGTATAGGTGTTGTTGTCAACAACCGTGTATTGGTAATATAATACACAAGGACAAAAGTGTATTGGTAATATAATACACAAAGACAAAAGTGTATTGGTAATATAATACGCAAGGACATCTGTGTATTGGTAATATAATACACCGTGTATTGGTAATATAATACACGTAAAACACTTCTGTGTATTGGTAATATAATACACCGTGTATTGGTAATATAATACACGTAAAACATTTGTGTATTGGTAATATAATACATGTAAAACATTTCTGTGTATTGGTAATATAATACACCGTGTATTGGTAATATAATACACCGTGTATTGGTAATATAATACACGTAAAATCAAGAGTTCTCGCAAGACCACTTCCACCTTAGGGAATGGGGGTGGAACACCTTAACGGGAATGGGGGTGGAATGAGACACCCCGTTGTGCCCCATCGTATAATTACATTAAAACCTTAATATTTATTTACTTAATCGCTCGCTTATCATTGAAAATACGTAAAAATTAAAACTTAATTAATAATTATATAACTTATGCATATATAAAACATACCAAAACTATATTACATAAATACACACCTGTTATTTATTACATTCCAAAAGCACTGTTAAGGGTACCCTCTCAGTAGGATCCCTCACAGGCATAAACTTCACTACAGACATACTCAGCGGAAATATAAATACTCTTTAGACACACTGGCCATACTGTCTATACTCTAATCGCCTTGAATCACAGCTCGACCTCCAGCATCTGGTTCGTAAGGAGTTCCATCTAACCCCTCAGCAATTGGTTCCTCCATCGGGTCTTCTTGTACGATCACATCAGAAATAAAACACAACACACAGAAAGATATAGGGAATAAGAAACAATTCTATCATCAAAAAGCAGAAAAGAGTAATAGTAAATTATACAGTGATTGTCACAGACACACATCACTCAAAATCAACAATCATCCTCAATTCACTATATCATCCTCTACCCTCATCCCATGCAACTAAAACTTAATACTGATGTGGTCATCTTCACTCCTGTCACATTAGTCAGTAGTCCAGAACTATTTAGGGTCAAAACTCAGTGCGCCCCTATTCCTGTATCTCTCACAGGAAATAGTGCATAAGCATAGTATGCGTCACTATTTCCCTCATTGGAAATAGCACATAAGCATATAATAAATAATAACTCGGTGCGCCCCTATTCCCTAATCTCTCATAGGAAATAGTGCATAAGCACGATATGCGTCACTATTTCCCCATTGGAAATAGCACATAAGCATATAATAAATAATAACTATCCCCCCCCTAATCTCTAAATATATGCGTCACTATTTCCCCCATTGGAAATAGCACATAAGCATATAATAAATAATAACTAGGTGCGCCCCTATTCCCTAATCTCTTATAGGAAATAGTGCATAAGCACAGTATGCGTCACTATTGCCCCCATTGGAAATAGCACATAAGCATATAATAAATAATAACTAGGTGCGCCCCTATTCCCTAATCTCTCATAGGAAATAGTGCATAAGCACGATATGCGTCACTATTTCCCCCTTTGGAAATAACACATAAGCATATAATAAATCACCCTATTCCCTAATCTCTCATAGAAATAGTAAGCACCGCACTATTCCCCATTAGAAATACACATAAGCATATAATAAATAATAACTAGGTGCGCCCTATTCCCTAATCTAATCTATTCCCCCATTGGAAATAGCACATAAGCATATAATAAAAATAACATCCTATTCCCTAATCTCTTAAAAGTGCACACTATCGTCACTATTTCCCTCATTGAAAATAGCACATAAGCATATAATAAATAATAACTAGGTGCGCCCCTATTCCCTAATCTCTCATAGGAAATAGTGCATAAGCACGATATGCGTCACTATTTCCCCATTGGAAATAGCACATAAGCATATAATAAATAATAACTAGGTGCGCCCCTATTCCCTAATCTCTCATAGGAAATAGTGCATAAGCACGATATAATTCTCACTGACTTTTATCAATAGCAACCTAGTACCTCAAACTCTTCCTCACAACCTCCACTTGCATTCTATGTCACATCTCCTCATTTAGATAATTTAATTTAGCTAAGGACCTCTAAGTCAATTCATTCTCTCACCCAAACAATCATCTCCCGAACAACACATATCCTTACTTAAAAATCATCTAAGCACAATATTTAAAAACAGGCAGATCATGCATAATATAACATCAGAAAATATTCAAATATCTCAATATCATATAAATATTCAAACACCGAAATAATACGTCACATGCAGATGGAATACCTCAACCAACATATCACAGTAAATTTGATAACATAAAATCAAACATCCTCAAATACTTAAAATCAACTTAATGTCGATAAACCTACAATCCCCGAATCACCATTGGTTTTACAGAAAAGGTTTCCAATGGGATTTTGGTCTTGTCGATTACTCGACTACTAGTAGGGTTTAGGTCGCCCTACACAATTATCATATAATCTACTACTTATCGATTCCGACGATAGGTTGATTCTTTTCCCCACCCGAGTTTGCACCGGAAACACGTACACGACGATTCTCGTTATTCCGCCACGAGTTAACACAACCACCTTCATTCAAACAACATAACTATAATTAATCAACTAACAACCATCTATGACACTTTAGGGCTAGGTTCGGCCAAGACTTAGAAAATAGGTTTAGGATTATCTTCTCAATGCCATCTTTTGGATCCTAATTACTAGAGTCTTAACTAACATAGATTACTTATTACAAGACTAAAATTTGAAACAAAATCCTCTAACCTTTAGGGTTAGGGTTTCGCCCATATTAGGAATTTAAGCTAGGGATTTTTGTTGGACCTAAGCTCTTGGATTTAAGCTATACATGTATTATAGAACTTGAGTCAAGTAATAACATTCAAAACAAACAACAAAACACCAAACCCATTTTCCTACCTAGGTTCGGCCATTAATGGTTAATAGGGAAGGAAAATGATTTTGATCACATGCTCTTAGATAAATAAAGGAGGGATCATAACTAGATCATAGAAATTGGTTTCACATTTTTATGATTTTTCTACAATTTTCTAGAATTATTTGAAGTTCTAGATCTAGGAATGGAAAAATATGATTCATGGCATAAACATGAGAAATACATGAATATTAAAGCTTATATGATCAAGGAGATGAGTTTTTACCTCTTGAAGATTGAAGAAATGAAGAAAATGATCAACCTTCACTATGTTGAAAACTGGACAGCTTGAGGGTGTGATGGTATTGTGAGTGTATCTCACAATATACTCATCCAAAAATCATGAACTCTGGCTTGATAGAAAGATAAGAAGAAAAGGAACAACTTTGGTGTTTAAGGTTTTATTTGGTTCGGATCATAAAAGGGGTGAAATGGGACTTCTTTCTGCTGTTTCGTGGGTTACTGGGAATTCTGGGCAGTTTCTGTATTTTGAGCCTTTCTCCCAATCCACTTATCCGTTTTTGATGATCTTTAGCTTGTTGGAAAGAAGAGAGAAATAGGAACAACTTTTATGTTGAGTGTTGTTCGAGTTTCAGAAAGGAAGAGGGTCATATGTTTGGTGGGAATTCGGTGTTCTTAGGGTTTTGTAACTTAGTTGGTGAGGAAGATGAAGAGAATGAAGAAGATGAGTGAAATGGTGAGGGAGGACACGGTTTGGGGTATTTATAGGAGTAATATTATGCCTTGTTTGGTTAAAAGGAATTGGTTTAATGGGTTTTGTGATTATTAAATTATTATAAGCTTAACTAAGGTTATAATTAACTTAACTAAGGTTATAATTAACTTAACTAAGGTTATTTTGGCTAACCATGGGTAATAATATGTGGCTCACATTTAGTGGAGGTGTGGCTGATTTTGGGCCACACATAGTGACTCACCAATGAGTCACTGATCCTATCCGTTAGCGGTTCCCAGAAATTCCGTACACTGACTCAAGTCGTTTACCCGATTTCAGTTTTTGAGAGAAAAATAATGAAACGAAAGCAAAATGAAATAGGTAATATTTATTGGAGGTGGATGCACGAAATTGGAGAGATGTGGGAGGTTTTCAACCACGTAAAATGAGTGGATAAGAGTGCGTAGATGCGTCTTGTTAATACCCGCGAAAGCTTGGGGGTATTTTGGTCTTTTTACCTAAATGTCATGATTACTTGCATTTAATGCTCATAAATGCTCGATGACTCATCCTCCATGAGTCATCATGTATGACTCGTTGTCCCTATCTCTTGACGGGTCTCTGCACTTCCCTTCTTGACTATGTCGGTTTCCCGATTAGGGTTTTACGCCTGCGTAAAAGCGTAATATTTCGTTTTCGACTGAAAATTTTCAAACTAACCAAACTCGTTGGAAATATGATTTAAATATAAACGATTTCGTTCACGAGTCAAAATTAGGTTTTCTGCTCAGTAAAATTATACTGTCAGTGAAAACGCAGACTGGGTTCCGTCTGAATTTTCAACCCAAATTTTTATCGTAAGCTTCTACCCTAAGATAGAGTATGAATATGATTTTTATTTCATAAAAATCAATCTCCATGAACTCAGATAAAAATATAAATAAATACCTTTATACCGGTTAATACAGCGAAAATATTTTTACTAAAAAAAATAAAATCGAAAAATAAAAAGTAGGGTGTTACATGGAACACCTTAACGTGAATGGAGGTATGCATTAGATGGAACATCCTAACGGGAACGAGGGTGTGCCCCGATGCAAATGAGGGATGGTGACAGGAGTGGTAGTGGCCACGATAACGTAAAGACATGGTGACAGGATTAGAGAGGTTACATGTTAGATTGTCTGAGAATAAGGGTAGAGGATGATATATATTGACCTGAGGATGATTCGTTAGTTATGTGTGTTGATTGTCTATGACAATTATTGTATAATTTATTATGACTCTTTTCCGCTTTTTGATGATAGAACCATTTCTTATCCTCTATATTTCTGTATTTTTGTGGGTTACTTTGGTTTACGTTAGAAGACCCGATGGAGGGTTGCATTGTTGAGGAGCTGGACGGAACTCTGCATGAAACGGAGATTGCTGAGGAGTTGGATGGAACTCCTTACGAACCAGATGTTGGGGGTCGAGCTATGATCCATGGCCATTAGAGTCTAGACATTATGGCCAGTGTGTCTAAGGAGTATTTTTATATTTCCGCTAAGTACGTCTGTTATTAATTTTATGCCTGTGAGGGATCCTACTAAGAGGATACCCTCAACAGTGTTTTGGTATTGTAATGAACAATTAGGTGTGTATTTACATATGTTAAAGTTGTTGTGTTTTTAAATTTGCAGAAGTTATGTGATAATTAAATAAGTTTTAATTTTTACGTACTTTTCATGATAAGCGCGCAGTTAAGAATTGATTTAAGAAGATAATTAATCTAATGACACAAAGAGGCACAGCGGGGTGTCTCACCTCTCCATCTTCGTCATCGACACGACGACTCCAGAAGCTAAGAAGGCTCCAGTTTTGGCAATCACAAAGGTCTTCCAGACCCTGGCACTGCCGATTCAGGTTCGACTCTCAACGAGAGCACCAATGTAAGGTTAAGGATTATACCAAACAGAGAATTGCTAAAACAGTAAATAAAATAAAAGACACTCCTTTTCGAGGGGGAGCAACCTCCTTAAGCAAATGCTTCCATAATTTTCTTCTTCTTGTTTATCATTGCATTTGATTGGTACATATATAGTAATGCTTGAGTAATAAAAACAAAAGGACAAAAAGGGTGACTCACCATTATTCTAGACCCTTCTAACTAATGACTCAACATAATAGAAGTTTTTAGATACTTCTAGTATGTTGTCATACCTAAAGGGGATTAATACTACTTGGGCTTAGTATTTGGGAAATTGGGTCTACTTGCAATATTTTGGGCCATTACATCCCACTGGTCTTGCAAACACACCTTGTCCTCTGTAACACCCTGTTCTTCATATACTTCTTTATCGGTAAATAATGCTTTGATGTATTTATTTTCGATAAAATCCAGAAGGTGATTTTATTTAAAATAAAATCATTTTCTTGTGATGTTTTACCATATAAAGCCCCAATAAAATTTTCAGTCGAAAATTCAGACAAAAACCGGTCTGAGTTCTCACTACCGGTACAAGTTCACTGAGCCAGAAACAAAATTTTAATTCGTGAACGAGACAATTAGTGTTTTTATGATGTTTTATGTGGATTGGTAAATTCTCGAAATTTTGTTGTCCGGGAATAAAATATAATATTTTATCCGGGCGAAACCTTCAGAAAATACGATCGGATGTGCAACCGGTTACGTATTTACACAGTTAAATGAACCCTAAAGAAGGAGAAAAGACTTGATGGGAATCTCATTTAATGTTATGACATGCCTAATGGAAAAGAAAATCCTACTTACACTTCATAATCTTACTTTTCACTTTCTCTCTCCAATCACATCACATCACATTAACTCTTAATCCATTCTTCAAGAAACTCAACTTCCTTCTCCTTCTTCCCCTTCAAGGCCGTGCACTCCCTCCCATCCCTCTATAAATAGCACTTATCAAACTCATTTAAACACTTTCTTCTTCTACTTCATCTTAAGCTTTCATCTTTTCACTTCAAGCTTCCAAAGCTCTTGTTTTTACTCTTCTTTTCACCAAGTGTTGTTCATCAAAGTTGTTCCTCTTGTTTAGGGTAATACTCTCATGTATTCTTTTCTTTAAAAACTCCATCTTTTTCTAAAGTTTCTTCTTCATGTCATTTATGAGCTTTTATCTTCAAAAATCTCTCAAAAATGGTAGAAAACTCCTTTTGAGTTGAAACCAATTTCTATAGCCTTGTATTTACTTGTAGTTTAACATACTAAAAGGTTGTGTAAAACAAAGATTCCTAACCTCTACTTCTTAATGAGGCCGAACCATACCTATGGTTTTGATGGATTTTGTTTCAACTTTTACAAGTGTGAGTTTGTATTTAAAGATTTGTTTTTCCAAAATGATCATTGACCAAGGCTCCTTTATGTTAAAGGATGCTATGTCTAAAGTGATTGGAAAGTTTCAAGATTTGTTTCCCAAAATGATCATTGACCAAGGCTCCTTTATGTTAAAGGATGCTATGTCTAAAGTGATTGGAAAGTTTAAAGATTTTACTCTACTTTATGTCATTTACTTTATGTCACTCTTGTTTATGCCATTTACATTATGTTATTTACTTTATGTCATTTATATTTATGCCATTTACTTAAAGTCATTTACTTTATGTCATTTATATTTATGCCATTTACTTAAAGTCATTTACTTTATGTCATTTATATTCATGCCATTTACTTAAAGTCATTTACTTTATGTCATTTATATTTATGCCATTTACTTTAAGTCATTTACCTTATGCCATTTATATTTATGCTAATTACTTTATGTCATTTACATTATGTCATTTACTTTATGCCATTTATATTTATGCTATTTACATTATGCCATTTACTTTATGCCATTTATATTTACGCCATTTACTTTAAGATATTATACTTTCATTATTTATAATCATATGGTGTTTCCAAGACGATCAAGACTCAAGCTCCATAAGTTTTTGGATGCTAAAAGAGTATAAGAGATTGGAAAACCCAAGGATGGCCGAACCTTAAAGGTTATGGACCTAGGGTGTTTCGTTTTTCAATTATCCAAAGTGATCAAGGTTTTGAGCTCCTTACTATTAATGGATGCTAAACCAAAGAGATTGGAAATTTTAAATGTTCCTAGCCTATTTTATTGATCAAGGCCGAATCTCCATCAAGGTGTAACTTGGTGGGATTTTTGTTCAACTTTGTTTTGAGTAATCATGTTTTAAACTCTTAGCACTTGCGGATCATAAATCCCTAAGTTGCATGTGTTTTGGAAACTTCAAACCCTAAGTTCTTGATTGAGTTCTAATCCTTTGAACCTTGTGTCTTGAAACCTAGACTTGACTCCTAACCAACCTTGAAGAACGTCAGAGAAGCCGTTTATTTTCTTAAAATTTCCTTACCTTCTTAAGGTAAGAGGGGATTTCCTAAAGATATTCAATGACTGTATGCATGTGTGTAGGTGTTTAACTGGATGCTTATATGATGATTGAGCTTGCTTGATTATTTTATGTACTTAAACTGTTGTGCTATTATCTGATGATTGAACTGTATTGTTCTAAATGATATAATGCATACATGTGATGAAATGCTTTCAACTGTGAGATTGCCATTACACTGATGATATACACTGTTGTTGATTGAAAGTTTGCTAAGCCAGACGTGCGTCTATGCTCAACCATAATAAGGATTAAAAACCTTAATAAGCTTTGAATATGGAGGGATTGGTGTTCTTTTCCAAAAGCTCGTTAAACTTAAAGTGCTTGTTTTAAATGATGAAATGATTTTGGTGTACTATTGTTATACAAGAGGAAAATCCTTTTCGAACTATGTGTTTTTAAGTGAAAACTTTCAAGATTATTTGGCAATATCCTATTGGGGGAAATATTTCAAAGATAAAAGAATTTCAAAGATGCTTTATAAAAGATTTTCAAAGAAAAGGTTTTCCTAAACATTTTAGAAACTTTCCGATAACCTGGATAGGTTATCGAGGATTCGGTTTTGGATTTGTTTTTCACTGAACGAAAAATAAGTACTTATGAAAACGAATCTAGTACGCGAGACGCCGCCTCTAGTATTCGATGATGTGCACGTGATCTTGGATCAGTGTTAATTCGGGACTACGAGCCCTGGTTATGATATTAGGGACTTGGGTCCTAATCACGTTGTGTTGGATTGTGTCTTCTGACCGCGTGTGATGATTATGATTAAAGGTGAAGGTTGTTTTCTACGACCGCAACCCTTGACTCGCGACCACGGTCTTGGGCATTGTGATTGAGCATTCGGACTATGAGTCCTATGCTTCGAGTTCTCAAGTGATGGGGAAATGATGATTAAGTCGTTAGCTTTGAGCAACGACGGTGAAAAGAATGAACACAAAGAAATCCTTTCAATAAAATATTTTATCATGTGCATTTCCCCAAGCAGACGTGCTATTGATGATTAAATCAGATACAAAGATGGTATCTGGGAGTCTGTCCATGTAAACCGAGTGAAGAGGCACATGTGACGTTGCCCGTCCTGAGACCTTAATGCATGAGGGTAAGGGGGTAACTGCCCAGGTGGGCTAGAGCTTGACCAACTCTATCTTCTCCAGTGATAACATGGTGTTGTGATCTCATGAGATTAAGTTAGAGCCTGATATTGAAGTGCCATGCATCTTTTCGAAAGATTGGCTGTGCGGGTTTGATGCCCTTTGATATAACACTGATATATTGCGAATATGCATGATTTAACTGCGTATATGATTCTGTGATGTATGTATCATGTGTATGGTTGTTGTGGGATATATCTTATGACGGTATCTCACTCTTGCACAAATGTATGCTTGTTCTTTTCTCTTTGCTTCGGGAACGCACGTACTCTTAGATGGATCCGGAAGTCCCTCTGGCACCAACGAGTTCGAAGAATGAGGTCTTCGACCATGCTGGGGCAGCGGGGAGTTGGACCATTCACGAAGGAGCAACAACTGCGACCTACCAGGGACCAATCACGACGACGGAGACTAATGCAAATGGAGTGCCTATACGGAGGATCCACACAGTCGAGTCTCGGACCGTGGCACTTCCACCTCCATGGTTCTACCTCCACACTCTGCAGGCCACCGGACTTCTTCACGAGCACTTTGACCCAGTCGCACCAATCGAAGAAGATCCAGTGGAGGAGGAGGATCCCGAAGAGGATCCGGAGGAAGATCCCGACGAATTCGTAGAGATTGAGGAGGAGGAGGAAGAGGAGCCCGAGTACCACCCACAAGATCCTGACGACGACGACATGATCCTCGATGATGGCGGCGAAGTTATCGATCCGGCAAGTGGTTCCTCGTCTCGAAGGAAGCTCTCGCGGTCACTCCGAATGCGGGGAGATACGGATAAGTTTGTCGTTGGTTTTTGGAGTTTACCCTGATGGTCCCTTGGCTTCTGGAGCCTTCTTTTGATCCTTATGCCTGATTTTCCCCAGTCCCAGTGTGATGGAAATCTTTTACTTACCTCTTCAGTTTTTGTAACAATGTGAGTTGGCCAGTTCGATAAGGCCTGTCGTGTAACCAAGAAACCTAAGACCCCAGGAGGGTCGGCTATCTATTGATATGATTGATGTTTATTCACATGTTCTGAGTGTTCATCATTGTTTCTTAACTACCGCTTACAAAAAAAAAACAAGTACCCTTTTTCGGTAACCCTTCTAACAAAGGTTATATTTCCGAAGGCGACCAGCGTTTTAAATAAGTTTCTTTTCCGCAAATGAGTAATCATGTGATGCCAGGTTTTAGGGTGTCACATCCTCAAGGTGTATTGAAGTCCATAACTTTCAATATCATTCTGAGCCCAAAAAAAAATTGATCCAAACTGGTCCAATTTAAAAGGGCCCAAAAAATATTATGAAGTCCAACAGCAACCACATTGTAAACTTGGAGCCCAGTAATTAATCCAGTAAGAAAACCAAATTAGTAGCCCGCAAAAGAAAAAAGAAAAAAGGAAGCAAGGTCCAACAGAAAAAATAAAATTAAATAAAAAGCAATAAAATGATTGTGAAGCCCATATTTGTGAAGTCCAATGGTAACCAGCCCAGAAGTAACCACATTAGAGGGTTAAACCCTAATGTTATCAGAAGCTTCCATGGCACCCATGGCCACCCAGAGGCTGACCCGGATGACGGTAGCGCGGCGGGCAAGGGACTCCTCGCCGGTGATGTACTTAACTGAACCGAAGAACGTGAACCCGTGGTTGACAGGGACATTCGTGACGGACATGGGAAGGACGGGAATGGAGAAAACACATGCAAAGCTTCTGGAATTTCGAGGCGGAGACGGCGTTGTACAGCAGAGTGGGAGGCGTTCTTAAGAAGTCCACCGGGATCGAAAACAAAAATGGAGTGTGGTGGCGGCATGGCGGCGTGGCGGCGATGGTAGTCGCAGTCGTCTTCTCCGTTGACGGTGAGGTGGTTGCAGGAGCCATCGGCACGGACTCAGATCGAGCAAGGAGAAATGAACTTGGTGCTAGGAAAGAGGTAGCGAAGCAGAGCCTTGAGCCGAATAAGTTGGTGGTGGAGATGGCGTCTGCATGTGGTGGCGAGGGCGCGAGGACGATGCTGTAATGGTTGTACAAGCCAGAAGCAACGATTTCTGAGCGAATCGGGCATGTATATGGCGAACACAGATCTTTGAAGATCTCAGTGGTCGTGGATGAGCCTGCACCGTGTGAGTTCGCTGGGTCATCTGAATCAGAGGTGAGTTAATCTATGCCAGGGATTGGGGTGGAGGAATTGGCATTGATGGAGATGGTGTTTTCGTCAATGATGGCGGAGGAGTTGAGTCTGACTTGCTCTGTTTCTATTTCACCATTCTCTGCTGGTTCGAAGAACAGGTGCTCAGAATCTCGGTGTTGGGGTCGGATTGTAGAAGTTGGATGGCTTGAAGGAGGGATTCACTGAAATGATCAAATGAAGCTTTGAATTTGTTGATGGATTCCTCCAAGTGAAGAACATCATGGTAGAGAGGTGTTGGTGGAGGCATGAGAGGATCAACGAAAGCACCAATGTAATGATATAAAATTATACCAAACAGAAATTAAGAACAAGCTGTAAAATAGAAGGATATAAAGAAAATGCTCCTTTGGAGGGGAGCAAACCTCCTCATAAAAACAAATGATTTTCCTTGAATATTCTTCTTGTCATCATTCATTGCATAGTTGGTTACATATATAGCACTTGAGGTAGGGATCCTAACAGCTAACGAGTCATCATATAAAAGCTTCTAGAGTCTTCTAATTCAAGTGCATTGTCATACCTAATACATGCTTTAGTATTTGGATATAATGTCATATATTTGGGTCATTACAACCAGTACGAAGAGCAACCAACGAATGTTTACAACCACCAAAGATCAAAATAGAATAATTAAGTTGGAACGGCCTAATGTACATGTTGAGATCATGTGATGCATAGATGATTGATAGCTATACTAAAAGCATATATAAAATCGACTGACTTTCCAACCAAACATGATAAAATTTGTGACTCTATTCCATTATAAAAAATGATCCATTTCCAAGCTGAATTGAGGAACTTATATATAGAGTACTAGGGATACTAACCCATATACATAAACACGGAAAGTCAAGAGAAACCAAGGCAAAATATAAAGATAATACTGCTAGAAACACCTTCAAAACAGTATTAGTATCACAAGTGCCTAAAAATAGCTAAGAAACCAAGTACCCAACACCCAAAACCCAATAACCAGGAGTGCTCATTTTGACTTCCCTCCAGCAATCAATACTCTATTTTATCCAAAAAGCTATCCGGACCAAAGATACCAAAGCCAAGATTTCTTTCTGAACCACTTTATAAACACCAAGCATTTATGAATTAGCCACTTCAGCATTTGAGTTCCTAAACCATAACTGAAAACCCGAGAGACCAGAGACTAGTGATCTAAAGAATCAACGTCAAAAACCACCAAAGGAACCATCTGAATCTGAAACCACCCACAAGTGAACAGGAATTTCAGCATTTTTTTCAACTTTTGTTTTTTAGTTTTTAGTATAAAATATAGTTTCTTATAAAAGATGAATTTCAGCATTTTTTTCAACTTCTGTTTTTTAGTTTTTAGTAAGCAAAACTTCATTAACTTGGCGTGTGCATTCCAATAAGCTATCCACTAAACACATTGAAAGAATTCAAAATTCCCCGAATACATATATACCTCCGTTTGCTCTAATCACTTCGCAGAAGTCATAGACAAAGCGGCCATTGCGATACTTACAAACAATGGAACAAATTACTCAAGTAATGCTCAAATAGTCTACAAATCTGAGATCTCACTATTTTTAGAAAGTCCTATTCATACGACTCACTAAATAATTTGTTCATTTAGTCTATGATCACCAGAATACATATATACTTATACTAAGTGTGTGAATCCTAAATGTGACTGCAAATCTTAAATCTAACATGGTAAAATATATGTGATAATTTGAAACTTTCTTCAGCCTCACGTAAAGCATGCAGTTAAATATCATCATTAAAAGGAAAAAAAGATGGGATGATGAGAAAACTGCACCTCGGATGGTGAAGAATAAGAAAACCAACTTCCTCTGTCAATATCTGAATAAGAAAACCACGTTCTGTAACACATGATGACAGTGGAATCAGATTATGATAAAACTTCCTTGATTAGCAAATAAACGTCCAAACTCCAAAGTATATTAGCAGACATAGAAGCTCACTTGAAGTGCTACTAGTGAACTAAAGAAGTAGGCAGTATATCCAGCAAAAGAAACAAAGAAAATAACTGAATAAATAATAAGTGCAAATGATTAATTGAAAAAAAAAACTATAACCTGCTGAACTGAACTTGCAATTGAAGATAAATTACTTCGAATAAGCAAATAGTAAACCTGAATATATAAGTAGTAAATGAAAACAGGAGCAGGAACAGATAACTATATGATTAAACTATGCACCACGGAGTTTATTCTAGAGGGAAATTTCCCCAATTGGCAGGGCATATTAGAATTTCAAAAACCAATACCTTATACCTGGGTTTTTTATCTGATGCTTTTCCATTTCCAATAAACACACCACGTTTGGATATACGATAATGTAGGCCTGCAAATGAGATTGGCAAGAAAAACAATTTGCAGAATTAGGTATTGCATTTAATTAAGCCAAATAAATGTCGTGAAATTATGTGTAAAAACCAACTGAGAAGAGAGAGAGAAAAATAGAGTTGTGAAATGCAAAACAAATTCGTGTTGAACCATATGGTACCAAAATGTACTTACTATTTTGTCCTAGTGTTCAAAATTAAAGATTGAAAGCGGAAACGAATGCTCCTGGGGCTCAGCTCACGGTGAATATAGAACTGTGAAATTAACAATGAAATCATCTGCAAAATTGAAGAACGATGTCGTATCTTACTGAGATCACCAAAACACAAATAAAAAAAAAACACCATTGTCAAGGATCGAACCTAGGTCACCCAGGTGATAGGAGGTAATACTTACCACTATACTACAACGACCTTGTTTGTTTCTCTCGTCATAATTTTTATATATTTATTCGTAATTCTATTTTTATGTTGAACGCTACCGGATAACACTTTATTGGCAACGAGCCCTTGCCTTATCCCACCTTATGTTTGATTTGATTTGATGACAAAATAACCTAAGGTCCAAAAATGACATAGTTGTTAAGGGTGCGGGACAGAAAGGGTAATTAATTACTTGATGCAATGGCTGTGTCCTCCACCACTGCCACGCTATGCATTCCCGGTAACACAATTCCAACCACTCAACCACCAAAATTCGGATTCTCAAGCACCATTTCTTTTACTGTGAAACAGCGGAAATTTTGTATCCGAAACTCCAACGGTGTCTCAAATGAAACAACAGCAACAGAGGTGGATTCAGAGAGTGCCATTGAAGTTCTACAGGAACCGTCATCTTTGATTTCTGCTCTTAACGTGGAAAGGGCTCTCCGTGGCATACGTAAGTCTAGCAATTAACCTATCAAATATTGTGCTGTTCAACAGATTACATAATCGGATAATCCTACCCTTTTACTACATATCTTAATTATATGTATGCGTAAAGGTGCATTTTAATTGAAGTAGTTATGGTTTAGAATGCAGCAATTACAGACGCAGATCATTATGGTAGACTCGGCATTCCAAGAGGGTGTCCCTTTGACAAGGTTCGTAACCACATTTGGTTTTATGTTTCAACGTGTATCCATTTTAAGTAACCTCTCTGTCTCTTCATTCCTCTGTATTTTAACAGGTGGCAGTTGCATATAATAACAAGGTTCAAGAATTGAAGAGTCAAGGTTTACCCGAAGAAGAACTCAAGAAGAAATTGGAACTTCTCAAAGTAAGCAAATAGTATACTCCTCCGGATTCAAATATAAGCAAAAAAGAATAGCTATATTTTATAGACTCAAATATAAACGAAAGACAATCAGTTCAATTTTATTTAATATCGGTATTTTAAAAGTCAAGACAATCAATCAATCCAATCAATTCATCTTTTATTTTTATAAAATCATTACATACTCCCAAGACAATTAAAAGATAGTTTAATAATTATAACTATTTTTTTTTTCATAAATCAAAATAATTAAACTAAATTAACTAATTTTCTTATCCTTACATGCGTGTTGATTTATTCATGTTTGAATATAATATTACTTTGTAGCATAGCTGTATAGATAAGTGAGAGATGGCTGATATGCTTCATGATTTGATTTACCTTGTTTGTATATTATATTATAGGAATCATACACCATCATGTCATCGGAACAAGAAAGAAGAATATATGATTGGAGTTTGGGCAGAGCCGAGAATGCAGACAGATATGTTTGGCCCTTCGAGGTTGACATAACACAAATCCCAAAAGGTGGAAATCCTCCACCACAGGTATTTCTTCTTGTTTCTGCAATTGCTATTTTTGTTATCATAACAGGTCGACATGCCTTCGTAATCGTTGATGTTAAATTATCATCCATAAAACACTCTAAACTAATGTGTTTGGGTATGCAGTTCATTTCAACGCTTATGTAATAAGTTTTTTTTTAAATAAATTAAAAACATTTTATTTTCATAAATTTCTCTAACAAATTTATAAAAATAAGTTAAAAAAATTTTATGAAAAGATCATAAACTATTTTATAAATTATTTGTTTATATTTATTATCATGAGTTATTCTCGTAGTATCTATATACTCCTTTCCACATATACCAATTTGACAACTATTTTGCCTAGCATAATTTTATTTTTATAAAAAATAAAAAAAAATTGTTATTACTTACTACAATGCTGAATATTTGACACTGCCGGTTGTTTTTCCAATTCAACAATCAGAAATGTTATTCTAACAATCATTTTGAACAATTATACGATGACAACCGTATATATAAATAGTAATTACATAATGGATATTTAAAAAAAAAGATTAATATTACAAAAATACCATTACATAATAGAGTATGAGTTGTTAGAATAACACAACTCTTCAACAATAGTATGAAACTACCAAACTTAATTATCTGGTAGGTGTCCTCCGGGATGCATCACCAATGGTGAAGAATTTCTTATCTCCCATTTAATGCATTTAGGTTTCTACTTGCGAAACCATCTGATTGCCACCATCTATCTTGTAAAATGAGCTTATTTTTTAAAGTTTAGAATGTATTTATTTTGATATATTTTAAAGAGTAAATAAATTATTACTACTCATTTTACACAAACTTATTTTAGAAGATTTTTGTCGATCTTATAATACTCAGAAAATAAATAAATAATACTTACAATATTTTTTATAATATTAGATGTAGATATAAATATAATTGCCACTGAGAGTGACCTTTAAATTATTTTCATGAGGATAGAGACAACGAGTGGTATTTTGGGTACCAAACTAAATTAAAATGAATATTACCGACAAAACAAAAAGAATATATTTTAACCAGACAATTTCTCCAATAAATTACTCTTTTACCAAGTTCTTCTGTGCAACGTATTATCCTTGTCCTTAAGAACAATATTACTTTTTCCATGGCAGGAACCTGAGGATGTCGGACCAACGAGACTGGTTGGATACTTCATATTAGGATGGATAATGCTCTCATTTGTATTATCTATTGCACTAAACTTACAGTAAAAAAATGTAAATGAAACTTTTTCCTCTGAACAATAATGCAAGGTATAAAACTTTAAAAAATTAATACGTCGCTTTACCTCGACTCTTAAATTCTTCGTAGTAAGTCCATGAAGGTTGGTTCAGTTGGTAAAGATAATGTTTATAACCCATAAGGTCGCGAGTTCGAATCCCATGATTGTCGACTTGAGGACCTCGTTGGTGGGTAATCTATAATACCTCCGTAAATGCTCTTTGAGCCGTGAGGCCTGACCCTTGTGAGCTTCCGGAACCCAACTCACCTAAACTTTTGTGTGTAAAAGAAAAAAAAATTACTTCATGAGTAAACTCATAAGTTCGAGCTTATCTTCAATGTTCCTAAAAATGTGGAGTGCTTTGATGCACCAAGTGAATATTTTCCATTCGTTTAATACCACATTGTCAAAATATTGGTCATTCAATTGATTATTGCAATAAAAAGGAAGGGAGGGCTAATTCTGAGAATTAGCATAGTTCTTTACCTTATAAGAGCAGGACTGTAGCTACGTACTTATGTTCCTAAATTTGTTAAACCAGTTGTTGAAGTTGATGAAAATATCCAGTAGGATGCAGCCAAACAGAATAACGCAAATAGAATGATGCTTCTTATGAGGAACCTATTAGTTATCATGACACAAAAGTCACTAACAGTGTTCAGGAAAAATTTTCAGATCCTGTTGTTAATTTTCAGAATGATCATGAGGATGTTCAAAATGATGATACTGACAATCTGTATATGATGAAACAACTGCTCGCATGAATGGTTAGGAAGTTAACTTTGTTGATCATGTTTCTCAGCCTCCTCAAGTTCAGGAAAATCCAGTTTCTGTTGCTATGTCTAGTCCCCTTGACATTCCAGTTTTTGCTCAAGATCCTAGTGTTTTTCCAGCTGTTGTTCAGAATGATTTTAATGTTTTATCTGCTTTGTGGGAAAAGCAAAAGGATGCAAGTACTTCTAAGGAAGAAGAGCATAATAATGTAATGTTGCTGAAGATGGTTTCACGGTGGTTATGCCCAAATCTCAGAAGAACTATAACCTGAGACTAAATAAAAAACATAGTTCTAGGTTTGCCTGATTCTCGTTTATTTTGCATGGGTTTTAGTTTTTGTCCCTCATGTTTTTGTTTTCTTTTTTATTTTATTAATAAATTTTTGGTGACTTGTCACCTTGTTTAAAAAAAATATTTCTAATTAACCAAACCATATTACCATAAGGAGTAAAATGTAATTTACCCTATAAATAATAATGTACATGTTAGGGATCTAAATCTCATTAATTATTGTCGTCTTGAGAAAAATATATCTAACTAATGTTAATGATCCAAAATACATATATAAGTAAGTAGTATATAAAACAGTTAAAAGTACTTAATTAGTTAGTGCATCAAATTAGTGAGACTTTATTCTTTCATCATTGCCATTTTTTAAACCTTTTTGTTAATTGAAACTTTTTTCAGTGCTAGCATTGAGTTGGAATTTTAAATTCACCATCCAACTGAAATGACTACTCTACAATGTTTCAGCTACTCAAAAGGTTCACATTTCTTTGCCTTTAGTTCTGTAGGGACAAAAGGCCAATCTTTTTGTTTTGTACGCTGGAACTGAGTTTTTTAAATTTAGGTAAAGCTAATAAGTAATAAATACTCAATTTGGTTCATGAAATTATGAAGTAGTATCAATTTGGTTCTTCAAATTATCGAAATTCTAAAAGCGTCACTGAATGATAAGTTAGTATAAATTTGGTCCCTCATTTTACTCACTTAATATCAATTAAGTCTCTGACACTGCAAATTTAATATCAACTTAGTCTATATGATTTTTAATGGAGAGACTAAGTTGATCACCGTTTTACAATTTCATGGACTAATTTGAAATTTCAATAATTTCAGGGACCAGGTTGATCTAGTTCAAAATTTCAGAGATCAAATTAGTTGTTTACTCGCTAAGAAGATTGGGAAGTGGCTAAGTTCTGAAGAATTTTTATCGCTTATTCGCTTTCACTAAGTTAATGGGGGCAACAGGGGTGTAAGTGGACCGGGTAAACCCGACCAACCTGAACCGAACCAACCCATAAAAAAACGAAATTGATCGGTTCTGGTAAAAACCCGAACCGAACCAAAGGGAACCGAAACTCTTTGGTTTGGGCAGTGGTTTTTATTTTCCAAAACCGACTACCCGTTGACCCGACCACATATTTTCCCCCAAAATCCTACTTTCCTTACCCAAGTCTTCTCTGCCTTCAGCGCTTCACTTGTTCGAGTGTTCGCCAACATTTCTCTGCCTCCTCTCACTATCGCATTTGACCTAGCCAGCCACCAAGGGCTTCGTCACCGCCGCCTCACAAAGACCGGCCGTGACAAGGTCGGTGTCCTCAGAAGCTCCTCTCTCCGTTGTCGTGCTCTCCGCCTTCGTGTTCATGGCCACTGCTTCGTGCTCTCCGCCTTCATGTTCGTGCCCACTGCATCATCTTCCGTCGAGGTCGATTTATAGATATGAATTTATGGAAAATCTGATCTATTCTATTGTCAAATTGATTGTAATTTGATCTGGGTTTTTCCACCATTGTTCTGTTACCACAGGTTTTTTTTTAAAAAAATTCACTATTTTGCATTGTGGTAAATTTTAAGCAAGCAACCCGACCACTCGAACCGAACCAAACCGAACTCAATCAGTTTGGTTTGGTTCGGGTCTTTTAGTAAAAAAATGCAAAAAACCGAACCGAACCGAGCAATTTTGATAGGTTCGGATTTTTTTTTCCGTCTAAAACCAAACCAAACCTGTAACACCCCGATTTTTTTTTCTTAATAATCTGTGTTTATGTGTGTGTATGTGTGATTAATATTTTAAATCTAAGAAAAATATTTTTATAAACTAAAATTATTATCATAATTTATTTTATTCTAGGAAACTGCAGTTGAAATTTCAGTTGAAAATTCAGACAAAGTCGGTCTGCGTTTTTACTATCAGAAAGATTTTACTGATCAGAAAAATGAATTTCGACTCGTAAAATGAAACTGTAGATTTCCTAACTCGTTTACAACAATTTCCATAATTTTAAAAAAATTCGGTTATAAATAACACAATATTTATTTTTCCGGGTGGAAAATTAATGAGGAAATACAATCGATTTTCACAGTCGCGAAATCGATGGAACCGAAAGGAAGAAAATTAATTTAAAATATGTTAGGTGCATATTTATGAGATTTGATTTGACATGAAAGACATGTCACATTTAAAAGAGCATCATTACTTACACAACATCATTTTACTTACTTTTGCAAGAAACCTTATATTTTAATAAAACAAAGTTTTATAATTACTCAAAAATCTGAAAATCCCTCCTTCCTCTTACCTAGCAGCAGCACCCTGCTCTCCCTTTTTCTCTATAAATGCCTCATTTCGACTCCTTTCATCACTTTTCCATCCTCCTCAAGGTTCACTCACTTATATACACTACAACATAAATGATTTATAATAGCAATTATTTAATAGCATTTGTAAAGCGGAACTGGTATGAAAAATTGTAGTGCCCTTTTAATAGCGTTTCCTAAAATAAGTGCTATTAAAGAGTGCACCTAAGATAGCGTTTTTATGTTGAAGCGCTATCTTTTCTAATTTGAAATAAATAAATAAAATAAAATCAACTTTTAATAACATTTGTTTTAGGAAATGCTATTAAAAGATAACCTTTAGATAGCGTTTAAAGTTGGAAACGCTATCTTAGGTGATTACCTTTGCTGATTTTAGAACTACCCGCACGCGTGTATGTTTTGATCCTTCGATTCTCAGTTTCTGTGTGTTTTACCCTAACATCCTTCATCACTATTGTTGTTGTTGCCGTCACCGGCTCTATCTGTCCTCAGTCTAAGTATTTTCCTTCTCTTTCTCCTCTCCATTTTTCTATTAGCTGTAAACTCTCCCCGTCCCCTCTCTGAATTGCTGTCCTTCTCTCATCGTCACACACCACACGCACCCCGCTCCCTATTTCTTTCCCATTCTTCGTCCACGCCACCATCATACACCACGCACCACACGGGTTTTTATTTTATTTTTATCTTCTTGTCTTACCTTCCATCTCTCATATTTCTTGTCTTACCTTCCGCTGTGCTCGACCTGCGTTCCGCACGAAAGAGGTTGGGTTTGGGGGGAAGAGGTAACCACCACCGCCGCTATGTTGTGCCCTCTGCCTCCGCTGTGGTCGACCTGTTTTCGACTCGAAAGAGGTAACCGCCACCGTCATTGAGCAAAGCTACCTCCGACTTCTGGGTCCGAATTAGGCTGCAGTTGTTCCCAATTTTGCTCGGTTTTCAATTGGTCACTGTGCTGAGGAGTTCGTGTACTTGAACAAGTTGATAGTTTGGTTTTGTGATTTTGACTCCTAGGGACCTCAATGGAATTTGATCATTCCGATAGTAGTGGTGGGTCATTCAAAAAAATTGTTTTTTTTGTTGGGTTTTATTTTTATCTTTTTTTTTCTTTAGAGTGTGTTTTGTGCGGCTTCTAGGTCTCCAGAACCCTTACCTTTCTGGTTTGTGGTTTGTTTATGATGAATTGGGTTTATACTTCAATTTTGTTTATTTCATCTTTTACATTAATTGAACTTGGGTCACTCCATATAATGATGTTGGACTGGAGTAGCAGTTTTGCAACTCTTCTTATTCTTGAAGAAACCATTTGGCTGCTGCTGTTTTGTTCAAAGTTTAAGCTTTGTTCCTAGAATTTGCTACATTGTGGACTTTTCATTTGAGATGTTAACTCTATTATTGAGAATAATTTCAGCTACCTTGTGATGTTGGAGAATGCGTTTGAATAGATAATTTCTAGAATGAGTTTGGTTAGTTTAAGGATTAGGATCTTGGTCGTTTTTATCAAATTGTTGACATCTAATTAGGAATTGTTTTGAATAACATTATGTTGATTCTTCACTGGTTCTTAGCCCATGCTGTTGTGTTTGATAAAAAAGTGTTCTTTTAGTTTTGTTTGGTTTTCAGCATAATGCAGGTACTAGACAAGTGACTTGAATAGCTTCATTTTATGCCTCCTTTTTGCTAATCATGATTTTTATGTTACACACTGACTGTGGTCTTGAATTAAGAGATTTGAAGTATGGTGTCACATATGATGTGTCCTAAATCCTACAATGAACCCTATTGATGCTGATATATTATTTTTCTTATTAATTCCCAGGACATAAATTCTATTGTTTTCACTCTTATTTTAGAGTAGGGGTTCATTATTTAGGACATGATGTGCTTTTGGACACAACAAGACAGGACATGAAACAAAACATAGCAAGTACATGCTTTTTGTTCTTTTTATTCTTTTGCTTCTCACTTTCCTACTGACAAGGCTCAATCACCATTTAATTTCTTCAGTACCCTTTCTTCCTTTTCTTTATTTTTTCTTTGAGTGGTTGCTTATTGTAAGGTGTTGTGCATGAATAAACCTGATGATGAGGAAAAGGGCAAAAGGCCTCTAGTATATTGAATCTAGACCCCTTGTAATCTGTGTCTCTGTGATACGTACCAGATCAGAATCACACACAAATTTTCAGTTGTCTTTAATTTAGATGTGATTGTGTTCAGATGTTATTTTTTCTCTGTTAAAGTGTTTAATGCAAGGGTTAAATATAATAGTGGACTGTTCAATTGCTAAATTTGGAATCATAATTCTCTCATGAACATTATATCCAGCTTGCTCAAGGCAAAAATGCAAAATCTAATGCTAGAATTCTTTTTAGTTCTGTATGTTTTTTATTAACCTGTGCTTCTGTGGGAATTGTAAAATTTTCCACTATAGTATATATGTTTATCATAAGTCCTCTTTAATCTTCGTAGACATGGGTTCATGCTTGTTACAGTGATTCAAATATGATTCTTATATCTACAAGTGACAGAGGGATGGAAAATAAGTACTCAGTTTATGAACTTGTAGATACATCTCTACGAATGTATTGATTAATTCTTTTTTTTTTATTAAATGAAAGTATGCCATAACTATTTTATTTATTAGGTTCCAAGGTTCCAAGCTAGATTACAAGGGACACCAATTAAGGGACATTGATATTGGTGAGTAATTAGAGTTAGTTGAAATTACATATTTTGGAACCGTCCTTACACATTTAATTCATTTAATTGATAATTGATTCTATGCCTGATACTTTGAATGATTTTCAAAAGGCATGTTGAAGCTCCAGCAATATTTAGGATCCTAATTCATTGAAACAGGTAAATATTCCCTTTTGTATTGCATTAGAGCTTTTGTTGGTATGCAAGAGTTTGTGGTTTCTGTTCTGGTTTTGCTACTTTGTTCTCTCGGGTCTTGCCAGTTATATGGATGGACGGGTTTCTATACATTTGTAAATCTATAATGTCTAAGGTAGAGTATGTGTTAATGTCTTTAAAATTTCGTTCTTGCAGATTTTCTAGTGTTGTTTTGCTTTAGCTTGGCATTGCTACTTTGCTTTCTATCATTCCCCACCCACAAAGGATTTCTTCTACCAGGTATTTTTTTTTTAGTCCTTTAGTTGTAGCATTAGGGATGTTTATTTTAATCTGTATACATTGCATGTAGACATCAACCACTCTAAACTCAAAGTAAATATGTTTAATAAATATTTTTGTAGATCGGGAAAGCATGGATCAGAAATGGATGTTTGCCAATCGTTTAACGAAGGAGTATGAGGATGGGGTGAAAGAGTTCATTAGGTTTGCAGTTCGCCATGCGTAAAACCCTAGTACAATCATATGTCCTTGTTTAGATTGTTGTTATGCAAGGCGAATTAGTGCAGCCGACTTGGAAGAACATTTAGTGTGTAATGGAATCGATCAAAGTTATACATGTTGGACAAAACATGGTGAGACAAGAGATGAGTCTAGTGAAATGAGGAATCGTGTGAGATATTCATCAAACGATACCGACACAAATACTTATGAGGGCTATCATTTTGAAGACATTGCAAATGCTGTTGAAGAGGATCTTCGGGATTGTCCTCGAATGTTTGAGAGGTTGGTAAGTGATGCAGAGCAACCGTTGTATGATGGTTGTACTAAATTCACAAGATTGTTAGAGATGTTAAAGTTGCATAACTTGAAATCGGGCAATGGATGGACTGATAAGAGCTTTACGGACTTACTCACACTATTGAAAGACATGTTGCCGGAGGATAATGTGCTTCCTAGTCGGACATATGAGGCTAAACAAATGTTATGCTCTATTGGCATGAGCTACGAGAGGATACATGCTTGTCCTAACGGTTGCATTTTATTTCGGAACGAATATGCATCGTTAAAGATGTGTCCTAAATGTAATGCCTCACAATATAAGAAGAAAGAATCAGATCCAGAGAAGGTTGTGTCGTATTTTCCCATAATGCCCAGATTTAGGCGCAAGAACCAAAGATGGCAAGCTGCATCTCCCGGCAGATTCTCCTCAATGGAAGAAATTTGATCATGATTATCCTGATTTTGGGCAAGAATCAAGAAACCTACGACTTGCATTGGCTACTGACGGATTTAACCCGCATGGTGTTCAAAGTAGCTCTTACAGTACATGGCCTTTGATTTTGGTGATTTATAACCTATCTCCATGGCTATGCATGAAGCTCAAATTTATTATGTTATCTATGTTAATTTCTGGGCCCAAACAACCAGGAAACGATATAGACGTCTATTTGACTCCTTTGATCGAAGACTGGAAACAAATGTGGGAGACAGGTGTGGAGGTGTATGATGGGTATAAGGAAGAAAGTTTCAATTTGAGAGCTATGTTGTTTGGCACAATTAATGATTTTCCAGCCTACGGTAATCTGTCAGGATATAGCATCAAGGGTTAGTGTGCATGCCCTATATGTGAAGAGGGTACGGATTGGATGCGGTTAGAAAATTGTAAGAAGAATGTCTTTCTTGGGCATCGTAGATTTTTGCATCCAAGTCATCATTACCGGTGGTGGCGAAAGGCGTTCAATGCGAACTCGGAAGAAGGTAGAGCTCCTTCACCGTTGACGGGTGATCAATTTTTTGAAAAGGTAAAGGATTTGAATATCCAATTCGGTAAACCTTTCGCGAGAGATCTTGTCACAAGAGGGTGGAAGAAAAGGTCGATTTTCTTTGAGTTGCCATATTGGAAATCATTATATGTAAGACATTTCCTCGATGTGATGCACATTGAAAAAAATATTTGTGGTGGTGTCATTGGTACGTTACTCAATGTGCCAGGGAAGACTAAAGATGGCATCAATGCAAGGTTGGACTTGGTTAGTATGGGAATAAGAGAATTGGGACCGACGAAGAAGGGTAAAAGTACATATCTTCCTCCAGCTGCTCACACTCTATCTAGAAAAGAAAAAACTATTTTTTGTAAGTTTCTTGACGGAGTTAAGGTTCCGGAAGGGTACTCTTCAAACATTAGGAACCTCGTATCGATGAAAGATCTCAAGTTAAAAGGTCTAAAGTCCCACGATTGTCATGTTCTGATGGAGCAGTTGATACCAATTGGTATACGGTCTATTTTACCTAACAAAGTGTGGGGGGCCATAACTAAACTCTGTTTCTTCTTCAAGGCAATTTGCAGCAAAGTGATTGACCCTAGGAAGTTGCCATCATTGCAAAGAGAAATTGTTGTGACTTTATGCGAGTTTGAGATGTACTTTCCACCTTCATTCTTTGACATAATGGTTCATCTAACCATTCACCTTGTTAGAGAGACACAACTGTGTGGACCAGTTATATGAGATGGATGTACCCGATTGAGCGTTATATGAAGATATTAAAAGGGTATGTGAAAAACCGATCACGACCAGAAGGTTGTATTGTTGAACGGTATATTGTCGAAGAAGCTGTTGAATTCTGTACCGAATACCTATCCAATGCTGATTCTATAGGGCTGCCAAAGTCTCATCACACATGGAGAATGATGGGGCAAGGAATTACTGGAACTGAAATAGTAACTATATCAAGGACAGAATGGGAGCAAGCACACTTATATGTTCTGCACAATGCCGATGAGGTTGAGCCATATGTTGAAAAACACAAGGACATGCTTAAGAGTTTGTATCCAAATAAGAATCAAAATTGTCTAACTAGAGAACACAATCGTTGTTTTATAACGTGGCTAAGAGATCACATTTTTGCAGAGTTGACTGAAAATGCTACTTCAATTTCAAAAAGATTGAGATGGTTAGCCATAGGTCCAAGTTTGCATGTCTTCTCTTACCATGGTTATCAAATTAACAGGTACACATTCTATACAAAAGAACAAGATGGTCGGAGTATAATGCAAAACAGTGGTGTGACTCTTGTAGCTCAGTCTATGCATATCTCAAGTGCCAAAGACAGAAACCCCATATATGCAGATATGTCATACTTCGGCATCATTGAACGCATATGGGAGTTGGATTACACAAAGTTTAAGGTTGGTGTGTTTGGTTGTAAGTGGGTTGACAATAATAACGGTGTTCAGATTGATGAGTCAGGGTTCATGCAGGTGGATCTTAACAGGGTGGGGTATAAAGATGAGCCTTTTATATTAGCATCTCAAGCTCAACAAGTGTTCTATGTCACTGATCCAGCTGATATGAAAAGGTCCATTGTTCTTTTGACTAACAAAATAATTACTATGATTGATGATCAAGACCATGGAGATGTTGATATTGAAGATGATCCTTTCGTCGGGACATTACAATCACTTAAGATTGATCCAACTAGGGATGATGGTATGTATATGAGAGATGATCATGATGAGGGGCTTTTGGTCAATCCACCATTTCGTACTAATAAAGGACAAATAAATCTCAATCCAATGAAGAAAAGAAAAAGGTTGACTTAAACATGTATGTAGTGTTTGTGTTTAAATGAACTTTCTGATCCATTTATATTATACTTAGCATCTTCCGGTAATGCTAGTGTTGATTTTGTTATCCAGTGCTGTTTTATATTTTGCATCAATTAATATTATATTAATGTCCAATGATGTTTTACTTATGTGTCTAATTTTTTTTGTAGGTAAATGGCATCTTCCGATAATGCTAGTGCTACCAAAGTGACGCGACGTGGGCCAACTGTTATGAAGGCGGTCATCCGCGCTAGGAGTAAAGGACAAAAATTTGAGGTAATTTACTTACTAATCTAAGGATTTCATTATGTTGTTTGATATCTAGATTTAATTACTTTATTATTTTTATTAGGTTGAATGGAATTATTTGGACCAACCAATTCGTGCCAATGGAAAAAGATTGAAGAGTTACATTGGGGCCGTTGTTCGGCAAACGGTCCCAATTAATTGTTCTAATTGGAAGGATGAAGCTTTGGATGCTTTCAAAGAGAACATATGGGTTGATGTACAGGTAATTATTAAAATTTGTGAATTATATTGTAAACTATGTAAACATACTTACTTTGACACGTTGTTTATATTGTTTTGCAAATGTCTTTTAATGTTGACGAATCTCGACGAAAATTTGTACTTCAGGAAGGCGGTAACCTACATCGGACATTCAGAACTAGATTGACAAGAAAATTTCTAAGAGATGCTAACGGGAGTATCAAAGAGGAACCCCCATCACAATATGCACACATATCAAGGGATAAGTGGGTAGATTTTGTAGCAATACGCACAGGAGATGCATGATTCCTGGTATGTTTAATATCACGTTAGTCCTTATAATTATATATATACATATGACATTAACCATGTATTAATATTACTTATATGTGTCTGAATAGAAATTAAGCAATGAAAATCGTAAGAGAGCGTTAGATCCTGCATGCCCTTACAAAGCATCACGTAAGGGGTATGCTGACATTGAGGATGAATTGGTATGTATATATATAATTAACTGTGTGGTAAATATGACTTTTAAAATTTTTGGTTAATATATATTATCTCAATATACAGATACAGGAGGCAGGGCTAGAAGTTAAAAAAATTAAATGCCATATTGTGTGGAGCAAAGCCCGCGAGAACAAGACGGGTGTAATTGACAACAAAAATACGCAGAACGTGTGGAATAAATGTGTAACTAGAATAACGTTTACATTTTCATTTGTTATTTTCTTATGACAATATATAATAATGTTAACATTTGCATTTCACCAATAACTATGTGTCAGGAGGAACTGTCACAGTCTACAACAGAGGGAGAGATACAAGATTTTGGTCGCCAAGTTATTCTTGCTAAAGCCCTAGGTGTGCCAGAGAACCCTGGTCGTGTTAGGGGTGTGGGTTTTGGTGTCTCTCAAAGAGACTACTTCCCACCTGAAGGTCGTGCAAAACATAAATGTGAAACGAAAAGGTGGGAGACATTGGTGGTTCAACTCTCAGAAAGACTGAACAATTTGGAAGATAAGATGAAAAAAAAGGAGGATGAGGAGAGGCAGGCTAATTTCACAGCCCCAAGCGTCAAAGATAGTTGCACTCTAGCATCTGCCATCAAGCTTCCATAGGTAATGCATGCTTTTTTTTAGTAGTATTGCATTCACAGTTAAATACATTCAATTGGATGCCTTAATTCACAGCTTATTCATCTATCATTGGTTTAGGGCGTCAACTCATGTCATCTATATTTATCAACCCGAGCCCATCGTATGGTTGGTGTGGGTATAGTATATAATGAGCCGAGTGTTACACTGCACACCGGACCACTACCCCTTAACCATGTGAAAGTTGGAGTTGATGTTGCAATTGAGGGGGATGCGCCATTGCCGGTACCTATTGATGATGCAGATGTAATGACAATAAGAGATGCAATAGGTACTTATGTGGCATGGCCAATTGATCTCGTGGTTGTAATTAATATGGTATGTAATTGGATTTTTCCACCTTATCATATACGTCGTATATTTATTACATTAGTTGATCACTAACTGGCATATTGAAATGCAAAATTTCCAGGCACCTGCAAAATCTAAAGGCAAGGGCAGAGTGTTTGAACATACAAAGGAGTCAATTACAACACCGGTAAAGAAAGGAGGCAAATTTGAGGCCAGCCCTCCGACAGCTGGTTCAAATAACATTTCTCTGGAATATTTCAATTTTCTTAAAATACATGAACAAAAGAATATGAAAAATGATGACCCATTGAACATAGAGATAGAACAAAATATTTTTGGTGATCCTATCATTGATAGAATTAATGCTGAAAATATCAGAGAAATTGTAAATCATGAATGGGTATCTGCCTCCGTTATTTCCTTATATATCAGGTACTAAATCAGGCTTAAAGTGTACAATATTTTTTTAGTCTTTCCATTTAAATATTGATGTCATTGGTGTAATCCATTTTTATATTTTAATTGAAGGTATTTGTATGAAGAATTTTTGCTTCCAAAGGAAAGAACGAGGAGGTTTATGTTCGTGTCCCCACACCAAACAGATACATATGGCTTCTTCGAGGGGGATTCACAGACAAAGTATATAGCTGACCACTTTGCAATTACAGAGAGAGAATATCAGCCCTTGTTTCTAGCGCTGTGCAATGTTGGGTGAGTCACTTATCCTATAGGACTTAATTCACAATAATGAATTATATAAAAGTTGAGGTGCTTAGGATTTGTTATCTCAACATTGTTGTAGGAATCATTGGGTGCTGTTAGCGATAAATACTGTTGAAGAGATTGTTTACTATCTGGATTCCTTGCATGTTGATCCTAGGAATCGCCCAGACTTATAGAATTTGTTCACTAAGTAAGCATGCTTTTATTTTTCTGATTTTCTATGATTCTGTCGAATGGCTTCCATGGTAGATACATGTTGCAAGTTGTCTTGGTCCTAATGTGCTTTTGATTTTTGACATTAGAATAACTATGTTGAATTGGCATATACTGGGTTATGGCTGTTGTGGTTCAAAATAAAAAAAGGCAACCGGAACCTTCATTTTGTATTTAGATGTTACCATTGAGAATTTTTGTTGGAAATTCCATGCGTGTGTTTGTGATGATTGAAAATATGTTTCTTAATGAAGTCTGTTTGATTTTGTGATTAGTGCTTTGCAAGTTTATCGCGCACGTAGCAGAGCTAAGGTGCCTCGTTTAAAAGCAACCAACATTAAATGGATTCGGATAGAGGTATATTTGCAAAAACTTAATGAGCAATTAATTAGTTAAAAAAAACTATATTGATTTACTATTTTATTTTTTATAGTGCCCAAGACAACCCAACAATACAGGTTGTGGGTATTATGTCATGCATTTCATGAAGGAAATTATCTTACAGAACCAAGTTAAAATACCAATGGCGGTATGTAGTTTCAGTCTTGTTGTTTACTTAGATTTTAAATGTGATTGTTCAAATGTTTTAGCAATTGTAACTTGCTTTATTTAATTTTTATGTCACAGTACTTCCCTGACTTCAAATGCTTCACATACTCCACTGCTCAACTATCTGAAGCCAAGGAAGATCGGTCTCGCTATATTGTTGAAAATTTTATTTGATTACACTTGTTATATATGGTCTAAACTTTGTATTGTGTTATGCATGGTTTGGTACAAGTAACTTAGGTGTCTGGGTTTTGTTTGCTACCTATAATTTGGATTGTGTTTCAGTTATTTGTGTAAACCTTCTGTTTTTTATGAACATGCAGGATGGAGGTAAAGTTAAGAAACAGGTAAACTAAAAAAAATAAGGGAATAGATAGCGTTTCTATTGTAAACGCTATCTAAAGGCAGCTTTTAGATAGCATTTGGTTAAAAACGCTATTTAAAGGCATGCTTTTAGATAGCGTTTACATAAACAAACGCTATCTAAAGGCATGCCTATAGATAGCGTTTACATAAACAAACGCTATATAAAGTCACATATGACCTTCCAATGATGCCAGAAAACACACACTAAAGATAGCGTTTGTTAATACAAGGAAACTCTATCTAAGGTCATCTTTTAATAGCGCTTCTTAAATGCTATCTTTACTAACTACTCTTAATAGTGGTGGAATAGATAGCACTTAACAGCGCTATTAAAAGGCACACGGAAATGATATCTAAAGCCTTTTCAGTTGTAGTGATACTCTCCTACTCCCACACTCACTCACTTCACTTCACCATTGTTGATCTTGTAAGCTTGGAACTTCATTCATCTTCAACCTCTCATCATTCACTAAGGGTATATTTTCTCTCCTCTACTCTTCATCTCTTCAAATATCTACTTTTATCAACATGCATGTCATTTTTCATTATTGCATGTTCAAAGTTTTAGTTAAAAATTTGTAAGATCTTTTAACAAGAAAACCAATTTTTATGCACTCATATGCATCACAACCTTCATCCTACATGCTTGCATGTGACAAAAAGCTTTTCCAACACATATTTTTATAGGGTGACCGAAACCCTATGTAGAGGAAAGTTGATGTTTTTGTTACATTTTCACATGCATGATGAGAATCCTTGATACATGTATTTTTAAGCTCATAAGCTACATCAAAGAAATGAGTTTTTATTCCCAATTTTTCTTATATGACCGAAAACCCTAGTCATGGAAGTTAAGGAAACTTAGTTTCAATTTTTAAGAAAAATGCAAGTTTTGATCATCTTTTTGAAGACATGCATGTGATTCAAAAGTTGAGAAATAAATTCCTAGCCTAGAATTTTTATGTAGGCCGTAACCTACTCTTTTGTAGAGTGGATGGATTGAGTTTTATTTTTAAGTATTAAGCTTTGATTTTGTCTCTATAGTACTTAAGGATCATTGATCCAAAAGCTTGTAAAAATTTGAAATTTTTGTCATCATTTTCTTGGTAGGGTCGAAGCATGCATGAGAGGAATAGGGTGTTTTTGTAAATTTTTAACTTCCAATACATACTTGGTTTTGTCTAGATTTGCAAACGTAATTTGGAAACCAAGCTCGTTTCTTTAAACGCGGGAAAAACTACAAACTTTTTATTCGTCAAACGAAGATAAGGGGACACAGCCTGATGGATATTATTTATGATAACTATATGTGCTTGTGTGTCTTAATATATATGTTGGAATTTTTTATGTGATGGTTGTTTAATGCTTAATTGAATTTAATGTGTTGATTGTTTGTTTGGTTTAATAAATATGTTTTATGCTTGGTTGATTTTTTTTGAATATGTGTTTGTAGATATATGAAAATAAATTGATGCATGATATAATTGTTATGATATTGCTTTAGTTGTTGCATGAAAAGCCTAACTATTGGTTAGAGCTCAATTTAACTCTCAAGATAAAAGTCTTAAGAAAACCATATGAAGAGTATTGAAAATAAATATTTATTTGAAGAAATGTTTCGGTAAAAGAGAAAATAAATTTATCTTTTCAAACTTAGGAGAATATTAGAATCAAAACAAAATTTTTATGAAGGAAATTTGTTGAAAATTTAAATGATCTTACACTACAAAAAAAAAATCAATTTTTTTTATGGATAGAAACCATGAAGAAAAACAAAATTTATTTTGAAACTTTAAAATGGATTTTATTTGAAAGTTCCAAATATTTTTAGAAAAAAGAAAATTTCAAAATAAAATGGATTTTTAGAAAAGAAATGGATTTTCTATAACTTAAAGTTTTAGAAATGAATTTGAAAGGAAATTTTTTTAAAAAAAAAGGGTTTTATTTAAACGAAAATATCCGATAACTTGGATAAGTTACGAAAGTCTTGTTTTGTATGAGTATTTCGCTGAACGAAAAAGAACGCTAAAAGGTGAACCTAGTAACCGAGACGTCGTGATACTGGTGTTTTAAAGCACGGTTATCTATGATCCGTGTCACGTTGTTGTGGACTGTGTGTCCTATATACGTTGTTGTGGGCTGTGTGTCCTTTATACATTATACTAAACATGGGGAACGAAGTAAAAGGTGAAGGCTGTTTTCCACGACTACAAAGTCCAAGACAGATGCATCGGTCTAGGACTGTTGTGATTGGACACTCGGACTTAAACGTCCAGTGTTGACAATGAAAGTTTTAAAACATTGAAAATTTATGGATGGTCGTGAGCCTTGTGAAATAGAAAACTATAAATACGAGATGGGGGTTGAATTGTGTTTATCAGAATTTAAACAAAGTTGAAATCTTTTCGTATACAAAAACTTGGTTCAGACGAGTGGAAAGATACAGGACAGACAGGTTACCTGTCTGATGAAATTTTAACAGTGACTTAGACAAACACACCACTTGAAAAACGAATAAGAAAACTAAGGCAACTAAAGAGTTTATAAGGAAAGAGAGATTGACACAGTTATTTATCCTGGTTCACTCTTCAAAGCAAAGAGCTATGTCCAATTCTTGGCAGCACCAAGATTTATCCACTATAACTGATCAGGTTACAGACTCCAAGACAAGTATTCTTTGCACACCTAGCCTCTTCAGGCTCAAGACAAGTATTCTTTGCACACTTAGCCTACTCAGGCTCACTCAGGTTTGTTCGAGAGACTTGGTTTGAAATAAATACAACTTCAGACAGACAGATCTTTCACTAACACTCAGAGAGTGGTTTAAATGTAAAGCTTAAGAAAGTATGCGTAATAACTTCAAATGATTGAAGAATATAGAATGAAAGAATGAAGATATTAATGCGCAAAGTAATGGATCTTTAATGCTATGTGTATTCTCTATGCTTCATCTTCAATGACTTTTGTATTTATAGTCTTCAAGCATTTAGGATCCGTTAGAGACATTCCCTCAGATGTTGGCTTTAAGCAGAACTTAATTAAATGCAATAGAGTCGTTTTGGGCATCCATTAATGCAATAGGAACGTTGGTTGTACTCTAACATGAAAGATCAAGGCTTTATGCATCGTGATACAGCCATAGCAGAGTGGTGCAGAGAGCTTTTTGTACTTTGCTGAGTACAATTATTTTTTCGTGTAAGGACCAAAGGTACTAGGGAATAAAGCATCTTGGAAGCATTCTTTAACTGGTCTTTGGTTCTGAACCGAGGTTTCTTGCGAGAGTAACTTCTGACTTTTCTTCATAGGCGTGAGACTGAGTAGGAGAGAAGGCTTCAAGTCTCTTTCTGATGGGACAGCCAACAAAAGCTTTTTTGATCCTTGATTCTTCAACGAGTAACCTCAGATAAGTGTAGGAACTCGTGGGGAGACAGGTTGAAGACGTCTCTTGAAAGAAGTCAATAATCATAGTCAATAGACTGGTTGACTTTTGCTTATCCAGACAGGTAGTCACTTATGAGCAGATAGATGATTCTTGCAGTTTTAATCTGCACACTAGGTAGACAGGTTAGCAACCAATATGAAGGTTAATTAAATCATTAACCAATGTTTAGTTCTCATCAAAACTTAGGGAAATGTACATCAGACATTTTAGAGACTTAACAATCTCCCCCTTTTTGATGATGACAAACATTGAGATGATTTAATGAACCTCAAAAAATATCAACGAAGAAAATAGCATATATCAGACAGGTTGAAATTTTCTTAAGCGGACAGGTCATGCAGATGCTTGATCAGACATTAAGATTAATTATATAATCGGTTTAACTTAGTCACACATAAGTTTGACTTGATTTACTTTGAAATTATTATCAGAGCAATCTTACTTAAGATTTATCTGAGCAATTATAGCAAGTAGAACATACTCATGTCCATGTATTATTTAAGATCATATCATATTCATTCTCCCATTCTCCTATATCACATTTCTCATTCTCCCCATTTTGTCAACATCAAAAAGTAATAAACTATGAAAGCATTAAAGAAATAAAGGAGAGACTCTTTGCTCTAAGAGCAGTCTAGCTCGCCTTTCTTCATCTAGTTGTCTTCTTAAGTCTTCTACTTGTCCTTGAAGCAGATGAAAGTCTTGTAAGGCCACTGTTTGAGAAGAGACAGACAGAGAAGAGTGTCAGGGTAAGGCTAAAACTGGGGGTGCCTTAGGTAGAGATAGGGGAGAGGTGATGGAAGGGAAGAAAAGTTCATGGAGAGTTTGAAGGGCATAGAAAGGAAGAAAGACGAATTTGAAGATAAGACTGATTCTGACACGATCGATGATCGGTGAAAGGAAACACATAGGAAAGTCTCTCGGACATAGACAGTCTGATGATTGTTATTTGAATAGGTGGGGGAAGGGGTGTTTGAGCTAAAACAGAGGGAGGGATCGGTAATAAAGAGTCAATATGGCAGGAAAAAGAATTATATCATGTGACTAACATAAAGAAATACCTAGACCTATATGGTAGCATTACAACAGAAGCAGGATAGTGAGTTCCAGCTAATGTTCTAATGAAGATAATAATAGGTGGGTAGAAGAAAAGTTCTCTACAGGGGTTAAGAATATGAGGTGAAGGAGACGGGATGAAAGAGACGTGTGAGATACTTGCAAATAAAAGAGATTGCAGATCAGACACAAAGAGTCTCAATGATATGCCGATTTGATCTTTGGGAGCAGAGTCCCTGTGAACAACTGTGTACTGACAGTCATCAGGTAAAATAGTGAAAGAAGATTTTTGAGTTTGAAAGGAAGAGACAGGTGAAGAAATATGAGATGCAACAGAAAGAGGTTGAACAAAAAGGGCAGATGGAGAAGGAACAGATGGGTTGATGATACCTTGATGAGAAGGGTAAGGGAATGAAGGAGATGTCTACTCTTCAGATATCTTCAACTTCTTGTCAGAAAGAGACACTTGGTCATCCTTGGGTGCAACTGTCTGAGCTCCTCCGGCATGTGTCTTCTGCAGATGTTAGCTTTTGCAGTCTTGGGTAACCAGATCTTCTCTTTTTGGGAATAATTCCCAAAATGAATGTCTTCTTTGGTTCTTCCAAGACTTGCTCTGTCTGCTCCCCCTGAGCAGATGCTTCCTCTTTGCTAGGCTCAGACTCAACTTGTCTGACCTTGACAAAGGTCTTCACCAGCTTCTTTTTCTTGCTGGGATGAGCAGGGACATCCACTAATTCCTCAGCTTCATTAGTCTTCCTATTGGGAGAGGTCTCCTCAGCCTAAACCTCAAGGGCTCAACTGTTTCAGCAGAATCTTCTGATACTGATGCAGCTCTGGAGTTTGGTCTTGTCTGGCCTCATTACCAGACGGTTTGAACAATCTTTCAGAAATAGGGACTTCTGATTCATCAGTGGAAACCGCTGGTTCTTCCTCCTTCTACTCAATAGCGGGCTTCTTCTTCTTCTTCTTCTTCTTCTTCTTCTTCTTCTTCTTCTTCTTCTTCTTCTTCTTCTTCTTCTTCTTGCTGTCTTCCTCCTCGTCGGCAAGAGGGATTCCCTTGATGTCCATCATAGACAGTATCTTCCTGTCTATGGGCAATGACATGTCCACAAAGTGAACATCACTAGGAACAAACAACTTGTTCCTGAATACCCTTGTCAGTAACATCCCATAAGGATAGGTCTGCATGTTGGTTCTCTTGATTAGAATCTCAAGGTACATGTAGATAAGGTCGTTGATGTCAACCTTAATTTTGTGGATCAAGTGGAACAGAGCAAATCTGTCCATCTTGGTCACACTGTCTCGTGAGCCTTTCCATGGCATCACGCACTCAAATGGTAATTTGTACAGGAATCTGCACTTGACCACCATGTCGACAAGCTTAGGGTTCACTGGTTTGGGAACACCATAGATGGCAATGTTGACATTGTCAGCTCCCACTTCATCTTCCCAGTTGGGTGTGAAGCCAGCTCCGATTCTCGGACATTTTGTGACAAGCTCCAGAGAGCTAATGGGGAAGAGAAGAGTTATATCCCCCATTTCAGCCTAAAAGCTTTTGATTTCGTTGAGTCTGTTGGTGACAACCACAACATTTCTCCAGAACGTTTGAACGAGCTTAGGGTGAACAAGCTCATTGATGTCGAAGAAAGGAGTCCACTTGGAGTACTCCAACTCTTCAGTGACATCCATTCCTAGTTTCTTCATTTGTTGAAGAACAACGGTCTTTCCCGAAATTATCTTTTCTATCTCTGTAACCTTAAGATTGTATGTCTCAGCGATTTCTTTTGTAGAGAGACGCTTGGATGATGCCATTTTTTTAAAGAGAAAACGATTCTAGGGTTTCGAAAGAGAAGATGGTTTGAAAGATGAGAAGACAAATAGATTTTGGAATATTGAAACGTAAAGGTTCAACCTTTCTGATCTATTGTCTTTTATATTCATAAGGGTAGGAGAGAGGAAAATGACATTTTTAATTAAAAAATGGCACTATTTGTATGGGGAACTGCAACGCCCACTTAAGACATAATGAAAACATGTTTTCGAGATATGTAAACCACCATGCACACGATTAGCTTCAGATAAGGGAATGACATTAATTAAATAATAAACATTTCAACAAAACAGATAAGTCCAAGCATAGTGACTCAGCAGAGTCAAGCAGGTAAGCATAGACAGGTGATAAAGCACAGACAGGTTAACATTCAGACATGTCATTCAACAATGCAATGCATGTTTAGATTATCTCTAATAAATAAAACCTTTCTTCTGCGAGGGGTTTAGTGAAAATATCAGCCCATTGATTTTTAGTTTTAACAAACTAAATATCAAAGACGCCTTTCTGAACATAATCCCTAATAAAATGATATTTTATTTCAATATGCTTAGCCTTAGAATGATGAAATTGATTTTTAGTTAAGCATATAGCACTGGAATTATCACACCATACAGATATGTTATGTTCATAAATAGAGTAATCCTCTAGTTGATGTTTTACCCATAAGAGTTGAGAGCAAAAACTAGCAGCAGAGATGTATTCTGCTTTAGCAGTAGACAGGGCAATGGTTGTCTGCCGCTTGCTTGACCATGAGACTAAACTTGCTCCAATGAAGTGACATCCTCCACTGGTGCTTTTTCTTTCTATTCTGTCTCTAGCAAAATCAGCATCACAATATCCCACTAATCTGTATTCTTTTGATCTTAAATACAACAAACCAAGATTAGTAGTTCCAAACAAATATCTAAATATTCTTTAAACAGCCTTAAGATGAAATTCTCTAGGGTCATATTGGAATCTAGCACACATACATACACTAAATTGAATGTCAGGTCTGCTTGAAGTTAAGTACAGTAGGGAGCCAATCATACCTCTGTAGACAGCTTGATCTACCTTTTTACCTTCATCATCTTTGCTTAGTTTTGCATTGGGTTGCATAGGGGTTTTCATGAGCTTTGAATTTTCCATTTTGTATTTCTTGAGTATCTCCTTGGTACATTTTTGTTGATGAATGTAAATTCCATCACTTGTCTGCTTGATTTGTAATCCAAGGAAGAACTTCAATTCTCCCATCATGCTTATCTCAAATTCAGCTTGCATTAGATTTGAAAATTCCTTGCACAGCTTTTCATTAGTTGCTCCAAAAATAATATTATCAACATATATTTGAACTATAATAAAGTTCTTTTTAGAGCATTTCTTGAACAGAGTAGTATCTACTTGTCCTCTAGTAAAACCATTATTCATGAGAAAAGAACTGGGTCTATCATACCATGCTCTAGGTGCTTGTTTAAAACTATATAATGCTTTTTTAAGTTTGAAAATGTGATCTGGTTTATCAGTATCCTCAAAACTAGGGGGTTGTTTAACATACACTTCTTCAATTATACCATTTAGAAAAACACTTTTTACATCCATTTAAAACAGGGTAATTTGGTGTTGTGCAGTATATGACATTAAAATGCGTATGTCTTCTATTCTAGCTACAGGTGCAAAGGTTTCAGTATAATCAATACCTTCTTGTTGGTTATACCCTTGAGCTACTAACCTTGCCTTATTTCTGACAACTTTACCATCTTCATCCAATTTGTTTCTGAAGACCCATCTTGTTCCAATAATCGACTTGTTTTTAGGCTTAGAGACAAGAGTCCAGACATCATTTCTGGCGAACTGGTTAAGTTCTTCTTGCATAGCAAGAATCCATCTTTCATCCTCAAGATCTTCTTCAATGCGTTTAGGCTCCAAATCTGAAATAAAGGCCACATTGCTTGATTCTCTTAATGTGGATCTGGTTCTTACTCCTTCAAAAGGATTTCCAATAATAAGATCCTTAGGGTGATGAGTGTTGAACTTCCAATCCCTTTTGAGATCATCATGAAGATCTTGACTTGTCTGCTGACTCGTTTGTTGACTCGTCTGCTGACTTGTCGTTCCACTTGTCTGTCAGCCTTAGGCACAGGTTCTATCTTGGTTAGATCGGGTTGTTGAATTTCTGGATTATTTATATCAAGACCTGCAAGATCATCTTCTAGATCTGATAGTTCTTTATCAATCTTTAATTCATCATTGAATTTAACATGAACAGATTCTTCAATAATACAAGTTCTTGAATTGTAAACTCTAAACGCCTTAGACATTTCAAATATCCTACGAAAATACCTTTATCTTCCTTAGAATCAAACTTTCCAAGATTATCTCTGGTATTCATAATAAAACATTCACATCCAAAAGCATGAAAATAAGATATGTTAGGGCTTTTTCCTTTCCACAATTCATAAGGAGTCCTTTTTAGAAAAGGCCTAATAAGTATTCTCTTTTTGTACATAACAAGCGAGTGTTTGACACGCCCAGAAGTACTTAGGGACATTATTTTCATTGATCATAGATCTAGCCATCTCTTGTAGAGAACTGTTCTTTCTCTCAACCACTCCATTTTGCTGTGGAGTTCTAGGTGCAGAGAAATTGTGAGAGATTCCATTCTCCTCACAGAACTGTCTAAACTGCTCATTTTCTAATTCTCCCCCATGATCACTTCTAAAGGTAGAAATACAGAAACCCTGCTCATTTTGGACTCTTTTGCAGAATACCGAGAAAGCCTTAAAAGACTCATCCTTGTGTGTTAGAAAGAGTACCCATGTCTATCTAAAATAGTCATCAACTATGACAAATCCATATTTTCTTCCAGCCAGTCCGGCAACACTAACTGGTCCAAACAGATCCATGTGTAACAACTGAAGAGGTCTAGAGGTTGATACTTGGTTTTTAGATTTGAAACTTGATTTTATCTGTTTACCTCTCTGACATGCATCACACAAGACATTTTTCTTAAAACTAATATCAGGCAATCCTCTCACAAGATTATTCCTTTCTAATTCAGAAATTAGTTTCATACTAACATGTCCTAGTTTCTTATGCCATAACCATCTCTCATCCTCTTTAGACATCAGACAGGTTACACTTTGATCTGAGAGATCAGACAGTTCAATCTTATAAAGATTTTGTTGCCTTTTAGCTGAAAAGAGGGTTTTGTCACAACAGTCTTTAACTATGCATACATCCTTGGTAAAGAAAACATCAAAACCACTATCACATAATTGACTTATGCTAAGCAAATTGTGTCTTAATCCTTTAACCATAAGAACATTAGATATAGAAGGAAGAGGGGGTTTACCACCAATAGTACCAATTCCTATAACTTTCTCATTCTTATTCCCTCCGAAGGCATCGTGTCCTCCTATCTTAAGTTGGAGGCTAGGAACATAGAACTTTCTCCTGTCATATGACGCGAGCAACCACTGTCCAGGTACCAGCAGTGGTGTTTTATTTGTTCTGTTGAGGACATCTCATCGTCTGAGTCTGAGTCAATGTTGGCCATCAAACAGAGATTGGCTTCTTCCTCTGTTTCTCCATCAGAAGATGTTGACTCCAGATCCTCCCAAGTAGCCCTCATTCCTTTCTTCTTCTTCTTGAAGAATTTCTTAAAAGGGGCCTTCTTGAGTTGAGGACATTCAACCTTGATGTGACCAGGCTCCTTGCACTCATAGCAGACAATTGGACTTTTGTCTGTTGAAGTGGATTCTTTGAAGTTCTTGTCCTTGTTGAACCTTCAGAATGGCTTATCCCTCTTGAACTTCTTTTTCTATAGGAGAAGCTTTATCTTTCTGGTCAGGAGAGACAATTCTTCATCACTCTCAGAATCCTCGTGTTCAGACAGGTCAGCATCACTGGATGACTCGTCTGCATTTAGCGCCTTGGAAACTTTTGCTAACTTTTGATCAGCTTTCAGAGCAACTGACTTGCCCTTCTTTGGTGCAACTTCATCTCCAAGTTCTTGCTCATGAACAGTGAGTGTTCCAAGAAGTTCATCCATAGTCAAGATAGTGAGATTCTTGGCTTGAGAGATAGCAGTGACCAAAGGTCTCCACTGTTTAGGTAGACTTCTCAGAATCTTTCCAACCTTCTCAGCATTGGTATAGACTTTGCCAAGAGATTTTAAACTGTTAACTATAGTTTGAAATCTTCCTATCATTTGAGCAACAAATTCTCCTTCCTCCATGACAAACAGTTTATACTTTCTGACAAGTATGGCAATCTTTGACTCTTTGACTTTGGCTGTTCCTTCATGTGTGACAGCTAAAGTGTCCCATATTTCTTTGGCAGAGTCACAAGCACATACCTTCTCAAACTCCTCAGGATTGAGAGCACAAATGATGTTATATCTAGCTTTGTGGTTCAACTCCCATTTTGTCTTTTCTACAGTAGTCCACTGAGCTTTTGGTTTGTTAGTGTTATCATCGTTCTTGGGAATGAATGGTCCATCTGTAATGACATCCCAAAGATCAGAGTTTGTAGATAGAAGAACCGTTGAAATCTTTCTTTCCAATAGTTGTAGTTTTCTCCATTGAAGTAAGGAGGTCAGGTTAGGGAAGCTCCTTCAGTCTGGTGACTTCCACATGAACTAGCTCCAGCAGTCATGTCTATTCTTCAAGACATTTTACCTCTACACTGTTAGATGCTCAACCCGGAGGCTGAGCTCTGATACCAATTGAAATAGACAACTATAAACACAAGAAGGGGGGTTGAATTGTGTTTATCAAAATTTAAACAAAGTTGAAATCTTTTCGCATACAGAAGCTTGGTTCAGACGAGTGGAAGGATATAGGACAGACAGGTGACCTGTCTGATGAAATTTTAACAGTGACTTAGACAAACACACCACTTGGAAAATGGATAATAAAACTAAGGCAACTAAAGAGTTTATAAGGAAAGAGAGATTGGCACAACTATTTATCCTTGTTCACTCTTTAAAGCAAAGAGCTACCTCCAGTCCTTGGTAGCACCAAGTTTTATCCACTATAACTGATCAGGTTATAGACTCCTAGTATTGTTTGCACACCTAGCCTCTTCAGGCTCCAAGATAAGTATTCTTTGCAAACCTAGCTTCTTCAGGCTCAAGACAAGTACTCTTTGCACACTTAGCCTCTTCAGGCTCACTCTGGTTTGTTTGAGAGATTTGGTTTGAAATAAATACAACTTCAGACACACAGATCTTTCACTAACACTCAGTGGTTTAAATGTAAAGCTTAGGAAAGTCTGCGTAATTACTTCAAATGATTGAAGAATACATGATAAAAGAATGAAGATATTAATGCGCAGAGTAATGTCTCTTTCATGCCATGTGTATTCTCTATGCTTCATCTTCAATGACTTCTGTATTTATAGTCTTCAAGCATTTAGGATCCATTAGAGACATTCCTTCATATGTTGGCTTCAAGCAGAACTTCATTAAATGCAATAGAGTCGTTCTGGGCAGCCATTAATGCAATAGGAACGTTGGTTGTACTCTAACATGAAGGATCATGGCTTTATGCATCGTGATACAGCCATAGCAGAGTTGTGCAGAGAGATTTTTGTACTTTGCTGAGTACAATTTCCTTTTCGTATAAGGACCAGAGCTACTAGGGAATAAAGCGTGTTGGAAGCATTCTTTAACTGGTCTTTGGATCTGAACCGAGGTTGCTTGAGAGAGTAACTTCTGACTTTTCTTGATAGGCATGAGACTGAGTAGGAGAGAAGGCTTCAAGTCTCTTTCTGATGGGACAGCAAACAAAAGCTTGTTTGGTCCTTGATTCTTCAACGAGTAACCTCAGACAAGTGTAGGAACTCGTGGGGAGACAAGTTGAAGACGTCTCTTGAAAGAAGTCAATAATCATAGTCAACAGTCAGGTTGACTTTTGCTTATCCATACAGGTAGTCACTTATGAGCAGATAGATGATTCTTACAGTTTTAACCTGCACACTAGATAGACAGGTTAGCAACCAATATGAAGGTTAATTAAATCATTAGCCAATGTTTAGTTCTCATCAAAACTTAGGGAAATGCACATCACACATTTTAGAGACTTAATACCTTGAGCCTCGACCAATGTACCTTAACGGACAATATGCCATGTGAATTTGATCATTGTGCCTTAATGGACAATGTTTCTTTATGGACAAATGTTCCATTTATCAAGTTGACCATTGTGCCAGGATGTTTGGACAATGTGCCATGTTTAAAGTTGACCATTGTGCCAGTAGTTTGGACGATGTGCCATGTTTAATTTGACTATTGTTTCTTTCATTGACAATGTGCCATCTAAGAGCCTGATGATCAGTGCATTTTAATATACTTTTTATAGCATTGTACTTGGTGTTTTTGGATGTGCTTTGTACCCAATATTGGATTCTTAGCATGTTTTCATATCTTTGGGTCTTAATTGGGCTTTAATGAATTTCTTGTCAATTTTCGGATTTTAGTGCATCCTGACCCGTCTCCCTTATGTAGGCCATAACTTGGGCTATACTTGTCCGATTTCAGTGCTCTTGGTGGAGTTGGAAAGCTAAGAATCAGACCTACAACTTTGATGTTGACCTCTCAGCCCAGTTCGAAAGTTTTGATGGTCGAAAATTCTAATTACCGAAGCAGTCCAGATTAGTGCGGGAATTGGAATTTTTGTTGTCATATCTCCATGTAATCAATCATTAATGGACCAATTAATTCCCATTGGGGTCTCTAGGTCAGATATATTAGTTTACCCTAGGATTATAAGTAGGTGGTTTTGAGACCTTATTTATCATCTTTTTTGGAGAGGCGGCTGCTCAGAGGGTTTTGTCTCTTTTCTCCTCACTCTTCAATTCTTATTTTCGTTTAAGCCTCCTATGGAAGGCTAAATTCTTAGATTGATTCACTGGTTAGGGATTTTTACAAATACCTTGAGGTTTGGTTTTCATTGTTAATTTCGTTTTAGTAATTCTATATCTTTTCCTTTTAATCCTTCATCTATTGATCAATGTTTGCAATTCCGTTTTTGTGTTTTGATGCTTAATCACTCAAACTCGTTTTTGCATTCCAATCTAATTATAATCTGATTTGAGATTATTCGAAGCATGTTGAACACTTGTTTTGATTTGTTACGAATAAGGATTGATAGGATCTATGACACTTAGTGTAGGTTTGATTGAATTCGGTTATAAGATTGATTATGGTTTTGTGACGCTTGTTCCACAATTATAATTAATCAAATTCTGTTATGCTTGATCCAGTAGGAATTTCATATAGAATTAATTGATGCTTGATTGGTTAATTCTATTATCAAACAAGAATAGAATCACGAAAAGATTTTAGATCCTCTGAAACACGTGATAGGTCCAAGTGAAATTACCTTAAACCAGTGGATTAGTCTATTTGACATATTGATTATCATCTCTCTTTTACAATCTATTTTCTTCTCTCATTGAATTCAAAATTCCTCCATTTTTCTCATTACTTTGCATGATTCTTGTATTTGGTTAATTGAATCAGAGATCCTTGCGAGACGACCAAGGTTATCACCTTGTACTACAGTTTTAAATTTTGATTCATTGGACCCGTGTGCGACAGCGGATCAAATTGGCGTCGTTGCCGGGGATCTTTGATTTTTATTAGCCATATTAGGAATTCAAATTTTTTTTGGACTAGTTTTCATCTTTTGGTAGTCCCATAGTTATAAACAAAAAAAATAAAATTATCTTTTGTGGTTTTTGTTTTTGTTAGCTTACCAGGTTGTGTAAAATTGCCTATTTTGTGTTTTATTTTATTTTATTTTATTGTGATGTTTGGAGCTTATATGTGAGTGTCTTGAGCTTATATGTTTATATCATATTGATGGTATTGCACATTGTGATTGTCGTGGTTGTGAATCTTAGTACTTCCCATGGATAATTATATGCAAAATTATATGCCTAATGTTGATTATGAGCCATCATGCATATATTATCCCGACTTTACTGGTGATTATGAGTTTAGTAGTGATTTTGGCATGATTGGAGTGAATGAGGTGCAACTTTTCTATTCTGGCCAACATGGTGGAGAACATGGGAGTTAGCTTCGTTGGTGCATAAATTGACAATAAGCCAGCATCAATATCAGCCTGACCCCACACCAGTCCAACCCAGTCTGGAAGAATTGGTGCAACAAATGACAGAATACACTCTTGAATTCCAACAGAGGACAGAAGCAAGTCTTCAAAATTTGGCCACTCAAATTGGTCACATTGCCTCCACCTTGACTACACTACAATCACAACATCTCCTTGAAGAGCATTCAGATTCACAAATAGATATTCTTGACAATACTTCTTCAGAGCATAATTTTGATAATGATGTCAAGAATACTATTATTGACGAACTTTGTGTTGAATTTCCAGATATTCACGATCTTCCTGATTCTATTTTATGTACTTCATGTGTTAACTTTAATGGTGCTATTTTGTGTGCAGCATGTGTTGAAATTTCATCCTTTTTAGGATATGAGGAGCAAAAAGTGCATATGGAACATGAGACACATGGGGTTGAGGACCCTATTCGGCTAAGAAAAGTAGAAAATGAGGATCATGTGGACATGCTACCCACAACAAGAATACCCATAAAAGATGGTGATCATGTCATGATGGATGATGCAAGATTACTTATGTTAGAGACAACCACTAAGGCTTTCATGGTTGATAAAGACTGGCTCAAGCAATTCGATGAGAAATTCTCAGAGCAAGCATTGGAGAAGCGCTTGAGCCACAATGAGACTTGTTGCACTACATTCTATAAGGCTTTTTCTCCCCCTTTCTATTTTATTTTTCGTGTCCTTTATGTGAATGGATTTTTTCTTGTTCTTTATTTTAATATGTTCTACATTGAGGACAATGTAGATTTCAAGTGTGGTGAAGATATACTATGTTATGATGTTTTTAAATTGTGTGTTGAACTTTGTTGGCATCTGTTTCTTTTGTTGTTTATGTTATTTTTCTCTATTTTTAAAATAAAACGTAAAAAATTGTATTGTTTATTTTTGGTGTTTTAGTGTTTTAGGATTTTATTTATATTGTTTTTGTTTGGTTTGTTGTTTTTGGGGTCTAAAAAAAATAAAAAAAATTGATTTACCTTTCATTGAAATTCGTAGTTTGTATAAGGTGTGAGTGATTTCACTGTTCTTGGACTATAGGTTTTGTGGCATGATATGTATGATTTTCTTGCATTCTTAGTATGATAAGTTGGATTGGAATACTAAATTGTGCATCATTTGTGATAGAAATTGGTCCTTTGTGTGATTTGAGCCTTAAAATGAATGGAATACACTTTGTCATTCTCTTTCCTTCTTGTGTGATTTCGCTCATGATTGTTAGTTACTCTAGAACTTGACTTGACTCTTTTTGAAACTTCTTGTTCACATGCATGTATTGAAGTGATCTAGGCAATTTTTGTCTTCTTTTTAAACCACTAGCCAAATAAGCCTACCTTAAAATTATCCCCTTGATAGCCCTTTGAGCCTATTTGTCCCATTCTTTGTTTTATAGCTCACTACAAGCCTAAAAGTGAAAAACAATTATATAACCCAACCTTAGGGGATAAAGGAGCTTTACTTTGAAATTATTTTGGAAATGAATTTTGCATAAGTACGCGGGGACTCAAAAGTTGGGACGTGCTACAATATGTAAAGGTTGTTACTTGATTAGAAATTTGGAAAGTGCCAAAAAAAATTTAAAAACAGTTGGTTGTGATGCAAAAAAATGAAAATAAAGGACAAAAGTGTGAAGATGGAGAAGTGGATTGGAATTGTATTTCACTGAAGTGCCCTCTCATTGATCTCTCGTGATTATTTAACAATTAATTTCCTTTGCTCCTCTATCCTCTTAGGTTTATAGCTTAGTTATCCTTTCATTTATCCCACCTTAACCTTGGCCCCATTACAATCTTAACAAAGTCCTTTTGATCTTTATGTGCATGTGTTTCAAGTGTGGATGTTAGAGGCTTGTCAAGCCTATGGTAGTGTTAGCTTTTAATGAGCTTTGAGTGTAAACACTAGCCAACACCTGAGAGATTGAGAGAATTTTATATCTTGTGAGGATTCTATCACTTTTGATTCACTCTTGGTTACTTTATTCCCTTGATCATTACTTTGAATGTTGTAAGATGTTGTTCATGATTGTCATGGTTCCTTGAATCCTGGATGAGCTTTCACTTGCCACTTTACATTAATGGAATTCATTGGAAGTGCATCTTTGCTTTCAATCATTTTGTTTTTTTTTCCCATAACTTTTATGTCTTGACCATGAGTTTTGCTCGAAGTGCAAAAGCTTAAGTGTGGGGGAATTTGATCAGTGCATTTTAATATACTTTTTATAGCATTGCACTTGTGTTTTTGGATGTGCTTTGTACCCAATATTGGATTCTTAGCATGTTTTCATATCTTTGGGTCTTAATTGGGCTTTAATGAATTTCTTGTCAATTTTCAGATTTTAGTGCATCCTGACCCGTCTCCCTTCTGCAGGCCGTAACTTGGGCTATACTTGTCTGATTTCAGTGTTCTTGGTGGTGTTGGAAATCTAAGAATCAGACCTACAACTTTTATGTTGACCGCTCAGCCCAGTTAGAAAGTTTTGATGGTCGAAAATTCTAATTACCGAAGCAGTCCAGATTAGTGCGGGAATTGGAATTTTTGTTGTCATATCTCCATGTAATCAATCATTAATGGACCAATTAATTCCCATTGGGGTCTCTAGGTCAGATATATTAGTTTACCCTAGGATTATAAGTAGGTGGTTTTGAGACCTTATTTATCATCTTTTTTGAAGAGGTGGCTGCTCAGAGGGTTTTGTCTCTCTTCTCCTCACTCTTTAATTCTTATTTTCGTTTAAGCCTCCTATGGAAGGCTAAATTCTTAGATTGATTCACTGGTTAGGTATTTTTACAAATACCTTGAGGTTTGGTTTTCAATGTTAATTTCGTTTTAGTAATTCTATATCTTTTCCTTTTAATCCTTCATCTATTGATCAATGTTTGCAATTCCGTTTTCTAATCCCTTTTTGAATGTAGCATCAATTAGACAAGCGCAATTGACACTACGAGATATATGTTCCTAATTTCCGAATTAAGCAGACGGATTAAAGCTATCGTGAATTAAGCAAACACGATCAAACACACGTGGATTAAGCAAAGGCGATCAAGGTAAAGGAACATATAATCATCGAAATTAATCAATACTTGTTCTATATAACTTGAATTAAGCAAACAAGGCATATAGCATAATATTGAAAGGGATAAGCAATTTGATTGGGAATTATGGAACCTCAGTGTCAGCGAAAACCGATTACAGCAGACTAATCCTTGGTGATTAGTTCTCCATCACAAACGTAATAAAACTTTTGAAATAATTCGTAAAATAGTGAAAATTGTCTTTTTTTTCTGTCTGCCCTGGTGCCTTTTTATAGATCAGGTGCGCGTCACGGCCATGACGTGTTCTGCCAAGGGCGCGCATTCAAATTCTAGTCTGTCACGGCCGTGATGCCCATCACGGCCAGGCCGTGATCAATTATGTCCATGGGTGTTGATCTGTCATGGCCGTGACCTCCATCACGGCTAGGCCGTGATGCTCTCTGATCTTCGGGGTCTTCTCATCACGCCCGTGATGGGTATCACGACTGGGCCGTGATGCTTTCTGGTCTTCATGGGTAGCTCATCACGGCCGTGACCAGTGTCACGGCCTGGGCGTGATGGCTTCTGCTTTAAGTGTCCTTCCCTTTTTACTCTTCTCATTAACATGAAAATATGAAATAGCAGTAAATGCTTTATTTGACTCAAAATAAACTAAAATATCCTAAAACTACTTAACAGACTCAAAATGTTGCTTGAGGATAATTAATTCCAAATTTGGGCGAAAACGAGATTAAACTCGAATAATTAGTACAAAAACCATGGTCTTACTAGTTATAAAACTAGACGAGCCAGAGGCTTATCACCTGATCAGCTCAAACGAAAAGAAGTTTGGGATCTCCTGAGATTAAGATAGATTGTTGAAATATATAAGTGTCATGTGTTTTCAAAACGACGATGATCCTTTGATGTTATATTTTTATCTGAGAATCTTATGTTGTATATAACTACTCATATGTACCTGTTGTTTTGTGTGTGTAGTACATGTAGTTGTCATAATTTATCCATATAATGGTATCTCACCCTTGCATTTTATTTTCCCTATGTGGTATATATCTGCTCTGGTATGGATGGATCCGGCTTTCCCCTTAGCCCACTCGAGGGTGAGGGCCATAATCTTTGACAATGCACAGGATTTGACAGCGTGAGTATTTCACCAGGGGGCCCACATCGCCGAATACACTGACCCTGTCTGCACGGTTGATGGCACGGAGGTAGGTGGACCCGAGAGGAGAGCGCATACCGTTGAGACTATTCAGATTTCGTTACCCCTGATGGAATTCTACTTACAGCATCTGGCCGCTCAGGGACTTTTGGTGCTAAATCATCTCCCGGACGCGCCTCAGTCAATTGTAGCACCAGCCTCACCTATTGAGGAGGACACTAAGGAGATCGTCGAGGAGGACCCGGTTGAAATAATGGAGGAGGAACCACAGTACCATCCGCTTAGTGATGACAGTGATGATTCTTCAGATGTGGGAGTTGGAGTGGTTGTGTCTTCATCAGACATACCTCCAGAGGGTGGGGATGACCTCCATGGTCTCCCCAATGGGTACCATTAGTTGTATGACCATCCGTAGGATCCTTCTTTTATTTTGGGGTAATGAAGTCTTGATGGTTGTTTCTGATTTCTGAGAACTGTTTTCTTTTGACCCGTGACTCTTTTAACTTTGAACTTTTAACCCTCTTAGTGTATAAATCTGCTTTGCACTCATGTAAACTTCTGTCAAGTGGTCTGTCTTCAAGAAGGTCTTATGTTTAATATATATAAGGTATTTTGAAAATCTTGCTTTATTTACGTTGCAGTCATTTATGTTTATTGATGTATGAGAGAAAAGTTCACTAATTATTAAGAATGTAACTGTTTAGAACAATCTTATACTTTCGAAAGTAATCGACAAATTTCTGAAATGTTTTAATTTCCGCAAAACAAAGTAGTTAATGTGATGCTCAAGTAAGGGTGTCACAAAACTGACCCGTTACACCCCTAGGGGGCAACCTTTCCTTTTCTTTGCTAAGCTCTAAGAAACAAACGATCTTCTCCTAGTTGATCAATAAAATTTTTGTTTTATATCTTTCCTCACATTAATGTTATCCAAATGTCTTTTATAATGATGCTTACATATATTTTTACTCACATCACTTTTATTTCTATATTTTCGTCATTCCATTATAAATAAATTCACGTTATTTATAACACGCCAAACATAAAAAATAGACACAAATGGTACTAATACATGAGTAGTATTAACTTATTATCTCAAAATTCCCCCTACTTTTATGGTGTGATACAGGCCTCTGATTAGGGTTGAACTAGTTGGGTTTCGAACATGTTCGTGCCCAAAAAATCCAATACGTGAAATACTAAGAAGAGAAAGATATGACTCATTTTCATCCAATTGGGATGATGGGTTGGTCGGCTTGGGTCGATCACTAGTGGAAAATATACTTTCTACATAATGGATTCTACATCGGTTGCACTAAAACCATTGTAGAAAGTAGCACAGTGGCATTTTTGTAATAAAATGGACTTTGGGAATGACTTTACACATCGGTTGCAAAAGGAACCGTTGTAGAAAGTAACACGGTGGCATTTTTGTAATAAAATGGATTCTGCGAATGACTTTTTACGATGGTTGCTTTTGCAACCATTGTAAACTTTCTACAACGGTTACTTTTTCAACCGAGGTAGACTTGTGATTTAGTTTCATGAACCCTTACGCCATGGATCCAAACCCGCTTGTTCACCCTTCTTCCTCTCCAAACCTGCTCGTTCTCGTTCCCTAACTCCCACCTCCACTCTATCGCCGCCACCTTCCACCTCAGCACGAACTCGTCGCCAAATCTATCTTCGCCGTCAAACTCTCAGAGTCAGAAAGTTGTGGAAGCTTCTACGGTGAGATACTTGAGAAATGTTGGATAGTGCAGATGAAGTTAGGGAAACCGGGTGTGTGAGAATTGAATTGTGTGAGAATCATTGTGTCGTTGGTGTCTTCTCTGCTTTGCACACCGCCATTCTTCGCTGTTATGTTTAATTCGTTTTCCTCCCTGTCCCCTATAGCTTGTGCTTTTGCATTCACCCCTTCCCCTCCCATTCCACCACCCCATCTTCCATGGTCATCTAGAGCAGCACGTTAGGGCCTTGGCGGCGTACGGGACCTATTTCGTTTCACCCCCAATTTCTGAAATGATGAACCCTAATTCCGTGATTGCAGTACTCGTCCTTGAAGGTTCATTCCGTGATTATTTACCTTTGTTTCATTGTTCTTGTGATTATTCAATGTTTATTACTTCCCTTTTTTTCAATACAATTTTATGTTCTTATTCACCTTGTTTTCTTATGCAGATTTGGGGAAGCAAGCTGGAAGTGGAAATTAAATCCTTAATAGGCTCTATTAGTTTTTCTCAAAGTGGTAAGTGTAGTATGATATATTAAACATGCTGTGAACACCCATTTTTGTCCATATTTTATTTTCATGATATTGTGCTTCAAGGAGACTAATAATAATAGTGAAGAGAGAAAGAAGAAAAATAAAATAATAAAGAAAGGATGGGGCTCATAATTAACTTGTTGTTGGACGCGATCAAGTCCAGTCCATTGCACTTGCTGTTGGACATGGTTTAGTCCAGTCCATTGGACTTGCTGTTGGACGGGATGGTCCCGTCCATTGCATTGGACTTGCTGTTGAACGTGGTCCAAGCCAGTCCGTTGCACTTGCTATTGGACGGGATGGTCCCGTCCATTGCTTTACACTTGCCCTTGGACGGGGTGGTCTCGTCCATTGCATTGAACTTGCTGTTGGACGGGGTGGTCCCGTCCATTCCAATGCATTTGCCATTGGACGCGTCCAGTCCATTTGCATTGCATATTTTGTTGGAATTGCATTGAACGCGTCGAGTCCATTGCATTTAATTTACTGTTGAATGCGTCCCGTCCATTGGATTGAACTTGTTGTTGGACGGGGTGATCCCGTCCATTCCAATGCATTTGCCATTGGACGCGTCCAGTCCATTTGCATTGAATATTTTGTTGGAATTGCATTGAACGCATCCAGTCCATTTCATTTAATTTACTGTTGAACGCGTCCAGTCCATTGCATTTAATTCTCTGTTGGACGAGGAGGTACCGTCCATTGCATTTAATTTTCTGTTGGATGAGGAGGTTCCATCCATTGCATATTTAAGTTTCTGTTGGATGGGTAGGCCATCCATTGCGCATCTAATTTTCTGTGGGACGAGGAGGATTCGTCCATTGCATGTTTGAACTCTTGATGGACGAGGAGGTCCGTCCAGTGTATATCTACTTTTGCATATCTAAGTTTCTGTTGGACAAAGAGACTCCGTCAACTGTAATTTTGTTTTCAGGATGGAGACTAAAGAATAAAGAAAGAAGAAGGAGAAGATAATGAAGAAAGGACGAAGAAAACAAGGAGAAAAAGACAATCAACAAAAAGGAAAGGAAATTGAGTTACGTCTCCTACCTACTTTACATATCAGACAAGACCTCTTTTCCTCCTCTACCCATTGGTCCTTCTTCTTCCTCATCTCCTCCCTCGTTTTAACCTAGCAGCCCTACTCCTAACCCTAAAAAGCCATCATACACATCAGACAAAACCCCCCATCTCCTTCTCTTTTCAAACACGCAACCTTCACATCAAATCACCTCCTTTCTGCTGCTCGCGCCGCCCCTATCAAGACACACGCTATTGTTGCTCAGAACCACCCTTGCACCTCCTCTACCCATTGGTCCTTTTTTTCTTCCTCATCTCCTCCCTCATTTTAACCTGGCAAGCCCACTCCTAACCCTAAAAAGCCATCATACACATCAGATAAAACCCGTCATCTCCTTCTCTCTTCAAACACGCAACCTTCACATCAAATCACCTCCTTCCCACTGCTCACGCCGCTCCCATCTGAACGCATGCTATTGCTGCTCAGCACCGCCCAAGCCTTGGATTTCATACAAACCGACCTTGAAGTCAATGGAGAAGAAGCAAGTAGCCCTCCCCTCCGTCTATAAAAGGAGAGGAAAAAGAGAGAAAGAGGGGAAAAAAGGAGAAGAGAAAAAAAGAGGAGAGAGATATCTGTATCTAACATTTTTCTTTGTGAAGAAGAGAGATTAGAGGTCTGAGTTTTTTTTTCCTCTTCTCTATTATTAGAGTGGTTAAGAAGGAAGAGTTAAAAGAATCTGTGAGATCGAAAGGTAAAGGTTTTGATCTTGAAATTTTACCACTGGGAGAAAACAAAATCATAGTTGTTCTGCTCTCATTTAGTAATCCTTGTTCTCTTCGTTGATATTATTCATAAGTTTCTCCTGGCATCTTACTTTTCTGTGTCTCTATTTAATGAATGAGCTAGTAAAACATTTCATTTCTACGTTTCATTTCTGTCCCTTTTTTTAAAGAAGCAAAATTATTTATTTCACGTGAAAACAGAGGACGATCACTTGATTAAAACAATCTTATTTCTTGGGTTGCCCTATGACAAGTGTCATGTTCAACCCTTTAGATTTTAAGGTTGCCCTGTGGACTTACGTGCCATGTTCAACCTCATTTAGTTTTAATAAAAAGATTCACAATGGGTAAAACAAATATTTTCAAAGTTATTAATAATTTATACAACTAATTTTGGGTAACCATTTTATGGATGTTCTAAGGTGCCGTGGGGTTAAGTCTCCATGCCTTCCCTAGACATAATCGACTCCCGAACCCAAAGCTTTACTTAAAAGGTTTTCCAACTTCCCTGAAATAAAATAAAGTTGGTGGCGACTCCTTGTTTTCTCTCTAAAAGAAAAAAAAGGTTTTTTCTTTTTGGTCGCTCTGAGATGGCGACTCCACTGGGGACTTCTTTTAAGAGAGTCAAGCCCGTAAAAATTGGTTTTGTAAATTTTTAGTAACGTGTAGCTTATTTGTTTTACCTTTTATGATTATATCTTGCTGTTTTTCTCCTTACAATAATTAAATGACAAAACTAAAAAATATTTTTATTTTTAGTGATGTCTGTTTGGGTTGTCCTTTTGGTTGGGTTTTTCCTCTTATTTAAATGAGAAGATTTAGTTGTACATACATTTTAACTCATGTTATTGTTATATATGTTTCACTAACAATGTTTTTGTTTCCTCCTCCTTTGTTTTCTGTTTCCCATGTTTTAACAATAGGGTAGAGGACTTGTAACCCTTTTTTATATATACCTATGTTTGTGTTTTGCAGGTTTTTCTTGTCTTCTCTTTTTATTTTTACTTTTAAGTGTTACAGGTTTGTATGCCCCCTTCACACACATCACTATCACATATTGCACACACACTTAGCTCTATACCCAAGCTTGCTCAAAAACCCAAGGATTAGGCGATGCTCTGACATTGTTATTGAAGAGGTCTTGTACCTCCCTGATACTTGTCAGTTCACCACTCAGATTGTACATGAGATCATGGAATAGTCATATTGAGAGGGTTTATCCCTACTTGTGGCTAGATTCATGAATCATATCCTTGTGAGGGCAATCTGGGGACCATGACTTTTAGAGGTCTAGACCCGTCCCAACTTTCACTAATAGAGCAGACCTAGTGGCCAACCTGTTTAGAGTCCTAACCTTAGGGCGTGTCCATCCTTAGGTTTTACCTGGTTTTGGGCAAAAGGGGGCGTACTTTTCTTTCCTCTCTCTATCATCATAAGCATAAATTGTCATGCATGCTCATTGTGAATATATTCACAAAACTAGGGGCGTCACATTGCTGCCCCAAACCTGAATGACATATTCGGATATTATTGCACACCTAATAGGCGCTATGTCATAATGAAGGTAATGCATACCCATCAGGGTTTTCAACCCCATTGTGGCCCATGCAACATGAATCATGCAAGATATATTTGTTTTACTATACTCTTTTTTTTTTTTTTTGTCTCTTTGTTGGAAGATTTTCGTATACACTTATAGCAAGAAAATGGAAAAGTTTGGTTCAGGAAAGAGTACTAGCAACACGAGTTGTTACAAGAAAAATATCAAGATCGATGTGACACTCAATGACGTGAAGATATTATGTGAACTCAGCCAGCAAATGTCAGAAAAAGCACGCTCAGACTTTGTCAGCAAGTATGGTAGAATATTAGACCTGTTGCATGTTCCAGTGGAAGCTCCCGCTCTGAGTGCATTGTCCCAATATTGGAACTCAACGTTGAGGTATTTTGAATTGCCTAACTTAGACATCACTCCAACCATGGAAGAGTATGCTTATATGCTAAGACTGCCAATTCAAAAGAAGACTCGCTTCTACATGTATTATGGCCAACATGTAACAGATCGGAAAATAGCAAGTCTATTGGAGCTTCAGCCGGAACAGATAGAGAAAACAGAAAATGGAACCACCAAAGGGTTGAAGAGGCGATTTTTGGAAGTGTATCTCAACAAGTTGGGCCAACAACAACGATGGGTTACTTTCAACAAAGTAATAGCCCTCATGATATATGGGTTGGTGCTCTTTCCTTTTGTACCAGATATGATTGATCAGTCAGCCATGGATGTTTTCTATAGGGTCGAAGAATATGGTGTAAACCCGGTCCCTGCTATCTTAGCTGAAACTTTCCTCTCCCTACAAGTTTGTCATCAGAATCAACAAGGGAAACTTCGATGTTGTGCGTCAATATTGTATGTCTGGATCATGACTCACTTGTACGCTCGTGATAAAATTGATAGAACAGATGACCCGCTGAAAGGATTCACTCGCATGCAATTAAAGCCACGTAAGCTATATGAGTGGAAACAAGAGTTTGATCATATCGACCCGTGGTCATTTAGTTGGATGTGTCCATGGTATAATGGAGATTCAGTTGTATTCAGCTGTGGAAGTTTGTTAAATGTTCCACTGATGGGTCCCAGAGGTTGTGTATCATACTCACCAGCTTTGGTAATGCGTCAACTCAAGTGGACACGGGATGAACCCCCCCGAAGAGCTGCTCGATGGGATATTCTTCCTATACCAAGAAGGTGAAGGCATCAAGAGTCAAACGATAGAAGTAAGGTCAGCATGGAATGATATTCATATAAAAGGACCGGAGGAATTAGGAAGGCGAGTCATAGCTCACACAAAAAGATATGAAGTATGGAGAGAAGCAAGAAGAGGTTTCCCTCCAAGACCTGCATCCCTTCTCCATGAGGAAAATAATCCTCTAACCAAAGATCAAATGTTGAAAGAAATCGAAGTTTTAAAAACTCAAATGAGGATTTTTGATGAGAAAGACCAAGCTGCCGAAGTAACCATTATCACGCTCCGAAGACAAGTGCAGAAGCTGAGTTTACAAATTGAGCATTTGAAGGATGAATGCGCCGATGCCCATGAAGCCCTGAATCGTATAAAAAGGGCAAGAAAAGACAAAGAAGCAGAAATTCAGCAGCTGCTGGCAAAAATAGGATGTCAAGAGAAGATGCTTGTCAAACTTCAAAAAAAGAAAGAAAAGCTTGAGACAAATATAGGGGTTCACGTTGAAACAATACATGTACTAGAAGAGAGGGTTGAATCCCTGCAGGAATCCTTGGCCCAAATAGAAGTGTACTCTGATCGAGGATGGGACGAAGCAATCAAGTATCGCGAGCTATTAGCAGAAGCCAACATGAGAGAAAATTGGCTCAGAAACAAGATAAAAGACTCTGAAAGGGTTGAAGCTTGACGTCACGCAGAATGGGTAAAAGGATGGAAATTAGTGGTGAAGGATGTAATGAATGAAAAGGAAACTTGGAAGAGAAAATACGAGGACGTGATGGATAATCTCCAATATCACGCTTCCCAGCTGGTGGAACGGTTTGAAGAGGCATCTGTCCACATTCATATGAACCATTTCCTTCAGCTACCAGCAAAGGTGACCGAATTCTGCAATCATTTTGGTAAACTCTCCAGAGGGTTCGGGAAAAAGAAGATGAGACTCTTAATGTAGAACTTTGTAAACCTCGGAGAAAGAAGGAAACTATCAATGTACTTCTTTTATTTTGATCAAAGTCTCATGATTTGTATTTGTAATGGAATGAAAGTTTTTCATCAATGACTGTTGAGCATTCTTAGATGATATCTATCGAGGAGTGCATTCTCCCTTAGATCCATCATCAACTATATTTTTACCCTAAAAACGGCGTGTTTTATGTGTAAAAATAAGGACGTTGCTAGTACGGGTGTGGTTTATCGAGGAGTGGATTCTCCCATGGACTTGACACCAACTGCATTCAAACTAGAAGGAACCATACCACTAGATTTGATTGCAGGATGAGTTTTATTGCTATAGGTGTATACGACAGTCTTCCTAAGAGTACCCTCACAATCGAACGAAGGATGTTAACCTGCACATGCATACATACACGCACACAAAATTTTGGGATTGACTGATGAGATTTTTTTTAATTCTTTACAGAGTTACATCCTTCTGAGGATTCAGGAACCATTGCGCGACCTAGGAAAGGTAACACCAACCAAACCCGAGTTTACGATACCAGATCTCGGACCAGGATGGCTGCCAATGCATCTGAAGAAGGAAGAAACCTACGCTCTGAGATAGATGATGTGAGGGGAAGAATGAGCGAGATGGTTGAAACCCAAGCAAGATTAGAAGCCATACTACAGGATATGAGGGAATCTCTCAGCATGCTTAGCGCGAACAGAGATACAATTGAACCTGGTAGGCAGCGGATTTCTTCTGTGGTAACAGCACCAATGTTTTCAAACATTAGCACGGGTCTCATTCAGGGAGTATCTGGCCCCAACCATACACATCACACGGTACCAATAACACTTCCCATTGGAGAAGGATACCCCCCTTTTGAAAATGCCTATCATGAAGTCCCGGGCTACACAGCAGCAACATGGGAGCAACCACATGTATCTACTCACAGTCAGTCAGCAGGAGTCCAGGCAGGTAAGGATAAGATAAGAGATGAATGGATGGAGAAAATGGAAGAACAGATAAAAGTAATAAAAGGCCCGAGTACCTACGGCCCTTTCCAGATAGAAGAACTCTGTCCCGCCACAGATGTCGTGATCCCCAAGGACTTCAAGATTCCTGATTTTTCCAAATATGATGGAAGTGGGAACCCACAATTCCACCTCATTAGTTACGCCACCAAGATGGCAATCTGGTCCAAGGATGACAAATTCCTTATCAGCTTTTTCCACAAAAGTTTGACTGGCCTCGCCTTAGAATGGTACCTCCAATTGGACCATTCCAAGATTTCGCGATGGACGGAATTGGCTGACTTATTCATGGACCAGTACAAATTCAACCTGGATGCAGCCCCGAGTCATGAACAATTGACTACACTGCAGAAAAGAAGTGAGGAGCCCTTCAAGCAATATGCCCAAAGGTGGAGGAGTTTGGCTGCACAAGTTCAGCCCCCGTTGACTTTATCTGAAATGTGCTCATACTTTCTAGGAACCCTCGGAGCACCTTTTATAGGGGCCATGGCTGGGGCCGTCTATAAAGATTTCTTCGACTTGATCGCCGCCGGTGAAAGGATTGAATTTTTTGCAAGAGCTGGAAAACTCCCCATGAACGACGGTGAAGGAAGTGCATTGTAACACCCCGATTTTCGCTGCTTTGTAATGTCGGTAATAAATATATAAATATATATTTTTATCCGAGACTTAGAAAATGATTTTGGATAAACCAAGGTCATTTCCTTGTTATACTTATTTTCATAAGGTTACGGGGAAGTTTTTGGTTGAAAATTTAGACGGAAGCCGGTCTGCCGTTTTCTGTGTTTTCGCTGACAGTAAAAGTTTACTGCTCAGAAAACCAAATTTTAATTCGTGAACGAAATACTTAAGTTTAGTATTTTATTTTCTACGATTCTGTATTTTTATAATTATTTTCAGAAAAAATAAAATAATTTACGTATTATGGGCGGAAAGCGTAATCGGGTAGACGACGGAAGGGAAATTAGAGTTTCTAAGAGTGGATAGAGGGTTTATCTTAGGATTTTGAGATGATTCAAGGGGATGAATCATATTTTTAAGTCTAGAAGGTTTTTCAGGGTTAAATAGAAAATTTCGAAATTTACGGTTAAGTCCCTGAACTTTCTGTAAATTACCCTTTTGTCCCTAAATTAGTTTTTTCGTTTTTTCAAGTGGATTGGGCTAGAATCCTTGTTTTTAACCTTAAATGGTCGTGGCTTAGAAGCCCAAACTTTTCTAGTTCATAGTTGAGTCCATAAAGCCCATTTAAGTTTCTTATCTTAAGCTTAAAGGCTTAAATATTCAAGTGGGCCCCACAACAAACAAGAAAATGAAACTAAGCCCAAATGTGTCAAGCCCAAATACATAAGCCCATGAGAGAAGATGACTTTCTCATTTTATGGATGAATCAAGATTTTTCTAGAATGTTCCACACTTTTCTACATCATTCTTGATTTTTCTTCAACAATCTTCTTCAACAATCTTCTTCAACAAATCTTCTTCAACAAGTTAGGTTTTCTCTAAAATATCTATGACACCAAAATCAGCCAACTAAGTCAAAGATAAGCTAGCATTTAATGTGACAAAAATCATCATCATGACATTTTATTGTCTATTTGCAAACTAGTCCTTCAACTATTGGAATCTTTGCAATGTGGTCCTTGGAACTTAATTGCACTTTGATCCTTTTAACATGACAACTCATCTTCATCTAGATCCTTCTTGAGATGTCGCCACTTACACTATAAATACCTTTCTCTCACTTTTCATTTAGTTCTTTGGTTAGTTGTCTTCTAAAACTCTAAAGTTCTAAGTTCTTAGTTCTAAGTTTCTCAAAGCAAGTTCTTGGATTGTCTTCATCATTGATTCTCAAGAGGTAAATCCTAATCTTTGTTCTTAATCATGCCTATGTTCTTTAGATAGTTTCTTGATTCAAGACTTATATCATGGTGGTTCATCATTTTCAAGTTTCAAACCCTAGAACTTTGAAAAATCATAATAAATCCTAGGAAAATCTAATGATGATGAAACTACTTTCTATCTTCTAGATATCATGTCTACTATCTAAATCCAAGAGCATGAAGTAATCAAAAATCTCTTTCTTGAAAAACCTAGCCTTGGCCGAATCTATCAAAGTAGGTTTGGTAGAGTTTTTGTTCATGGTTTTCATTAATGATCTTGTTAATCAAGCTATTAGTATGTATGATTAATAAATCCAAGTTGGTTTATTAAACTAAGAACCCTAACCCTAAGATTATGTTGAGGCCGAATCTATGTATAAAAGAGTTAGAAAGTTTTGAGTTTCAACTTTAGTTGTTTAGTCACTAATCCATGATTTAGGTTAATCAAGGATCATTAATCTATGACTTAATCATGATTAGGAATTTTAAGGATTTTGAATCCTAAAAGTCAGCCCTTGGCCAAAACCCTAACCCTAAAGGTTAGAGGATTTTGTTTCAAATTTTAGTCTTGTAATAAGTAATCTATGTTAGTTAAGACTCTAGTAATTAGGATCCAAAAGATGACATTAAGAAGATAATCCTAAACCTATTTCTAAGTCTTGGCCGAACCTAGCCCTAAAGTGTCATAGATGGGTGTTAGTTGATTAATTATAATTATGTTGTTTGGTTGAAGGTGATTGTGTTAACTCGTGGCGGGATAACGAGGATCGTCGAGTACGTGTTTTCGGTGCAAACTCAGGTGGGAGAAAGAACCATTCCATCGTCGGAATCGATAAGTAGTATATAATTTATAATAATGGTGTAGGGTGACCTAAACCCTACTAGTGGTCGAGTAATCGACAAGACCAAAATCGTATTGAAAATCTTTTCCGTAAAACCAATGACGATTTGGGAATTGTAGGTTTATCGCCTTAGGTTGATTATTCATATTTGAGGATGTTTGAATTATTTACTTTTGACTGTTTGTGATACGCTGGTTGAGGTATTCCATCTGCATGTGACGTATTGTTTCGGTGTTTGAATAATTATGATATTGAGGATGTTTGCTGTCTGTCACGGCCGTGATGGTTGTCATGGCCAGGCCGTGACAGGTTCTGTGTTGTAGGATTCTTGTCTTTGTTGTCTGTCACGGCCGTGATGGCTATCACGGCCAGACCGTGACAGAATCTGACTTTGTTATTTATTTGGTTGAACTATTATGATTTGGTTGTGATAAATTGACTTATACGATATTGAGATGTTGGAATATTCTGTTGATTAATGTGTTATGCATGATCTGCCTGGGTTTAATTCTATGCTTAGATGATTTTAAGGAAAGATAAATATTGCTCGGAGGTATTTTGTTTGGGTGAGAGTTTTGAATATGAATTAGAAGTGCCTCGCTATTATGGTATAGAAGTAATGTGATATAGTATGTAAGTGGAGGTTATGAGGAAAAGCTTGAGGTACTAGGTTGTTATTGATAAAAGTCAGTGAGAATCATATGTTGCATTGGTGTTCATAACCGTGTATTTGAGATACACGAGGTCCGAAGTTCTCGTGGACCGTTCCAAATTAGAATTTAGGTTGTGCAACTATAGTGTCATTGCTTTGCATGAGCACCCTTGACAGAGTGAGAGAGAGAATCAGGGTGTGCACCGACGATACAGTGCAGCTATAGTGTCATTGCTTTGCATGAGCATTCTTACCATGGATAAGAATGTGCACCGGCGTGGGGAACGTGTCACTTGGACGACTGACTGGCATCCCTAACGAGGGATGTGTGACAGGATTAGTAGTGGCCACATCAGCATAAAGGTTTAGTTGCATGAGTTGAAGGGTAGAGGATGATATATAGTGAATTGAGGATGATTGTTGATTTTGAATGATGCATGTCTGTGACTGTTATTGTATTATATGCTATGAATCCTTTCCACTTATGATGATAGAACTGTTTCTTATCTCCCTATTTCTGTATTTTGGTGTATATCTACTTTGTTTCGTTAGAAGACCATATGGACGACTATGTTACGGAGGAGATGGATGGAACCCTATACGAGACGGAGATAGTTGAAGAGTTGAACGACGTTCCATATGAAGTTGACGTTGAAGAACAACCTACTGATCCTAATAATGTGGTGTAGTTAGTTTAAGGCCAGTGAGTCACATAAGATGTTTTGTTTCCGTTAGTTATAAGAATGTTGTGTAAGATAAAGGATACTTAGGTGTGTATTTATGTAAAATAGTTGGTGTGTTGTATATTTGTAGAAGTTATCTAATTATTAATTAAGTTTTTAATTTTTACGTATTTTCAACGATAAGCGCGCGACATTAATTAAATAACTATTTAAGGATTTAATGTAATAATACAATGGGGCACAACGGGGTGTCTCATGCATCCCGGAAGGGATTTCAACCAAAGAAGAAGGAAGCTGAGGCGAATTATGTACAACGCCAACGGAACTTTAATCCGTAGTACCAAGCACCCTATAACCCTAACCAACATATCCCATACCAGACACAAACCCCGCTTTACCCATTACAATCATCCTCACAAACCAACACTTACCCGTAAAATCAAATCAGCAATATTCCTCCCCCTCAACCATATAACCTTGCCCGCCCATCATACACCCGTTACCTATCTGTACCCCCACAAAACCGCCCAAACTATCCTCTGCCTCGCCCAAATTTTCCAAACCAAGGACGTTTCCAAAGTCCAAATCTGCCACCCTTCCCGAAATTGTCCATCTCTACTGCGGATTTATTCCAACAATTTTTTGATCGCCACTTGATTGCGGGAAACCCTGTACGTCCCTTAGAACCACCATTTCCTGCTTGGTACAATCCAAATCAGACTTGCAAGTATCATATGGATGTCACAGGACATTCTATTGAGGATTGCAGAGCTTTTAAGACGGCAGTGAGAAAGTTGATTGCTTATGGGAGGCTAGGGTTCGAAGAAGAGGTCGGGCCTAATATCGTTAAGAATCCAATCCCGAATCTTAATGATGGAAATCGAGTAAACAATCTGGAGGTAACAGGGTCCCCAATCAGGAAGGTGCTGGAACTACGAGTGCCAATGTAGAAGATTTTCGAAGAACTGAAGAAGGTGGGATACAACATTATTGCACCAGTGAGAATCCCAAGAGAAGAAAGGGGGTACGCCAAGGATCTAAGGTGTGACTATCATTGTAGGCAAGTCGGGCACGACATCGAAACTTGTTGGGATTTCAAAGTCCAGGTTCGGAGGTTACTCACCTTGGGGGTGATTCAGGCCAAACGAGGTGCTGCAGATGAAGTCAATGTAGTTGAAAAAGTTGTACTCCGAGTACCACCCATGAACAAACCTTCAGACCCAGAAAGAGTCATCGTAAGGGTGAAAAAGCCAACTCCTTTTGCTTATGTTGATACACATGCTGTACCGTGGAATTATGAACAGAAGGTTAAATTAACTGGAGCCGCGGGAGAGACCTCGAATGCCTAAATTACTAATATTGTGAAAATTGGAGGCATTACAAGGAGAGGGCGATGCTACACCCCTGCTGAAGAAACAATGATGAAGGAATACAAAGAAGAGGAAACTATGGATGAAGGAAAAGGGAAAGAAGAAGAAGAGTTTCTGAAGATCATGAAGCAAAATGAATATGATGTGGTGGAATAGTTGAAGAAAACTCCGGCAAGGATATGTCTTTTGTCGCTTGTCTTGACATCAGAGTTGCATCGCAATGCATTATTGAAGGTGTTGAATAAATGGTATGTCAAACCTGACGTCACTCCGAAAAATGTGGTAAATATGGTGGACCCAATCAGGCATGTCAACATGATTACTTTCTCGGAAGACGGAGTGGCCTCGAAATCCCGAAGTAGCACCAAAGCCTTACACATCACCCTAAAGCGTAAGGGGTTTGTGATTGCAAAAGTGCTTGTAGATGTGGTTCGGCGTTGAATGTGGTTCCGATGTCCACCCTCAAGCAGCTAAATATAAGCGTGGCGGGTTTGACACCACAAGAAATGATTGTACGAGACTTTGATGGGACAGCGAGAGGAATCTTAGGAGAGATAACTCTGTCCCTTGAAATAGGGCCTAGTTCTTTCCCTATCTTCTTTCAGGTCATAGAAATCCAACCAGCTTACACCATGCTTCTGGGGAGGCCTTGGATTCACGAAGCAGGAGTGGTCCCATCGACTCTGTATCAGTGTTTGAAGTATATCCAAGATGGATCCGTTATTACTGTCCGTGGTGAAAAGGAAATCATGCTGACAAAGCCCACCACAGTACCTTATGTGGAAAGTACAGAGCAGATGGAAGATGACTCGCTGCGTATTTTTGAGGTATTGAAGTCAGAGAACAAGAAAAGGGAGCCCCCAATGAATAATGTGAATGAAGTAGTAGTCTGCATCATGGAAAAGAACGGGTCTCAAAGAGGAAAAGGCCTAGGGCCTCAACTGCAAGGGATCTCTCGGCCAATTGAAGCAGCTATGAGAGAAGGAAGGCACGGATTGGGGTATCAGCCCTACCTGACAGAAGGGATGAAATTCATGACTCTTGAGAACAAGGAAGAAGAAGAGCATGAGAGAAAGTCTCTTCCCCTTCTGACAGAGACTTTCCCAGTAGTTACTGAAGTTATCAATCCCGCAAAGTCATTTTCCTCTCACTTCACTATCAGCACACTTGAAGAGGAGCTGGACGAGAACCATGTCATCTATCTCCCTACTAGCAATGAAGTTCTCAACAATTGGCAATCAGAACCATTTGTTGATGTTATTTCCATAAAGTAATTATCTTATTGTACTAATTATGAACTGATGTTTACTTTCTTTGAGACATGAATGAAAATGTAACACTCTGTCTGGTGTTTTCATTTTGGTTCCATCGTTTCTTTTCTCTCTCTTTCATTTATTTATTTTGTTTAAGCTTTTCTGTCATAAATAAGACCCTTGCCTATACTTCTCCTATTCCTGACTTTTTCTTCTAGGAATACCTCTTCCACTAAAGATTTACCTCGGGAAAGGAACTTTGAAAACTCATTTATTGATTCCCTCGCGGCCACTGATTAATACGACCTTGAATCCGATGAGGAAGAAGAAGACATTGAAGAATTCATAAAAGTGGTGAAACGGTCAGAGGAAGGGATGAGCTCGAGTGATGAGGTTGCAGAAGTGATCAATATGGGAACCGAGGAAGACAAGAAGGAGTTGAAAATAGTGGATAACCCAGAGCGAGAAGAAATGATTGCACTATTCAAAGAGTATCTGGATGTTTTTGCATGGTCCTACAGAGATACGCCATGTTTAGATCCTGAGATAGCATCGCATAATATTCCCTTATACCCAGATGGGGCTCCAAAGAAGCAAAAGGAGAATGCATCCTGAGATGTAGTTGAAGATCAAGGAAGAAGTGACCAAACAGTTGGAGGCTGGCTTTCTGGAAGTAGCTAGACACCCGGAATGGGTAGCTAATATTGTTCTAGTACCAAAGAAGGATGGAATGGTTAGAATGTGCGTGGACTACCGAGACCTGAATAAAGCCAGTCCAAAGGATGATTTCCCCCTACCTCGTATTGATGTCCTTGTAGACAGTACAACCAGAAGTCACAGGTTTTCTTTCATGGACGGGTATTCTGGGTACAATCAGATCCTCATGGACAGTGACGATAAAGAAAAGACAACTTTTATCACTCCTTGGGGAACTTTTTGTTACAAAGTGATGCCCTTTGGATTAAAGAATGTTGGAGCCACTTACCAACGTGCTATGGTAGCATTGTTCCATGATATGATGCATAAGGAGGTAGAGGTATACGTTGATGATATAGTGGCTAAGTCCAAGGAAGGAGAAAGCCATGTGGCAGTTTTGAGAAAGTTGTTCGAGCGGCTAAGGAAGTACAAGTTGCGCCTCAACCCTGCAAAATGTACTTTCGGTGCATCCGCGGGGAACTTACTTGGCTTTGTTGTCAATAGAGAAGGAATAAAGGTGGACCTTAACAAGGTGGAAGCAATACGTGACATGTCAGCACCTAAGAACGAGCGAGAAGTAAGGGGTTTTCTTGGAAGATTGAACTATATTCCACGCTAAATTGCGAATCTGACTAGCACATGCGAACCAATCTTCAAACTCCTCAGGAAGAATAATCCAGGAAGATGGGATGATGACTGTCAAGAAGCCTTTGATAGGATAAAGGCGTATCTACTGAATCCCCCAGTATTGGTACCACCTACCCAAGGTCGTCCATTGTTACTCTATCTCACCATACTGCCAACCTCAATGGGGGCAATGCTGGGACAAAAAGATGAATCTGGCAAGAAGGAGCGGGCAATTTACTATCTGAGTTAGAAGTTTAACGCCTGTGAGGCTCGTTATATGGCAATCGAGAAGACTTGTTCTGCTCTGGTATGGACCTCCAGAAGACTCAGACAGTACATGTTATATCACACCACTTGGCTAATTTCTCGAATGGATCCTTTGAAGTATATCTTCGAAAGTCCCCATATCTCCTTAAGAGTTTCGAAGTATCAAGTGATATTGTCATAATTTGACATCAAATATGTGACTCAAAAGTCCATCAAAGGAAGTGTGATTGCTGACCATTTAGTAGAGAATCCTCTTGAGGATTGATGGCCTGTCAATTCTGAGTTCTCAGATGGAGAGATAATGTCCCTCGAGGAAGATGAAGAACAGGAAGATGTGTGGAAAATGTATTTTGATGGAGCAGTCAATATGCATGGCAACGGTATAGGGGCAGTGGTTATCTCACCAAATGGCAAGCAATACCCGATGACCGTAAAATTGAAATTCGAATGTACAAATAATATTGCAGAATATGAGGCATATGCTGGTGGATTGCAAATGGCACTTGAACTGGGTATAAAGCAGTTGAAAGTCTTCGGGGATTCAGCTTTAATCATTTACCAAGTCAATGGTGAATGGCAGACCAAGGACTCCAAGTTGATTCCGTATCAAAAATACTTGACTCGGTTGATTGCAAAGTTCGACGAGATTACTTTCTCGCATTTAAGTCGAGACAAGAATCAATTTGCTGATGCTTTAGCCACACTAGCTGCCATGACCAAGCTGGATATCCATATCAATGTCCAACCTATCCAAATTAGAGTGCAAGATGAATCGGCGTACTGTGCTCATGTGGAAGGAGAACCTGATGGTAAGCCTTGGTATCATGATATCAAGCAATATATTCAGAATAAGAAATACCCGGTAGAGGCGAGTGAAGTAAATAAAAAGACCATCCGAAGACTGGCTATGGCCTTTTTCTTAAACAAGGAAGTCTTGTATAAAAGAGGATATGATGGTACCTGTTGACGATTCTAGGCAAGTATACCTAGTCGTACAAGTAATACGGTGGTGAGACCGGATATCGTGCTCAGGGATCACGGACAAGTACCACTTCACAAATCGGACTACTATCCAGACGATCGTTTGGATGGAAGGGAGCTCTTAATATGTAACAAAACAAACAAGAATAAAATATTTTTGGTCTTTTAGGAATTTTAACAAACACTTAACAAGCGAAAAGAGATGTGGTTAACAAATGGATGAAATTGTCAGGGTTAGACTACACTAATCTTCCCTTGATTGCAATGAAATGGTTACTAACACAAGTCCTAATTCATTTATGACAATCAAACCTTCTAAAATACTCAAACCCTAATTCCTTAGGTGGAATGAGCCTAAAACCCCAAATTAAACCCTAATTCCTTAGGTGGATTAATATGAGATTTTGCATAAAGAGCCAAGATTTATAAGATTGTAAGCACCCCATGACCTATTCCTAGATTCATGAACTACTTGGCATTTGATTCATGAGTATGCCTTAACATCAATTTTCCAATTGTCTATCAAAGCAACAAATCATTCCAAGGGTGATCAAGCCAAGAAAAGCGTTAAGCATAGAATCAAATACTCATAAAGAAGTAGGAACTTGTATTAAAACCAAATCAAGAGACAACCAAGTTCAGAGAAGCAAACATCTAACCCCAACAACAAGGGGATTTAGCTACTCATGATAAAGGAAACTACAAAAGAGAAAGAGAGAAGAGATGAAGAAAACTCCATGAAGAATCCTCCAATCTTCTTCCAGTCCAAGAGCATAGAGAACGTCACTTTTTAGGGTTCCAGCCGCCTAGGGTAAAAGTCTCCAAAAGTCTCTACTTTCTGTTCTACCCAGATGCCTATTTATAGATTAGGCGCGCGTCACGACCGTGATGGCCATCACGGCCAGGACGTGACGGGTTCTGCCTTGGGCGCGTCTTCAAATTTTGGTTTGTCACGGCCGTGACACTCATCACGGCTAGGCCGTGATCAGTTCTGTCTGGATCAGCTAACATGTCACGGCCGTGATGGGCATCACGGCTAAACCGTGACAGCTTCTGACTTTTGCCTTCTTTTCTTTCCAATTTTTGCTTGATCATGGCCGTGATGGTCATCACAGCTAGGCCGTGATGGGCTCTGCTTGGCTCATTTTCTTCACTTTTCAAGCTCTATCTTCATCCAAGCTCCACCATGGTTGATCTTGAGCATTTAATCCCTAAATTTCTACAAAACAACACCACAACACCACCTTACCCGTTCCAAGGTAAAAACTAACAAAAATCAAATAAAAATTGCCTAAACTATATGACAATGCATGCAAAAATATACATGAAATATGAGGTGAAATCACACTCATCAAATCACCCCAAGCTTAAGACTTTGCTTGTCCTCAAGCAATCACCAAGGCCAGAAGATATAAAAAACAGAGCATGGATAGTGAACTAATAACCCGAGTAACTAATCCTAGTAACAGGCATTTTCAAATAATTCACCAAGAGACAATCAATTTCAAGTCCAATTGGAAGCTTAGGTTTCCTAGACTCATATTCTCACTGATTCGGTCACTCTTTCTCACCTCACTCAAGTGTTTAGGGATATATAGCAATTCGCTCAATTTCCTCAAGGAATGAAATCTACCATAAGCTTGACTATTAACCAAATCTCTACTTTATTAATGAAAACAATTAAGAATCAAGAGGTCTTTTACTTGGGTTGTAACGGGGACATGGGATTAATCGTTAGGTGGGGGAAATCAAGAAAAGGAAATTTCAAGAAGGCTAGACAAAATATCAAGCATTGCAAAGCATGACACCTTCTAAAATACCTTTTTTGGGTTTTGATCCATTTTTCCACCTTCGTTCTTTCTTTTTGTTTTATTTCACACTTCCTCTTGTCATCCCCTTCTCTATATATTTTTTCTTTTTCCCTTTTTTTTTGATTTGGAGAAGGGGAGATTTTCAATTCAAGAGAAATATTTTCTGACTTTCTCATCCCATACTTTTTCAACTACCTTTTTACCCTTTTTTGGAATACTTTAAAAGGTGTCATACCAAGCATATTCATCAAAGTAATTCAAGGTACCAAGAAAAGTATTTTATTCTTTCAGGCTCAAAATTGGGCAACTAAGGGGTAGCATTTAGTCAATCAAAGCTCAGAAGGCCGGAAAAATACCTAGTGCCTCAATCATTTTCAAAAATGTTTTCAAAAATTTTTAAGCTTCAAAATGGTTTCAAGTCAAGTTCTAGAGAATACAATCCAAGAGGAATTAAAACACTCTATCACAAAGAATGGGGTAGATTTAGTGAGTACCCCTTTTTGTCTCAAAATCTCACATTTTGTAGTTCAAAAATCAGTGAGAAACAGAAATCTAAGGCACCATATGCTAATTATCAACTATCAAAGATCATCTCAAGAGTTTTTATTTGTAGCCTTATCACAAGAATAAAAAAATTGGGTTCAAAAATTTACTATCTCAATTTAATTGGCACTCAGTTTTCACAATTGGATGCATAATATCAGCAAGGGGCAATCGAATCATGTGATCATGCAAAGCTATGCCTATATGAATGCAACATGAAAAATGCAAAAACTCCCCTACCCCGAGCTTAAAACTTTCATTGTCCCAAATGTAAATAATCAAGTCGGAGAGAGGAGAAAAATGGAACAACTTACCGAGGTGGTAGCGGGAGTTGGCTCACATGCCTAGGTAAAGGGATGCTGAAAATGTGTCACGGCCGTTATGCTCATCACGGGCAGGCCGTGATCAATTCTGGTTCATAGGAAAAAGTCTGTCACGGTCGTGACCTCCATCACGGCTAGGCCGTGATGCTCTCTGATCTTCAGGGTCCTCTCATCACACCCATGATGGGTATCACGCACCGGGTCGTGATCCTTTCGACTTCTTCGGTTAGCTCATCACGGCCGTGACCACCGTTACTGATGCCCGGGCGTGATGATTTCTGACTGTGTTTCTCCCTGCCCTTTTTTGCTCTTCCTTCCTTCATAACCTGGAGATACTTACAAATCTACTAGTTTATAATTTTTTTTTTGCTCTTGAACTTCGCAATTTATTCAAGAGTTAAAATCAAAAACAGATGGGAAAGGAAAAGAAATTTTGGGTTGCCTCCCAATAAGCGCTTCTTTAACGTCACTAGCTTGACGGGCCGGTGATCTCTAAGAGGGTGTTTAAAGATGGATGGAGACTGCTTGACGATCAAAGTCTCCTCCAAGATAGTCTTTGAGCCTTTGCCCATTAACAGTGAAAGTTCTTCCGGACGATGGATCTTCCAATTCAACCGCACCAAATGGAGAAACTGACTTGACATGGAATGGACCCGACCACCTTGATCTCAACTTGCCCGGAAATAGCTTGAGACGTGAGTTAAAGAGCAAAATTGATTGGCCTTCTTTGAAATGCTTGGGAAGAATGTACTTATCATGCCAAAACTTTGTTCTTTCCTTATAGATTCTTGCACTCTCATATGCCAAAAGTCGGAATTCATCCAACTCATTCAATTGCAAAAGTCTCTTGTCCATAGCCAGCTTCGTATCAAAGTTCAAGGTTTTCACTGCCCAAAAAGCACGATGTTGGAGCTCTACCGGAAGGTGACATGATTTTCCAAACCCTAATTGGTAGGGTGACAAACCAATAGGTATTTTATATGCAGTCCTCTAGGCCCAAAGTGCATCATCCAGTTTCTTTGCCCAATCCTTTCTTGCATTATTCACTGTTTTCTCCAAGATCCTCTTTAATTCCCGATTAGACAACTCCACTTGCCCCCTAGTTTGTGGGTGGTATGGTGTGGCAACTTTATGATTGACTCCAAACTTGGCAAGCACCGCATTGAACTCTTTGTTGCAAAAATGAGTACCTCCATCACTAATAATGGCTCTAGGGGTTCCAAATCAGGTAAAAATGTTCTTCCTCACAAAACTGACCACTGCTTTTGCATCATCTTTCATAGTTGGGACAACTTCTACCCATTTACTCACATAGTCAACCGCAACCAAAATATACTTGTTGTTGTAGGATGATGGGAAAGGACCCATGAAGTCGATCCCCCACACATCAAAGAGCTCCACCTCTAAAATACCCTTCAAAGGCATCTCATTTCTCTTGGATATAATTCCGGTTCTTTGACACTTGTCACACTTCATTACCCAAGCTCTAGAGTCTTTAAAAATGGTAGGTCAAAATAAACCACTTTGCAAGACTTTCATGGCGGTTCTCTCACCACCAAAGTGTCCTCCATGAGGTGAGTTGTGACAATGAGTCAAAACCCCATTAATCTCTTCTTATGGAATACATCTTCTAAGAATTCCATTCGAACCTCTTTTGAAAAGTTAAGGTTCATCCCATACATAGTATTTAGCATCATGGATGAGCTTCTTCCTTTGTTGTGCATTGAAGTCCTTCGGAATCTTGTTGGCGGCCTTGTAATTTGCAATGTCTGCAAACCAAGGTGCCACTTGCACCCTAAACAACCTCTCATCCGGAAATTCTTCTTGAATTGGTAACTCATCTTTTGCTTGAATGTCTGCTTGTGGAAGCCTAGACAAATGGTCGGCTACCACATTCTCCACTCCTTTCTTGTCCTTTATATTTAAATCAAATTCTTGGAGCAATAGTACCCACCTAATGAGCCTTGGCTTGGCATCCTATTTAGTCATGAGATACTTCAAAGCGGAATGATCAATGTACACAATAGTTTTAGAGCCAATCAAGTAAGATCTAAACTTATCAAATGCAAAAACTACAGCAAACAATTCTTTTTCAGTTGTGGTATAGTTCAATTGAGCATCATTCAGCACACGACTGGCATAGTAAATAACATGCAACACTTTATTTTTCCGTTGACCCAAAATGGCTCCCACCCCATAGTCGCTTGCATCACACATTAACTCAAATGGAAAACTCCAATCTGGAGGTGCAATGACTAGTGCGGTGGTGAGTTTTTCCTTTAAAAGTTGGAAACCATGCATGCAATCATCATCAAACACAAAAGGAGTATCAACTACCAAAAGTTTGCACAAGGGTTTTACAATCTTTGAAAAGTCTTTTATAAATCTCCTATAGAAACCCGCATGCCCTAAGAAGCTTCTAACACCTTTCACATTTATAGGAGGGGGAAGTTTTTCGATTACTTCAATTTTTGCCTTATCAACTTCTATCCCCCATGATGAAATCTTATGACCAAGAACTATACCTTCCCTAACCATGAAATGACATTTTTCCCAATTTAAAACAAGGTTAGTTTCTTGGCATCTTTTCAAAACACATGCAAGATTTTTCAGACAATCATCAAAATAATTACCAAATACGGAAAAATCATCCATAAATACCTCAATGAATTTTTCAGTCATATCAGAGAATATGGAAAGCATGCACCTTTGAAAAGTGGCAGGTGCATTACACAATCCGAATGGCATCCTCCGATATGCATAGACGCCATAGGGACAAGTGAAAGCGGTCTTCTCTTGGTCCTTTGGGTCAACCACAATTTGGTTATACCATGAGTATCCATCAAGGAAGCAATAAAAGGCATGGCCCACCAATCTCTCTAACATTTGATCAATGAAAGGCAAGGGAAAATGATCTTTTCTTGTACCCTCATTCAATCTTCTATAATCAATAAACACCCTCCATCCGGAAATGGTCCTTGAGGGAATGAGTTCATTTTTATCATTTGCAACAATCGTCATCCACCCTTTCTTAGGAACAACTTGGACCGGACTCACCCATGGACTATCGGAGATTGGATAAATTATACCCGCATCCAAAAGCTTCACAACCTCCTTCCTTACAACTTCTTTCATGTTTGGGTTTAGTCTTATTTGGGGTTGTATGATCGGCTTGAAGTTTTCCTCCAAAAGGATTTTGTGCATACAAAATGAGGGACTTATCCCTTTCAAGTCAGACATAGACCACCCAATTGTGGATTTGTGCTCTCGAAGCACTCTCAACAGCTTCTCTTCCTCTAAGGAGTTCAATCCGCTACTAATGATCACCGGGAATGAAGAATTCACTCCAAGGAAAGCATAACGGAGATGGGATGGAAGTTCCTTCAACTCTAGCACAGGTGTTTCACCCTTGTCTTCAATCCGCACATCCTCCACAACTTTGTCTTCATCATTACTCAAAACTAGACAAGCCTCAAGGGATTTAACTATGATCTCAACTTCTTCCTCACATATCTCTTCTTCTATATTCTCTACCATAAGAGCCGCTTCCAATGAATCTTCAAAAGTTTGTTGAACACTCTTGTTAGTCAATGATTCAACCAGGTCCACACTCATACATGTATCTTTGTCACTTGGATGTCTCATTGCTTCAGAAACATTGAAGGTGACCTTTTCATCTTGGACTCTAAGCACCAACTTCCTTTGATTTACATCGATCAAAGCCCTACCCGTGGCTAGGAATGGCCTTCCAAGAATCAATGGAGTCTCACTATCTTCCGCAATATCCAACACCATAAAGTCTGCCGGAAAGATGAACTTGTCTACCTTTACCAATAAATCATCCACTATACCATAAGGATACGTAATGGAACGATACGCCAATTGGAGAGAAATCCTGGTTGGCTTGACTTCACCAATTCCCAACTTCTTGAAGATGGAGAGAGGCATAAGATTGATACTTGCACCAAGATCACACAAGGCTCTTCCAATGTTCAAATGACCAATAGCACATGGAATAGTAAAGCTACCTGGATCCTTCATCTTCACCGGTAACTTCCTTTGGAGTATGGCACTACATTCTTCCGTGAGCATGACCGTCTCCTCCATCCACTTCCTCTTGTTAGAAAGAATCTCCATCATGAATTTGGCATAGGAAGGCATTTGTTGAAGAGCTTCGGCAAAAGGGGTGTTAACTTGCAACTTTCTGAACACATCCAAGAACTTAGAGAATTGTTGATCCTTTACCTCATTCTTTAACCTTTGAGGATAGGGTATCTTGAAATATGGTGGCAACTCCTTAGGATTGTCAACTTCTTCAAGAATTTGCTTTTTAGTCTTCTTTCTTGCAAACTCTTCATCCACCAATTGTTCTCTCTTTGGTTCTTCAACTTCAACAACAATAGGACTAGAGGTAGTGGCTTGGGAAGTCTCCAGTTCTTCATTGGTTGCATCTTCAATGATCACCTCATCAACTCCCTCACCAATTCTCTTTTCTTCTCTCTCTTTTTCTTGTGGAACTATCACCTTCCCACTTCTTGTAGTAATTGCCTTGCAATCCTCCTTTGGATTTTTCTCGGTATCTTTCGACAATTTTCCTTGAGCTCTCTCCGTCATTTGCTTTGCCAATTGGCCTATTTGGTGCTCTAGATTCTTGATGGAGGCATCTTGATTCTTCATCATTGCTTCTTGACCCTTCAAATTAGCTTGAGTTGCTTGCATGAATTGGGCTATAATATTCTCCAAATTGCTTGAATTCTCTTGAGAAGGCTTTGCTTGAGAACTTGAGCCTTGCCCTTGTCTCCAACCAAAGTTAGGATGGCTACGCCACCCCGGATTATAGGTGTTCGAGAAAGGATCATGCTTAGGTCCTTGGTTACCCATGTAGTTCACTTCTTCTTGCCCCGAACCTCCAACCACACTAATTTCACAGTTGCCATTGGCATGGTTACCTCCACAGAAGTCACACACTGAGACGGCTTGAACTTGGACCGCTTGTAATTGAGAATTTTGTAGTTGAATGGATCCCAATTGCTTGGTAAGAGCAGCCATTTGCGCCTTAAGAGCACTATATTCATCAAGCTCCAAAACACCTCTCTTGGCCAATGATCGAGAACTAGGCATTTGATAATCATTATTAGCCATAGTTTCAATCAAGGCCTTTGCTTCATCGGGTGTCTTTTGACTCAATGTTCCACCTGCAGCCGCTTCAATCATACTTCGAGAATTTCTGTTGAGACCATTGACAAAGGTTGCAACTTGTTGCCATGTTTCTAACTCATGGTTTGGACAAGCGGTAAGCAAAGATTTGAACCTCTCCCATGCTTCATAAAGTGATTCACCATCCTTTTGTGCAAAAGCATTAATCTCCGATCTCAACTTGATCATTCTTGATGGAGGGAAGAAACGAGATAAGAACTTGCTCACCAAAACATTCCAAGTAATAATGCTCCCATGAGGATGGGATTGAAGCCATGACTTAGCCCTATCCCTCAGAGAGAAAGGGAAGAGCCTTAAACGAATAGCCTCGTCGGAAGCTCCATTCAGCTTGATAGTATCACATAACTCAATAAATGTGCCAATGCGAGAATGAGGGTCTCCACTCTCTAAACCTCCAAATTGATTTTGCTGCACAAGATTGAGAAGTGATGCATTTATCTCAAAGTTGTTACAAGCCACTGCAGGTCTAACAATTGGAGTTCCACATCTATGGACTTTAGGGTAAGTATAGTCCCCCATTGTCCTCCTTTGTGCATTGTCGTCAGCCATGGTGACAATTGATACTTCAACTTGCGACTCTTGCACACTTGGTAACTCAACTTGTGGTTCTTGTACTCTAGAAGATGCTTCTCCTCTATTCTTCCTTGCTTTGGCTTCCCTTCTATTCTTTCTACAAAGCTTCTCGATTTCAGAGTTGAATTGAAGTTCACCTGGGTCAATTGTACATTGCATACAAGCAAACAAACAGAGCAGAACAACAACAAATATAGCAAGCACAAGTCAAGCTTCAAGTGGACAATTATGCAAATACAAGGAAAACAGAAGAGAAAGAAGAACAACAGTAGGAAAGCAAAGAAAAAGTGCCTAAATTAGGAGTCCCCTTTGGTACTCGTGATATCGGCACACCGACCCCCGGCAACAGCGCCAAAAACTTGTTGACGATTCTAGGCAAGTATACCTAGTCGTACAAGTAATACGGTGGTGAGACCGGATATCGTTCTCAGGGATCACGGACAAGTACCACTTCGCAAATCGGACTACTATCCAGACGATCGTTTGGATGGAAGGGAGCTCTTAATATGTAACAAAACAAACAAGAATAAAATATTTTTGGTCTTTTAGGAATTTTAACAAACACTTAACAAGCGAAAAGAGATGTGGTTAACAAATGGATGAAATTGTCAGGGTTAGACTACACTAATCTTCCCTTGATTGCAATGAAATGGTTACTAACACAAGTCCTAATTCATTTATGACAATCAAACCTTCTAAAATACTCAAACCCTAATTCCTTAAGTGGAATGAGCCTAAAACCCTAATTCCTTAGGTGGAATGAGCCTAAAACCCCAAATTAAACCCTAATTCCTTAAGTGGATTAATATGAGATTTTGCATAAAGAGCCAAGATTTATAAGATTGCGAGCACCCCATGACCTATTCCTAGATTCATGAACTACTTGGCATTTGATTCATGAGCATGCCTTAACATCAATTTTCCAATTATCTATAAAAGCAACAAATCATTCCAAGTGTGATCAAGCCAAGAAAAGCGTTAAGCATAGAATCAAATACTCATAAAGAAGTAGGAACTTGTATTAAAACCAAATCAAGAGACAACCAAGTTCAGAGAAGCAAACATCTAACCCCAACAACAAGGGGATTTAGCTACTCATGATAAAGGAAACTACAAAAGAGAAAGAGAGAAGAGATGAAGAAAACTCCATGAAGAATCCTCCAATCTTCTTCCAGTCCAAGAGCAGAGAGAACGTCACTTTTTAGGGTTCCAGCCGCCTAGGGTAAAAGTCTCCAAAAGTCTCTACTTTCTGTTCTGCCCAGATGCCTATTTATAGATTAGGCGCACGTCACGGCCGTGATGGCCATCACGACCAGGCCGTGACAGGTTCTGGCTTGGGCGCGTCTTCAAATTTTGGTTTGTCACGGTCGTGACACTCATCACGGCTAGGACGTGATCTGTTCTGTCTGGATCAGCTAACATGTCACGGCCGTGATGGGCATCATGGCTAGGCCGTTACAGCTTCTGACTTTTGCCTTCTTTTCTTTCCAATTTTTGCTTGATCATGGCCGTGATGGTCATCACGACTAGGCCGTGATGGGCTCTGCTTGGCTCATTTTCTTCACTTTTCAAGATCTATCTTCATCCAAGCTCCACCATGGTTGATCTTGAGCATTTAATCCCTGAATTTCTGCAAAACAACACCACAACACCACCTTACCCGTTCCAAGGTAAAAACTAACAAAAATCAAATAAAAATTGCCTAAACTATATGACAATTCATGAAAAAATGTACATGAAATATGAGGTGAAATCACACTCATCAGTACCCTACTCAGATGTGTGGATGCTCGTGAAGTTAAATTGATCATGATCGAAGTTCGCGAAGGAATCTGTGGGACTCATGCCAATGGTCACATGATGGCTAGGAAGATCTTGAGAAATGGTTATTATTGGTCTACTATGGAGTCAGATTGTATGGAGCATGTTCGTAAATGCCAAAAATGTCAGATGCATGTAGACCGGGTTAATGCACCTGCGTTTCCACTGCACAGTTTAGCATCCCCATGGCCTTTTTCGATGTGGGGAATAGATGTCATCGGTCCCATTAATCCCAAGGCTTCCAATGGTCATCATTTCATTTTGGTGGCGATAGACTATTTCACTAAATGGGTAGAAGCTGCTTCATATGCCAACATAACTCAAAGGGTGTTTCTCAAATTCCTCAAGAAGGACATAGTCTATAAATACAGGATCCCAGAGAGGATAATCACAGATAATGCCACTAATCTTAATGGTACCAAGATTCAAAAGTTTTGCGATGGTTTCAAAATCAAACACCACAATTCGACTCCTTATAGGCCTCAAATGAATGGGGTGGTTGAAGCAGCAAACAAAAATGTCAAGAAGATCGTTGCCAAGATGGTTGTAAACTATAAGGACTAGCATGAAATGCTGCCATATGCTCTACATGCTTATCAGACTAATATACGATCGAGCATTGGGGCAACCCCTTTCTCTCTGGTGTACGGGATCGAGGATGTCTCACCTATCGAAGTAGAACTCCCTTCGCTAAGAGTCTTGATGGAAGCATATTTAGAAGAATCTGAGTGGGTGAAGACTCGATATGAGCAGTTGAACATGATAGAAGAGAAAAGACTGGCAGCTATCTGTCACGGGCAATTGTATCAAAGCAGAATGGCAAGAGCTTTCAATAAAAAGGTTCGTCCTAGAGAATTTTGCATGGGAGACCTGGTTTTAAAACAAATCCTCCCTAGTCAGGAGGATGCCCGAGGAAAATGGGCGCCAAATTATGAAGGCCCTTATATTGTCAAACAGGCATTCTCAAGAGGTGCTTTGATTCTGCAAAACATGGATGGGGAAGAGTTACCAAAAGGGCAACTTAGGCAAAATTTATGGCAAAGGACAATGAAAACAAAAGAAAAGAAAAGGCCCACTAGGTTGAAAACCCGAAAGGGCAGCTTAGGCAAAAGTTAGGGCAAAACACAATAAAAACAAAAGAAAAGAAAGGCCCGCTAGGTTTAAAACCTGAAAGGGCAACCTAGGCAAAAGTTAGGGCAAAGAAACCTTAGGCTGAAAACCTGCAAAGGCAGCCTAGGAGGAGGATATGGTCCAACACTTCTGCAAGCACTCACCACACTGTGGCAATTTTATCCGACTGAGTATACTGGGGCCAAATTGTTAAGGAATGATTGAATATGATGTGAACAGAAGCCAAGATCTGTGTCATCAAAAGGCTGAGGGGAATCAATTAAATGAAAGTCAAAGTACCAACACTGGGGCAAATTTTATGTGATCTGCGTAATTTTCTTTGCTTATCTTTATTTTTTTTAATCTTCATGATCCCTGTTGTAATTTTGTTCTCATTGTTATTGTCTCTTAACAAACTAAATTCTCGTATTAAGGCATGTCGTGTTCATTCTCATGTTTAATCACTATGGTCATGTCTCAATAAAAGTAAATATAAGTTTAATGGTATGATTTGATGATTCTAATGGAAGCACCAATGAACGGTTTGAACCAAAAGGACTCAATACCTCAAATTCAATGGAAGAGGTAGCACGCACTGGACGACAAAAGAATTATGCAAATAAGCTTGGGAGGACAAACATAACATCCAACTCATAAGTTATCAGATTCTTGGGTGACCAATGTTGTTAAAAGAATGAGTGATGCCTCGTCCCGGAGTGCCCGGTGAACGAGGGTTTTGTTGGTGGAAATTTTTCCATGGAGCATTTGGTTCCGTTGTCCTCAAAAGGAATGGATTCTCATTTGTTTCAAATCACTGATTATTTATTTTCGAGCTCTGAGGCTCACCGCACCTTTATTTTCGAGCTCTAAGGCTCATTGCATGTTTACTTTTCTGTTGGACGAGGAGATTTTGTCCATTGCATGTTTACTTTTCTGTTGGAAGAGGAGGTTCCGTCCATTGCATTTACTTTTCTATTGGACGAAGAGGTTCCATCCATTGCATGTTTTCTTTTCTGTTGGATGAGGAGGTTTCGTCCATTGCATTTACTTTTCTGTTGGACGAAGAGGTTCCGTCCATTGCATGTTTACTTTTCTGTTGGATGAGGAGGTTCCGTCCATTGCATTTACTTTTCTGTTGGACGAAGAGGTTCCGTCCATTGCATATTTACTTTCCTGTTGGATGAAGAGGTTTCGTCCATTGCATGTTTACTTTTCTGTTGGACGAGGAGGCTCCGTCCATTGCATTTACTTTTCTGTTGGACGAAGAGGTTCCGTCCATTGCATATTTACTTTCATGTTGGACAAGGAGGTTCCGTCCATTGCATTTACTTTTCTGTTGGACGAGGAGGTTTCGTCCATTGCATTGGACTTGCTGTTGGACGCGGTCCAGGCCAGTCCGTTGCACTTGTTGTTGGGAGGGATGGTCCCGTCCATTGCATTGAACTTGCTGTTGGACGGGGTGGTCCCGTCCATTCCAATGCATTTGCCATTGGACGCATCCAATCCATTTGTATTGCATATTTTGTTGAAATTGCATTGAACGCGTCCAGTCCATTGCATTTAATTTACTATTGAACGCGTCCCCTCCATTACATTGAACTTGCTGTGGGACGGGGTGGTCCCGTCCATTCCAATGCATTTGCCATTGGACGCGTCCAGTCCATTGCATTTAATTTACTATTGAACGCGTCCAGTCCATCGCATTTAATTCTCTGTTGGACGAGGAGGTACCGTCCATTGCTTTTAATTTTCTGTTGGATGAGGAGGTTCCATCCATTGCATATTTAAGTTTCTGTTGGACGGGTAGGCCGTCCATTGCGCATCTAATTTTCTGTTGGACGAGGAGGATCCGTCCATTGCATGTTTGAACTCTTGATGGACGAGGAGGTCCGTCTAGTGTATATCTACTTTTGTATATCTAAGTTTATGTTGGACGAAGAGACTCCGTCCACTGCAATTTTGTTTTCATGCTGGAGACTAAAGAATAAAGAAAGAAGGAGAAGATAATGAAGAAAGGACGAAGAAAACAAGGAGAAAAAGACAATCAACAAAAAGGAAAGGAAATTGAGTTACGTCTCCTACCTACTTTATATATCAGACAAGACCACTTTTCCTCCTCTACCCATTGGTCCTTCTTCTTCCTCATCTCCTCCCTCGTTTTAACCTAGCAGCCCTACTCCTAACCCTAAAAAGCCATCATACACATCAGACAAAACCCCACATCTCCTTCTCTTTTCAAACACGCAACCTTCACATCAAATCACCTCCTTTCTGCTGCTCGCACCGCCCCCATCTGGACACACGTTATTTCTGCTCAGAACCACCCTTACACCTCCTCTACCCATTGGTCCTTTTTTCTTCTTCCTCATTTCCTCCCTCATTTTAACCTGGACACCCCACTCCTAACCCTAAAAAGCCATCATACACATTAGATAAAACCCCCCATCTCCTTCTCTTTTCAAACACGCAACCTTCACATCAAATCACCTCCTTTCCACTGCTCACGCCGCCCCCATCTGAACGCACGCTATTGCTGCTCAGAACCGCCCAAGCCTTGGATTTCATACAAACCGACCTTGAAGCCAATGGAGAAGAAGCAAGAAGCCCTCCCCTCCGTCTATAAAAGGAGAAGAAAAAGAGAGAAAAAGGGGGAAAAGGAGAAGAGAAGAAAAAGAGGAGAGAGAGATTTGTATCTAACATTTTTCTTTGTGAAGAAGAGAGATTAGAGGTCTGAGTTTTTTTCCTCTTCTCTATTATTAGAGTGGTTAAGAAGGAAAAGTTAAAAGAATCTGTGAGATCGAAAGGTAAAGGTTTTGATCTTGAAATTTTACCACTGGGAGAAAACAAAATCATAGTTGTTCTGCTCTCATTTGGTAATCTTTGTTCTCTTCGTTGATATTATTCATAAGTTTCTCTTGGCATCTTACTTTTCTGTGTCTCTATTTACTGAATGAGCTAGTAAAACATTTCATTTCTACGTTTCATTTCTGTCCCTTTTTTTAAAGAAGCAAAATTATTTATTTCACGTGAAAACAGAGGATGGTCACTTGATTAAAACAATCTTATTTCTTAGGTTGCCCTATGACAAGTGTCATGTTCAACCCTTTAGATTTTGAGGTTGTCCTGTGGACTTACGTGCCATGTTCAACCTCATTTAGTTTTAATAAAAAGATTCACAACGGGTAAAACAAATATTTTCAAAGTTATTAATAATTTATACAACTAATTTTGGGTAATCATTTTATGGATGTTCTAAGGTGTCGTGGGGTTAAGTCTCTATGGCTTCCCTAGACATAATCGACTCTCGAACTCAAAGCTTTTCTTAAAAGGTTTTCCAACTTCCCTAAAATAAAATATAGTTGGTGGCAACTCCATGTTTTCTTTCTAAAAGAAAAAAAAGGTTTTTCCTTTTTGGTCGCTACACATGCACTAATCTGTTTCAGTCGATAGATTTTTGCTTCAATTGTGTTTGTTTTTTCTGGCTTTCATTTCATTACATGGCAAAGATTCAATCCTATATGTTGTTTATCACTTCTGGTTGCTCATATTTACTTTTTAGCTCAAACCCATATTTTCTTTTAGGTTCTGCTTATCTGGGTAGTGAAAAAAGGTTCATTTTTTTCGTTAAATCATGGTCTTGGATGATATTTTAATTTATGCCTATGAATGATTCATTTTCATTATAATAAAGTTTACAGTTTTTCCTACCTAGTGAGGGCTTCTAATTAAATGAATCATTGTTTGGGGAGGTGTACTATTTGTGCAGCTGTTTGGTACATAACACATTTGATTTTCACTTAACAACTTTTAACTAATGGACCCCTGTGGATGACAATAATTTCTACTATGATGATGTTATTGTGTGTAAGGGTCTGTTTTCAGCTGCATTTACTTCACTTTTTCAGCTAAAGAAGTAAATGGATATTACATTTAAATAGATTTTTCAATTTGAAAGAAAAGGGGGTTGCTGTGGTTTTTAGATGTATGTATGTATATCAGTATATGGTTACTAGGATAACAAAGCATTTATATTGTTTGTATTGGTTAGATCTCACATTAATTCCATTTTGAGTATGTCATTTGTTCATTTTGGGAAGTTGGTGACTATGTTAGTCCACATCATAGGATTATAAAATTATATGTTATTGGAAGTGCTCTGAGACTAAGACTATGATTTCTCACTTCCTTGGACACTTGACAGTTTTGTAGGTAGTTTGCTTGAGTTGGTCCTTGATCTCTGGATCTGAACCTGGGTATCACGGGGATGCTGAATTTGGATGTGCTCTTTTCGATTCTTGATATTATATTTTAGTTCCTTTAATTGGTTTACTCTGTTGCCTTGTGTAATCTGTTTTGTTTTTGCATCTATGATCCTTTAACAAGGATTTAGAAGGTTTCTTTATTGTTTATTTTATACTTAACATGACATCATTTAGATGCGGTTAGAGTACAATCATGGTATTCTAAATTTAGATATGAGTTTAGAATGTTGACAGTAGTTCAATTGCTGCTCTTATTTTCAAATAACTGGTTTTATTTTGCAGTTAAGCTGGAGTCAGTAGAAGTAGTATGCTTATATCCTGGTTGTATGAAGCATTTCACTAATGATCAGTACCTTAGAGCCCATATTAAATACTGCCATCAGTATGTGGGAAAAAGCAACTGAAGAAGAATATTAAAAGGCACCTCCATAAGCATGAAGCTGGACCGTTCATCAAAGGTGTGATTGTAGCCACACATTGTCAAGTGTAAGACATCCCTACCCTAGCCTTGTTCATATTAAACTGTTTGTATTTTACTCCCAATTTATATACAATTTGAACTTGTTTCTAATTTTCCTCTCTTGTGCTTATGCATAGACAGAAATCCAATCTTCTTAAGCATGTTAAGGCTGTGCACTTTCAAGATAAGCCTTTTGTGTGTGGCTTTCCCGATTGCGGCATGAGGTTTTCTTACAAACATGTGAGAAACAACCATGAAAAAACTGGTTCACATGTTTTTACCCTTGTAAGTTCTATTGCCTTAATATTCTAATAGCCTTGTAAGGAATTTCGGTAACTCAGCATTTGAATGGAATACACTCATTAAATTTGGTTGGCACAGGGGGATTTGAAGAAGCCGGTGAACAATTCAGGTCAAGGTCAAGGGGTGGGAGGAAGAGAGAGTGTCCTACAGTTGAGATGTTGGTTAGGAAGAGAGTTACACCACCAAGTCAATTGGGGTTACTTATGCAGTGAGTAGATGTTTTGAGCTTTTAATGCACTTTCTCCTGCCCTTCAAAACAAAAGGATTAAAGGTAGGCTTAGTAAAATTACTGTTTCCACCGCGTGCATTGAGTATGATCCATTATGTAGTTTGTCAAAAAATAGGGAAAGCTAGGTCAACTCGCATGGACATGCCTCATTCAGAATAAGCTTTGCATCAGATTTATAGATATGCTTTTGTATTTATGTCCCACTCCTTTACAATTAAATGTCACAAAGAGTTGCTGTCTATGTATGATTCATCTCTTCTTTTGTTACTCTAACAGAGACGGTGTGAGGATGATGGCCTTTTGGATCTGAGTGAAGATGATTTTTTCCTTGCTGGAAGTTCTACTGATGAAGCAGATGCAGATGATGAATGGACAGACAAAAGCACAAGGTTAGTTTTAAAACTTAAGCAATTATATCAATGATGATTCGTATATACCCTGCAGTAAGGTAAAGGGAACTAAGAATGATAAAAAGAGTAACCGAGTTAACCTGTGTTTGAGATGTCTACTATAAAACTTCTGACATCTTTCTGTTAGTATGCTAGAGAAATATTCAATAACTTTTGCTTTTCGAAATTGCATTGCTGATTAAGATGTTGTAAACAAATAACATGTCTTATTAAAACTTCTGACATCTTTTTGTTAGTATGCTAGTGAATAGCTTTTTATATGCTCAAGAGCTTAAAGAAGTTTGATGTAGAAGTTGGCTATTATTATAGTCTGAAATTGTATGTTTTCTTGTGAAGCAAATGGACGAGTTGCAAGTCATTGTGGGATTTGTCCAGGCTGCAAAGAGGCTTAAGATTGTGTGCAAATGAGATGGAGTGCAGCAAAAAATAATTATATAAGTTATATTGTATATGCTAACAGAGATGATGTGTTGAGCACCACTTCCCATAGTATTATGTAACATATTTATCAGTAATTTGTATCTTTCTGATAGTATAGGTCAATAGTAATGCTACAAATGTTTACTTGTAGGTAACGAAGCTCGAATCTTACCACGAATAAATCTCAAAGTATATATTTTGCTTTATTTTCCATTTTTCCTTTTTGTGTTTTCTTTTTGGAATCTTTTGGGACTTTCTTTTTACCATTTTGTGCTATCTTCTCTGTAATAAAAATTGAATGAAAACAAGGAAAGAGAAAGTGAGGGAAGAAACAAATGAGTATTTAAAAAAAAATACAACACTTTCTACATCGGTTGGTCAAAATAACCGATGTAGAAAGTCCACCACAGTCCACAATTTGGATGTAGAAATCACACTTTCTACAACGGTTGTGTCTTCCAACCGATGTAGAAAGTAGGGACTTTCTACATCGAGCGTATCTACAACGGTTGGGCAACCGATGTAGAAAGACTTTTTCAACCGTTGTAGAAAGGCTATTTTGCACTAGTGGATGGTGAATTGGTGGGTGGATTGAAACAAGTTGTAAATAGAATAAACTATAGAATGAATTTTATCAACTTCAATTCAAATCACTTTATCGAAGAATTTAAAAAATTATAATAAAATGTGATTTCACGTCCATCAATGATCAAATATAAATTGTCACATTGTTGAAAACTATAGATGGCAAAATAGGTCAACCTGCCCCGATCCGTCACTGACCGCTAAAAACGGGGTAGGACGGGTTGACCCATCTCCAAAAGTATAACTCTTGAGAATTGTTTTTATCATATGAAAAGTTTAGCGTTGACCGCGCTGTCGCCACGCGCCAAAAAGAACGAGCGTTTACAAAATAATGTAGTATAGAGCGACAACTCGGATCGTCTCTCAAGGACTCTTTTAGGTGTTGTTATTATTAACAGAAAAGTTAGAAAAAGTTAGAATTTGGGGTTTTGAGATTGGAAACTAAATTAAAGAAACAAAACAGAAAACAAGGCAAGAAAATAGAGCAGTTACCAAATAAGCTAAAGCGATTAACCTACTGTTCTTGGTTTCCCACTATCATTGGTTCAAATAAATCCAAGCCTATTCTAATCCCTCCTACTGTAGAAATAGTTAACAAACGAAACCACTACTACGGATGTATGTTCCTATTCCCGAATTAAACAAACGGGGTTAAGCCCTCCGTGAACTAAACGAACACGAAACGAACACACGCGAATTAAACAAACGCGATTATATATAGGAACATAGCATCACCGAAATGAATCAATACAACACAATATACCTCCGAATTAAACAAACAGAAATATACAAACATGGCATTGAAAAGAGAAAAGAAAATAAACTAGGGAATACAGAACCTCAAGTGTTAATAGAAACCAATTGCAGAGATTAATCTAGGAGACTAGCTCTCCATTACAAAAGGAAAACAACAAACTAAAAGGAAAACAATAGCTAACAAGTTCGGAAACTAGCCAAAATCAAGCACTTCGACTCCCCTTCATTTCTCGCCTAAGACCGCTTATATACACGTTCGGGAGTCGAGTACTCGCGAGGCGAAGCTTGCTCGCGAGGCGAATTACATGAAAGGTCTCGCAACTCTTTGTCTTCTCGCGAGGCGAGCACATCCTTCGCGAGGCGAACTCTTTGCCTTCCAATTACGCCCGTGGCATTCAACACGCCCAAACCGTGATGGCTTCGATCTTCCAAGACTCGCGAGGCGAAGGATTGCTCGCGGGGCGAACGCTTCAACTTCAGAATTGCCACGGCTGTGATCTTCAACACGGGCAAGCCGTGATCATCTCTGACTTTTTCATGGTTGCAATACTCGCGGGGCGAGAGATCCTTCGCGGGGCGAGCGGCTCCAGATTTATTACTTTTTATTTTATTAACCTGAAAAACAGAAAATAAAAGTAAATACTTTATTCAACTAAATTAACATAAAAACAATTTACAGACTCGAAATACTACTTAGGAACAATCAAGTCTAATTTGGGTAAAAATGGTATAAAATAAGCACAAAGCCATGGTCTTTACTAGTTATAAAACCAGTAAAACAGAGGCTCATCAAAATACCCCAAACTTAAACTTTGCTTGTCCCCAAGCAAACTACACTCAAAAACTTAAAAAGACTCAAGACCTGGCAAAACATGGCAAACTTAAGGACTCAATTAACTTTCACACAGATTTCAAGCAATTTATCAAAATATTTTTCAATGTTCCCCCTTTCAAACAAATCAATCCCCGCATTCATTTATTCCAAACAATTGAGAGTTTCATCATGAAAACAATCAGAAATCTAAGCAGGGAATCTAAGTCACACACAAGAGGGATCACCAAAATCAAACAACTGCCTTCCTCACAAGGGAAATTTATGTTCACTCAATCACTCAATTTTTGTCAGGCTAACATTTTCACTCAATTTTCACTTTTAAGAGCACTTCCCATAAATTTGATTTTCATATCAAAATGGTTCCCACAGAAAACATGCAAGCAACATCAGAAGGTCTTTTATGGGTTGTAATGGGGCCTGGCTAAGGGTAGGATATACACAAGGAACTAGGCTGAAGACCCTAGGAACTAAGAGAGCATGAACATTATTTACACTTTGAATTTAACTCAAGTTCCTTTTTCATTTTTCATTTCCAATTGTCATGGGTGACTACAGCCTTTTTATTTTCTAATACTTTTTTTTTCATTTTTACACTTTCATTTTTTTTTTTTTTTTTTTTTTTTTTTTTTTTTTTCTTTTTTCTCTTTTTTTTTTTTCATTTTCATTTCTGTTTTTTTTTTTTCAATCCCAACAACACATTTACTGTAGCCACCCCAAACTTAATTTCTTGCACCCATTCTAAGATTACATGCTCTCCTAATCCTAAGATCGGGTTAACATGGTTTTCCAGATTTTTGGGCTTATAACATTAGGTTATCAAGAATTAACAGGCTAATAGGCTCAATGGGGCTAACTAAGGAACATGCATTAGGAATGGTTATTTTAGGCTAAGTAGCTTATTTACAAAGAAACTGCCTAAATCATTTGCTACTCACATATAATCATGCAAACCAAAAAGAGATTCAATCAAATCCAGGGAAGTGCAACTTAAAAAGTGATTTTCACACATTTTAAAACATGTTGGAGGCTCAAAAACCTCACCTGGACATTTTTGCAAATTATTTGAACAGAGATACTATCCCTAGTGTGTGCTTCCTATCACCCCAAACTTATCATAAATCATGCCATCATAACAAAATCTCAAAGTTCAGTTTTCAATCATATGGAGATCAATTTTTCAAAATTTTTTTTTTTCAAGTCCTAGGGGGAAAACAGTCAACACTATCATGCAATTCATCTATGCAAAATTAATCAAATCCAATAAACTTGCCAATAAAAGACTCAACACAACTCCTGAGCTTCTCAAATTATTCAGGAGCATTATTGACAATAAAACAGAAATAAAGCAAAGAAAAAATAAATAAATTAAAAGAGCAAGGTAAAGAAAAACTCATTGAAGGTGGTGGTTCCACCAGGATCCCACTGCTTGTAGCATAAGTCCCACATGGTAGCCAAAGGACTGAAATTCATTCCATGCCTCGCTAACTTGCAGCTTTGATGCGGAGGTGAGCGCTTGACAATTATAACAACCTCACCCAGTGCGGCGGACTTCTCACTACCTCTCGGGTCACAGATGACCGCTTTCTCAATAAAGTCTCCCCAATAGAAGTGGGGCTCAACCTCTTGGACTGGCCATGGTGCAGAATCCAAGGGTACAAAATCCAGAGTTGGTTCCTCAGGGGGAAATGGCAAACAGTTAGAAATGGTTATCGGTGCTGCTTCCTTTTCTGCAATGTCTCCATCCACTGCATTAACAAATTTTTCACCTGCTATACACGCAGAAATTTCAGCACACACCAAACAAAGGTTAGAGTTAGTACATATATTACAAGAAAATGAATCAGAAAAATCTACAATGTCTGGAAATTCTGCAATTAATTCATCATCCACCCCTCTACTCTCAACACGTTCAATTGTTTTACTTGAATCATCTACCCCCAAAGGTTCTTCTTTATCTTCAGGCACGGGGGAGCAGATGTTCTCTTGATCCTCCTGATCCATATGGATGCTTTGCTTAACATACCTTTCAAAATAGCAATCTACACACAAAGCATTGCCATCACAATAACAATCATCAGGGGATTCAACACACAATTCAGTAACAGCAGTATCAGTATCAGACTCATCCTCAGAGGTATTTTCAAGAATAAATTGTGCCTCTGTAGGTTCTTCATTATCCTCAAGCTTTTTGCCTTGATTGTCGTGGATGGAATGTATAAGCTCGAGGCCAATAAGTAGTATTTGTCAGAATGGGGCACGCCTCATACAGGTGCTCAGGAGAGCCGCACATGCCACAAAACTGTGTCTGCTGAAACAATTGCTTCAAATAAGTGACCTTATCAGTAAGATCCATAACCAGACAAATTCAGCAAATTTTTTTTTTTTTTTTTTTTTTTATTTTCTGCTAATAACAACAAACCGTAGTCCCCAAGAATCGGCGCCAATTTTTGACCGCATTGCCGCCACGCGCCAAAAAGAACGAGCGTTTACAAAATAATGTAGTATAGAGCGACCACTCTGATCTTCTCTAAAGGACTCTTTTAGGTGTTGTTATTATTAACAGAAAAGTTAGAAAAAGTTAGAATTTGGGGTTTTGAGATTGGAAACTAAATTAAAGAAACAAAACAGAAAACAAGGCAAGAAAATAGAGCAGTTACCAAATAAGCTAAAGCGATTAACCCATCTGTTCTTGGTTTCCCACTATCATTGGTTCAAATAAATCCAAGCCTATTCTAATCCCCTCCCTACTGTAGAAATAGTTAACAAACGAAACCACTACTACGGATGTATGTTCCTATTCCCGAATTAAACAAACGGGGTTAAGCCCTTCGTGAACTAAACGAACACGAAAACGAACACACGCGAATTAAACAAACGCGATTATATATAGGAACATAGCATCATCGAAATGAATCAATACAACACAATATACTCCTGAATTAAACAAACAGAAATATACAAACATGGCATTGAAAAGAGAAAAGAAAATAAACTAGGGAATACAGTAACCTCAAGTGTTAATAGAAACCAATTGCAGTAGATTAATCTAGGAGACTAGCTCTCCATTACAAAAGGAAAACAACAAACTAAAAGGAAAACAATAGCTAACAAGTTCGTAAACTAGCCAAAATCAAGCATTCTCGACTCCCCTTCATTTCTCGCCTAAGACCGCTTATATACACGTTTCGGAGTCGAGTACTCGCGAGGCGAAGCATCGCTCGCGAGGCGAATTACATGAAAGGTCTGCAACTCTTTGTCTTCTCGCGAGGCGAGCACATCCTTCGCGAGGCGAACTCTTCAGCTTCCAACTGTTACGCCCGTGGCATTCAACACGCCCAAACCGTGATGGCTTCTGATCTTCCAAGACTCGCGAGGCGAAGGATTGCTCGCGGGGCGAACGCTTCAACTTCAGAATTGCCCCACGGTGATCTTCAACACGGGCAAGCCGTGATCATCTCTGACTTTTTCATGGTTGCAATACTCGCGGGGCGAGAGATCCTTCGCGGGGCGAGCGGCTCCAGATTTATTACTTTTTATTTTATTAACCTGAAAAACAGAAAATAAAAGTAAATACTTTATTCAACTAAATTAACATAAAAACAATTTACAGACTCGAAATACTACTTAGGAACAATCAAGTCTAATTTGGGTAAAAATGGTATAAAATAAGCACAAAGCCATGGTCTTTACTAGTTATAAAACCAGTAAAACAGAGGCTCATCAAGCGTGTGTTTGGTTTCGAAAACATATCCTATTTTCATTTTTACTTTTTGTTAATAATAACAAAAGATTAGTTTATTTTTATTTTTTTCCAGTTTGCTATTTTATATTGTTATTTTTATTTGAATTTTCATTTTTTATTGAAGATAATTTGTCATTCCTTGAAACTTTTGTTTGTAAATATATTTATATATAGAATAACGACTATTTATGACCAGTAATTCTTAATTTTTTCTACAGATGAACAAATGAGTTTTTCTCTCCTATGTGAGAAGCTCCGTGAGAAGTTTTCCATAGTTTTTTCAAAGTGTGAGTGCAAAGAGTGAGTTTTTCTTTCTATGGCGCCTCCTAGCCTTGGTCAGTTGACGTTAGAGGATGAAGAGGAAGACTTGGAGGTTCCGGGAGAAGAATATCAGCGTGAACAGATTGTAGACCCAGCCATATGCCTGGTTGCGAGATTCCCACGACTAGATCTATCAAAGTCCACATGATGAAGACGAGTTTGGCTAGGATTTGGCGACCAGGGAAGGGTGTAACTGTGAAGGAAGTAGAGGGAGAGGCAGGTTTCTGTTTCGGTTTTATCATAAGGTGGATGTCCAAAGGGTTTTGAAGGGGGTTCTGTGGTCTTTTGATGGCCATCTCTTGATACTAGGAATGATGCGGGATGGTGAATCCCCTCAAGAAGTGGAGCTATTCAATGTCCCTTTCTGGGTGCAAGTGCACAATGTGCCCGTAGGGTTTATGACCGAAATGGTAGACCAACACCTTACAAATTTCAAGGGAGAATTCTTAGAGTAAGGTGCAAAAAATAATTCAAATCTTCTTAAGTCATACATGAGGACTAGGGTGTTGATAGATGTACGAAAACCTTTGAAGAGATTGAAGAGAGTGAAGAAGCCAAGAGGGAAGACAAAGGAGGTTCAGTTTAAATATGAAAAACCGGGATCTTTTTGCTGTCTGTGTGGAATGTTGGAGCATGTGGAAGATTACTGTGAGAAGTTTTCATGCTAAAGGATGATGATGGCAAGCGCTTGTGGAGTCCGGAGCTGCGCGTCGAGCAGCGTCGAAACTAGGGAGACGCTGGGGGAGGTGGCTGAGAGAGGAAGGGGTGACGAGATGGGAGGCACCAAATCCGCATGGATTTTTAAATTTCAAATCTTCATTTAATGGTGATGCAGTTTTAAAAGGAATGGCTAGAGGAGTTATAACTGATATAAAACAAAAAGAGAAAGTTTCGGTTACTGCTGTTTCTAGAAATCCCAATATTCTCCTTCCTAAAAATAAAGAGAGAATTATTGAGGAGAGAGGAGTTTATCATGTGATGGAGGAGGGCATTTATGATGAGGGAGAATTGGAGGGGGACAAAAAAAGAAATAAAACAGTTATGGAGGAAGAGAATGAGCACGTGCATGGGGGGCAGGATGTGACTTACATGGATGCTCGTCAAGGCAGTGGTGTTTAAAAAAAAAAAATTATCGGCCATCCCTGGCAGCCAGGGTTACCTGGGATTTTGAGTATCCTATGTTAGAACTGTCGAGGCCTGGGTAACCTGTGTGCAGTTCCTGTCCACAAATACCTTGTTTGATGTTATTGGCCAGAAGCGTTTTCTCCTTCTTCTTTTTTTTACTTTTTGAATTTTTAGTTTATACAAATAAAGTCAAGGACAATTGGCGGTGCATTGAGCCTTTCTTTCAGGTAGCTCAAAGCATCAAGTTCAGCCGCAATTTACGTGATGATGGAGGATATTTCTTTAAAGCTAAATTTTATAGTTACCTTCCCAGACTCCAGGTGCAAAAAGAAAAAGTCTTAGGTCTACTTCAAGAGGATCAAGCTAATTATAGGGCTAATATTTCAAATTGTATGAGTCTTTTATCATCTTATGTTACAAACTCTTTGGTAGAATTTAATATGAGCAAAGTCAATGTAGTTGCTCACTCGTTGTTAAGGAATGACTATACATATATCACTATTCTCCAAATTTGTAATGATATTACCAAATATAGTAAGTTCTCCATTATCAATGAACTTGCTTAACTTTTCTTTTGTCAATTTTTTTCTTTCTATAACTATGCATTTGAAAATTCTTAAAACAAAAGAAACTCGTTGCTCTGCGCTACATTACTCAACGTTGTCCTCACACTGAATTGATGTTTCGTTCTTCTAGGTGCTGTCTTCAATCCTCACACCCGACAAGTGAGGACTGACACTCATCTAACTACAGACGTTGATATAACAATTTTTTAAGGGAACGGTCCAGATGGAAAGTTCGTTTGGTGGTTAAGAATTTGTTTCAAGTTAAACAAGCAACCGGTAACCGTCTTCAAAGGTTACGACAATAAAGCCCGGCAAGTATGACGCGCCTTCACAATGAAGAAGGTATTTTCACTGTAGTCATCAACATTACAGGGAGTGGCGGTTGTGAGAATTTTTGGGGGTTATCGTGGTTGAAATAATTTTGACGACGTTGTTTGTTAGGGTTTGTTAGAGGTTGTTTAGTGAAAACCATAGCACTTGTGGATATTTTGTCATTTCGATTGCTGCTGGCGATGTGGTCCAGGGGCTCATTCGTGTGGAGTGGAAGAATTAGTTTCGAGTTGTTTGCATTAGGAATAACGAATTGTTGGTGTTTTTGAAAATTTGGTTAGTTAGTGTGTAGAGTATTACGGTTTAGCGTCTACTTTGCCTAAGTTGTAATTGTATTGATTGAAATCTTCCCTCGATTTTTTAGTTCTAATGGAAGCTTGTGATTGAGATCCATATGATTGGTGTCACAGTTTTTGTTGGTGGGATCAACATTTTTGCGTGGTTGTCATTTTTTGCGTGTTGATAAAACGTAGACCAGTGGCAGTTCCCGGATTTAGCAGCCATTAATGGCTGCTGTGTGGTTCAAATTGCAAGGAAGGAGACGGCAACGACTAGGCCGAAAATCAGATGCATAGTTGGGCCATATTGAAGGGTAGCCCAAGAACAAAAAATTTGCTTGTGGGCCTTTTAATGTATTGGCGGAAAGTGTTTTAGTCAGAGGAATAGGGGTCTTGTGTGTTAGGGCGAGAACCTAACTAGTTTGGTAGATATGTTGGGCTTATTAATTAATTGTTTAGAAGGTAGAAAATGAGCCCAATAATGTGAGTTGTTTGGTTTTTACACCTTAAGCTCATCAAAAGTTACAATATTTTTTCAATAATCAAAAAATGTATTATATATTTTTAATGTTGTTTTTATGTAAAATTGAGTTTACGGAAAATTCACTAATTAGGTGTACGGAAAATAATTTGTGCAATATTTTTTGAATTTTAAATGAGGAAATTGAATTGTACTTAGGGCAATATTTTTTAATAAAACCATATTGAAAGTATTGGAACTCCATATGAATGCAGAAGGCTTCCTAGAAGAAGTAATTCCAAAGGAAATTAAAAAAGAAGCTCGAAAATAAACTGGCAAATGGTATGTTGTTCTCGACGGACCATTTCCAGGAATATATGATGAATGGTATAAAACAGCTCCTCATTGTTAGAAAATACCAGGAGTTATCTATCAAGCATTTCTGTCCAAGGAAGAAGCAGAGAAGGCTTTGAAAAATCACCAAGAAGAAGAAAAGGCAAAGAAAGGTAAAGAAATTTATCCGGATCCATGAACTTATTCAGAAACAACAAAATTAGTAAAAACTGAGACTAAAGTACCAATTAAGATTCTAAGGAAAGTTTCTTCTTCCTTAGACAATTACTCATTAATTACCAGAAAAGATCATGAATTATTAATTCAGATTTCTGAAGAAAAATTTTATGAACATTTCAGAAGATTAACTAATTGGAATGAAAAAGAAAGAAGATAAGGAATCCGATGAGGCAATAATTGAAAAATGATGTAAGCGCTTACGTCACCAGCAGAATTATTTAAAAAATGATGTAAGCACTTACGTAATTAAGGTTATTTCTGTAAATTTGTTATGTGTTCTTAGGCCTATAAGTAAGACCTCTTATGCTGAGGCAAATCATAATTCATAATAGAATTTTCATCTGTGTGCAATCTCTCTTCTGAGAGTAGTATGCTACACCTTCGTGGTATAATAGGATGATTGAGAGTTCATCCAAACCCCTATGTAAAATATTTAATTATTAAATACAATTACTCTTCTTAAAATTATTTTGTCAAATTGCTATATTCAAGCAAGATCAATAGAAGCAGAAAACAACGGAAGAAGAAGTGGGCAGAAGCAATCAATCTTCAAGAAACAAAGATCGGGTATGATTACTAAAGTCACATTTCTTATGATTATTAGATCTTATTTATTAGAAAATAATGTATGAAATAGAGAAAATTGATATTGGTGAAATAGAGCACTTACAAATCACTCGAGAAGATGGAAACTATGAAGGAAACATTTTAATAAATCCAAAATTATTCAGAAAAATACAGAAAGAAGATCTAGATTTAGTAGAAATTGAAAATATGATAGGAAAGCGATAAAAATTTATGAATATAATAAGAAAATTTGATCAAAAAGAAAATATAATATATTATGGAAAATTAATGAATGAAATACCTGTAGACGTATCAGAAACTCAAGGTAATATATGTATTCAGTTAATAAGCAAAGAAAAAATTTCAGAATTAAAAAGGAATTTAAAGAACCAAGAACATAGAATAAAATTAGGATATATTCATATAGGAGCAGTACAAGTTTTAATTATAGCAACTTTTCAAGAAGGAATAAATTCACCTATTGAATTAATTCTAAAAGATAATAGAATAAATGATCCAAAAGATAAAATATTAGAAGTAATAGAAGGAAATTTAGCCTATGTAAAATTAAAATTTGAAATTGGGCCAAGTATAGGAATATCATTAAATACTCAGAGACTAGATCAAGCATTAACTGTTGAACATAAGTTTTTAAGAGAAAACTTAATGAAACTAGGAGATAAGATATTTTCTATAACATATTGTGTAAATTATGCATTAACAAATTCACACCATAGTATTACTTTTAGAAATAATGATCGAATAAATATTCCAAGATTATTTGAAGATATATGAAAGATTTATTATCATAAGAAAAATGAAATAACAAAATTAGGAACCTTAATAAATAGACCAAGAATACTTGAGATCGAATCAATCCCAAGACCAATTATTCTTCCAGTACTAGAAAGAATTAATGAAGAAAATGATATTATTAAATTAATTAATCAAGTAAAAGATCTATCTATATACGTAAAAAATAAAATATGAGTAATACAGAAGAATTAAAATGATTTATTAAATAATTTAATTCAAAGAAAGAAAGAACCAAATTAGATATCAAAGATCTTATTAGAGTCTTAAGTTATCATCTTAAAAAGATCCAGAAAATAAAAACATAAAATTAATGGAAAACAAATTATAAAAAAGGAAGATAAATTAACTAAATTAGAAAACAATGAAAGAAAAATAAAGAAATATTTTAAAGAAGGAATAGAATATATGGAATATATAAGGAATAAATGAGGACTTAGACCCTCAAATTCCTCATCAAAACTTACTAATTATTTAAGAATAGAAGCTCCACTTTTTGAAGATGGTGATAGTGATTGAAATAAGAATGAATTTTGATCAACAGACATATAAAGAAATAATAAGTGTGTTACAATTGAACCTTCTATTTGATTGTAAACAAATTATAATAAAAAAATAAAAGAACAATATAGACAGGAAGAACTTTATTTACATAACATAGATATAAATATTGAATTTGAATATTTAGAAAAAATGGAATTTATTGAAGAACAAAGATATTCAGATGGTGAATACTGGTATTCAGAATAATGGATAAAGAGATATTAAGTGTATTAATTATGAATTTACCAAAAGACCGCAAACAAATAATACTTAATAAACGAAGATATTAATATTGGCAAGAAAAATTGTACCTACGTCAGATACAACAAATAATACAACTAGCATATAATAAAGAAGAACATAAATGATTATATAAAGAATTATTAGAAATAGATGAATCTATAAGTACATTACATTTGTATATGAACATGGATATCAATTATTCTGTGACCCTAAATATTATTTATAAATTATTACCCCAAAATTATGAATAAGTTAAATATTTACATAATTAATAGAGTCATATCAATATGATATCAAAACTATGTTTTAAAAAAAAATAGAGAGAAAAAATATTAAAATAATAAACACAGTACCAAACCCTCCAATTTTGTAAGGGAATCGTAGCAACTCGCTTGTAAAAATTAGAATAGTCACTCACATTTTGTACCTTTCATTTTATCAATATTTATTTAATATTTAATTAAATATATCGAAACCAACAATTATAAGAGAGAACCGTTGCTACAACATTACTTTAATTCGAAATTGGATCATTAATTACCGACTACTACCTCGGCCAGTCAGTTTTTTAGCGAGGATGCAAAGTCAAGTTAGGGCTTGAGAATTGAAGACTTGCCCGTTCTTCTAATCTGAATTGGTTGGTCATAGTTCAACCGCGATGACCGGATAAATTCAACTTCACACCGATGGGGAATGGTGATCATTACTTATGGCGAATCAATGAACCGCAATGATCACAAAATAATAAAAAAATTCAATTATTTTATATAACTATGCATCCAGCCAAACAGCATGGTTTGATTGATAATTGATTACAAACACGGTAATAGGAAATCAATAGTTGATAGGGTAATTGATTAAAGCTTCTTAATTGGAGAGTGACCTAATTTGTTATAGATTTAATTTTGATGTATTTTCATAGTAAAAATTACTTACATAACCACATATAATTTATGGATTTTAATTGGTATACATTGATAATATAAACTTTTTCATATCATTTGTTTTACATTGACAATACATACAAATTAAACTTATAATTTATTTACACAACCATATATTTATACATCGCTACATTATTAAAACTTTATGACTCTCTAGAAATCTACATCGAAAGTCAAAGTTACAATAAAATATAGGTTTAATTATTGAGTTGGCCACTAAATTATTTGGGAATTTTCAATTAGGTCCCTCGAACTAAAAAAATTTATAATTAGGTCCCTGAACTTATATAAAATTTTCAATTGAGTCCCTTAACTAAAAAATTTCTAATTGAGCCCCTAAACTTATATAAAATTTTCAATTGGGTCCCTAAAGTATAAATGTGACTATATAAAATAAAAAAATAAAAAAATAAAAGATGATGAAAATTAGAAAAAAGAAAATACTATTTGATATAATAAATTAACAAAATGACAAAAGATTAATATGAGAGAAAAACTCAGTATTTAAAATAATAATAAAAATAATAATAAAATAAAAATAAAACTTAATGAGAAAAACTATTATTTAACATAATAACTAAATAAAAAATAGATAGATTTGAGAGACAAAATTTAGTTCTTGAATTGATAATAACACAATAATGAAATATGGAATTATGTTGGAAAATCCATATTTTATAACAAAATATTAAGATATTAAATTGAGTCGAATATTTAATATTTGAAATAATATTAAAATAATAATAATAAAAATATCAAGCAAAAATATTATTTAAGAAATATTAAAATAATTTAAGATAAGCCTCGATTAAAATATAAAATAATATAATAAATAATAAAATAAATAAAATAACTCAAAATAAAATTTATAATCAAAATAAAATGTGATATTTACTTAACTAGATTCTTTATTTTATTTATTAAGTCAAACAATAATTTTGTTGTTAAATTATATTTTTATTTCTATTTTTTAAATATTGAATTTTTTCAATCAGATTCATCTCTTGTTAGAATGTTAGAATAAAAAATATTTCAAATAATAATATTCTCCGCTAAGTTTCATCTTTTACTATTTTATTTTTATTTGAAACATTTTTTTCTTCAAAATCATCCTTTAATAATATATTACTATTGTTGCTTCAAATATATATATATATAAATATATATATATATATATACATATATATATATATATATTACTATTTTTTTTGGTAAACCTGGGTATCCTTCGGCTGCGAGCCAGAGACTAATCCCTCGAGGTACTGAGATCCATTTAAGGGGTTGACCTCTCCCAACAGATGCTCTTATTTATACATGAGCCAGGAATCGAACCTCTGACCACATGCTTCAAGTGCTCAGTTATCTACCAAATGTGTCACATCATGTTGGTATATATATATATATATATATATATATATATATATATATATATATATGTATATATATACATATATATATATATATTTACTTTTTAAAATATCAAGATTTATCAATCTAATCTCTTAATATTTTGTTATGAAACATGATTTTTTTAGCATGATTCTACATTTCATTGTTTTATTATCATTTCAAGAACAAGATTTTGTCTCTCAAATTTATCTATTTGTACTTAATTATTATGCTAATTGCTAAACATTAACTTTTCTCACTAAGTTTTATTTTATTATTTTATTATTATTATTTTAAATAGTAAGTTTTTTCTCTCATATTCATCTTTTGTCATTTTATTATTATGTCAAATAGTATTTTTTTTTTCTAAAAATTTCATCATCTATCATTTTTTTATTTTTTATATTTTATATAGTCACCTTTTTACTTTAGGGACTTAATTGAAAATTTTATATAAGTTTAGGGACTCAATTAGAAACTTTTTAGCTAAGGGACCCAATTGAAAATTTTATGTAAGTTCAGGGACCTAATTATAAATTTTTTTTAGTTCAGGGACCTAATTGAAAATTCCCAAATAGTTCAGGGACCAACTCAATAATTAAACCTAAAATATACTCCCTCCTGATTCAATTATAAATAAAAAATTACCTATATTTTTTTAGACTCAAATATAAGTAAAATCCAACTAACTAAACTCTATTTAATGTAAGTATTCCAAAAATCAAGAAAATTAATCAATCAAATCAATTCTCCCTTTACTTTTTTAAGAACATTGCACATTCCTGAGACAATTAAAGGGTAGTTTAATAATTATAAATCATTTTTTTTACATAAATCAAGACAATTAAACTAAATTAACTAACTTCCTTAATAAGTGTGAAATTAGTTATTTTTATTTATAATTGAGTCCAGAGGTAGTATAATCGATTGATCGTAAAAAAAAAGATACAAAAAATGTACAGATAATTTACTTTTAAAAAAATTAATTTACACTAAAACTTGCTTTTTAATTTTCATCTCCGGTTAGTTATTAGAATCAATTTTAAGTGAACAATATATTCAGAATAGGGGCAGAGAGGAAACCCGATTGCTAACAAGTTTTTCTTGCAAGGATAGTGGAAAAAGAAGAAGAAAAAAAGATAGACGCGGAGAGAGGGGGAAGCAGAAGCCTGATTTTCGATAAGCTTTCTGAAGTGTTAAGGATATGGGGAAGAGAGAGATGAAACCCTATTAATTTCCAGCAAGTTTTCTCATATTTCGACGAGTTCTTATATTTTCTAGATTTCGACGACTAATGGTAAAATTCTAACACCTCTAGTGCAAATTTGAATGAAATCACCATCATTGATAAAATTGAGACCCATATTAGAATTTTTATTATTTAAAGGACCAACTTAAAATTAAAAAATAAAATAGATGACAAAAATTTATTTTAACCTAAAATGAATTAAAATGTAATATCTTTAGGGTTAAGTCCACTCTTGAACAAAGATAGGTCCAAAACCATACGTCCGTTGTGACCATGTCAAAAAAAAATCATTTTTTTTTGTGGTGAGTAAAATCCACTTTAGCTTTGTGCTTTAATTTTATAATAGGGTTTCAATTGTTTACAATTGAAAGTTTTTTGTAGTTACAGTTTAAAATTGAAAGTTATGTCTGCTAATAAGTAACAAATAATTCACCTGAAAGACTTAATATTAATTTTTGCTATCAACAATCCTTGTAGCATATATCAATCTTAAACTAGGTTAACATTGTTTCCCCAATATTTTTATTTTAAAGAAGAAAGAATAAATAATTTTGTTAAAATAAAATAGTAGACGTTAGTTTGTAAACAAAGAAACTTCAAATACATTATGTGGATATTATCAGAACAGGAAAATAATTATTTTAGATTTATATTGACACTTTGACCCCATTATTATGCATATTTATATTTATTTTCATAAAAGTTAATGAAAAGGTACATTTTTCATAAAAGTGTGACATGCATGAGAAATGTTCACAGAAATGGTACGAGGCTGCACTCAAAACAACAAAAATAATAATAATAATTTTTTAAATATATTATTTAAACATTTACAATTTGAAATCTCCCCAAATGTGCATATATACAACGTATTTAAGTTTAACATTCGATAACACTCGTCTACATTTACATGTGATATGATAGTTTAGGGATGGCAAAACGGACCAAATCGTCCCGCCCCACCGTCAACCCGCCTAAAACGAGGCGGGATGGGGTTGAATATTAAAAGTGGGTTCAAAATCAACCTCCACCCCTTGGCCCACCAAAAATAAGAAAAATAAAAAATTAAATATTTAAGTCCCTAAAACATGTTTAAATTAACCATATTCCTACTTGAAAATCACATATCGTTCCTCTTGTGGATTGATTTCTTTTTAATACAATATTACTATTATAATTTTGAAAAAATGTTTATTGTTTATTATTTATTCGAATTCTATTAATAATAATTTGCCTCGCCACCCCTACCCTTTCTAATTCGTCTCGCCACCCATCCCCACCCTTCTCCAGATTCGCCACCCACCCCCACGACCACCCTTCTCCAGCAACAGGGTCTTGCTAAATTGAGTTAGACACAGAGAACCGAGCAGAAACGAAGCTAAGTTTGTAGCTGTTCGGGCCTTGGCCCTCCCTAATTTATTTCAATTTCATACTTTATTAATAGTCTAAAATTATTAATTCTGTATTGTTGGTTAGTAAAAAAAAATTACAAAAGCAAAAGTATATCCTTTTGTATATAAAATGTTAAATCTTATTCTTACACGAACAAGCCTCTCTCTCTCAAGTTTACTTCTACTCATATTTTCCCTATTCCTCATCCACCGGAAGGGGGCGGTTTTGGGTTATTTTTTGACCTGGAATCACCCATCTAAATCATTTTTTCTCTCATTTTATCTAAATAAGTGATTTTTCCATATATATCTGATTTTTCTTTCATGTTTTTCCGTGTTTTTGTCGTCTGCGTGCGGCGGTGTTTTGTTCGTCGTCTTGTTGCGGTGTCGTTTGGTTTCCCGTCTTGTTACGGTGTTCGTTTGGTTCAGATTGGCAGATTAGCTTCGATCTATTACAGATTCAATCAAGACTTGAGCGTCAACGTTACAGATCCAGAGGCATGGGTATTCTGGTCACTTTAATTTTGTCACATTTGTGGGTATTTTATCGTGTTATGCTATTAACCTGGGTGCTGTGAGTTTGTTCGCAGATTCATCATTTTCAATTTTTAGCGATGTTTAATTTATGTTGTTTTCGATGTATTTTACCAATTTGAATGAATGAATATCTTTTTTAGTAAAAAAAAACTCTTATTCTTACACTTTCTTAAAGAGTAATATTTTTCATATATAAATATAGTCACCATTACACTTTACAATAAAATAGAAGATGATTTTTTATCTGACTATCTACTGGCATACATTAAAAAAATTGTTGGAAAGTTTAGTGTAGATTTAATTATAAATGATTTTCGTGACTTACAAGAGATCCATTCCGTGTTTTGACAGAATACTAATATAATTAATGTTATGAAACAAATAATTATAAATATTTTGTATGAATTTGATGTGTGTGTATATATGTATATGTGTGTACATATTTGTTGGATGAAATTTAATTTTTATAATTGACTCTCCCAAACATTCAAGTCCGGCTTCGTTGCTGGACTCGAACCCTAATGGAAGCATCCCAAAACCCTACATAATGGGAACCCAAGAGACTCCCAAGGATTAAGATCTCAGAAAGTTGAACAAAACCCAAATCCAAATACCCCTCTAGATGGATCTTCCTGGGTGTGTGTATGAAAGCAAGGCACCAGTGGGGTATCAATATCATTATCAACTAAGGTTGCTCTTTGAATCTGAAAATGCAGGGGCGCCCTTCCCAGTTCTTCCAAACCCAAATCATCTTCATTGTTATCTTCCATAAAGTTAGGCTTTTGATGAACCCCACCTGACGACTCGGTTGCAAAGATTTGGCGGCCATGGTTTGGAGCATTGGTGTAGGATTCGAGTGGTTTTGGTTTCTAACAAAGGCCAATAATAATCACTTAATCAAAAATAAAAAAATAAATAAAAGGCTAGACAAAAAATAAAAGTGTAAGTTATAAAAAGTTAATTATTAATTTTTTTTTTAAATGCCACGTGACATTAAAATATAATTATTTTTTGCCACGTGGTATAACTGACTTTCGTTAGACAACTCAACAGTTATCAGTCAAACATGACTGGAGGGACTAAATGCAAAATTGAAGAAGTTAGAAGGAAACAATGTAAAAAAAAAAGATAGGGACGAAAATTAAAAGTGACTTATTTTTCAGGGACAAAAAAGTTCATTAAGCAAAAAAATACTGAAAGAATTTTATCCACTGTATGAATTTATCCGACTCGATTTCGAGGAGTCTGAGTGGCTAGTTAATCGATCCTTTTAATCATATTTTCAGGATTCGAATTTAGATAATGAAAATAAAGCTTCATTCGTGGACAAATAAATTATCCCTTAACTAATACTCTATATCTTCGAGTGATTAGTCTCACGGTTATCGATTGTAGCATGTAGGGGTATTCATCAATCGATCCAAACCAATTCAAACCATAAAAACCGAACCGAAAAACCGAACAAATCGAAAGTCGAAAAACCCGAAAATCGAAAAAACCTGCTTAACTTTCATTGGGTTGGATCGGATTTTGGATCCCATATGAAAAACCAATTTCATCCAATTCAAATCGAATTATTATATACATATACTATTATTTTCAAAATTGTAATATTACTCGTACTTAAGCTTTGTTTTTCATACATTTATATACTAATTAACACATTGATTCTCTTTAATATTTTTGCTAGAATGACATACATGAGAATATTTAAAATAAAGGTTAATGTCTTGAAGTTATATTTTGCTAAACGTTTTGATGTATATCATGTATATACTTGATTGGGTAAACACGAAAAATAGGAGATCTATTAAGAAAATTAGAAAAATAAATAGGTACAATTTATTTATAGATAATTCAAGGAAAAAATAGGATAAGTAAGAGTAGATACGATGAATTAATATAAAAGAATATTTAACATAAAAGAACGTGATAGAAATATCAATAGTTTTTTTCTCAAACTAAAAATTGGTCAAGAATTTTCCTCACTCATCATCAAATCAAATAATGGTTAATAAGAACAAATAATTGTTGCCTATCATAAATGTTCTACTGTTCTAATATAGAGATGGGTTAAAATAGGTGTTGGACACTCTAAACTAGCTCTCTTAAATAATGAATATTATCTTTTGTTCACTGTTAAATTAATAGAAAAGATATTTGACATAAGAAAAAAAATAAAATATGATAAAAATTGAATTATCCAATTCAATCCAAATCGTATTTGAATGGATTAGATCGGATTTTCTAAATGAAACAATCCAATTCATCTAAACCACATATTATTTTTATCATTGAATCGAATGACTTTTTGATTCAAAACCGATCCAATCAAATTAACGAATAAGCTAAATAGCATGTTTGATATCCTGAATTATATACAGGATAAAAAAAAAAATCGAATGTGATTTATCAATAAAAAATATGCTTGAAAAAGACAAAAGAGTATAAGTGGCAGACAGTTGATGTTGAAAGGATCATAGCGTCAACAGGATATTATAGCGAAGTCATGACGTCATAATTCTATTTAAACCAATAAAGTTTGACAACTAGTTTTCTTTATTATTTAAAAAATTCCAAATGAGCCGCTATTTAAGGCCAAACTCCACCGGGAAGCACCTTATACTACTAATAACGAAGTGGGGACTTCCGAGAGGCATGACAACCCTTCACCTTTCACCGGCGAAACCTGTCAACAGAGACACCGTGGCGGCGAAGAAGATGATAGCTTACCTGGAGCACTTCGTGCACGGAAATGACACCGAATCGAGGCCAGACGACGACGACGTCGTTGCAAGCCTCTCCAAAGCGCTCAACCTTCAACTTGGTCCAACCGGAATAGCCAGCAAAGATTTCGGCGGCATGAAATCGGTGAAACCCCTTGGCCTTCATAAGGCCATCTTCCGCCGACGACATAGCTCGGGTGGTGAAAGCGGCTGCGAAGTCGTCGAATCTGACGGTGGCGGCACGAGGTAACGGCCACTCCATTAACGGCCAGGCCATGGCAGACCAAGGGCTGGTCCTAGACATGCGCAGCATGGAAGACACTTTCCAGGTTCAGTGGATAGACGGCTCGCCATACGTCGACGTTTCGGGAGGGGCATTGTGGGAAGGCGTACTTAAACGGTGCGTTGAGGAGTTCGGGTTAGCCCCGAGGTCGTGGACGGATTATCTAAGTTTAACGGTGGGAGGAACGCTGTCCTACGCTGGGTTGAGCGGCCAAGCCTTCCGTTACGGTCCACAGACATCCAACGTAACGGAATTGGAAGTTGTAACTGGCAAAGGCGAAACGTTATGTTGCTCCCAAACGCAAAATTCTGAGCTTTTCTTTGGAGCTCTTGGTGGCCTTGGCCAATTCGGTATCATCACAAAGGCCAGGGTCGTGCTTCAACAAGCTCCAGATATGGTAGGTTACTTAATTGTTTACATTGCTGCATGAAGGACACGTTTACGGAACGTAATTGTGATTATTTTTTAATTAATTTTTATAATTAGGTGAGATGGATAAGGGTGGTTTACTCTGAATTTGAGGACTTTTGTGGGGATGCAGAGTCGCTGGTGGCTCGTCAAGAAGATGATTCTTTTGATTACGTGGAAGGGTTCGTTTTCGTTAACAGCAAAGACACTGCTAATGGTTGGGCTACAGTGCCATTGGACCCGACCCAAGTGTTCGACCCGGTTCATATCCCTCCCACTGCTGGCACCGTTCTCTATTGCTTGGAGCTAGCTCTTCACCATCGTTCCCATGTTGATACGGTAATTATTAATTAACTATTTTATGATCTGGTGTGTGCGGCCTCATTTTCAGCAGAGTATATCCACTCCCTAAGCTAGTAGCCGTTGCTTCTAATTTGAGTGGGTCCTAGGGGCGCAGTATCCGCAGGGCAAATGCCCAATTATGACTAAATTTTGACCTAGGTGGTTGCTAGGTTGGTCCCTTGGTTAATTAAAGGCTTAGCCGTATAGGTTGAGCAATACTGTATTTATTTATAAGAGAATATAATAAATACCCTTAGGATCTTGTTAAAGAAATTAAAAAAAAAAATTATGAAAAATTGTGTATTAAATATTTTGAAAAATGTAACACAATTTTAATCAATATTCTTAAAAAAAATCCTTAAGGCGGGTCCCGATGAAAAGTCAATATATACTAGAGTTCGTATTCACAAATGAGGTTGAGCAATGGCACGGAGCATGTGGCTTGTTGTAATCCCCTTTTTAACAAAAGTTATAATTATAAATTTGTCTCTCCAGTTGAAATGGTTGCTGAAAACTGACAATACGGTAATGATGTATCTTCCATTGGATTTTGTGACGCATCACCTATCATAAAAAAGCCCAAGCCTTGGTTCAAATTACCCAAGGGGACTGTACTTGACTAAGACTTGGTTGCTGCCTTATCATAATTGTGCCAAGGTGTCACTTTCGTAATAGGGAGCATCCCACTGTGGTTAAAATGGTAACCTAAAATCACTAGAGGTGCTCCTTAGCGCTGATCATTGTGATCTCGCTGACGTTACGGTCCCCACACTTGCACAAATGGCCAAAAAGCCATCATTTTCTGGAATCTCTAAAGTATATATATGAACTGTATGATGGCGTAAATACCCTCCTTTCAGCAAAATCCAATTCTATGATTCAATATCACTCACTTCTTTGCTTCCTTGCTCGTAGGATGTGGATCGATTGCTTGGACGGCTACGATTTGTTGAGGGTCTACAGTTTGAGGTGGATGTGAGATACATGGAGTTCTTGCTACGTGTAAAGCGCGTAGAGGAGGAGGCAAAAGCGAACGGGATCTGGGATGCACCTCACCCTTGGTTGAACCTGTTCGTGTCCAAGTCCAACATTGGTGAGTTTGATCGAGAGGTGTTCAAGAAGATCCTCAAGGACGGGGTCGATGGACCCATTTTAGTCTACCCGCTCTTACGAAACAAGTAAGTAATTGGTTCCCTTACCACTCTTCAATCATCAACTATCCCTCTATATATTTATTTAATATTAAAATTTAACTAGGATGCATTATCTTAATATTTTTATATTAATAAATTGTGGTTACATCCTTTAAAATATTTGATTCTTAATATAATTTACTTTAAAAAAAAACATATAGTATTATACAATTAATCATTTAATTGATAATATAACTTTTTTTTCAATATATCGATCGAATTAAACTCCTGAAGAGAACAAAAGAGCATGATGAGTGATGTGTGAGGATAATATGTATGAAACATCAACAGTCTCTGTGCATGACACGTAAGAAGGATATTGCCAGAGCTACGGTGACATGAACCTTAAGTCAACACTAATTTTTAAAAATATTTTTATACATGTCAAATAATAAATAAAAAATCAATGGAAGGGGTAAGGCATGGGAGACCCTATGTTAGAAAAGAAAATGGAAAAAGAATAAAGCACATTATAAGAATTTAAACTGCACATTTATAATTTATAACACATTATTTAATCGACTGAGTGGACTTTAAAAATATCAAATAATGATTCTAGTGGTTAAGAATGTGTGTTAATTAATATAAAAATTTCTGGTAGGTCACTTGAATGGATCACCTGAGCCTTCTCAACGGATATGCTTGCTGAGTGGGGCTGTAGGACCACCAATTTAAACTTGGTGGTTAAGATTTAGAGGATGGGTCAAATATTTGTTACTATTTAAGGTGAGCCAAAGTGGGACCGGTAAGGGTAGCCATGGACTCTAACATCTTTTTGGTCGTAAGTCGTAAGATAAGCTGTTTTCATCATACTGACGGTTGTACCTTCTTACTCTGTGCGCGTCCGTATGGTGTGTCACCTATTCCTCTTCATTCCTTGCGTAGTGTGTTGTGTTGTTCCCTGGCTTCCCATATGCATCGCCTTAGCCGGTAGTTGCAGCCTCTCACTCGTGGGTTGGCGTATAAGCAAACTTGGAACCTGTACTTTTTGGATTGGGACAAAGATACACTGGGCCCGCTTCAGAATCATCCTAATTCTAATCTTAATTTAATAAATAAATAAATAAATCATTTTAGGATGGGAAGGGGTAACGTTGAAATGAGAGCAGATCCACTTCATTACCTTGATAAAATGGAGAGGCCAGTTGATTGAATCGTGGCTGTAGACGTGACAGTGACAAAAATCAATGGCCCTGATTTATTTTTATTTATTTTATGTTTAAATTAAAACAAAATGGGGGATGAGTTTTCTTCTCCTTCCTTCGACACTACCACCCCTTGAACCGACATCTCCACCACCACCCGCCTTTGGAGCGCAGCCCCGAGCCGCCACTGGATCTCGCCGCCTCTAGAGCCCCACCCCAACATCTCCCCCACCACCCACCTTTGGAGCAACACCGCGACTCAATCTCTCTGTCGCCCCTGCGTCTCGCCGCCTCCATCGTGTCGAAGGACAAATGCTGCCCCCATGTTATGCAGATTCAAAATGGGTATGAGCTCCTTGGTTATGCAGATTCAAAATGGCTATGAGCTTTATTAAATTGTAAATAAAAAAAATAAATAAAAGACTACAAAATACCAGATACAAAATAGCCACTAAGAAAATAATTTAAAAACTTAAAAAAGAAAAAAACAAAGATAAGAGTTGAAGAAGAGAAGCACTGTATGTGAAAAACAACTATATGAACGGGATGGCGGAATCGAGGCTGGGCGGCGACGAGGCTCAGGCATTTGTGGGGAGCGGTGGGCCGAGCGGCGGCGAGCAGCGATGTCTTTCGTCCACGGCGGCGGCGAGCAGAAGGATGAGTGGGGACAAACAGCACGAAGACTTTCAAAGTTGGGGGAGTTTCAGATTTGTGATTAAATTTAAAAATAAAATAAAGCTAACTAAATTCTCAGTCATTGATTTTCATTAATGCCACGACCGATAGGGCTAGTTTGATGGTCACGGTAAGATAAACATGATAGGAAAAACTATCGTATTCTATCTGAAACTATTGTTTGGTGAACCAGCAGGATAGGATAAACCAATCCTGTCTCCTATCCTATCATGTCCATCTAGTTATAATTCTATCCTGAGGGGATGCTGGGTTAGAACTCAACATGATATGATAAGATGATTTAAAGTATAATAAAGTATACAAAAATGTATACATAAAATAATTAAAGTATAATAAATTATAATATGGTTACCGAAAAAGGTATAATAAAACATAAAATAATAAAAATATTAATAATTAATTTTAAAAATTATTATTTCTTCTCACAAGGCTAATTTTGTTACGTCATATTATTTTTAAAAACTGAAAAATAAATAAAAATATTCTAATAATTTAACTATATGTAAAGTAAAAACTAAAAATGAATATTTAAAATTATAAAAAATTTAATTTAAGTTAAACAATATTTTAAAAAATTTAAATATTATATGTAATTTTATCAGAAGGACAATTTTGTCTTTTTATATAATCTTAAAAAATGAAAATTATAAAAAAAAAACTAAAATCTAATAAAATATGAAAACATTCAGAACAAGAACGGAAATTTTAAAATTCATACTAAAATTACAATGCTATCCAGTTGGTTATCTGGTGGACACCAAACGTCGGATATGATAACAGCTTATCATGCTCATATCCTATCCTACTGATATCCTGTTCCTTTATCCTATCCGCCCCTATCCTATCTTGACCACCAAACGAGCCTCAATTCTCCGTTGGAAATTGTATTTGTTGTACTGGTTATCACTTTATTAAATACTACACTCACTGCATAAGGGGTTACTGTTAACAATAAAGTTGGACAGTGAATGATAGGAGAGGGTAAATTGGTAAGTCAAGGAAGTGGGAAATTCTCTTTGGCACTGGAAATTGAGGTCTCTATTATTTCCAAGCAATGTAGCTTTCAATGGTCAGGGTTGCCAATTGAGAATCGACAGGGATATTTGTTCGCCAACCGGATTACAGTGACTCCAGCATTTGTATTTTGTATGGGCTCTAGAAAAACCAGATTTAATTTCTTATGGTGCTTTCCGGATGGGTTGGAATTTGGATTTTAGAGGGTCCCCCATGGCCAACCTGAGGATGAAGAGGACAATCACTGGTTCAAGTCATGCGCGTTGAATTGACCCCATGCACTGATTGAAGTTGAACATGAAAATTATGAAATAAATGAATCATATTCTTGTTACACAATGGCAATTTAAAATTAACAAATCAGGGATGTTAGGGCGTTAAGTGGATTGGGTTGAACAGGGAATCCGATCAATCCAAAGGAAATTGTATGTTAAAGTGTGAACTGATTTGGACTATTTGTTTGAATTTGACTCAAAAGTTATAAATTAAAGCTTATGATACACATACAAATTATGGAGATATCAACCCAATTAGAAGTTGGACAGCAAGGAGCAGTATGATACGAGACAAGGAGGAATATTCTGGAATAACAATTAGTTAGAATCTTATAATTAGAGATGAGGACATTTGTTATATGATTCTTATCAGTAGGAAGTTTGTTAGTGTTCTCTTTGCTATATATTTAGCCTACATGGTGAATGAAAAACTAAGCAACAAAATCTCTATCCCCCTCAAGGCTTTCCGTTAACAGGGGATTCAATCTCTTCTCCCAGATTCTACTACTTATCATACTAATTCAGGTGTCAAAATTTCTAATTTCGAAATCAATTAATCTGATCCAATTTGAATAATAGTAAATTATAAAATTAAGATACCTAAAAATACAAATAAAAAATAATTTCGTATACATCACGCTTTTACTTTTTCAAATTCATTTTTGGTTCACCAACATGTGGTTGATCCTACAAAATTCTCATCCTTTCTACCATTGAATTTTCATGCCACCCACCCTCCTCCGCCTCCTACCTCGGTCTCTTCCTCGCCAGTCGCCAATACTGCCTTTGGTGTCTCCCTCTGCAATTGTGGTCTGTGGACCCTCCGGTGGAAGATGAGGCACCTAACACAAGCTAATATGATCAACGTTTATGAAAATTTCTCACACACTCAAGTTTGACGAGGTTTTGGTATGTTCAAACATACAATGAGATGTGCTGTATTTGAATCTAGTGATTTGAGTATGCAATGGTGAAGTTTCGGATATAAAAAAGCTTGTGGTTTATTGTAATTTGGGATTAATATGAGATAATATCGGTTTCTGAATCAATACTTAAGGTTAAGTCTTTGTTTTTGTCATCAAAATTGAAACTCGGCCGAGTTTGAAAACAAGTATTCAAATAGGATCTCTTCCACATAAATTTTTTTCCCTGTTTTTTTTTTCCTATTTAAAAAAGTGTTGAAATTCATGACAGCAAAGTTGAATAATGCAGAGCAAGGAAGAAGATGGAAATATGCATATGGCATTTTGCCTTGAACAATCAATTGATTGAAAGAATCTAAGAGAGGTATTACAAAGAAAATGAACTCTCTACTTAACTAAAGAATCATTGCTGCTAGCTATATATAAGTAAAGCTGACTAACTAAGAAGCAAATAAAAATGTAAAACTAAATCATGAAAAAGAGAAAATTAACTAACTAACTAACTACAACAGAAAACTAATCTGTTAAATATGGCATGTGTTTAAATAGAAAACTTCAACACCCCCTCAAGCCGGGATCGTGAATAATGAACATTCCAAGCTTGGAGCATAGGTTTTTGAAAGGACCTAAGGATAGGGGTTTTGTTAGAATATCAAAGCAACCTCTTCTTGTGGATCGAATGGGCAAAGAAGTGCAAAATGCCTTCTTGTATCTTATCTCTTACTAGATGACAATCCATCTCTATATGTTTGGTCCTTTCGTGAAATACCTGGATTGAGGGCAATGTGTCTTGCGGCTTGATTGTCACAATAGATGATCACGGGGCGCAGTGTGGAAATTGTAAGTCATTCAAGCAAGTAGAGTAACCATTGGGCTTCACAAGTAGCTTGAGCTAGTGCCTCGTATTCGTCCTCAGAAGAGGACCTTGAAACTGTTGGTTGCTTTTTACTTTTCCAGGATATTAGGGATGAACCAAGGAAAAAACAGTATCCTGTGATTGATCTTCGAGTGTCCAAGCATGCACCCCAGTCCGAGTCACTAAATCCTTTTAGTGAGCAATCATTTTCAGCAGAGAAGAACAAGCCTTCAGCAGGAGAGCCTTTGATGTATCGAAGTACTTTCAAGACAGCTTGATAATGTTGTGATGTAGGACAGTCTAGGAACTGACTTAATTGACTTACAACAAAACAAATATCAGGTCTTGTATGGGTGAGATATAAGAGCCTGCCAACCAATTTTCTATAGACTGTGGTATTTGGTAAAGGGTCCCCTGAACCTTTCTGTAGCTTAAGAGTACTATCCATAGGTGTGTTACTTGGTTTGGCACCAAGTAATCCTGAATCATTGAGCAAGTCTAGAGCATATTTTCTTTGATTAACACTGATTCCTTTATTGGATCTGGCAACCTCAAACCCGAGAAAGAACTTCAACTTCCCCAAATCTTTGATGTCAATCATCATCTAAGTATTGTTTAACTTGAGTAATCTCTCGAAATGTCATCACCACCATCACAAGATCATCAACATACACCAGGATGGTGTGAAACCCGAGGAACTTCTCTTAGTAAACAAGCTATAATCAGATTTGGACCGACAATACCCACGAATGATGAGGGATTCAAAGTGAGTTTTGCATTCCATTCCCTCGCTTGCTTGTTTTAAGCCATATAGTGACTTATTTAGCTTGCAAACCAGAGATGAATCATGGACTTGGAGTCCTTGTGGCAGCTCCATGAATACCTCTTCATGTAAATCTCCATGGAGGAAGGTCTGTGTTGACATCAAGTCGTTCAAGATGCCACTTGTTTGCAAATCGCTAATGAGAGAAGAATTCGGCGGTGGTCATTTTGACCACCGGATCGAAAGTTTCCGGATAGTCAATCCCCTCGACCTGTGTGTATCCCTTTGCAACTAAACGAGCCTTGTGTCTTTCTATGGTGCCATCTCGCCTTTTGTTTTGTTTTAAAAACCCATTTGCGGTAAAAGATTACTTTTTCCGTGTGGTAATCCGGTTAATGGCCATGTGTGGTTCTTCTCAAGTGCGATCAATTTCGAGTTGATAGCATCTTGCCAATGTGCATGTGTTATGGCTTCTTGAAAATTCTTAGGTTCAAGGCAAGTGAATATTGTCTATGTTGATCTGACAGTTGATGATAGGATAGAAAATTGGATATGGGGTATTTCTTTGTTAGTGTCGTGTGGTGCAGTTTTGGTGGCAAGGCTGCAATGGTAGTCATTGAGGTAGGATGGACTTCTTTTGATTCTGGTGGAAACTCTAGTAGGATGAATTTGATTCGGTTGATCAGTAATTTCTGGTTCAGACAAAGGTTGAATATGAGGCTCGGGCTCAGGTTGAGGTTGTTGATTTGGAGATTGAGGTTGAGGTTCAGCAATGTGGTTAGACTCAGTGTTGTGATTAAGCATTTGTGGTATGCATTCAAAATCAAACAGGTTTAGCTGAGTAACTGAGGGTAAGGTAGGAGTCGACTGAGAAATATGTGAGGGTTGTGTAATACAGCTGATAAAAGGATAGTTGAACTCATAGAACTGCACATTCCTGGAGATGAATATCTCCCTTGTTTTTAGGTCATAAAGCAAGTATCCTTTGATTCCATCTCTATAGCCTAAAAAAGCACACTTTCTGGCCATGTTGTCCAGTTTCTTTCTGTTTGCACTGACTGTGCTTGCATAACTGAGGCATCCAAAAGACTTTAGATGTGATAAAACAGGAAGTTTTCCATGCAAGATTTCATAGGGCGATGCATTGTTGAGAAACCTTGAAGGAATTCTGTTGATCAAGAAGACTCCATGTGCAACAGCATAGTTCCAAAAAGTTTTGGGAAGTCCTGCTTGAAACATAAGTGCCCTTGTCATTGCAAGTATGTGTTGATGTTTTCTTTCAGCAATACCATTTTGCTGAGGTGTTTCCACACAAGAACATTGGTGCATAATGCCATTTGCTGCTAGAAACTCCTGCAGATCTTTGTTGGTGAACTCAGTTCCATTATCAGTCCTAATTGCTTTAATCTTGGCTTCAAATTGGTTATGAGCCATAGCAGTAAAGGACTTTATTAAGTTTCCAGTCTCTGATTTCTGTTTCATAAAGTAGATCCAAGTATGCCTGGACTTGTCATCAACAACTGTTAGAAAATATCTATGACCATATATGGATGGCCAAGCCAAGGGTTCCCATACATCCATGTGTACTAGATCAAAACAGTTATTAGACTTTGAAAAACTATCAGGAAAGGGTAGTCTCTTTTGCCTAGAGAAATGACATACATCACATGGTTTATGAGGATTAATGGCCTTAATGAAAGAATGAGATTTGTGTAAAATTAACATTTTATTATGTGATAGATGGCCTAGTCTAGTATGCCATACATCTGAATCAGAAGTGTGAACATTATTAACAACACTGTTAAGCAAAGAAACAACAGGAACAACAACATCTTTATGAGACAAAGCAACTTTATGAGTGGATAGAACATATAGTCCTCCCTTAGGTTCAGTTGCACCAATCATCTTCGATGAGATGGCATCCTGCATTAGGCATGCAGACTGAGTGAAAATGAGTTTGCAATTCAATGAATTTACAAGCTTTGACACAGAAATCAAGTTGAAACCAAAAGAAGGTATGTAGAGTACATCATTTAAGAACAGATTTTTTAAAAGAAAATGGTTCCAAAGAACCGAGTTAAGATCTTGGTACCATTTGGCAATTTGACCATCACAGTCCGATTTTCCTATAAAACCGAAATTGAGACAAGGTGTGACAGATGTGATCTGTGGCACCCGTATCAAGGACCCAACTAGAACACTTGACATCATTAGAAACAAAGGCATACTATACCGATGCACGATGGTTAGAGGAAGTAGGCAGTGTGGTTAACTGATTTACTGTCTTGGGCTTGTCACTATGTTCCAGCATAGCCAAGATTGCTTTGTACTGTTCAGGGGTAAATCCCATAGGAGTTGATGCTTTATCTTCTTTGTATGATCTAGTATGTGATCTCATAGAAACTATACTCATTGAACCATCATCACTATCACTATCTTCCACTGCACAATTAATCTTTCCCTTTCTGTAATTTGGGGGAAATCCATGCTTTTTGTAGCATGTATCAATGGTGTGGCTACTTCTATTGCAGTGAGAGCAGAATCTTTTATCTTTGCCATTTTTGTTTCTGTAACTACCCTTATCCTTTCCTTTATATCGCATATCCACAACATTAGAAATAACCCTAGGTTCATCAAGAACACAATTCATCTGCCTTTCTTGCTGAATCAACATAGAAAAGGCTTGATCTATGGGAGGAAGGGGCTGCATCAACATTATCTGAGACCTCACAAAGAAAGATATCGCTCATTGAGCCCCTTCAAGAATCGTATCACATAATCATTGTCTCTATACCCTTGAATAGTTGGAATTAGGTGACAATTACATGCAACTTGACACAAACATGGTGGAATTGGTCTAAAAGTTTCCAATTCTTGCCACAAAATCATCAATTCAGTGTAAAAATATGTGATTGAAAGATCACCTTGCTTGAGAGTATATACTTGTTCTTGCAGATCTGCAATCTTGAAGACATCACCTTGATAAAACCTCTTCTTGAGATCACACTGCATCGCATGTGTCTTTGTGTTCATCCATTGAACACTCCTAGCAATCGAAGGATCTAGGGCATTCCCGATCCAAGAAAGAATCGTGATGTTACACCTATCCCAAGCTCCATACAATGGATCATTCACTTCGGTTTTAATCGTTCCATCAACAAATCGCATCTTGTTCTTTGATCTCAATGCCAAGGACATCGCCATTGACCACTCATGATAATTGTTCTTTGTCAATTGTGTGGAAATGAGAACAGTTCCAACACTATCACTCGCATGGAGAAAATAAGGGTTTTCATAAGGGTTGTTAACCTCAAGGTTTGCCATGACAATCAAGAACAGTTGATCGAAAGAAAAAGGGAACAAAGAGCTATGAAAAAGAAGAGAAGATAACAATGGAAACAGAGGCGCAGCAGAGCTCCAATTAATAGAGCTCTGATACCATGTTGAAATTCATGACAACAAAGTTGAATAATGCAGAGCAAGGAAGAAGATGGAAATATGCATATGGCATTTTGCCTTGAACAATCAATTGATTGAAAGAATCTAAGAGAGGTATTACAAAGAAAATGAACTCTCTACTTAACTAAAGAATCATTGCTGCTAGCTATATATAAGTAAAGCTGACTAACTAAGAAGCAACAGAAAGCAGAAAACTAATTGCTAACTAACTGCTGAAAACAGAAAATTAACTAACTACAACAGAAAACTAACTGTTAAATATGGCATGTGTTTAAATAGAAAACTTCAACAAAAAGATTAAATAAAATTAAAATATATTGACCTAATAAATCGATGGAAACCAACTTAAATATGATTAGATTGGTTGGATTCAGATTTCATGCTAAATTTCGTTATAACATGCATTGGTTAGAAGGAAATTTGAGAATGTGGTCGGTACAATTTTTGTTTAGGACTATTTAACATTTTTTCTTCTTGTTATACATGCAGTCTAAATTAGGGTTGCAACAAAGGGGAAAAAAAGAATTATCTAGTAATTCACTCGCTCTCTTTTTTTATATATAAATAAGGTGGGATAGTCGTCACTCGGTGGTGGTGCCGGATAGTGACATCTTCTACATAGTAGCCTTGCTCCGATTTACTCCACCGCCCCCAAAGGGACCACCAGCTGAATTCTGGGTGGCACAAAACAATGAGATTATTCAGTTTTGCTCAACTCGAGGCTTTGATTTCAAGCTATACTTTCCTCACTACCAGTCAAGGGAGGATTGGACGAAACACTTTGGGAATCAATGGAACAGATTTGTCGAAAGAAAGGCCAATTTTGATCCCTTGGCTATACTTGCACCTGGACAGAAAATTTTCTCCAGAATTCCTCAACCTTATTCTTTCGCATAATAATTAGAATACATCTATCATCATCCATTATAGTTTTGTTTTCTTCTATTATTTTATTCCCCTGCTTTTGTTGTCTCTGTCCCCACCGTTCCAATCAACATTTACATCGTTGGAGCCATATTGTAAGGAATATTTTTAAGGTCAAATATGGAATTTTGGTCTTTAGCGCAGTCTATTAATGATTTGATATATGATCAAATTTATATCTATATAAATCAAACCCTGTGGGCTAGCTATTACTAAGATCACAGCAGTTCAAATATAATCTTGGTGATGCATGACACGTAAATGTAATGCTTAATTGGTTCCCGTCATTTTCATCCTATCAAGCAAACTACCTAGTGCTTGTCAACCAGTCCTTTCCCTTCATTTGGATTTTCAATCTTTCAGAAGCTATTTACATTTACAAACCATCAATTCGATCCCCCACTAGATTATGTGTCTTATTTGAGACAATCTTAACTGGTGTTGATGCTTTACTTCAAGTTTGATTGTCCATAGCTAGCTAGATAAAAGGATTACTAGTTATACAGTTATACTCCTACTTTAAAAAGAAAAAAAGAAAAAGAAAAATAAAAGTTGTGCTGACATATTGTCTTGATCTTGAGTACGTGATCAAGCAACAAATAAGATTATTCATTAACATTTTTAACATAAATTGATGAAATATATTGACATAAATTTATGAATATTATATCATATATTATGTAATTTTTAATTCAGCAATAAAAATTTACCAACCTTTAATTTAATGACCTACAGACTAGTAATTCAATCGGTTTGTTCGGATTAACCGGTTTGTCTTTAAAACAGTAGTATATCTCAGGTGGGATAGTTCAACCGATTTTAACTAAGGGTATAAGGAGTTAAATGATCATGGTTCAAATCCTGACAAAGAAAAAGAAACTAACATAACATACTAACGTTTGCTTATAAAAAACATCAAATAAAAACTAATGTTTTTTTTATGTGATCTAAAAATTAATGCTTGTTCCTCATAATATATATATATATATATATATATATATATATATATATATATATATAATTTTAGTAAAATAATTATTAATATAAAAAACAGACAAATTGTTATTTTATTTCTTGTAGTGTCTCACCTAATAAATAAAAGACAGATCTCCAAGAGTAAATAGTGATGTTTTTAAAATCGGACCGATTATTGAATCAGTGAAAGCACTACTTCAAGGTTCAACCGCAAATGCATGGTAAATAGTCAACATATGAAGTGAGTGTATACCAATATGCTAAAAGTAAGGTTGACCGATTATTGTTACAGAAATGATAAATGAACACAAAACTTGACATCAATATTGTATGCCCTTTTTTTGTATTTTTGAAATGCGTGTATACAAATATGATAAAAATAAGTTATAGATAGAAACAAAAACATACGGTGTCACATACGATATCAAAATTTTGTGTTCAAATAGCACAACTCTTTTTGTTATACAGAAATTCTGATATCGAACCCTAAGTAAATTGTTTGTGATGTATATGTGAATTCTTTATTGCTAATTTTTTTTTTTTAAATCTTTTTTAAGTATAAATCAATGTTTACAAAATCGGACCGACCATCGAACCGGTGAAGGTAGCGGTTCGAGGTTCAATGGTCCAACCGAGGTTGAACCAACCGGTTATAATTAAATAATATTATTTTAATTTTAATATAATATTTATAACAATATTAAACAAAAAAATAACATAACAACTAAAATTATTAAGCACAATTTTTTTATTTTGAAACTAAACTAAATAAATATAAAGATATATGTTAAAATCATCTTCATAGGGAAAACCAACCCAAAATCTACAACCAGCCCACATATGTTAGAAAACAAAAAAAATAGGTTTTGGTTAGGATAACCCAAATGCTTTTATACTAATTTTTTTTAAATTTTTTTTTAGGAAACCGGTTCAGGCCGGTCCACAACCGGTTATGATCGATTTGCCGGTTTTGAACCGGTTCGACGGTTCTGAGACCGGTTTTAAGCAAGACCGATTCTGAGGATCAACCGAACCGGCCTAGATCCCGGGTCCCGATTAAACCGATCGGACTGGCCGGTCCGGTCCTGTTCGGTTTTGTAAACCCAGTGTAAATGTCAGATTTAAGCTTTGGAACCAAATAGAAAACACAAGAAAAACTATCGCTTTTGATTTCTTCATAATTTCCTTTAATTCATTCTCCACTCTCCCATTCTTTCAATTGCTCGAATTCCGAATCAAATTTTTTGATAATAATCAATTCTTTCAAATACGACATATAAGATTTTAAAATGAATCTAAATATTATTTAGAAAATATGATAATGAGGAAGTTATGATTAAATTATTAAAATGGTTACAAACAATGAGAGGGAGATGAAGGTATTCCTATGATCCTATCCCTGTTTAGTTCCTGTTCCTGCCGAGATCCGACTTGCCGGAATCTCGCCGTAGAACGTCTGACCAAGAGAGAACAATGGGGGCTGTTTTAGATTATGGCTTGACAGAATATTGTATTCCGGTCTTACGTATCCCAATGGGAATCAAAGCCAGACATAGTTCTAGGTTCAACCCTAGGCCATACGGTGATCTCGATCCCCTAATCTTGTATCCGATGAATACCAGCGAGCAAGGACTCTTCAATAGTCTCTTGGTCGAGCTAGTTTCTCTAATACGCTTAAGGGAGAATCACCGGGGTTCAGTCAAAAGTGAGTTTCTCTATTAGGTTCTCCTCCTTTTATAATAGGATCCCCATATCTTTTAGAGATCTGGATTTATCTCCTTTTATCTCTTAAATCTTCTTTGAGATGTGATTTCCTTAATTTAAGGGATATTATCTCTTTTAACCTGATAAGGTTATTTCAGATAATATCAGGATTATTTAAGGGTAATATCAAATATCTTATCCCTTAATTTAAGGGATATTATCTCTTTTAACCGGATAAGGTTATTTCAGATAATATCAGGATCCATTAAAGGTAATATTAACTTATCTTCATTAATTTCCGGATTGGGCCGGGTATTCAAGCTCGGTGGCCGGGTTTCACTCCTCGGCCAGTACACAAGCCCCCCAAGCTTTGAGCTAGTAAAGCGTAGAAGCTTTCATAACATTAGCCGAGCTTAGGAACTTGGTTTCTTCTTTGGTCTTTCGTGTCGGCGAGGTAATTGGCAGAGCTTCATACTTCGGTATATATATATATATATATATCCCGCGAGTAGCCGGAGCTCAAACGGTAAGTCGAAAGCCGGAGCTCCACCGAGTAGTCGGGAGCCGGAGCTCCACCAAGTAGTCGGGAGCAGGAGCTCCACCAAGTAGTCGGGAGCAGGAGCTCAATCGAGTAGGGAGCCGGAGCTCAATCAAGTAGGGAGACGGAGCTCGAACCAGTAGTCGGGAGTTGGAGCTCAACCGAGTTGTTTGTTTAGAAGGAGTTGTTCTCGACTTACAAGCGAGAGGGCCATAGCTCGTCCCTCGATTTAAACCTCGGGAGGAATCGCTCTTCGACTCCCGAGTTGTTTGTTTGGAAGGAGTCGCTCCTCGACTTCCAAGCGAGAGGGCCGTAGCTCGCCTCTCGATTTGAACCTCTGGAGGAATCGGTCTTCGACTCCCGAGTTGTTTGTTTGGAAGGAGTCGCTCCTCGACTTTCACGCGAGAGGGCCGTAGCTCACCTCTCGATTTGAACCTCGGGAGGAATCGCTCTTTGACTCCCGAGTTGTTTGTTTGGAAGGAGTCGCTCCCCGACTTCCAAGCGAGAGGGCCGTAGCTCGTCTCTCGATTTGAACCTCGGGAGGAATCGCTCTTCGACTCCCGAGTTGTTTACTTGGAAGGAGTCGCTCCTCGACTTCCAAGCGAGAGGACCGTAGCTCGCCTCTCGATTTGAACCTCGGGAGGAATCGCTCTTCGACTCCTGAGTTGTTTACTTGGAAGGATTCGCTTCTCGACTTCCAAGCGAGAGGGGTCGTGGCCCGCCTCTCGGTTTGAACCGAGTAGGAAGCCGGAGCTCATGGCGAGTTACCGAGCTTTACATTTCGGCCAATTCTTAAGTTCAGCGGGCTCGGTGGCGAGTCTAGTAATCATTTCCCTTTGATTGTTTGGGTTTGATGATCTAGCTTTATTTCTCGTCCAATATTTTAGTTTGGTAGGCTCGGTGGGCGAGTTTAACATCTCGACCAGTATATATGCTCCCCAAGCTTTGAGCTCAGAATAGCGAAAAAGCTTTATGAAAGAAGCTGAGATTGTCCTTGATGTCGATAAAGTACTGGATTCGCATAGATCTTCTTACTTCGACTAATCAAGCTTGGTGGCCGAGTTTCACATCTCGGGCAGTACTCGAGTTTAGTGGTTGAGGTTCACATCTCGTCCAGTAACATGTTCTGAACAGAAGATACTTCAATCTTACCTTTGTTAAGACAAGTTTAGAAACTGGTAGCTGAGATTCAACTTATCAATGATTCGGTTTCGAACCGATCTTTTGGAAAGTTAAGCTCAAACTCGGTCATTAGGAATTTACCTCGGGCTTGTATTTTAGCTGAAATTTTTTATGCTTTCAAGATGCTTATCTTGAGAGTTTGAACTTGACTCACCTTTTTCCGAATGTAGCTCGGTCTTTGAAGCTTTTGAGAGCTCTTAACATTTTCTTAGAGTAGCTCTTAACCCTTTCATCTGGTGGATTTTGAAATACCTACTAACTTGACACTTGACCTTGAATGTCATTATTTTTACCGATCTTGAAGGTGTATCTCAGAATAAACTTTCCTAATATCATTTCCAATTTGTATGAGAAAATAGTTTTCTACAAGTTCTTCATAATAACAATCGAGCTGTAGGCTAAGAGATATCATTTCTCTGTGATTTCCGGGAATATCCTTCCTTTATCCCCATAAGCCCCCAAAGCTCCGAGCTTGAAATAAGTGAAAGAGCTTAAATGTCAACCCGCATATCTTAACACGTTTTTTGGTTCCGAGGACTTTGGATTATGATTCGGGAGCATTGCTCGGAAATTAGTTTTTTTGTAGAACCAAGTCTTTCTTGGGTTGTTGACTTACTTGGCCGAGCACTGCTCGGATTTTCGTCTGGAGCCAAGTCTTACTTGGGATTCCAGCTTATTGGATCGAACACTACCAGGATTTCCTTCAAATATTGGTCTCTAATATGCATGATCTGCTGTGGACATTACCTTGGTGCGAAGGTGTTTTGCTCGGTCTAGGATTTTTAGTGCAAGGGAGGAAGCATTGCTCGACCTCGACTTTTTTCAGTGCGTAGTGCGAGGGAGCATAGCTCAACCTCGGCTTTTTGGTGCGAGGGAGTAATACTTCACTTCGGCTTTTTAGGCTTCTGCCTTTTGTTCTTGGCTAGACAATTTTAGCTCGGGCCCTTTAGTGGATTCTCAAGTTATTAAGCCAGCATATACTCGGCTTTTACTAGAATAGGGCCCTGACACAAGCACGAAAGCCGCAGCCGCTTATGCTCTCCGAGTCTCCTCCATTACCCGTGTTTCGAGCCACGAGCTTTCTATGAAGGCGGAAGCTGCCCGAACTTTGCGCACTGGGGATGGGCTTGAAAAAGCCGTGGCAAAGTGGGAAGAGCATGCTCGGCTAATTGGGTAATTGAAAACTCGAAATGTCGAGCTTGAGAAGACCAACTCCTCTCCCCAATCCGAGCTCTCTAAAATGAAAGGATTGACTTTCAGAGGGTTGCCAAGGCTTTAAAGCTTTCCCTTGACAATTTTCAGCAGTTTCTTGCTACTAAGAAAAAGGCTAATTGCAAGCTTCAGTTCGAGTTGAAGGAAGCTAAAGCCCAGATTATAAGGGAACGCGTTTCTGGGTTCTCGCGTGCTATAAAACAAATCCATCGCTTTCTTCCTGATTCTGATCTTTCGACGGCCGGTGTGGACAAGGATTTTAATAAAGATGGCATGACAGTTCCTTTGTCCGAGCTCGATGATGAGGAAGAGGAGAATAATGAAGAGCAGGTTGAGGGAGAGGAGGAGAACAGAGAACTGAAGTGGTCATGCTCGAGCCATCCTCGATTGCTCTTTCGCAAGCTGAAGACACTATTGGTTCCAACCTTGATGGGGTCTTTGCTTATGGGAATGCTCATGAGTAACTCAGCAAATTTTTAAGATATTTTGTACTCTTGGCTATGCCCTATGTACTTTTGCTTTATGAATGATAAAGACTTCATACTTATGGTATTTAACCCAGCATTTGGATTTACTCGGTTAACTTTCCTAAGTTTTTACTCACCTTTGGTGCTTGGCGTTTTAATTTGGTCTCGTGGGCTTTTTGAGTTCGGCCCTATCGTAGTTAACAGTTTTATGTTTTTCTTGCTTACCTTTTTAGGTTCGGTTTTTCGATTTTAGCTTGGTCGGCCACTTCGATCAGGCATTTCAACTTTAGCTGGGTCGATTTTAGCTCGATCAAACTTTTTAGGTTCCTTGTTTACCTTTTTTAGGCCCAGCGTTTCGACGAGAGCTCGGTCGATTTTAGCTCGGTCACCTTTTTAGGCTATTGCCTCTTTAGGTTCGACGTTTCGACGACAGCTCGGTCGATTTTAGCTCGGTCACCTTTTTAGGCTCTTGCCTCTTTAGGTTCGGTGTTTCGACGACGGCTTGGTCGATTTTAGCTCGGTCACCTTTTCAAGCTCTTGCCTCTTTAGGTTCGGCATTTCGACGACGGCTCGGTCGTTTTTAGCTCGGTCACCTTTTTTTAGGCTCTTTGTTTTTTGTGAGTTAGTATGGTGTTTGAGTGCTCGAGCTGATGGAACTTTATTTTCCAAGGGAGATGTTCTCCCCCATACTCTTCCATTTAAATGGAGCTTGAGCTCGATCTCTAGGATTTTTGTAGGGAGTCTAACTCGGCCTCTATGGTTTTAATTTGAGGAGCTCCAACTCATCTTCCTCTTAGTCAAACTTTGAGAGGGAGTTTTGGCTCGACCTTTCGGGAGCTGGAGCTGAACTGTGAGTTTTTAAGGGAGCAAAGCTCGACCTGTGAGTTTTGATGAAGCCGAAGCTCGACCTTGTGCGAATGGAAGCAGGGAGCTTCGACCTGTTATTTTCAAGGGAGCCGGAGTTCAACCACTTTGTAGTCGCAAATTTTGTGACTCTGGGAGTGGTATCATCCGAACATCACTTTGCTCAAATATTTAAATAATATGATATGATGCTACATAACACAACATCAAAGGCATGGAGCAAAACATATCAAATCATATTAGATTTAAACTAGATTTAAAGAACAATATCACCTGAGCATTTCGTGGCCTCTGATTTAGGCATTCCCTCAAGCTACAATGGCCGAACTCTCCTAGACCGAGCTGTGCTGCGATGGCCGAGCTCTCTAAGACATCTTCTTTAGCTCTCCGAGGCTGAGCTATTGTGACTGAGCTCTCTAAGACATCTTCTTCTGCTCCGAGGCCGAAGCTCAACCAAGTAGTCGGGAGCCGGAGCTCAACCGAGTAGGGAGCCAGTATACCCAGTATCCTTCTCCTTGAATTTATCAGTTAGTCCCTTAACAATAAGACAACACTCGATGAAATTGCCATATTCTATAGCCCTGCTTTTTCCACCAGTTTTGTCAAACTTGGAGACGAGCAAATCCAACACCACAGGAGAAACAGGATAACCCAAATTCAGTAAAGCATCTCACAACTCAAATGAGTCGATTTGGCCACTCCTGTCCTTGTCAAATCTCTCAAAAATATCCCTCCAGTTTTGAAGACTGTAAAATAGAGATGTGAATTCCTTGGGTCCAATTTTCTTGACGTTGGTGTTGGTGAAGTGATACATGAGGAGATGAACGGTCCTCAAGCTGAAGCTCTGGTTATAAGAAGAAAGCGCCCTCTGCATTTCCTTGTCATCGATCAACCCGTTGTCGTCCTGGTCAGCCAGCTGGAAGCACGCGACCACGCCGGGATCGGTTCCGGGAGGGAAAGCCGACGGTACCAGCGACGCGAAGGGACTCCCATATGGCGGCAACACCGACGGCTGATAGCGTCCACCTCCGCTGCCGTGTGAGTACGGTTCATCCTTCGAGGGTCTGTTGGGATTTCCTGAGGATGAGGAGTAAGGGGAGGCGTAAGGAGCAGACGGCTGACTGTAGGGGTTGGTTTGGCCAGAAGGTGGAGGTGGTCCGCCGTAGGGGTTGGCGGAGTATGGCTAAGACGGTGGTTGTCCGCCGTACGGTTGGGATGGCGGCGGCGCACCATAGCCGTAGTAGCCGGGAGGAGGCTGATTAGGAAGAGCAGAGAAGGGATTTGAGTTGTGAAGAATCAGTACCAAATAGATACCATCAAGCTTTCTTATGGAACCGGGGAAAGTTTTTCCTCGGCCCCACGGTGGGCGCCAAATGTTCCTGCCGAGATCCGACTTGCTGGAATCTCGCCGTAGAACGTCTGACCAAGAGAGCACAATGGGGGTTGTTTTAGATTATGGCTTGACAGAATGTTGTATTTCGGTCCTACGTATCCCAATGAGAATCAAAGCCAGACGTAGTTCTAGGTTCAACCATTGGCCATACGGTGATCTCGATCCCCTAATCTTGTATCCGATGAATACCAGCGAGCAAGGACTCTTCAATAGTCTCTTGGTCGAGCTAGTTTCTCTAATACGCTTAAGAGAGAATCACCGGGGTTCAGTCAAAAGTGAGTTTCTCTCTTAGGTTCTCATCCTTTTATAATAGGATCCCCATATCTTTTAGAGATCTGGATTTATCTCATTTGATCTCTTAAATCTTCTTTGAGATGTGATTTCCTTAATTTAAGGGATATTGTCTCTTTTAACCTGATAAGGTTATTTCAGATAATATCAGGATTATTTAAGGGTAATATCAATATCTTATCCCTTAATTTAAGGAATATTATCTCTTTTAACCGGATAAGGTTATTTCAGATAATATCAGGATATATTAAAGGTAATATTAACTTATCATCCTTAATTTCCGGATTGGACCGGGTATTCAAGCTCGGTGGTCGGGTTTCACTCCTCGACCAGTACAGTTCCTATCGCGTCAACTCGATGAGGCTGGCTTTTATACGCACAACTGGTTAGGAATATAAGTATTTCGATGTGGTAAACTTATACACATGACCTACTAAAAAAAAACTTGTTTTCTGTTTTTTTTTTTTTTAAATAACTCGTTTAAGAGCCATGCTTAACAACAAGGTGTCCAAAAACATTAATTGATCACTTCATTTTGGCTTAACAAAGTTAGCAATGTGCTCTCATTAATTTTGACATCCAATTTTATCAATATAATGTGAATTATATCAATCCACAAAAATATAACATTCTCCCATTTTGTCTGCATATTTTAAAATATTTTTTTTCAAGAATTTTCACCAACATGTGGTTGGTTCAAGTGATAATAAGCTCGACCTCCTTAAGCAAGTGGTGAAGGGTTTGATCAGGAACTTTTGTGTATAAAGAAAAATATGGTTGGAAGAGATCAACCATCAAATACCTCGAGTGATTAGTTTTCATAATTACACGTGACATACCTTTGGGTAAAAAAAAAAGAAGAAACTCCATATTAATCAAACGAAAAATATAACCATAATAAGATGCCAATATCAAGTCAACACTCAACCTAAAGGTCCAAGATGGGACTATAAGCAACTTCATGATGCATAAAAAAAATGTATCTTACGCATCATATTTCAATCACTCAATTAAACGTGGTAGTGTGGCTAATTACAAATGAAAACAAAATTATACGCAAAAAAAAAAAAAAGTGATCAATATACAATTCCCTACAGAATGGTCATAGCATTATTTGAATATATCTTCTGAGAATTAACAAAATATCTTAGTACAAAATTGAGGTGGGTTACAAAATGTCCTCAAAATATGCATGATATTAAACAACAAAATTGCACATCATCATAATAACTTCGTAAAGGGATAAAAAAAAACACGCAGTCAGGTCCAAATGGAATGTGAATCCAAACATCATTATGTACGTCTGGGAGCTACTCTTTACACCACAAATTTTTTAATACACCACAGTTCTATTTTAAAAAATTTAATATCCCCAAAATATCTTCAATTATTTTCATACACCTATAACCTATATTCTGAAATACACTCCTCCCCTCTTCTTCGTCTTTCCCTCTTCTCCCTTCTCACATCCACCCATCAATAACTTCCCTTTGATAGGTTAATAGTTGATTGGTTATTTTCCCCTTTTTTTCATTCTTTCCCTTTGAATAGCTTTCTCCCTTATAATTTCATGTCCTTCTCTCATTCTTTGTTTTACGATTCCAGTCATGTAAGCTTATGCAAATGCAATATTCCAGAAACAAATTTTCGGTACAGTGGTTTTTGATATACCAGAATTTTAATCTCAGAACATTGTTTTAATTTCTTCAAATGTACATACCAGAAGTATAATTCCGATATGTACTTTTATTTTAATTACTAACGAAAATATATTTCCGGTATTTCCAAGTATGTAATATCCTTGTTCCGTGCTTCATATCCGCCGCCTGGGTTCCTTTGTATGTTGATTTGCCAAATACGTTTAGGGCTGGACACCGGACGGATACGATCGGTTTCGGTCCCAAAATCACCCACCTGAAGAAAACCGATGAGGCTAAACATCAACCCATTTTCATCCGTTAAAAGCAACGGTTTCGGCGGGTGGCGGATTAGGCGGGTGCGGGCTGCACGGGCGGGTTGGTGCGGTTGACAGTAGTATCATCCGTAGGCGGTGACGTTGGAGGAGGATGGAAATGCAGGACTCATCGGTGCTAGGAGGAGTTCGCCGGAGGAACCGGAAGACGGGGCCGATGATAGTGAAGGATGAACAGAGGATCATAGAAGTTGGTGACGGTGATGAAGTGAAGAAAGGGCCTCCATAGATGTGTTTGTGGAACTAGCAGTGTCGAAAATACTGATGATGACTCAACGAGGCAGCTTGTCTCTCTTCCTATTTGGGTTGAACTGACGAAGCCTTGAAGGATATCGTACACGGTTAAAGGAAATAGAATCAACCAGATAAAAAAGATTGGAGAGAGAGAAATCAAAAGTCAAGAGTGTGTAGCTGTTTTTGGGCATAGGGCAGTGGGCAAGTCATTGGGCAGTGGGTAACTATTTTCACTTCCCGCTTTCCAAGTTGCCTTTTGCTCTTTCTCTAGGCAATTTAGTATTATTTTGATGCAAATAACTGTAACTTTATTAAATGCACTGGTAACGTAATACACCATTCAGTATAAACATACGTAGCTCTCATCCACAACTCGGGCGGGTTCTGATACCGATGGGTTTGGTTTTGGAGAACCGAACCCGCCCGTATCAACCCATTCCTAACTCTCTCATTTCATTTGGTTACCCGACACCCATTTCGACCCACCCGCAAAACCAGATATTGCCTCGATTTTTTTGGGTTTCAGTCAGGTTTTTTTTTTGTCGAGCCCTAAATACGTTATCGCCTGCTTCACTCTATTCCTTGTCTTCAAACTTAAATGGCACATAGGTAATGATGATGATGCTCCACCCCACTTTTAAGATTTAATTTTGCTTTTCAACTTTTATCTCACTGCATTATGAAACATGTCACTCAGTGTTTTAAATTGTGGACCGCATCACGTGATGCGGTCGCAACATCTCGATTGCGGTGCCCATCGAAACCGCATCGGTTCCTGATTGCAGACCGTATCGGTCGCAATATGGCCGCATCGGACCGCAACACCCACAAAGCAACCGTGACCGCAACTGCAGTTTAAAACCTTGATGTCACTATATCAAGTGGGGATATAGATGGTGGTGGGTTCATTCTGAAATACATGTCACATGATCCACCCCCACTTTTAAGATTTTACTTTGCATGTATGGGTATGGGTTGTGGGAATGGGAGATGGAAGAAGGTGTATGAAAGGAAGATGAAGATAGAACAAAGAAAGGAGAACCAGAAATATTAAAGGGTGTTTTGGGAATATTAAAGGTTTTTTTTTTAAAAAACCGTGGTGTATTATAAAAATTTGTTGTAAAAAGTAACACCCCTTCAAATATGGCAATAGGACTGGAAGCAAAATCTATTGGGTTGTCCTTTCCGAAATATATAACAACAGGGGGAGAAAACTAAATAAAAGAGATAGAGGTTGACCTTTTTGGCCTTTTGAAAAACAAGGAGTTAGAGGATATGAGTATATGACTAGGGATGGCAATGAGTACCCTCCGAGTAGGATACTATAGTACTCGTACCCGTACTTGGGTTTGCAAAAATTACTCATACCCGGACCCGTACCCGCCTGGGTAGCAACTTTAGTACTATTACCCGTACCCTCCGGGTACCTAAGTACATATACCCGCACCTGTTACCCGCACTTTAACTATGAAAAAAATAAATAACAAATGAAACATTATAAGAATTATAAAATGATCCAAAGGTCTTTTAAATCTACTCATTATACATTACAAATCAAAATATTTATTTAAATAAAAACATTCAAAAGGAAGTATAAATGTTATTAGGTTTAGAAAGTTAAGAATCTATAGATTATTTTTTGTTTTAAAATTTGTATTATAGTTAAAATTATATATATATATATATATATATATATATATATATATATGTGTGTGTGTGTGTATATGTGTGTGTGTGTGTGTATTAGTAATATAAATAAATAAATAAATAAAAATACATATATGTGTGTGTGTGTGTGGGTGCGGGGCGGGGTGGGTACCATAGTACCCGTACCCATGCCCATTCAAATTTGCGGGTAATTACCCGTACCCCAGCCCTTATCCATTGTGCAAATAATTACCCTACCCATCGTGGGTAGTTTTTGCGGATACCCAATGGGTAAGGTACAAATTGTCATCCCTATATATGAGTGCTTTATCATACTAGTTATTTACCTGTGGAATAAAGATTTTTTTTAAAGGTGGAATAAAGTTTTTCTAAAGTGAGTAAAAGTGTAAGATAGAAAAGTGGTGTATCTACCTTTGATTAAATAAAGCGTATTGATATCTCAACTCACTTTAACTAATTAAATGTGAATACACCCTTACTTTCTCACTTTACAGTTTTTTTCACTTTAAAGGACCATAATCCTTTCTGAACTAGACACAGGGAAACACAAGATGGGGGGTTGAATTGTGTTTCTTAACAGTTTTTTCGAAAAAGCCTTTTCTTAAAACCTTTTTGAAGCAAGACAAGACAAATATACACAAACAAAATAATCTTTCTAAGAGTTAACAAACTCAGATCCAAAACCCCACAGTTAGTATAAGCAAAGACTGTAAAAGATAAGGATAGAAGATTCACACGATTGATTTATCCTGGTTCACTCTCTTCCAACCAAGATCTACGTCTAGTCCCTTCTACCTGAAGGTTTTTCTCCACTATCCAATAGCTTTACAAGTGTTCAACACCAGTTCAGGCTAACAAGTTTTCTTTCTCTACCAAGCCTCTTCAGGCTCTAACTCTAACAAAAATATTTACAGAATGATCTTACAAGCTCATTATGTGTGAGAGTATGAAAATTTAAGATCAATTATGATTACAAATGAATTTGTTCAAGAGAACTTTCAGCAGATTTTAGGCACTTTGAATATCAGAGCTTAGATCGCTATCTATTACTGGGGTTTGTCTAGTATTTATAGATGAAGTTCTTCTCTACCTTGATCTTCTTCAACGGTCATCAATTTGTATCCATTTAGACATAGAATTAAATTCTAGGATCCGTTGAGAATGATAACTTGATACGCTTTCTGGAGAAGTGCTCTTGGTTATCAGAAGTGAGCTCAAAGTAGTGCTGTCATTTCCCTGTTGTACCGAATGTTAGTTTTTGACTTTCCTTCTTTGTACTTGGTTTTACTTTACAATCATATAGGTGTCGGAGTTCAAAGGTTTGTGTTCTCGATGATACTATGTTTCTAATCTCAAGAAACAAAAACTTAAACATTTGAAGCAACACGGGAAATAGACACAAATTCCTTTTGTATTAAATAAACAATCATTTGAAATAAATTCATTTTGACTAGACGGGTTCAGTTTTGGTGATCAGTGGACGCGCAAGTCGATAAGACTCTAGCTTATCTAGTTTTATAGCTAGAAAGGATAAGAATTTATGCTAACTAGAGCGATTTAACCTCGCTAATCACCCGAATTTGACTTATTTTGTCCCCAAGCAGCATTTTTAGTCCCTTAGAGAGTTTTTAGGAATTTCTAGTTATTTTGAGTCAATAAAACATTAAAATGCTATTTTTGTATTCCAGGTTAAAAGTGAAGCTCGAGGAAGCTAGGAAAAATGAATAGAACAAGAAAAAAGGCAAAAATTGACCATTGGCCTCGCGAACATAAGCTCGTCTCACGAGCCAGAGGAGCAGATTAAGCAGGAGCAGACAGTCATTCAGCCTCGCCTCGCGAGACAGACACAGGGAATTGAAGACCATTCAGTCTCGCCTCGCGATCATTGTCTCGCCTCGCGAAACATCCAAATTTGAACTGGTTGCAACTTAAGATTCACCTCGCAAATCCCTGCTCGCCCTGCGAGTAAGCGCAGATCCCAAATATTATAAATAGCTTGTTTTAGGTCAGAAGGAGCAGTTTTTGAATTATGGGTTGTAATCCTAGTTTGCATAGAGCTGTGTAGTGTGTTTTATTTCAGTTTCTTTAAGGATGAATGCTTTCAATACTTTGATCGTTGTTTTCGTCTCCATGAGGAACTAATCCTCTATTCTAAGGGAACGATGAAGCCACCTTTGATGGCATAGTGAATTCAAGTAATATTTTCTTATTCTCTTGTCGCTTTTCTTGTTTCTTAATTCTGATTTGTTTGTGCTAATCATAAAGGCCTGCGGTTAACTAGTCTAGTGCGTTGATGCTGGTAGGCGATTCGTACTTAGGACTTGAATTAAGAACACCGTTTGAATATTGCTAGGCATAGAATAGGAAAGCGGTGCAATCGCTATAGGGAACCAATAACTTAAAGAATCTAGTTGCGAGTTGAATATATTGGCAGATTGACAACTTTCAATCGTAGATTTTTCCTTTTGAAAATCGGCAGTGACATTAGGATAATTGAGGGTTCCCGGTTGACAAAGAAATTAAATTGAACATAGGGATAAGGAGATAAACACTCGGGTAACTTGCTTGATAGAGTAGGTGGATTCGTGACCTTAGAGCCTTAGCCATAATCAAATTTCATCACAATCTTTTAGCATCTTTAATTAACTGTTTTTGATTTAATCTTTGATTTAATTTTCTCTCTCTTCATAATTACTTCCCTTTGACTTGATCAACGCTTTGAATTTCCTTATTAAATTGGTCTTCCAATCCTTGTGTTCGACCTCAGTATTTACTTACTATGTTTTATTACTTGCAACGAAACGGTACACTTATAGGTTCCTCAACAAGTTTTCGGCGCCGTTGCCGGGGATTGGCACAACCAATTTTCCTAAATTTTAGGAAATTAAATTCTTTTGATTAAGCAATTTTTTACTTTAATTTTCTGCATTTTTATTTCTTTTTTACTTCTTTGATCCCACTTGGTATTGCCTTCATTTTGTTGTATGCGATGTACCCTTCCACGGGAAAGCTTGCTATACGATCCTGAGATCACCAAGTCAGAGAAGAGGTTGAGGAAGGAACATAGAGAGAAAATGAGGCTTGAAGCAAATCAACTAATCAATTTTGAAGGGATGGCGGAAGGAGATCCTCCACCCTACAAGCCTCTTTATGAGTACAATCTTCCTCATTTGGATGATTGTGCTTCGAGTCCTGTTAGGCCTCCCATCACGGCCAATGAATTTGAGATGAGGGAAGCTGCTTTGTGTGGGGTGCAAAACAATCAATTTGATGGGAGTGCTAGCCAAGATCCTCACAGACATATAGCTCACTTCTTGGAGATTTGTGATATGTTCAAAGTTCCGGGAGTTTCGGAAGACGCCTTTCGTTTGCGACTATTCCCTTTCTCTCTTCGGGATAGAGCACGCGATTGGTTGGACTTGCACTTGCACTTGGATCGTGCTAGCATTACTACTTGGGAGCAAATGGCTCAGAAGTTCCTCACAAAATTCTTTCCTCCTCAGAGAGCGGCACAATTGAAGATAGCCGTCACTTCCTTCAAGCACACTGATGATGAGACCTACAATGAAGCTTGGGAAAGGTACAATGTCCTTTTGAGGAGATGCCTTTCTTCCTACTTTGACTTAGTAACAAAGGTACAACACTTCTTTAATGGGTTGAAGGGGCGATATCAGATGAACTGTGATGCCGCAGCTGGAGGTTCTTTCGCCTATTTATCAGCAGAGGATGCATGGGCTTTACTTGAGAAGATTTACAGGAATGATTACAACTGCAGTATGGGCACTTCCAATGCTTCCAGAATCAGTACCGCACCATTAGAGGCTATTCTTGAATAGAACACACTTTTAAAGAAGCAATGCGAGGCACTTTCTACCAAGAAGAATGTTAATGTAGTACGAGAAGGCTTGCCTCCGGGGTATGATTTTTGTAATGGTGATCATGATAATGAGAGTTGCCCCATTAATTTTTCACAGGAACATGTGGACTTGTGTCACGACTTTTATGACACAGTGCCACAGAACAACTATCCGAGGAATAGGCATAATGACTACAACCAGAATCGGGGGTACATTAGGAGAGACCATCCGGGTTTCACTTGGAGCAACACTAGTGGTGGTCTAGCCAGGCAACAACAACAGAATCAGAGGCCAAACTATGGAATTCAACAGCACAACACCCAACAAGCTCTCCCCCAACCTCCTCAATTGCAAATCACAGATGGTGGAAAGCAGACTTGGGAAGTGGCCTTTGAGAAATTAGCTAGTCATACTTGCACGACCATTGAGAAGCTGACAGTGCATATTGATACTTCCATTGATAAGTTTGCAACTCTTACAGGGTCAGCAATCCAACTCTTGGAAACTCAGGTAGCACAGCTAGCGAAACAGATGAATGAGCGTCTTCCGGGCACTTTTCAGGGTAATACAGAGGATAACCCCAAGGCCCAATGCAATGCCATATCCACTAGAAGTGGTAAGGTGTTGGAGCCAAAGGGGAATCCCTTGAAGGCTAATGAAGGTGAAACTCTAGAACAACCACAAGAGGAGAAGGAGCAAGCTAAGGAAGATGAGGTAGCTAGTGAAAATGTGCCGGAGCAAGGTGGGAAATTGAAATTAGTGGATGAAGAATTTCGAAGAAAAAAGTGGGTTGAGCCCAAGATCTCCCTTCCTTCATGAAGGTACCATATCCAGAGAGATTGAAGAAGCCTGTTCAAGACAAGCAATTTTCTAAGTTCCTTGATATCTTCCGCAAGCTTCAGATTAACATTCATTTTGCGGAAGCTTTGGAACAAATGTCATCCTATGCCAAGTTCATGAAGGACCTTCTCTCCAAGAAGTGAAAGATTGTTGATGAAGAAACAGTTGCTTTAACCGAGGAGTGTAGTGCAATCCTTCAAAGGAAGCTACCTCCTAAGTTGAAGGATCCGGGCTCTTTTAGTATTCCACGCACCATTGGAGAGATGACTATTGGAAAGACACTATGTGATCTAGGGGCGAGCATTAACTTAATGCACCTATCCATGATGAGAAGGCTTGGAATTAAAGAAGTCAAGGGTACAATGATCCCACTCCAACTTGCGGACCGATCAATCAAATACCCTTATGGGGTGGTGGAAGATTTGCTACTAAAGGTGGGCAAGTTCATTTTTCCTGTGGATTTTGTGGTTCTTGATATGGATTAAGATGCCAATATTCCTCTCATTTTGGGTAGACCATTCTTGGCTACTGGGCGAGCATTGATTGATGTGCAACTAGGTAAGCTCACGCTTCGAGTGCAAGATGAAAAGGAGGAATTTGATGTCTTTGAAGTTATGAAGCATCCGATGGAGGAGGCTAAATGCTATACTGTGGATGTGGTGAAGCCTCTTGTAAAACCAACTCCGACACATGAAGCAAATGGTTCAACACTAGAAGGGGTGTTGGTAAAATCCCACCCTTTTGAGGATGGCATGGAAAAGGATGAGCGGGCCCACTTGGGGCATAAAGATTAATTACCTAGAGCTATTAAGGATGGCCCAAGCACGTTGGAGGAGAAGCCACAAGGGCATCATGAGTCACCCACTGAAAGGGCCGGAGCAAAAAGGATGCTAGATCCAATCAAACTCAATGAAATCCGCTTGAGAGCTTATGAGAAAGATCGAGGCAAAAAGGGGACACCCAAGGTTCGGATTGATGATCCATTTGTTCCCAAAGAAGTCATTTACGGACCAAGTGAAGTCTTATTGGCGAGTGAAAGTTAGGAAGAAAACAACTCCTCTTCATGATGCTTTTAAGGAAGGTTACATGTAACACCTCAAGATTCATCCTTATGTTTATATGTGTTAGTTCTGACATATACATGTTTGATATGTTTGATATTTATATATATGTGTATATATTATTGCATATGATAATATGAATATTAATATATGATTATTTGCTTTAATATGACATTGTGTCTCTTAATGTTTGATTTTATATGTTAATATATGATATGTGATTTTATTAATAATAAGTGATTAAGAATGATATAATAAGATATCGTGTGATTTAGTATTTAAATAGAGATAGTGTTATTCTTAGATTTTAGCCGCTCAACCAATCAGATTTGAGTCTTTATCAATAGAGGATCATCCTCTTTTTATTTATATCTTAAGATTTTATCATAATCTCCTAAGGATCCTATCTACCAATTCTGGTGCTAGACTTCCATCGAAAATTTGACCATCTTATAGTCCGATTTAGGATTCGATCGTCAGACATTAATTTGTATATATTTCTCTAAGATTTCTAACGACACCAAGAACGCCTCAATCGGAAACTTGTAGCTCATGTTAAGGTGAAAATACCGACCTATATACAGTTTGGGCTGAAATAGGAACCCGTTATGAGCCAAACTCATATTTATACCATTAGACTCGACCTAAACCTAGTTTACACGACCCCAACACTCATAAAACTGCCTCCCTCATTCCTCTTTGAATCCTTATGGTTTTTCTCTCTAAAGCTCTCTCCAAGGAACCCGTTCTTGCACCGTTCTTCATTGCTTATTGATAGGAGAACATCACTACGAATAGGGGTTCGTTGTGCTTGATGTTTGGGACTTTAGAAAAGGTAAAATTCGTGCACCTTGTCCCTTGTTTTCTTTCTTTCAAGGTCTTAATCTTTTCCTTTTAATTTCTTGATCTTAGAGTTGAACCAGAGTGTCTCTTTGTCGTTCTTGAGGTTGTAGACAAGCGCTAGTGAGACAGGACCCAAGTGGATCTTCTTTCTCTCTTTTGAATTGTGATCTCTATTCCAGGTATGGGGAGAAGGGTAGTGTATTCATAGGCTTGGGGTTAGTGTAAAGTAAAGGGGTTCCCGTAACCTCGTGTTGTTTTATGTGTATGAATGAATAACATGTTAAATTGTATTGTTTGGTGATGATATATTCTTGGCTATTTTGGTATGTTATTTGTATGTGTTCCATGTTCATGACATGTTGTTAATATTTATCTTGGTTGCCTTAATATGAACATGATAGAATGATGATTGTCATTGTTATTACGATGTTGGTTGTTGATGTTATGTTGGTTGTATAGTTGATGCTATGACTGTTGAGTTGATGGTTAAAAATCTTAATTGGAAAAATTAGGTTATAAAATGAGTTAGAGATTAATAGGTTTAAACACCCTAAAAATTGGTTAAGGAACTGTGTTGAGACTCTGCCCAGAATAGTACTGTCATGCATTGAGCACGACCGTGCTGAACAGGGAGCACTCTCCCAGTTTGAATTCTAGAAAATGGTCGCGCAGTAAGCACGACCGTGCAGCAGAGGAGCATGCCCGTGAAGCTGAGCAAGACCGTGTTCAAAAAGGAAGCACGACCGTGCCCCACTTAAGTGGCAGCACGCCCGTGCTGGGGTTAAGCACCACGGTACTCACCCCTCTGGACAGAATATGAGATTAAGGACTTAAACAGGGGTTTTAAACCCAATATTCCCCAACGACAAATGATGACTTCGTTAATTAATGATGAAGACTAGATAACTTAATTAAAGATTAATTAAGATGGTTAAGCCGGTAACCGTTGGGTTACCGCAAGCTGTTTGAGTTGTACCTTGGTGCCTTATGGCCAAGGGGGACCTTGACCCCGCGGTTTGGGTCTAAGGTGTTATTGATGTTGTACCTTAGGAACCGAGAGTTTGTCCCAAGGGGGGGCCTTGACTCCATGGTTTGGGTCTAAGGTGTTGCAGTCGATTCTGTTGCGGTAGATTCCACTGGTAAACGGTGTTCCGATAGATTCCGTTGCGGACGATTCCGCTGATGTCTTCGGTTGATTCCATTGGAGTTATAGAGGTGGTGGTTGTCCATGGTTATTGTGTTGCATGCATATTGCATCAGAGTTGTTGTTGTGGAGGGATGTTCGACATAGGGGAGGTCGTCCTCAAGTACGGTGATCTGGCCATCCACGGTTGGAGTAGATTCTCCTTGCACCCCGTGACGAGGCATCCGTTGGTTTGATATGTTGACTATCCAAGGAGTAGACTCTTCGGCGTTGAGTAGATTCTCAATGTGGATATGTAACCCCGAAGTCGTCCATCCCGATTTTAGTGGATCCACATGCATTGTTGGTTTAGCGGAGTAGGACTGCATTGCACTACATAGCATGCTTGATGTTGATGAGGTTGATGTATGTTTATACATGTTGTTGATATATGCTTACGTTGGTGCCATGTATGCTTGTATGCTTTACTTTACTTCCTACCTCCTTGCTATTATGATTACATGATTCTTACTCCCCATTATTTGTTTGTTGTTTGGCCTGATTGGCACCTTGCAGAGGATGACGAGCAGCCCAGAGAGGAGTGACTCTGAGGAGCCGCCACTCATAATTAGGGATTGTTTTTATGTTCAGTTAGTTAGTTTTCAGTTTGTATTCCGTGGATTTATTCCGAAACGGTTATACCAACTCTATATGTGACATCGGGGTTGGGATAGGTTTATTTATTTGCTATGTTAAATTGTTTTAAACTCGTTTTATTTTCCGCGATTTTGAGAACTAGTTCATATGGACTTTTCTACCCATGGACGGACGCTTTATTTTATCCAGTATGTTCATGACAAAATTTTATTAATTGCTTATCTTAAAGCGCTTATAACATGCGGGGTAAAAGGGTGTCACATTTAGTGGTATCAGAGCAGTTCGACCCTGTCCGGACGTGGTATGAGTTTGTCGTGAGTCTGTTGTGGTACTAAGTGCCTATAGCTTTGCTTTGGCTTGACTTACTGCATTTGTCGGTGATCACCCGCTGGCTAGTCTAGTTTTATAACTAGAAAAACCTTGGCTTTGTGCTAATTTTATATCATTTTCACCCAAATTAGACTAGATTGTCTTTAAGCAGCATTTTGAGTCTGTAAAGTATTTTTAGGTTAATTTAGCTGCTTTAGAGTTAAATAAAGCACTTATGCTATTTTCTGTTTTCAGGTTAATAAAAAGGAAAAATATGGAGCTTTCGCCCCGCGATGAGGCATTCGCCTCGCGAACCTGAAGGTGACTGTGCCAGAAATTTTGCAACCTTTCTGTGTCGCCCCGCGAATCCATTACTCGCCTCGCGAGGATGAAGACCAGAAGGCATGACTTTTCCATTCCTCGCCACGCGAGCCGTACTTCGCCTCGCGAGAAGACCAAACGCTGCAATATTCGCCTCGCGAGACATTGTTCGCCTCGCAAGTCCGCGGAATCCAGAATGTGTTTATAAGCCTGTTTGAAGGCAGAACTGGGAGTTAGCTAGTTTTTAGTCAGTAGTTAGTCTTTCGTTTTCTCTTTAGTTTATTTTTTTTTGCCTTTGTAATGGAGAACTAGTCTCCTAGATTAATCTACTGTGATTAGTTTCCATTACCACACTTGAGGTTATGTAATTCCTGTTTTGTCTGCTTTTCTCTTTTCAATACTATGCTATATATTTTTGTTTGCTTAATTCAGGAGTGTATAGTGTTGTATTGATTTATTTCGGTGATGTTATGTTCCTATATCAAATCGCGTTTGCTTAATTCGCGTGTGTTCATTCATGTTCGCTTAGTTCATGAGGGCTTAACCCCGTTTGCTTAATTCGGGAATAGGAACATATATCTGTAGTAGTGGTTTCGCTTGTAAATTGTTGCTACAACCGGGAGGGGATTAGAATCTGCTTAGGGCTTGGAATTATATCAACCAATGATAGTGGGAAACCGAGAACAGTAGGTTGATCGTCTTTAGTTTATTTGTTAATCTCTTTGAACTGCCTTGTTTTCATTGCTTTGTTTTGCCTTGTTTCTTATTTGCATTCACTCCAAAACCTCCCAAAACTAATTTTCTGTTAATAATAGCAACCTAAGAGTCCTTGTGAGACGATACTCGAGTTGTCGCTTCCCTATCTACATTATTTTGTAAACGCTCGTTCTTTTTGGCGCGTGGAGACAGCGCGACCAAAAATTGGCGCTGTTGCCGGGGACTCTTGTTGTGTTATTAGCAGAAAAATATAAAAAAAAAATAAAAATTTTGCTGAATTTGTCTGGTTATGGATCTTACTGATAAGCTCACTTATTTGAAGCAATTGTTTCAGCAGAGAGAGTTTTGTGGCATGTGCGGCTCTCCTGAGCACCTGTATGAAGCATGTCCCATTCTGACAGATGCTACTTATTGGCCTCGAGCTTATACATGCCATCCTGACAATCAAGGAAAAAAGCTTGAGGATAATGAAGAACCTGTGGAATCAAATGCATGTGTTGAAAGTGATGGGGTGGATGAACCGTGCGCTGAAAGTCCAGACAATCAGACCGTTACTAATTCAATTTCTGTTACTACATGTACTGACTGTACTGACACTAACCCGTGTGCTGTTTGTGCTGAGTTTCTTGACTCTATTTTGCAGGGTGATAGTGTGAGTGAAGCTGATTGTTCAGCCGAAGTTCTTGACATCATGGCTACTCCAAATGTACCATCCATTGAGCAGCCACCTCCCACTGTGGAGCAACCGGTGATGGAGTTCAAGCCTTTGGACCTTGCACCACAGCCAGTCCAAGGGGTTGAACCCCACTTTTATTGGGAGGACTTTATTGACAAGGTTGACAAGGAAGTCAACTGTGACCTGAAGGGAGGTGAGAAGTCCGCCGCACTTGGCGGAGTTACCAAGATTATCAAGTGTCTGCTCTCATCTTTATGCTGTAGACCATGGGATCCGGGAGGATCATATCACAATTTGAGCATCCCTTGGCCACTGTATCACAGACAGTGGGATCCTGGTGGAACCGCCCCTCAATGAGTTTTCTCTAAACCTTTTCCTTTTAATTATGCCTTACTTTATTTCTATTTTGTTTTTAATAAAGCTCCTGAATAATTTGAGAAGCTCAGGAGTATTTGTGTGTTGAGTCTTGTGTTGGCAAGTTTATTGGATTTGATTGAAGTTTGCATAGATTGATTGCATGTTACTTGTAATTGCTTTCCCCCTAGGATATGAAATTTTTGAAAATTTGATCCCCATATGATTGAAAACTGAACTTTGGTATTTTGTTATGATGGCATGATTTATGATAAGTTTGGGGTGAAGGGAAACACACACTAGGGATAGAATCTCGGTCAAACAATTTGCATGAATGTCCAAGTGAGGTTTTGAGCCTCCAACATGTTTTCTAACTGTGTGAACTCACTTTCAAGTTGCACTTTCCTGAATTTGCTTGAATCTCTTTATGGTTTGCATGTTTATATGTTTGCTTCAGATGATTTAGGCATTTTCTTTGTAAATAGCTACTTAGCCTAAAATATCCATCCCTAATGCATGTTCCCTAGTTAGCCCCATTGAGCCTGATTAGCCTGTTAATTCTTGATAACCTAATGTTATAAGCCCAAAAAAAAAAATCTGGAAAACCATGTTAACCCGATCTTAGGATTAGGAGAGCATGGAATCTTAGAAAGAGAAAGGGTGCAAGAAACTAAGTTTGGGGTGGCTACAAGGTGTAATATGTTGTTTGGGATTGAAAAAAAAATACAATAAAAAAGGTTGGAGCCAAAGGCTTGTAGAAAAAAAAATGAAAAAAAAAGAAGAAAAAAAAGAAAAAAAAAATAAAAAGTACAAAAATTTCAAAAAGGATATTGGAATAAAAAGGCTGTAGTCACCCAAGGCAAAAAGAAAAATGAGAAAAGGAACTTGAATGGAATTTCAATGTTTTGAAGTGTTTCATGCTCTCTTAGTTCCTAGGGTCTTCAGCCTAGTACAACCTAGTACCTTTGTATATCCTACCCTTAGCCAGGCCCCATTACAACCCATAAAAGACCTTTTGATGTTGCATGCATGTTTTCTGTGGGAATCATTTGGAGATGAAAATCAAATTTATGGGAAGTGTTCTTGAAAAGTGAAATTGAGTGAAATGTTGTTAGCCTGACACAAACTGAGCGATTGAGTGAACACTAAATGCCTTTGTGAGGAAGGCAGTTGTTTGAATTTGGTGATCTCCCTCTTGTGTGTAACTTGGATCCCCTGCTTATATTAATGATTGTTGAATGATAAAATTCTCAATTGTTTAGAATAAATGAATTTGGGGATTACTTTGTTTGAAAAGGGGGAACATTGAAGGAAAAATTATTTTGATGAATTGCATGAAATTTGTGCAAGGTTGATTGAATCTCTTAAGCTTGCCATGTCTTTAGTCTTTGTAAGTTTTTGAGTTTTAGTTTGCTTGGAGACAAGCAAAGTTTAAGTTTGGGGTATTTTGATCAGCCGCTGGCTAGTCTAGTTTTATAACTAGAAAAACCTTGGCTTTGTGCTAATTTTATATCATTTTCACCCAAATTAGACTAGATTGTCTTTAAGCAGCATTTTGAGTCTGTAAAGTATTTTTTAGGTTAATTTAGCTGATTTAGAGTTAAATAAAGCACTTATGCTATTTTCTATTTTCAGGTTAATAAAAAGGAAAAATCTGGAGCTTTCGCCCCGCGAGGAGGCATTCGCCTCGCGAACCTGAAGGTGACTGTGCCAGAAATTTTGCAACCTTTCTGTGTCGCCCCGCCAATCCATTACTCGCCTCGCGAGGATGAAGACCAGAAGGCATGACTTTTCCATTCCTCGCCACGCGAGCCGTACTTCGTCTCGCAAGAAGACCAAACGCTGCAATATTCTTCTCGCGAGATAGTGTTCGCCTCGCGAGTCCGCGGAATCCAGAATGTGTTTATAAGCCTGTTTGAAGGCAGAACTGGGAGTTAGATAGTTTTTAGTCAGTAGTTAGTCTTTCGTTTTCTCTTTAGTTTTTTTTTTTTTGCCTTTGTAATGGAGAACTAGTCTCCTACATTAATCTACTGTGATTAGTTTCCATTACCACACTTGAGGTTATGTAATTCCTGTTTTGTCTGCTTTTCTCTTTTCAATACTATGCTATATATTTCTGTTTGCTTAATTCAGGAGTGTATAGTGTTGTATTGATTTATTTCGGTGATGTTATGTTCCTATATCAAATCACGTTTGCTTAATTCGCGTGTGTTCATTCATGTTCGCTTAGTTCATGAGGGCTTAACCCCATTTGCTTAATTCGGGAATAGGAACATATACCTGTAGTAGTGGTTTCTCTTGTAAATTGTTGCTACAACCGGGAGGGGATTAGAATCTGCTTAAGGCTTGGAATTATATCAACCAATGATAGTGGGAAACCGAGAACAGTAGGTTGATCGTCTTTAGTTTATTTGTTAATCTCTTTGAACTGCCTTGTTTTCATTGCTTTGTTTTACCTTGTTTCTTATTTGCATTCACTCCAAAACCCCCCAAAACTAATTTTCTGTTAATAATAGCAACCTAAGAGTCCTTGTGAGACGATACTCGAGTTGTCGCTTCCCTATCTACATTATTTTGTAAACGCTCGTTCTTTTTGGCGCGTGGCGACAGCGCGTTCAGTCGGTTTATCTTGAACAATCCAAGGAGCCTTCGGGTGCTTCTTGTGTTTAGGAAGGTTGTTGTATTATCTCTTGATAATATGAACTCTGCAGTTGATCTTGTGCGCTTACTTTTTTAAAAATGTTCGATGTTATTCTTGGGATGAACTAGTTATCTTCCAACCATGTTCCCTTTATCTGTTTTGATAAGACCTTGGTTTTTGAAACTCCAATGGAGTCTAAGAATTCGGACCTTCTCTCTGCCATCCAAGTTCGAGCTTCGATGAAAGATGAAGCCCAAGTGTACATGATGATAGCTTCCCTGGAAGTAGAAAGCAGCCCTCCTGATGTCGCTAGCTTGCCTGTTGTGCGAAACTTTTCTAAAGTGTTTCTGAGGGATGTTTATGACTTATCCTCAGAGAGAGATATTGAGTTTGACATTGACTTAGTGTCTGGAACCGGGCCAATCTCCATTGCACCCTATAGGATGTCTCCTCTAGAGCTAGCTAAGTTGAAGGAAGAGTTGGAAGACCTGATGAAGAAGCAGTTCATTAGGCCTAGTGTGTCTCCGTGGGGAGCACCTATGTTGTTGGTGAAGAAGAAGGATGGTATTATGAGGTTGTGCGTCGACTATCGACAGCTTAACAAGGTGACCATAAAGAATCGGTATCCCCTCCCTAGGATTGATGATCTCATGGACCAGTTGATAGGTTCTTGCGTCTTTTCTAAGATAGACTTGAGGTTAGGGTACCATCAGATTCGGGTTAAGTCTGAGGACATCCCGAAGACAACGTTCAGAGTGTAATATGGTCACTATGAGTACTTGGTTATGCCTTTTGGTGTGACCAATGCTCCTGCGGTCTTCATGGATTACATGAACAAGACCTTTCACCCTTACTTGGATAAGTTTGTGGTGGTGTTCATAGATGACATCTTAGTGTATTCCAAGAGCAAGGAGGAACATGAGGAACACCTGAGGGTTGTCTTGCAGACCATTAAGGTAAAGCAGTTGTATGCTAAGTTGTCTAAGTGTGAGTTATGGTTAGAGGAAGTAAGCTTCTTAGGACATGTCATCTCTAAGGGTGGCATAGCTGTGGACCCAACTAAGGTTGAGATGGTGCTATAGTGGGAAGCGCCGAAGTCTGTGACCGAGATTAGGAGTTTCTTGGGGTTAGCCGGGTATTATAGGCGGTTCATAGAAGGTTTCTCTAAGATAGATTTATCCTTAACCCATCTCACCAAGAAAGGACAGTTCTTTGTATGGGACTCTAGATGTGAAGGGAGTTTCCAAACCCTTAAGGATAAGTTGACATCAGCACCAATGTTTGTTTTGCCAGATCCTAGTGAACCCTTCGTGGTTTATTGCGATGCTTCTAAGCAAGGGTTAGGTGGAGTGTTAATGTAGAATGGCAAGGTAGTTATGCTTCTAGGAAGTTGAAACCCCATGAGAAGAACTACCCTACCCATGACCTAGAGTTGGGGGCTGTGGTATTTGCCTTAAAGATCTGGAGGCATTACCTGTATGGATCGAGGTTTGAGGTTTTTAGTGATCACAAGAGTTTGAGGTATCTCTTTGATCAAAAGGAGTTGCATATGAGGCAGCGTAGGTGGATGGAGTTCTTAAATGATTATGACTTCGAGCTGACCTATCTTCCAGGAAAGGCCAATGTGGTGGCCGATGCCCTAAGTAAGAAAACCTTACATATCTCCGCTTTGATGGTCAGGGAGATGGATCTGACTTAGGAGTTTAGAGACCTTAGTCTAGCTTGTGAGTTTACCCCTAAGAGTATTAGGCTTGGCATCTTGAAGGTTACCAACAGCTTTATGGATCAGATTAGAGAGGGTCAGAAGTTAGATAAGTTTCTCTTAGACCAGCAAGAATTGCTCGCTTAGGTAGAGACCTCCGTTTCAAGGATGGGAGTGATGGAGTCTTGAGGTTTAAGGATAGAGTGTGCATACCAGATGTTCCTGAGCTTAGGAAGTTGATCCTTGAAGAAGGACATAGGAGTGGGTTAAGTGTGCACCCAGGTGCCACCATATGTATCATGACCTTAAGAGGATGTTTTGGTGGCCTAGGATGAAAAAGGATGTGACCGAGTTTGTGTATGCGTGCTTGGTTTATCGGAAAGCTAAGATAGAACACCAAAAGCCATCAGGTAAGTTACAACTTTTAAGTATCCCAGAATGGAAATGGGATAGCGTCTCCAAGGACTTTGTGTCTAGACTCCTTATGACTCTTGCTGGTTTTGAGGCTATACGGGTTGTTGTGGATAGATTGACTAAGTCTACCCATTTCATTTCATCCCGATGAACATGGAGTTTGCTTTAGAGAAGTTAGCCAAGCTGTACATCAAAGAGATAGTTAGGCTTCATGGTGTACCCTCTAGAATAGTATAACATAGAGACACGAGGTTTACCTCCAGGTTCTGGGAGAGTTTGCAGCATGCTTTAGGGACAAAGCTTAGGCTTAGTTTAGCTTAACACCTACAAACTGATGGGCAGTCTGAGAGGACCATCAATCCTTAGACGACTTGTTAAGAGTTTGTGTGCTAGAACAGTCTGGTAGTTGGGAGGAGATGTAGGACACCCTTGTGTTGGAGTGAACCTAGTGATAGTGTGGTGCTAGGGCCGGAGATAGTCCAGGAAACAACATAAATGAACGGGATTGTTCAGGAAAAGATGAGAGTGGCACAGAGTAGGAAAAAGAGCTACCATGACAAAAGTAGGAAGGCGCTCGAATTCCAGGAAGGCGATCATGTGTCCTTGAGAGTTACTCCAACGACTGCGGTTGGTAGAGCGATGAAAGCAAGCAAGCCATCTGTTATCAGGAGATTCGAGTCTTTCCTACCTTGGTGAACAAATACAAAATCTTCGAGGATGATTATGAGGCCATGATCGCAAGCCGCAAAAGTTCAAAGATCTAGAGCAGTAAGGACGAAGATCAGAAGAATGAGGTGAGACAATGTCATCGACAGAGACTTCAAGCGGAATGGCAAGGAATCACAGTTCTCAGCAGGTAAGCCCAAGGATTGGGATTCTCCTAAACATGTCAGATTTGGAAAACGTGGAGAAGGTCACTATACCCATCAATGCAAGGAGCCAAACATCATTCATTTCAAGTGTGGCAAATATGGTCACCTCAGCAGGAATTGTAAAGGAGAAAAGTCAGAACCACAGAGTGCAAGCAGGAATCAAAGTGCGCAGCGGAAGCGTAGTGGAGCTGGAGACTCCAAGTCCATGGACTCAACCCAACGTATGCACCTAATTGATGAAAGTTTAACCAGTTAAGGTGATACAAATTTCACCCAGAACAGTACTGTCGTGCATTGAGCACGACCGTGCTGAACAGGGAGCACTCTCCCAGTTTGAATTCTGGAAAATGGCCGCACAGTAAGCACGACCGTGCACCAGAGGAGCACGCTCGTGCAGCTGAGCAAGACCGTGCTCAAATAGGAAGCATGATCGTGCCCCGCTTAAGTGGCAGCACGCCCGTGCTGGGGTTAAGCACGACCGTGCTCACCCTTCTGGACAGAATCTGAGATTAAGGACTTAGACAAGGGTTTTAACCCCAATCTTCCCCAACGACAAATGATGACTTAGTTAATTAATGATGAAGACTAGATAACTTAATTAAAGATTAATTAAGATGGTTAAGCCGGTACCCGTTGCGTTACCGCAAGTTGTTTGAGCTGTCCCTTGATGCCTTAAGGCCAAGGGGGCCTTGATCCCGCGGTTTGGGTCTAAGGTGTTATTGATGTTGTACCTTAGGGACCGAGAGTTTGTCCCAAGGGCGGGACCTTGACTCCATGGTTTGGGTCTAAGGTGTTGCAATCGATTCTGCTGGTTGAAGGTGTTGCGGTAGATTCCACAGCGGACGATTCCATTGATGTATTCAGTTGATTACATTGGAGTTATGGAGGTGGTGGTTGTCCGTGGTTACTGTGTTGCATACGCATTGCATCAGAGTTGTTGTTGTGGAAGGATGTTCGACATAGGAGAGGTCGTCCTAGAGTACGGCGATCTGGCCTTCCACGGTTGGAGTAGATTCTCCTTGCACCCCGTGACCGTTGGTTTGATGCGTTGGCTATCCAAGGAGTAGATTCCACGGCGTTGAGTAGATTCTCAATGTGGATATGTAACTCCGAAGTCGTCCATCCCGAGTTTAGTGGATCCACATGCATTGTTGGTTTAGCTGAGTAGGACGGCATTGCACTCCATAGCATGCTTGATGTTGATGAGGTTGATGTATGTTTATACATATTGTTGATATATGCTTATGTTGGTGCCATGCTTGTATGTTTTACTTTACTTCCTACCTCCTTGCTATTATGATTACATGATTCTTACTCCCCATTATTTGTTTGTTCTTTGGCCTGATTGGCACCTTGCAGAGGATGACGAGCAGCCTGGAGAGGAGTGACTCTGAGGAGCCACCACTCATAATTAGGTCTTGTTTTTATGTTCAGTTAGTTAGTTTTCAGTTTGTGTTCTGTGGATTTATTCTGGAACGGTTATACCAACTCTGTATGTGACATTGGGGTTGGGATAGGTTTATTTCTTTGCTATGTTAAATTGTTTTAAACTCGTTTTATTTTCCTCGATTTTGAGAACTAGTTCGTGTGGACTTTTCTACCCATGTACGGACGCTTTATTTTATCCAGTATGTTCATGACTAAATTTTATTAATTGCTTATCTTAAAACGCTTACAACATGCGGGGTATAAGGGTGTCACATTACAAAGAGCCCGGGGAGACATTTGATGATAATAACCAAGGGTTGAAACTGATTTTTATGGAAGAAGGAATTAGAGGTCATCATGACGAGTTCGCGGTGACTTATCCCTTTGGGGGGACTATGACCGTCAGACTCGTGACGTTAAACAAGTGCTTATTGGGAGACAACCCAAGGTTTATATCCTTTGTTGCATTTAAAAAGAATCATAAAAACAAAAAAGTATCTTTATATAGGGTCCTTAGTTAGAAAAACTTGCATTAGGAAGCATATAGGATTTAGATTGCATGGAAAACAGGGGCATAATTCATTGTCTGGCTCGCCTCGCGAGCATGAGTTCGCCCCGCTAGACAGAGACCCCATTTCTGGGAAGTCTCTGTCTCGCCGCGCGGGTAGCTGTTAGCCCCGTGAGACAGAGAGACCAAAAACAGAGGTCCTCTGTTTCACCCCGCTAGGTAACCCTTGCCTCGCGAAGGGGATGTTTTCTAATAAATAAATAAATAAATAAATAAATTATTATTAATTGGTTTTGTTGCCTCGGTTCGTCTGGCTTGCTAATCCTAGGGACCAGGATCCTCATCCAGGAGGGGACGAATCCGAGGCAAAGATTTGATGATTTTTAGGTGGATGAAACTCCAAAAGAGGAGGCCACAAAGACTAGTGAGTTGGATGGAGAGGAAGAGAATGAAGAAAGGATGAGCACCAACGAAAGTTTGGTGTCCTTTCAGACCCCACGAGATAACAATTTCTAAACCTTGCTCTTTTTCTTTTCTGTTTCTTTTCTTTTTGCTAATTGGTCATGTACATAAATAAGTTGATAGAGTAGTGTTGGTAAGTTTTTGTCGATTGAATTGAATGAAACATTGGTGGAATGCATGAGTTGTTTGAAAAAGTTTTGATGAACCCCTCTTGACATTTTTAATGATGAATTCCTCTTATGAGAATTGAAAAATGAGCTTAGATTGGTTGTTGTGATGCATGATTTACAATAAGTTTGGGGTGAAGGGGTGCATGCTTAGGAATTGTATCTCGGTCAAACATTTTGCAAAAATATCCAGGTGAGAATTTGAGCCTCCATCATTGTTCTTAATTGAGTGTATCACATTAAGTTGTATTTTTCCCATATTTGCTTGAATCTCCTAATGGTTTGCATATCTATATGTTTTGCATCATATGATAAAGGCATGTTTTTCTTTGAATTAACTACTTGACCATAAATTGAACCAACCTTGATGAATGATTCCCTAGTTAGCCACATTAAGCCTTGAAGCCTATTGTTCTTGATGACCTTACATTACAAGCCCATTAATCCGGAAAACACCATGATTTCCCTATCCTAGGATTTAAGAGAGCATGGAATCTTTAGCTTGTGAGTATAGTTTTGGAACTAAGTTTGGGGTGGCTACAATGAGTCGTGAATCATAGTTGAGAAAAAGAAAGAAAAAGGTTGAAGCCAAAGGCTTGAAAAAAAAATGATTAAAATTACAAATATGCCAAAAAGGTTAATGTGAGAAAGAAAATATAACAAGGAAAAAGGTTGTAGCCACCTAGAGCAAAAAAGAAGTGAAAGTATGAGAGTGATCAACTGTTGTAATTGCCAATTTCATTCTCTCATTAATCCTAGTGACTAAGTCCCGATCCTTTGTATATCCTACCTCGAGCCAGGCCCCTTTACACCCTTGAAAAGACCTTTTGATGATGCATGCATATTTTTGTGGGAACTTTGTTGAGATGAAAATCAAATCTATGGAAAGTGCACTTAATGGTGAAATGAGTGAAAAAAATTCTCGACCTTCGAGAAATTGAGCAGAAGAGTTATTTACTAAATGCCCTTGTGAGGAATGCAAGTGTTTGAATTTGGCGATCTTCCTTTGTTTGTATTACTAGATCCTTGACTTTGAAGTAATGATTGCATTCATGTTAATCCTCTCTTTGTTCAAAATCGATGAATGTGGGATTGCTATAATGAATAATTGGGGGGGGGGGGGGGGGGGGACATTGAATTGAAAAATAATTTGATAACAAGTGCATGAAGCTGGTTAAATTCGATTTAGTCCATTGAACTTACCTTGTCTTGAGTCCTTTTTTATTTTTAGTTTGCTTGGGGACAAGCAAAGTTTAAGTTTGGGGTATTGATAACCCTCTATCTTATCTAGTTTTATAGCTAGAAATGATAAGGTTTTATGCTAACTAGAGCGATTGAACCTCGCTAATCACCCAAATTTGGCTTATTTTGTCCCTAAGCAGCATTTTTAGTCCCATAGAGAGTTTTTAGGAATTTCTGGTTATTTTGAGTCAATAAAGCATTAAAATGCTATTTTTTATTCCAGGTCAAAAGTGAAGCTCGAGGAAGCTAGGAAAAAATGAAGAAAACAAGCAAAAAGACAAAAATTGGCCATTCGCCTTGCGAACAGAAGCTCGCCTCTCGAGCCAGAGGAGCGGATTAAGCAGGAGCATGCAGCCATTTAGCCTCGCCTCGCTAGACAGACACAGGGAATTGAAGACCATTCACTCTTGCCTAGCGATCATTGTCTCACCTCGCGAAACATCCAAATTTGAACTAGCTCCAACTTAAGATTCGCCTTGAGAATCCCTGCTCGCCCCGCGAGCAAGCGCAGATCCCAAATATTATAAATAGCTTTTTTAGGCCAGAAGGATCAGTTTTTGAATTGTGGGTTGTAAACCTAGTTTGCTTAGAGCTGTGTAGTGTGTTTTATTTTAGTTTCTTTAAGGATGAATGCTTTCAACACTTTGATTGTTATTTTCGTCTCTATGAGGAACTAATCCTAATTCTAAGGGAACGATGAAGCCACCTTTGATGGCATAGTGAATTCAAGTAATATTTTCTTATTCCCTTGTCTCTTTTCTTGTTTCTTAATTTTGATTTGTTTGTGTTAATCATAAAGGCCCGTGGTTAACTGGTCTAGTGCGTTGATGCTAGCAGGCGATTCATACCTAGGACTTGAATTAATAACACTGTTTGAATATTGCTAGGCATAGAATATGAAAGCGGTGCAATCGTGATGAGTGTGATTACACATCATATTTCATTGACATTTTGCATACATTTTCATATATTTTAGGCAATTTTAATTTGATTTTTGTTAGTTTTTACCTTGGAACGGGTAAGGCGGTTTTGTGGTGTTTGTGTACAGGAATTGAGGATTAAAATGCTCAAGATTAACCATGATGGAGCTTGCATGAAGATAGATCTTGAAAATCAAGAAAATGAACCAAACAGAGTCCATCACGGCCTAGTCGTGACAGCCATCACGGCCATGATCGAGTAGAGCTGAAAAGAAAGAATGGAAAAGTCAGAGCTGGTCACGGCCTAGCCGTGGTGCCCATCACGGCCGTGACATGTCAGCTGAACCAGACCCTCGCAGGCAGAACTGATCACGGCTAGGCCGTGATGGTGGTCACGGCCGTTACAGACCAACCAGCGAAGCAATCTCCAAGTCAAAATCCGTCACGGCCTAGCCGTGACAGGTATCACGGTCGTGACGCACAATATTTGGATTTTAAAAACTGATTTGATATGATTATTGTAATTGCTTGGGATTCAAGTTACCCTACCTTATAAATAGGACCAAAAGGCTCGAAAATAGAGGACTTGGGCTGCTACCTTAGGCAAAAACTAGGAACTCTCTTCTCCAATTTCTTCTTCTCTCTTAGGTTTTCTTTTATGCTACTGTTAATCAAGCTTGCCATGACCATGGCAATGCTTGAGTAGTCTTTTTGTTTCTAGGGGTCGGGGCTATGCCCAAGATTTGTTTTATGCTATGAATTGACGCTTTACTTTTTGTCAATTTCAATTTACTTTCGATTTGATTCCTATTACATGAATTACTTGTGAATCTGGTGTGCACTTATTTGCATGTCATAGATACTCTAAGGAGGAACCTAGCGGTGAACTTAGGTATCAGATCAATAGGAATCAAACTTAGGACTTAAATCACGAGTCAGAAGCGGTCCTTCGAGGGTTCACGAATTGTCACAAAATTTAAACGGTTCAATTTAAATTCAATTACCACGAGAGTAGGGGTTGGTTTAATTGGGTATGATTTTCGTAACCAGAGAGGGAGCATTAACTTATTAAGGATAAATTCTCCTTCAAGGCAATTTTGATAATTAACAAGGGGTAGTCAATTTGGTAACATGAACAATCTTGTTGGCAACCCAATTCCTGAAAATCTCTTTTTCATATTTAAAATCCCAAAAATATTTTATTTATTTTATTGATTCTTTTATTTTCTTGAAATCTATTCACACTTATTTCTTAATCTAAAACAATTGTTTAATTCGTGAAGTGGTACTTTGTTTCCCAATCCCTGAGTTCGATACTCGGTTTCTCACCGTTTTATTATTACTTGCTTCGATCCGGTACGCTTGTCGGAGCCCATCAAGTTTTTGGCGCCGTTGCCAGGGACTGTGCTTTCTTGAATCTCAATTTAATTTTTAAATTCATTCTTCTGGACCTTTTTTTTATCTTTTATTTTAAATTTTCTCTTTTTTTCTTCATTTATCACTTTTTCCTTTTTAGTATCTCTCTCTCTCTCTCTTTGTAGGTGTTTTTCTCTTTTATGCAAAGATCCCTAAGTCTTGGAAACCTTATTGAGGCTGACCCCGAAATCGAAAGGACCTTTCATAGACGTAGGAGACTACAAAGAGAGAGGGAGAGGTTGATCCCCATTCCACTCATGGCGAATCTACCGGATACAAAACCACTGAAGGACTACGCTGCCCCAAATGCTAGGGGTTTGCGAACCGGGATTGCTAGGCCCGAAATCGAGGCGGAGAACTACATTATACCGCCTATGCTAATTAGCATGATTAGGCAACATCAATTCGGAGGATTACCCTCGGAGGACCCGACTGATCATGTGGAGACATTCTTGGAGTTCACTGATGCAATTAGAATTCATGGTTCCTCGATTGATGCTATACGCTTGAGGTTATTCCCCTCCTCTCTTACTGGAAAGGCAAGAGCTTGGCTGAAGCAAGTGCCCGCTAATACCTTGTCAACGTGGGACCAACTGGAGCAAGCATTCTTGGAGAAATTCTTCCCTCCATCCAAGACTGCTTACTGTTGTGACTCCGGCAAGTGTACCGGGTCGTCGCAAGTAATAAAAATAAACACGGCAAGTAATTACCGAGGTCGAACTCAAGGATTGGGATACCAATTCGACTAATCCGCGGGAAGTCAGATACGTTCGGTCAAGTTACGGAAGAAGGTGGTTGAGAGAGAAGATTAATAGCGAAATTCAACTAACAATCTAAATAAACTAATTAACTAAAAATCAGAAAACTAAAATGTCCAAGGTCACAAATCCACCTACCCAATATGTACACCCAAGTGATGATGAATTCCTCCCTAGGTTCAATTACAATGTCAACCGGGACCCCTAAATTCTCCTAAATCCACTTCCGTGCTCATTAGGACGTATTCGATGATTTGAGTTAATTACTTGCTAGGTCTCTTAACCCTAATCTCGAATTCTGTTAATTCGTGTTCCCTATAAGGTCGCACCGATCTCCTACTCACTCTCGTGCAATATTCGATCGATGATTCTAATTCAAGTTTCAAACGTGAATCGCTGACTAAGCCTCATCAACGTTAACAAGTTAATCACGCAACATGTATGATCAACACATTCAAATCAGAATTAGAAAACAAGAATTGAATTAAAGGAGAAAAACATACATCATATCGGATCTACACTGCCATGGGTGGCTTCATCGTTCCCTAGGACGAGGGGGATTAGTTCCTCATGCTCATGGACAAGCAATCGGAATTCATCCTAAGCCTAAGAATTAAGAGAAAAGAAAAGGAGAAGAAATCCCAGAATAAGGGTTACAAAAGGTCTCTGAAAATTCTGATCCAAAAAGTTTTTTTTTTCTGTTCTGATCTGCTCTATTTATAAGGAGGCCACACGTCACGGCCGTGATGGCCATCACGGCCAGGCCGTGACAGCTTCTGCTTCTGGCGCACTTCTGATATTTGAACATTCGCGACGCGAAGGATGTCTCGCGACGCGAGTCTTCTTGTCACGGCCCGTGATGTCAATCACGACCAGGCCGTGATGTTCTCTACCTTGTGTGGATTTTAGGTCACGGCCGTGATATACATCACGGCTAGGCCGTGATATACATCACGGCTAGGCCGTGATGGTCTCTAACTTGTATGGCTTTTAGGTCACGGCCGTGATATACATCACGGCTAGGCCGTGATATACATCACGGCTAGGCCGTGATGGTCTCTGATTCTGGTACTTTTCTGGAGTTCACACACTCGCGACGCGAAGAACGTCTCGCGACGCGAACCTTCCTGTCACGGCCCGTGATGTCAATCACGGCTAGGCCGTGATGGTCTCTGTCTTCCCAGATCTTCAAACTATCGCGGGGCGAGCCTCCTCTCGCGGGGCGAAAATCCCCAGAATGGCAATCTCCACTATTTGTTGACTTTCCTTAATTCTTAGAGCCTCACTTATGGACCTGAAAACAACACAAGCAACCACAAGCGTAATTCTCTCCAAAATAACCTAAAAACTACACAAAAGACGCAAAACGAGTCAAAGTCCAACTTAGGAACAAAACAAGGCAAATTTGGGCGAAAACGAGAGTAAACTCGAATAAATTGGCACATAAACCCTAGTTTATCTAGTCTTAAAACTAGATAAGCCAGAGGCTTATCAAAATACCCCAAACTTAAACCTTGCTTGTCCCCAAGCAAGCTTAAAACTCAAAAACGACTCAAGACTTGGCAAGCCTAAAGATCTAATCAATTTCGCACAAATTTCATGCGACTTTACAAAACAGTTTTTCTTCTTTGATTCCCCCCCTTTTTTCATCAATGTAGTCCCCACATTCATCTACTTTAAACAATTGAGAAATTATCATTCATGCCATCATTACTCTAAGTTGAGGCTCAAAGATACACACAAAGGAAGATCACCTATTTCAAACAATTGCCTTCCTCACAAGGGCATTTAGTATTTCACTCATTCGCTCAAGTTTGTCTAGGCTTTCAACTTTTTCACTCAATTTCACTTATCAAGAGCACTTCCCATGAATTTGATTTTCATCTCAAACATAGTTCCCACGAAAACATGCATGCAACATCAAAAGGTCTTTTAAAGGTTGTAATGGGGCCTGGCTGAGGGTAGGATAATCAAGGATATTTAGGCTTAAGTCTCTAGGAACTAAGAGAGCATGAGCATTAAACACATTTTTCCACTCAAATTCCTTTCTTTCCATTTTTCATTTTGGCTCGGGTGACTACAACCTTTTCCTTGATATTATTTTTGTTTTGCCCCTTTTCTTTTGGCAATTTTTTTGTTTTCTTCTTTTCTTTTCTTTTCTTTTTGCCTTGGGTCAACCTTTATTTTCTTTTTCTCATCCCAATATGACACATACTTTGTAGCCACCCCAAACTTAGTTTCTCACAACCTTTCTCTTGCTCATTTCCATGCTCTCCTAATCCTAAGATTGGGTTAACATGGTTTTTCAGATTTTGGCTCGTAATGTAGGGTCATCAAGAAACAATAGGTCAATTGGGCTCAATTTGGCTAACTAGGGAACATGCATTAGGGATGGTTCTTTTCAGGCCAAGTAGTTATTCAAAGAAAATTGCCTAAATCATTTGATGCAACACATAATCATGCAAACCATATAGAGATTCAAGCAAATTCGGGAAAGTGCAACTTAACAGTGATTCACACATTCAAAAACAGAGTTGGAGGCTCAAATCCTCACCTGGACATTTTGCAAATTGTTTGACCGAGATACGATTCCTAGTGTGTGCACCTCCTCACCCCAAACTTGTCATAAATCAAGTAATCACAATAAAATTCTCAAGGTTCAATTTTCAATTTTTAAGTGGGGATCAACTTTTCTATTATTAGAACCTAGGGGGAAATCATCAATGGTCAAATAATTCATGCAATCAATCTACGCTCAATCTAATCAAAATCCAACAAGCTTGCCGACACACTATTCATACAAAAACTCTTGATCTTCTCAAATTATTCAAGAGTGACAAACAAAAACAAAAACAAAAACAAACAAAACAAAAGTTAAGAGAAGAGAAGGATACCTAGCTTGGGTTGCCTCCCAAGAAGCGCTTGTTTAACGTCCCGAGCCTGACTTATTACGAAGCATCCACCTGGATCCCATAGTCTGTGGTACAGAGGCCAAGGGACGCTCATCATATCAAATCCTCCACCCGGATCAAATGGTAATTGGAGTGGAGATCGTAGCATCAATATGACCTTATCATCCACTCCACCCAGCCAGTGTGTGAAAACTCCATTGACCTCCGTACTGATGAACTCACTTCCTCTCGGGCCAAATGGTGTCTTCACGAGGAAGTGTGCCAGACGAGTGGGAGGGTCTAACTTACCCATGTCCACACATGCATGTAAGCCAACATAGTTATCCAATGGAGAAATTTTCGGTTGCTTGGCAAACAGTGTGGAATCCACTACCACTTCGTCTTCATTTTGATCTATCCCCAAAACCAGATTTTCTTCAAATTGGGCTTCATGTGACTCTTGTACTAACTGCTTGCAAATCTCCTCAGCTTGCGCTTTGAAATTCTGCATCACAGTTTCGATACTGTCACAGTTGGCTCTTGCCTTGGCCTCAGAGGTGGATAGCTCCTGGGAATATTGTTCTAGAGCAGCTCTCAACGGTGTTTGCTCATTCCATTCCCATTCCTCCTCATGCTTCATGATTATATTATAAGCTTGTGCATGAGGGCAATTACGTCCCCAGCGCCAGTGATCTCCCAGGGATATATTAGGCCCAAAGTCATATTTTGTAACACCGTCCAAGGCTGGAAAATAAACAGTCTCCATGATTCGCAATCTGCCTTGAAAGGGTACCTCGCATACAAAACAGGGCCAAGACCAAGTGGGATCAAGAAATAGAGGATAATAATAGAAATTAAAAATAAAAATAAAAGTAACTTAACCAAATAATCAAACTTCCCTAAAATCAGAAAAATTGGTTGTGCCAATCCCCGGCAACGGCGCCAAAAACTTGTTGTGACTCCGGCAAGTGTACCGGGTCGTCGCAAGTAATAAAAATAAACACGGCAAGTAATTACCATGGTCGAACTCAAGGATTGGGATACCAATTCGACTAATCCGCGGGAAGTCAGATACGTTCGGTCAAGTTACGGAAGAAGGTGGTTGAGAGAGAAGATTAACAGCGAAATTCAACTAACAATCTAAATAAACTAATTAACTAAAAATCAGAAAACTAAAATGTCCAAGGTCACAAATCCACCTACCCAATATGTACACCCAAGTGATGATGAATTCCTCCCTAGGTTCAATTACAATGTCAACCGGGACCCCTAAATTCTCCTAAATCCACTTCCGTGCTCATTAGGACGTATTCGATGATTTGAGTTAATTACTTGCTAGGTCTCTTAACCCTAATCTCGAATTCTGTTAATTCGTGTTCCCTATAAGGTCGCACCGATCTCCTACTCACTCTCGTGCAATATTCGATCGATGATTCTAATTCAAGTTCTAAACGTGAATCGCTGACTAAGCCTCATCAACGTTAACAAGTTAATCACGCAACATGTATGATCAACACATTCAAATCAGAATTAGAAAACAAGAATTGAATTAAAGGAGAAAAACATACATCATATCGGATCTACACTGTCATGGGTGGCTTCATCGTTCCCTAGGACGAGGGGGATTAGTTCCTCATGCTCATGGACAAGCAATCGGAATTCATCCTAAGCCTAAGAATTAAGAGTAAAGAAAAGGAGAAGAAATCCCAGAATAAGGGTTACAAAAGGTCTCTGAAAATTCTGATCCAAAAAGTTTTTTTTTCTGTTCTGATCTGCTCTATTTATAAGGAGGCCACGCGTCACGGCCGTGATGGCCATCAAGGATCACGGTCGTGACGGCTTCTGCTTCTGGCGCACTTCTGAGATTTGAACATTCGCGACGCGAAGGATGTCTCGCGACGCGAGTCTTCTTGTCACGGCCCGTGATGTCAATCACGGCCAGGCCGTGATGTTCTCTGCCTTGTGTGGATTTTAGGTCACGGCCGTGATATACATCACGGCTAGGCCGTGATGGTCTCTGACTTGTATGGCTTTTAGGTCACGGCCGTGATATACATCACGGCTAGGCCGTGATGGTCTCTGATTCTGGTACTTTTCTGGAGTTCACACACTCGCGACGCGAAGAACGTCTCGCGACGCGAACCTTCCTGTCACGGCCCGTGATGTCAATCACGGCTAGGCCGTGATGGTCTCTGTCTTCCCAGATCTTCAAACTATCGCGGGGCGAGCCTCCTCTCGCGGGGCGAGAATCCCCAGAATGGCAATCTCCACTATTTGTTGACTTTCCTTAATTCTTAGAGCCTCACTTATGGACCTGAAAACAACACAAGCAACCACAAGCGTAATTCTCTCCAAAATAACCTAAAAACTACACAAAAGACGCAAAACGAGTCAAAGTCCAACTTAGGAACAAAACAAGGCAAATTTGGGCGAAAACGAGAGTAAACTCGAATAAATTGGCACATAAACCCTAGTTTATCTAGTCTTAAAACTAGATAAGCCAGAGGCTTATCACTTACCTACAAACTCAGATCACCGGCTTCTTCCAAAAGGACGGAGAATGCTTATCCGAAGCTTGGGATTGCTACAAGGGATTGCTAGAGTCTTGCCCACATCATGGACTCGAGAGGTGGCTATTAATGCATACCATCTACAACGGATTGGATTACTCTTCGAAGGTGTCACTTGACTCCGCAGTTGGTGGAGCCTTTACGAATAGACCTCTGACCGAAGCATTCAACATCATTGAAAACGTAGCCACCAACCATCACCAATGGGGTTCGGAAAGAGGTAATAACCCGAAAAAGATTTCAGGGGGTAAGTTTGAAATGAATAGCACTGATCTAATTATGTCTAAAATTGACTCACTGAATAAACGCTTTGATAAGCTTGAAAAGGCTAATGTGAGTTCAATAGGTGCTACTAATGTTGTTTGTGAGATTTGTGGAATGTAGGGACATGACATAATGGAGTACCCACATGGTATTGCTCCTAGATCCGGTGCTTCGGGGGAACAAGTGAACTCTTGTCACAATTTCTATGACAAGAAACCGAAGTTGCCAAACTATGTTCCCCCAAATTCTTACAACCAAGGAAGGAAGAATAACCCTTACCTCTCCTACGGGAACTACAACAACACGTTGAACCACAAATTCCAGGAAGGCCAAGGTAATAGGAAACCCGCATCGGGGTATCCTCAGGTTCAAAAGTCTAAAATTGAGTCTCTTTTTGAAAATTTTGTTGAAACTCAAACAAAACAAAATGAAGAGTTTAGGCAACAAGGTAGGGCAGTCAATGAGGCAATAAAAGAGTTAGCATCTAAGATAGATAACTTAGCCATCCATAATAATATGTTTGAATCTCAGATTGCCCAACAAGCTAGTACATATACCAGAACTAAGGGTACATTCCCAGGACAACCCGAAGTTAATCCCAATGAGCACTGTAATGCTATATACTTACGGGATGATAAGCTTGGGGTAGTTGAGAAGGATGTGGAATATGAGGAGGACATGAGCGAAGATGAAGAGATAGAGCCAAAGTATGTCCCTCCACCACCTTACCAACCCCCAATACCTTTCCCACAAAGGTTGGTCAAGAAAAAGCAAGTAGAAAAAGAAACTAAGAGCTTAATTGAGGAGCATGATGCCATGATAAAAACTAATTTGCCTCATAAACTAAAAGATCCAGGAAGTTTCTCCATTGCTTGCTTAATTGGAGAATTAAAAATAGATCAAGCCTTATGTGACTTAGGGGCTAGTGCGAGTTTGATGCCGCCAACTATCTTTGAGAGGTTAGGAACCAAGAAATTGAGTCCATCCGAATCCTCTTTACAATTTGAGAATGGCTCAACTAAAACTCCTCTAGGTATACTAGAGAATGTTCCTGTAAAGGTAGGAAAATTTTTCATTCCTACCGATTTCATGGTGTTGGATATGAACGGGAATTCTAAATTCCCTATCATTCTGGGAAGGTCATTCTTGGCCACAGCTGGAGCAATAATAGATGTAAAGAATGGCAAGCTCTCTCTGAATGTAGAGGAAGGTAGGGTAGATTTTGATTTGACTAACTCATATAACAACCCTCCTTTTGAGAGTCATATGTGCAGGATCGAGATAATGCCTCCAGAGGTGAAGGAAGAACCTAATATGAAAGCGACTCCCAAACTTTGCATGACGAATGATGCACCAAATAATGATGAAATGGGAGTTGCTCATCATGTGGAGTTAGAATTTCCGCCTGGAGGAAGTAAGGCCATGAAACTCAGAGTGAAGAGAGCAAAGCGAAAGCGCAATTGGCCATATGAACAAAATCGGCTCTTTGAAGGACTTTCATGGAAGAGAGGTGTTCTTGCACTTCCAAGCCCAACCGACCCCGGTTGATTTAAAGAAGTATGGTCAAGCTTAAGACCGTAAATAAGCGCTTCTTGGGAGGCAACCCAAGTTTCCTTTCCCTTTTCCATTTGTTTTTGAATTTTGTTTTTGAATAATTTGAGAAGATTAGATAAGAAAGATCACTAATTGATGGCTTTGCCAAGTATTTTCAGGTTATGAAAGCAGTAAGAGCAAAAAGGCAAAGAAAAATAAAGTCAGAAGTCATCACACCCAAGTCGTGACGGTGGTCACGGTCGTGATTAGCTAACCAAAGAAGATCAGAAAGGATCACGGCCCAGCCGTGATATCCATCACGGTCATGATGAGAAGGACCCTGAAGATCAGAATGTATCACGGCCTAGCCGTGATGGAATTCACGACCGTGAGAGGCCAGCTCCTATAGACCAGAATTGATCACGGCCTAGCCGTGATGAACATCATGGCCGTGACACATTTTCCATCATCTCTTTGACTGGCATGTGATCCAGCACCCTCTACCACCTAGGTGAGTTGTTCCATTTTTATCATCTCTCTGACTTGATTATTTACATTGGGGACAATGTAAGTTTTTAAGCTTGGGGTAGGGGTATTTTTGCAATTTTTTGCATTTTTTCATTTTTCATGTTGCATTCATATAGGCATAGTTTTGCAAGATCACATGATTAGATTGCCCTTTGCTTACAGTTTCCATCCAATTGTGAGAACTTGGTGCCAAATGAATTAAGATAGTGAATTTTTGAACCCAATTTATGTATTCTTGTGATATGCTAAAAATGAGGAATGCTTGAGATGATCTTTTTATAGTTGATAATTAGCATGTGGTTCCTTGGATTTGTATTTCTCATTGATTTCAAACAACTAAATGTGAGATTTTTGAGCCTAAAAGGGGTACTCATTAAATCTACCCCATTCTTTGTGATTGAGTGTTTTATTCCTCTTGGATTGTATTCTCTAGAACTTGACTTGAAACCGTTTCGAAACTTAAAAATTTTTTAAAACATATTTGAAAATGATTGAGGCACTAGGTATTTTTCTGGCCTTCTGAGCTTTGATTGATTAAATGCTACCCCTTAGTTGCCCAGTTTTGAGCCTAAAAGAATAAAATACTTTTCTTGGTACCTTGAAATATTTTGATGAATGATGCTTGGTATGACACCTTTTGAAGTATTGCAAAAAGGGTAAAAAGATAGTTTGAAAAATAAATTGTGGATGAGAAAGTTAGAAAAATATTTCTCTTAAGTTGAAAATCTCCCCTTCTCCAAATAAATAAAATTAAATTAAAAAAAAATGGAGAAGGGGATGAGAAAAATAAAGTGAGAAATAATTGTGAACACCCATTTTTGTCCACATTTTATTCTAATTCTCATGATTTTGTGCTTCAAGGAGACTAATAATAATAGTGAAGAGAGAAGGAAGAAAAGAAAATAATAAAGAAAGGAGGGGGCTCATAATTAACTTGCTGTTGGACGGATTGGTCCCGTCCATTGCATTGGACTTGCCGTTGGACGTAGTCGAGTCCGTTGCACTTGCTGTTGGACGCGGTCCAGGCCAGTCCATTGCATTGGACTTGTTGTTGGACGCGGTCCAGGCCAATCCATTGTTTTGGACTTGTTGTTGGACGCGGTCCAGTCCAGTCCAGTCCATTGCGCTTGCTGCTGGACGGGGTGGTCCCGTCCATTGCTTTGCACTTGCTGTTGGACGGATTGGTCCCGTCCATTGCATTGGACTTGCTGTTGGACGCAGTCCAGTCCGTTGCACTTGCTGTAGGACGGGGTGGTCCCGTCCATTGCATAAGAATTGTTGTTGGACGTGGTCCAGTCCAATCCATTGCTTTGGACTTGTTGTTGGACGCGGTCCAGTCCAGTCCATTACACTTACTGCTGGACGGGGTGGTCGTGTCCATTGCTTTGCACTTGCTGTTGGACGGGGTGGTCCCGTCCATTGCTTTGCACTTGCTGTTGGACGGGGTGGTCCCGTCCATTGCATAGGACTTGTTGTTGGACACGGTCCAGTCCAGTCCAATACACTTACTGCTGGACTGGGTGGTCCCGTCCATTGCTTTTCACTTGTTGTTGGACGGGGTGGTCCCGTCCATTCCAATGCATTTGCCTTTGAACGCGTCCAACCCATTGCATTGTATTTTATGTGAACGCGTCTGGTCCATTTACGATGCATTTGCTGTTGAACGCGTCCAGTCCAATACATTTAATTTTCTATTGGACGAAGAGTTTCCTTCCATTGCATGTTTAAATTTCTGCTGGACTAGGAGGTCCGTCCCGTGTATATCTACTTTTGCATATCTAAGTTTCTGTTGGACGCAGAGACTCCGTCCACTACAATTTTATTTTCAGGCTGGAGGCTAAAGAATAAAGTAATAAAAAGGAAAAGATAATGAAGTAAGGACGAAGAAAAGAAGAAGAAAAGGACAGTCAACAAAAAAGGAAAGGAGATTGAGTTGCTTCTCCTAACCCTAAAAAACCCTATTTTACACATCAGACAATACCTCTTTTCCTCCACTATCCATTGGTCCTTCTTCTTCCTCATCTCCTCCCTCGTTTTGACCTAGAAACCCCACTCCTAACCCTAAAATCCCTATTTTACACATTAGACAAGACCTCTTTTCCTCCTCTACCCATTGGTCCTTCTTCTTCCTCATCTCCTTCTCTCTTCAAACACGCAACCTTCACATCAAATCACCTCCTTTCTGTTGCTCGCGCTGCCCCCATCAAACACGCCATTGCTGCTCAGAACCACCCAAGCCTTGGATTACGTGAAGACCAACCTTGAAGCCACGGGGTAAGAAGAAGCATGAAGCCCTCTCCTCCATCTATAAAAAGGGAGGCTTTTTCTGGATTTCGGGAGGACAAATTTTTTAGAGGAGATTTTGGGGAGAGAAGATTTCCTTTTGGGGAGAGAATGAAAAATCAGAGAGGAGATAGAGAGGAAAGATACAAAGGGAGAGGGAGAGAAGAGAGATTTGATCTAAAATTTTCTTGGTGAAGAAAATAGATTAGAAATCTGATCTTTTCTCTTCCCTGTTGTTAGAGTGGTTAAGAAGGAAGAGTTAAAAAAAGTCAGTGAGATTAAAATGTAAAGGTCTTGATCTTGAGATCTTACCACTGGGAGGAAATAAAGTCATTATTATTCTGCTCTCATTTGGTAATCCTTGTTCTCTTTGTTGATATTATTCATAAGCTTCTCTTGACAATCTTATTCTTTTGTACCCCTTGTTCACTGAATAAGTTAGTAAAAAGTTTCATTTCTACGTTCCATTTCTGTCCCATTTTCAAGAGGCAAAATTATTTATTTTACATAAAAATAGAGAATGATCACTTGATTAAAACAATCTTATTTCTTGGGTTGCCCTATGACAAGTGTCATGTTCAACCCTTCAGCCTTTGAAGTTGCTCTGTGGACTTACGCGCCATGTTCAACCTCACATAGGTTCAATCAAAAATTTATCAACTAAAGATGTTTCCTTCTTGAGAGACATTTTTTTATGGGGTAAAACAAATATCTTCAATGTTATTAATAATTTACATAACTAATTTCGGGTAACCTTTCATGGATGTTCTAGGGTGCCGTGGGGTTAATTCTCCATGCCTTCCCTAGACATAATCGACTCCCGAACCCAAAGCTCTTTCTAAAAGGGGTTTTCCAACTTTCCTGAAATCAAATAAAGTTGGTAGCGACTCCTTGTTTTCTATCTAAAAGGAAAGACAAGTTCTTTTTCTTAGGATCGCTACAATAATAAAAATAAAAATAAAAATGGAAAAGTGAACTAAAGCCCAAAAATGTATTTTAGAAGGTTGGCATGCTTTGCATTGTTTGATATTTTGTTTAGCCTTCTTGAATTTTCCTTTTCTTGATTTCCCCACCTAACAATTAATCCCATGGCCCCATTACAACCAAAATAAAAGACCTCATGATTCTTATGTGTTTTCATTAATAAAGTAGAGATTTGGTTAATAGTCAAGCTTGTGGTAGGGTACCTTCCTTGAGGAAATTGAGCGAATTGTCAAATGTTCCTAAACATTTGAGTGAGGTGAGAAGAGTGCCCGAATTAGTGAGAGGTATGAATTTAGAAAACCTAAGCTTCTAATTGGACTTGAAATTGATTGTCTCTTGGGTACTTATTTGAATATGCCTGTTACTTGGATTAGTTACTTGGGTTCTTGTTTCACTATCCATGCTCTGATTGTTTATATTTTCTGGCCTTAGTGATTGCTTGAGGATAAGCAAAATCTTAAGCTTGGGGTAGTTTGATGAGTGTGATTACACATCATATTCCATTGACATTTTGCATGCATTTTCATATAGTTTAGGGAATTTTAATTTGATTTTTGTTAGTTTTTACCTTGGAACGCGTAAGGCGGGTTTGTGGTGTTTGTGTGCAGGAATTGATGATTAAAGTGCTCAAGATTAACCATGATGGAGCTTGCATGAAGATGGAGCTTGAAAAGCAAGAAAATGAGCCAAACAGAGCCCATCACGGCCTAGCCGTGATAGCCATCACGGCCATGATCGAGTAGAGCTGAAAAGAAAGAATGGAAAAGTCAGAGCTGGTCATGGCCTGGCCGTGATGCCCATCATGACCGTGACATGTCAGCTGAACCAGACCCTCACAGGCAGAACTGATCACGGCTAGGCCGTGATGGTGGTCACGACCGTTACAGACCAACCAGCGAAGCAATCTCCAAGTCAGAATCCGTCACGGCCTAGCCGTGACAGGCATCACGGTCGTGACGCGCAATATTTGGATTTTAAAAACTGATTTGATCTGATTATTGTAATTGTTTGGGATTCAAGTTACCCTACCTTATAAATAGGACCTAGAGGCTCGAAAATAGAGGACTTAGGCTGCCACCTTAGGCAAAAACTAGGATTTCTCTTCTTCTCCAATTTCTTCTTCTCTCTTAGGTTTTCTTTTATGCTGTTGTTAATCAAGCTTGCCATGACCATGGCAATGCTTGAGTAGTCTTTTTGTTTCAAGGGGTTGGGGCTATGCCCAAGATTTGTTTTATGCTATGAATTGACGTTTTACTTTTTGTCAATTTCAATTTGCTTTTGATTTAATTCCTATTGCATGAATTACTTGTGAATCTGGTGCGCACTTATTTGCATGTCATAGATACTCTAAGGAGGAACCTAGCGGTGAACTTAGGTATCGGATCTATAAGAATCAAACTTAGGACTTAAATCACGAGAGTTAGAAGCGGTCCTTCGAGGGTTCACGAATTGTCACAAAAATTAAAGGGTTCAATTTAAATTCAATTACCACGAGAGTAGGAGTTGGTTTAATTGGGTATGATTTTCGTAACCAGAGAGGGAGCATTAACTTATTAAGGATAAATTCACCTTCAAGGCAATTTTGATAATTAACAAGGGGTAGTCAATTTGGTAACATGAACAATCTTGTTGGCAACCCAATTCCTGGAAATCTCTTTTTCATATTTAAAATCCCAAAAATATTTTATTTATTTTATTGTTTCTTTTATTTTGTTGAAATCTATTCACACTTATTTCTTAATCTAAAACAGTTGTTTAATTTGTGAAGTGGTACTTGGTTTCCCAATCCCTGAGTTCGATACTCGGTTTCTCACCATTTTATTAATACTTGCTTCGATCCGGTATGCTTGCCGGAGCCCGCCAAGAACTTAAAGAATCTAATTGTGAGTTGAATATATTGGCAGATTGACAACTTCAATCTTAGATATTTCCTTTTGAAAATCGACAGTGACATTAGGATAATTGAGGGTTTCTAGTTGACAAAGAAATTAAATTGAACATAGGGATAAGGAGATAAACGCTTGGGTAACATGCTTGATAGGGTAGGTGGATTCGTGACCTTAGAACCTTAGCCATAATCAAATCTCATCACAATCTTTTAGCATCTTTATTAATTTTTTTGATTTAATCTTTAATTTAATTTTCTATCTCTTCATAACTACTTCCCTTTGACTTGATCAATGCTTTGAATTTCCTTATTAAATTGGTTAAATTGTTCTTCCAATCCTTGTGTTCGACCTCGGTATTTACTTACTGTGTTTTATTACTTGCAACGAAACGGTATACTTGTCGGTTCCTCAACACATGTCTTTGGACGCGCGATTTTAACTAAGTAAGAAAACAGGTTGTCTACTGATGTTGTGTCTAGTTAACTTCTTGGCTAGAGTCAAGTATTTGGACATGCTATTTTACTGAGAGTTATTAATTTTTCTCGTCTACTACTTATTTCACACATAAACTTAGACACTCATCTAGTGTTTCTTAAATTAGCCAATTTTAATACCTCGTCCAGTGATAACTGATGAACCTTTGGTTCATCTAATTTTATGACTAGAAAGACCTCAATTTTGATACCAATTGCACGAGTTCATTCTCGTTTTAGCCTAAATTTGAATTTAATTGTTCACAAGCAATACTTTTGAGTCTTAGGAATGATTTGTAGTAATTTTTTCTATTTTCTAGTCAAAATAAAGCATTTAATGCTACTTTTAAATTTCAGGTTAAAAGTCAAGCTCTGGGAAACTTGGATTAAATGAAGAAAACAAGCAAATGGAATTTTCGAGGTCTCGGCTCGCCCCGCGAGCTAGAACTGAAGCTGAGCAAGAATTTGGAAGTCTTTTGGTCCTTCCCCGCGAGAAAGACGCAGGATTCTGAAGGCTTTTCGGTCTCACCCCGTCAGACACGCCTCGCACGCCCCGCGAGGATTCAAACTCAGAATGGAGCCAATTTTAAGTGCTCGCCCCGCGAGCACCTATTCGTCCCACGAGCGACTGCAGAACCAGACTTCTATGAATAGCTTGTTTTTGTGCGAATTTTAGCATCCGATCCTAGTTTTTTGTGAGATACATCTCGTTTAGGTTTACATACTCTTTTACTGTTTTTTTCATGTTTTCTATTGAATTGATGATGTTGAAGAACGCTATGAGGAACTAATCCTCTTTCTAAGGGAACGATGAAGCCACCTTTGATGGCATAGTGAATTTAAGTAATATTTTCTTATTCCCTTATTTCTTCTCTTGTTTCTTAATTATGTTTTGTTTGTGTTAAACATAAAGGTCCATGGTTAACTAGTCTAGTGCGTTGATGCTGACAGGCGATTCGTACTTACGACTTGAATTAAGAACACCATTTGAATATTTCTAGGCATAGAATAGGAAAGCGGTGCAATCGTTATAGGGAACCATGAACTTAAAGAATCTAATTGTGAATTGAATATATTGGCAGATTAACAATTTGCAATTGTAGATATTTCCTTTTGAAAATTGGCAGTGACATTAGGATAATTGAGGGTTCCTGGTTGACAAAGAAATTGAACATAGGGATAAGAAGATAAACGCTTGGGTAACTTGCTTGATAGGGTAGGTGGATTCGCAACCTTAGAGCTTTAGCCATTAATCAAATCTCATCGTAATCTTTTAACATCTTTACTTTATTGATTTTGATATCTCTTTTGACTTAATTTTCTCTCTCTTCTCAACCACTTGTTATTGACTTGGTCAACGTTTGAAATTATTTGATAAATCGGTTGAATTGGTCTCCCAATCCTTGTGTTCGACATTGGTATTTACTTACCGTGTTTTATTACTTGCAACGAATTGGTACACTTGCCGGATTCACAACAAGTTTTTGGCGCCGTTGCCGAGAATTGGCACAACCAATTTTCCTAAATTTTAGGAAAATTCAAAATTTTGATTAAGCATTTTTTTTCTCTTTTTAAATTTATGCAATTTTTATCTATTTCAACTTCTTTGATCCACTTAGTCTTTGCTTGTTTTTGTGTATGCGAGGTACCGTTCCACCGGAAGACTTGTTATACGACCCAGAGATTGTCAAGACTGAGAAACGATTGAGGAAGGAACTAAGAGAGCAAATGAGGCTTGAAGCAATCCAACCCATCAATCTTGAAGGGATGGCAGAAGAAGATCCTCCGGCTTACAAGCTTCTTTATGAGTACACTCTTCCTAACTTGGAGGATTGTACATCTACTATTGTGAGGCCTTCCATCACGACCAATTCATTTGAAATCAACACATCGGTTCTTAACACGGTGCAAAAAAATCAATTTGATGGGAGTCCACACCAAGATCCTCGCAGATATATCTTTCACTTCTTGGAAATATGTGACTTCGCTAAATATACTGGAGTTTCAGAAGATGCATATCGCTTGCGTCTATTCCCCTTCTCTCTCCGGGATAGAGCACGTGATTGGTTGGATTTGAACTTAGATCGCGGAAGCATCACTACTTGGGGGGACATGGCTAAGAAATTCCTCACAAGGTTCTTTCCTCCTCAAAGAGCGACACAACTGAAGATAGCAGTTACTTCCTTCAGGCAACATGAGGATGAGACTTACAATGAAGCTTGGGAAAGCTATAATGTGCTTTTGAGGAGATGTTCGTCTTCATTCTTTGACTTGGTATCAAAGGTTTAGTACTTCTTCAACGGTTTGAGAGGTCGCTACCAGATGAATTGTGATGCCGCAGCGGTTCTTTCTCTTGCAAGTCAGCGGAGGATGCATGGGATTTATTGGAGAAGATGTCAAGGAATGAGAACAACCGTAATATACATCAACCTACTAATGCACCTCTTCAAAATTCTTATGGACTTAGTTCAACGTCTATTGAAGCCATTCTTGAGCAGAACGCACTTCTGAAGAAGCAGAATGAAGCACTGACAAACAAGATGAAGGTGAACGCGGTAAGAGAGGGTTTGCCTCCGGGTTGTGTCTTTTGTCAAGGTGATCGTGATATTGCATATTGTCCTGGTAATTTTTATCAGGAGCATGTGGACTTATGTCACAACTTCTATGACACAGTGCCTCAACGCAATGATTATCCAAGGAATAGGCAGAATAACTACCATCATGGGCAGAATTGGAATGTAAGGAGAGATCATTCGGGTTTTTCCTGGAGCAACACTAGTGAAGGTTTGGCCGGTCAACAACAACATCAAAGGCCGAATTATGGGATTCACCAACACAACACCCAACAGACTCTCTCTCAACCCACCCAATTGCAAAATCACAGATGGTGGGAAGCAACCATGGAAATTGGCTATCGAAAAAACTAGTGCGGACTTTGAGAAATTAGCTAGTCATACTAGCACTGCCATTAAGAAGCTGACAATGCACATTGATACTTCCATTGATAAGATAGCAAATCACACAAGATCGGCAGTCCAACAATTGGAAACATTGGTAGCTCAGCTAGCGAAACAGATGAATAAGCGTCTTCCAGGAACCTTTCCGGGTAGCATAGAGAATAACCCCAAAGCCCATTGCAATGTCATATCCACTAGAAGTGGTAAAGTGTTGGAACCAAAGGGGAATCCCTTGGAGGCTAATGAAGGTGAAACTCCAGAACAACCACAAGAGGAGAAGGGGCAAGCTGACGAAGATGAGGTAGCTAGTAAAAAGGTGTCGGAGCAAGGTGGGAAATTGAAATTAGTGGATGAAGAATTCCGAAGAAAGAAGTGGGTTGAGCCCCAAGATCTCCCTTTCTTCATGAAGGTACCATATCCAGAGAGATTGAAGAAGCCTGTGCAAGACAAACAATATTCTAAGTTCCTTGATATCTTCCGCGAGCTTCAAATCAACATTCCTTTTACAGAAGCCTTGGAACAAATGCCATCTTATGCCAAGTTCGTTGGTCGCGCTGTCGCGCACGCGCCAAAAAGCTAGCGGTTTATAAAACTGTAGTTTAGGAGCGACAACTCGGATATCGTCTCATAAGGACTCTTGACTTGTTATTTACCACAAAAATCAGTTTTTTTTTTTTTTTGGGGGGGGTTGGATTTGAAAGCAATTAAGAAAACAAAGCAATGAAAACAGGGCAGTTCAAAGAGATTATCAAATAGCTAAAAACGATTAATCTACTGTTCTCGATTTCCCAACTATCATCGATTCATGTAAATTCCAAGCCCTAAGCAGATTCTAATCCCCTCCCGGTTGTAGCAACAATTTACAAGCGAAATCACTACTACAGATATATGTTCCTATTCCCGAATTAAGCAAACGGGGTTAAGCCCTTCGTGAACTAAGCGAACACGAATTGAACACACGTGAATTAAGCAAACGCGATTAAATATAGGAACATAACATCACCGAAAATAAATCAACACAACACTATACACTCCTGAATTAAGCAAACAGAAATATATAGCATAGCATTGAAAAGGGAAAAACATACAAAACAGGAATTACAAGAACCTGAAGTGTAGTGGAAATCGATTACAGTAGACCAATCTAAGAAAATTAGTTCTCCATGGATAAACGAAACACACAAAAAAAATGTAAAAACAATGGAGAAGCAAAAGTTCTTCCAATCTGTCCAGAACAGCAATTTATACTATTCAGAAATTGAATCCATTCGCGAGGCGAACCCTAACTCGCGAGGCGAATATCCTGAAGAGTCTGCAACGTTTGGTCTTCTCGCGGGGCGAAGTACTGCTCGTGTGGCGAGGAATGGAAAAGTCATGGCTTCTGGTCTTCAGTCTCGCGAGGCGAGACATGGATCCGCGAGGCGACACAGAACGGGTTGCATTTCTCTGGAACAGTCAGCTATCAGGGTCGCGAGGCGAGGTGTTGTTCGCGGGGCGAACCCGAGAGGATGACATTTTTATTGTTCAGCTGGCTTTCAGGTTCGCGAGGCGAGAAGACTCTCGCGAGGCGAACACCTCCAGACTTGAAATTTCCTCTGTTTCTTTATTCCCTTGACTTCTAACTTAACCTGAAAACAATAAAATAGCCATAAGTGATTTATTTGACTCAAAACTGGCTAAATTAACCTAAAACTACTTTAGAGACTCAAAACCTTGCTTGAGGACAATCTAATATAATTTGGGTGAAAATGAGACATAATTAGCACAAAACCCTGGTCATACTAGCCATAAAACTAGATGAGCCAGAGGCTTATCAAAATACCCCAAACTTAAACTTTGCTTGTCCCCAAGCAAACTACAACTCAAAAAAAAAATCAAAAAGACTCAAGACATGACAAGCTTAAAAGATTCAATCAATCTTGCACAAATTCAAGCAATTTCATCAAAACAGTTTTCTTCAATGTCCCCCCTTTCAAACAAAGCAATTCCCATAATCATTCATTCTGAACAATTGAGAAATTAGTCATTCAAACAATCAGTAATCTAAGCAAGGGATCCAAGTTACACACAAAAGGGAGATCACCAAATTCAAACAACTGCCTTCCTCACAAGGGCATTTAGTGTTTCACTCATCGCTCAATTTTTGTCTAGGCTAACAACATTTCACTCAATTTCACTTTTCAGAAGCACTTCCCATAAATTTGATTTTCATCTCCAAATGATTCCCACGGAAACATGCATGCAACATCAAAAGGTCTTTTAAGGTTGTAATGTGGCCTGGCTAAGGGTAGGATATACAAAGGTACTAGCTTAAGTCCCTAGGAACTAAGAGAGCATGAAACACTTCAAAACATTGAAATTCCACTCAAGTTCCTTTTCTCATTCTTCTTTTTACTTTGGGTGACTACAACCTCTTTTCTTTCAATATCCTTTTTGAAATTTTTGTACTTTTTATTTCTTTTCTTTTCTTTTTCTTCTTCTTTTTTTCTTGCCTTTGGCTCCAACCTTTTTATTATTTTTTTTTCTTTTTCTCAATCCCAAACAACACATTACACCTTGTAGCCACCCCAAACTTAGTTTCTTGCAAACCTTCTCTTGCTAAGACTCCATGCTCTCCTAATCCTAAGATCGGGTTAACATGGTTTTCCAGATTTTAGGCTCATAACATAAGGTTATCAAGAATTAACAGGCTAATCAGGCTCAATGGGGCTAACTATGGAACTTGCATTAGGGACTGGTTATTTTAGGCCAAGTAGTTATTTACAAAGAAAATGCCCAAATCATTTGAAGCAAACACATAAACATGCAAACCAAGAAGAGATTCAAGCAATTTCAGGAAAGTAAAATCCAAAAGTGATTCTCACAGTCAAAAACATGTTGGAGGCTCAAATCCTCACCTGGACATTCATGCAAATTGTTTGACAGAGATTCTATCCCTAGTGTGTGCTTCCCTTCACCCCAAACTTATCATAAATCATGCCATCACAACAAAATCTCAAAGTTCAGTTTTCAATCACATGGGGATCACTTTTCAAAAACAAAAATTTTTCAACCCATTGTTCAACCTAGGGGGAATCATCACATAAATCATGCAATCAATCTGTGCAAAATCATCAAAATCAATCAAACTTGTCAACATAAGACTCAACACAATTTATTCAAGAGCTAAAAGAAAAAAAAACAAGACAAAACAAAACTACAACTAGTTCCCTCCCCCACACTTAAAACATACATTGTCCCCAATGAACACAACTATAAAATCAGAGTGAGGGAAAGGAAAGGGTACTCCCTGATCAGGTGGCAGTGTAGTTGGGAGCTTCCAAGGAGAGCTCCTCAACATTAGCATCCGCAGGAACACCAGCAGCCACACCATGGAATGGCTTCAGCCTCTGCCCGTTAACCTTGAAGGACTTGTTGCTACCTGCATCTTTAATCTCTACTGCACCATAAGGAAACACATTAGTAACAACAAATGGTCCAATCCACTTGGACCTAAGTTTCTCAGCCATCATTTTCAGGCGGGAGTTAAACAGTAAGACTTGCTGGCCCACAGAAAATTTTTTTCTAGCAATCATCCTATCATGAAAATGTTTTGTTTTCTCTTTATAAATCCGGGAGCTTTCATAGGCATCTAGCCTAAGCTCCTCAAGCTGCTGCAACTGTAATTTCCTTTCAATATCAGCTTTCTTCATTTCCAAGTTACAGCACTTGACTACCCAATATGCACGGTGCTCAACTTCCACAGGGAGGTGACATGCCTTACCAAATACAAGCCGAAAGGGGGACATTCCTATTGGCGTCTTGAAAGCGGTCCTCTGAGCCCACAGTGCGTCTTCCAGACGGCGGCTCCAATCCTTCCTATTCGGTTGCACCATTTTCTCTAAAATCTGCTTGATCTCCCTGTTTGATATCTCAGCCTGGCCATTGGTCTGGGGATGATAAGCAGTGGAAACTCTATGCACAACTCCATATTTCCTGAGTAAGGCTTCCATGGTGCGGTTGCAGAAGTGAGTGCCCTGGTCACTGATAATAGCCCGAGGTATGCCAAACCTGCAAAAAATATTGGACCTAACAAATTTTGAAACAACTTTAGCATCGTTAGTCCTAGTGGGGATTGCTTCCACCCACTTTGAAACATAGTCAACAGCCAAAAGAATGTACAGAAAACCAAAAGAAGCAGGGAAAGGACCCATAAAGTCGATTCCCCACACATCAAAAACCTCACAAAAAAGCATGGGCTGCTGAGGCATCTCACTCCTACGAGTGATGGCAGGGCCTGTTGTTTGACACTCCTTACAATTCCGGTAGACCGCATAGGCATCTCTAAAAATTTTGGGCCAGTAGAACCTAGAATCAAGGACTTTTCTTGCCGTCCTCTGAGGTCCAAAGTGTCCCCCTACTTGAGAGGCATGAGAAAAATGCAAGATGGACTCTGTCTCATTATCGGGGACACACCTCCGAATCACCTGATCACTACAAAACTTCCAAAGGTACGGATCATCCCACACATAGTACTTTGAATCACTCTTGATCTTGTGGATCTTGGATCTACTTGTACCTGCAGGAACAACACCAGCAACAAGAAAGTTAACAATGTCAGCAAACCAAGGTGTTACCCCATACAGATGTAGAAGTCGTTCATCAGGAAAATCATCTTGGATGGGAGAAGGATCCTCATCCCTTGCTATTCGGCTCAAGTGATCGGCTACCAAATTTTCAGCTCCACTCCTGTCTTTTATCTCCACATTGAACTCTTGGAGCAAAAGCATCCACCGAATCAACCTTGGCTTCGCTTCTGGTTTCTTTAACAGGTATTTCAGAGCTGCATGGTCAGTGAAAACAATAACTTTTGAACCTGGCAAATATGACCTAAATTTATCAAGTGCAAAAACAACAGCTAGCAGTTCTTTTTCAGTGGTGGTGTAATTTGATTGTGCAGCATCTAATGTCCTAGAAGCATAATGAATGACATGGGCAGCCTTGCCCACCCTATGTGCCAGAACCGCTCCCAGAGCATAATTAGAAGCATCACACATGAGTTCAAAAGGGAGGGTCCAGTCAGGGGGCTGGATGACGGGGGTAGAGGTCAATGCTGTTTTCAGGTAGTCAAATGGCTTCTTGCAGTTGTCATCAAAATGGAATATGGCATCATTCTTCAACAGGTTTGACAATGGCAGAGCTATCTTGCTGAAGTCCTTAATGAAGCGCCTGTAGAAACCTGCATGGCCAAGAAAAGAACGGATCTCGCGTACGCAAGATGGATAAGGCAATGAAGAAATCACATCAATTTTTGCAGGATCTACTGAAATACCCTCTTTAGAAATAACATGACCCAAAACAATCCCCTGTTCTACCATAAAGTGACATTTTTCATAGTTCAAAATCAGATCAGTCTCAATGCATCTTTCTAAAACTAAACTCAGACTATGCAGACATGCATCAAATGAGGAGCCATATACAGTGAAGTCATCCATGAACACCTCCATGCAATTTTCAATAAACTCAGTAAAAATTCTAAGGATGCATCTTTGGAAAGTGCCAGGAGCATTACAAAGGCCAAATGGCATCCTCCTATAGGCAAACGTGCCGAAGGGGCACGTGAAAGTGGTCTTTTCCTTATACTCAGGGGCAATATGGATCTGGAAGTACCCGGAAAAGCCATCAAGAAAGCAGTAATGAGATTTACCGCCCAGTTGTTCCAAGATCTCGATCTATGAACGACAAAGGAAAGTGATCATTTCGGTGGCCTGGTTCAACTTCCTATAATCTATACAGACTGCTTGCCTATTCTGGACTCTAGTGGGTACAAGCTCATTATTATCATTTCTTACCACTGTGAGGCCGGACTTCTTGGGTACAACTTGCACTGGACTTACCCAAGTACTATCAGAGATGGGGTATATAATACTTGCCTGCAGAAGTTTAGTCACCTCTTTCTTCACCACATCCAGAATCAATGGATTGAGCCGCCTTTGGGCCTGTTTAACTGGTTTAGCCCCATCCTCCAACAGAATTCTATGCATACATCTGGAGGGGCTAATTCCTGGAATGTCAGCCAAGGTCCACCCAATAGCCTTCTTGTGCTTCTTCAGAACCTCCAATAGTTTTGCTTCCTGGTCAGAGTCAAGGCTGGAGGAAATAATGACCGGAAGTTTTTCATTCGTCTCCAGGTAAGCATACTTCAGGTTCCCAGGAAGTGGCTTGAGCTCTAAGGAGGGTGGCTGCTCAATGGATGGTACATTTGGAGTAGCCATGATGTCAAGAACTTCGGCTGAACAGACAGCTTCACTCACACTATCACCCTGCAAAGTTGAATCAAGAAACTCAGCACAAACAGCACACGGGTTAGTGTCAGTACAGTCAGTACATGAATATATATCATCAAATCCAGAAATAAATGGAAAATCATAAACAAGGTCTTCATGGGTGTCCTCAATAATCTCAGAAAGCAACTCTAATTGGAAAACAGAGTGCTCCTCCAATGGATGTTTTATAGCATCAAAGATGTTGAACTTTGCCACAATATCACCAAACTCCATAGACATGGTCCCATCATTAACATCAATCTTAGTCTTAGCTGTCTTCATGAATGGTCTGCCCAAGATTATTGGTGATCTACTGGAATTTGTCTCTCCTGCCATGTCTAGGATGTAGAAGTCAGCAGGGAAAATCAGCTCATCAACTTGTACCAGCACATCTTCTACCATTCCCATGGGTCGGGCACTGGTCCTGTTGGCCAACTGGATAGTGAGACCTGTATACTGCAAGGGACCAAGATCAAGGTTATTGAAAATAGAGGTGGGCATGACATTTATGGAGGCTCCCAAATCCAACATGCAATTTTCAAATTTTCTGTCCCCAATAGTGCATGGAATAGTAAAAGTGCCTAGATCCTTGCACTTCTGTGGTAGTGCCTGAGTAGGGGCTGAGACAGTGACTCTTTCTGGTGCAGTCTTAGACTGGATAAGAGCTGAAACATTTCTTCCCAAATTAACTCTCTCATTACCCTTCAACTTCCTCTTGTTGGTGCATAGATCCTTTAGGAATTTTGCATACTTGGGCACCTGCTTGATCAAATCCAAAAGGGGAATATTCACAGCTACCTTTCTGAACACATCTAAAATTTCCCTCTCCTTATCTTCCCCACCAATCTTCTTATTTTTCTGTACTCTCTGTGGGAAGGGGATCGGTGGTATGTACACTTTCTCAGCTTCAACATCAACAGTAGGCTCAGGAGTTACCTCAACAGTTTCTTCATCTTTTCCAGAGGTTGCCTCAACAACTTTTCCAGATCTCAGAGAAATGACACTCACATTAGGATTGGAGACATTGGGATTTATCACTGTTTATGCCGGCAGTTGACTGGATCCTTGAGCTTGCTGTATGTTGTTTATGGAAGTGGCAAGCTGCGCAATCTGTGTCTGCAAAGCTTGAATGGTAGCATCCGTCCGCTGCTGAAACTGTCCAATATGTGTGTTCAAAGTCTGAATACTAGTCTGTGCTTGCTGCTGAAACTGGAGATTATTTGCTGCCAATTGCTTGACCATGTCCTCTAGGGAAGGTTCGGAAGGTGCAGAAGTGGTCGCTTGAGGAGGATTCTGTGGTGCTGCCATCGGTTGTTGTTGGGATGAGTTCCCATACCGAAGATTAGGATGATTCCTCCAATTGGGGTGGTACCTATTTGTGGAGAGGTCAGGAGTGCTGTACCGGTTCTGACTGTTTCCTTGATTGTAAGGATGGACTGCATAAGCCTGGGACAATTCAGTGGCCGACCAGAATGGGGCATGCATCAAACGGGTGCTCAGGAGAGTTACACATGCCACACAACATCGCCGACTGAACCTATCCATTGCCAATTTCTCCACCAAAGAAGTGAGCCTATCAATTCTATCATCACGGTCCTGGTTGGAAGAAGAACTGTGGACCTCATGCGCACCTCTTATCTCAACAGAATTTCTTCTGGTAGTAAACTGCTGGGAGTTCAGTGACATATTTTCAATTAATTGCTTGGCAGCAGCTGGAGTCTTATCAACAAGCGCTCCCCCACTAGCTGCATCCACAATATTTCTATCCATCGGTAGTAACCCTTCATAAAAATACTGGATAAGAAGCTGTTCAGAAATCTGATGCTGGGGGCAACTGGATATCAACTGCTTGAATCTCTCCCAATATTCAGCCAATGACTCATTTCATTGTCTGATGCCACATATTTCCTTCCGGATTGATGCAGCTCTGGAGGCAGGAAAATATTTCTCAAGGAAGAGCTTCTTCAAATCGTTCCAGGTAGTAATAGAGTTTGGCTCAAGATATAACAGCCAATCCTTTGCAGCGCCCTGGAGTGAAAACGGGAAAGCTTTCAGCTTGATGTGATCCTCCGTTACTCCCTCTGGTCTCAAGGTTGTGGAGCAGACAACCTGGAATTCCTTCAAATGCTTGTGTGGATCCTCACCTTCAAGACCACTAAACCTTGGCAACAAATGGATTAGACCAGATTTTAATTCAAAAGGAGTGACAACACCAGAATATTCAATACACAATCCATTATAGTTAACATCAGGGGCAACAAGCTGTCTTAATGTCCTTTGGTCACCCATGCTATCGAAAACAGTCTTAGAATTAGAATCATTACTAGTACTAACCCGAATTGCTCTACGGCGTGTGTGCAGTGTTCTTTCAATTTCAGGATCAAAATCACACAATTCAGGGCAAGTAGACCTAGTAGCCAGACCAATTCAAAGCAAAAACGAAAATAAAAGACAAAGAAGAAAAAATGTGAAAATAACAAACAAGAGTCCCCGGCAACGGCGCCAATTTTTGGTCGCGTTGTCGCGCACGCGCCAAAAAGCGAGCGGTTTATAAAACTGTAGTTTAGGAGCGACAACTCGGATATCGTCTCACAAGGACTCTTGACTTGTTATTTACCACAAAAATCAGTTTTTTTTTGGTTGGGGGGGGGGGTTTGGATTTGAATGCAATTAAGAAAACAAAGCAAAACAAAGCAATGAAAACAAGGCAGTTCAAAGAGATTATCAAATAGCTAAAAACGATTAATCTACTGTTCTCGATTTCCCAACTATCATCGGTTCATGTAAATTCCAAGCCCTAAGCAGATTCTAATCCCCTCCCGATTGTAGCAACAATTTACAAGCGAAATCACTACTACAGATATATGTTCCTATTCCCGAATTAAGCAAACGGGGTTAAGCCCTTCGTGAACTAAGCGAACACGAATTGAACACACGCGAATTAAGCAAACGCGATTAAATATAGGAACATAACATCACCGAAAATAAATCAACACAACACTATACACTCCTGAATTAAGCAAACAGAAATATATAGCATAGCATTGAAAAGGGAAAAACATACAAAACAGGAATTACAAGAACCTCAAGTGTAGTGGAAATCGATTACAGTAGACCAATCTAAGAAAATTAGATCTCCATGGAAAAACGGAACACACATAAAAAAATGTAAAAACAATGGAGAAGCAAAAGTTCTTCCAATCTGTCCAGAACAACAATTTATACTATTCAGAAACTGAGTCCACTCGCGAGGCGAACCCTAACTCGTGAGGCGAATATCCTGAAGAGTCTGCAACGTTTGGTCTTCTCGCGGGGCGAAGTACTGCTCGCGTGGCGAGGAATGGAAAAGTCATGGCTTCTGGTCTTCAGTCTCGCGAGGCGAGACATGGATCCGCGAGGCGACACGGAACGGGTTGCATTTCTCTGGAACAGTCAGCTATCAGGGTCGCGAGGCGAGGTGTTGTTCGCGAGGCGAACTAGAGAGGATGACATTTTTACTGTTCAGTTGGCTTTCATGTTCGCGAGGCGAGAAGACTCTCGCGAGGCGAACACCTCCAGACTTGAAATTTCCTCTGTTTCTTTATTCCCTTGACTTCTAACTTAACCTGAAAACAATAAAATAGCCATAAGTGATTTATTTGACTCAAAACTGGCTAAATTAACCTAAAACTACTTTAGAGACTCAAAACCTTGCTTGAGGACAATCTAATCTAATTTGGGTGAAAATGAGATATAATTAGCACAAAACCCTGGTCATACTAGCCATAAAACTAGGTGAGCCAGAGGCTTATCATTCATGAAGGAGCTTCTCTTCGAGAAGCGGAAGATTTTTGATGAAGAAACGATTGCTTTGACTGAGGAGTGTAGTGCAATCCTTCAAAGGAAGCTACCTCCTAAGTTTAAGGATCCGGGTTCCTTTAGTATACCTTGCACCATTGGAGAGATGACTATTAGGAAGGAACTATGTGATCCAGGGGTGAGCATCAACTTAATGCCCCTATCCATGATGAGAAGGCTAGGAATTAAAGAAGTCAAGGGCACAATGATGTCACTCCAACTTGCGGATCGGCCAATCAAATACCCTTATGGGGTGGTAGAAGATTTGTTAGTGAAGGTGGGCAAGTTTATTTTTCATGTGGATTTTGTGGTACTTGACATGGATGAAGATGCCAATATTCCTCTCATATTTGGTAGACCATTCTTGGCTACCGGGCGAGCATTAATTAATGTGCAACTAGGTAAGTTCACACTTCGGGTGCAAGATGAAAAAGAGGAGTTTGATGTCTTTGAAGCTGTGAAGCATCCGGTGGGGAAGGCTAGCTGCTATTGTGTGGATGTAGTGGAGTCTCTCGTCAAATAAACTCCTACTCATGAAGCAATTGGTTCAACACTAGATGATGTGTTGGTAAAATCCCAAACCTTTGAGTATGGCATGGAAAAGGATGAGCCGGAGCACTTGGGGCATAAAGACAAGTTGCCTAGATCTATTATGGGTGACCCAAGAAAATTGGGGGAGAAACCGCAAGAGTAACATGATTCACTCACTAAAGGGGCCGGAGCAAAAAGGATGCTAGATCCAATCAAGCTCAATGAAATCTGCTTGAGAGCTTATGAGAAAGATCGAGGCAAAAAGGGACCACCCAAGGTTCGGATTGATGATCCGTTCATCCCGAGAAAGAAGTAATTTCCAGACCAATTGAAGTCTTATTGGCGAGTGAAAGTTAGGAAGAAAACAACCTACTCCGGTGATGCCTTGAAGAAAAAGTGCCAGGACTCCAGTGACACATTTGATGATAATGGCCAAAAGTTGAAACTTCTTTTTATGGAAGAAGGAATTAAAGGCCATCATGATGAGTTCGCTATGACTTAGCCCTATGGGGACTATGACCGTCAGGCTCGAGACGTTAAACAAGCGCTTCTTGGGAGGCAACCCAAGGTTTATATCTTTTGTTGCATCTAAAAAGAGTCATAAAAACACAAAGTGTCTTCATATAGGGTCCTTAGTTTAGAAAATTTTGCATTAGGAAGCATATAGGACTTAGTTGCATCTAGAAAACAGGGGCAGGTTTTTATCTCCGGCTCGCCTCACGAGCAGAGATTCGCCCCGCGAGACAGAGCCCTCAGAAATGAGGAGTCTCTGCCTCGCCCGTGGGAGGCTGTTAGCCTCACGAGACAGAGAGGCCAAAAATTGAAGGATCCTCATCCAGGGGGAGGCGAGTCCGAGGCAAAGTTTTGATGACTTTCAGGAAGGAAGAAGCTTCGAAGGAAGAGAATGAAGAAAGGAGGAGCACCAATGAGGGACCCTCTAAGATATTGTTTTCTAAACCCTTCTCTTTTATTTTCTTTTACCTTAAGTCACAGTGATGGTCTTGTACATAAATAAGTTGATAGAGTCGTGTCGGTGAGCTTGAATGGATTTGTTGAATTTAGCATAGATGGAATGCATGTGCTAGAATTGAGATTTTTTTATGGATTTCCCCTATGTTTTGAAAAGTTGAAAAAAATTTGATCCCCATGAAAAATTGAAAATGAACTTAGAGAAATTTTTATTATGATTGTATGATTTATGACAAGTTTGAGGTGAAGCGATGCACACATTAGGGATATATCTCGGTCAAATAATTTGCTAAAAATGTCTAGGTGAGGAATTTGAGCAACCAACATTTTTTAAAATTGAGTGAATCACTTTCGAGTTGCACTTTCTCGGATTTGCTTGAATCTCTTGATAGTTTGCATGTTATATGTTTGCATCAAATGATCTAGGCAATTTTCTTTGAAATGGGTACATGACCTAAAAAGAACCGTCCCTAATGTATGTTCCTTAGTTAGCCACATTGAGCCTAATAGCCTATTGTTTCTTGAGGACTTTATGTTACAAGCCAAAAATCCGAAAAAACCATGTTAACCCAATCTTAGGATTTAGGAGAGCATGGATGCTTAGTAAGACAATGGTTGTAGGAAACTAAGTTTGGGTTGGCTACAAGGTTTTATTATGTTGTTTTGGGTTGAGAAAAATAAAAATAAAAAGGTTGAATCCAAAGGAAAAAAAAAGTAGAAGAAAAATACAAAAAATACCAAAGGGCAAAATAAAAGGGTGTCAAAGGGAATAGTTTGTAGCCACCCAAGTATGAAAAAGAAAAAACATTATGGAAAAAGGAATTAGAGTGAAAATAAAAGTGTAAAAAGTTCATGCTTTCTTAAATTCCTAGAGACTTAAAACTTAGTACCTTTATATATCCTACCTTTAGCCAGACCCCATTACAACCTTTAAAAGACCTTTTGATGATGTATGCATGTTTTCGTGGGAACTATTTTTGAGATGAAAATCAAATTCATGAAAAGTGTGCTTAAAAATGTGAAATTGAGGGAAAATTTATAGCATAGACAATTGAGTGAATGAGTGAAATAATAAATGCCCTTGTGAGGAAGGAAATTGTTTGAAATTGGTGATCTTCCTTTTGTGTGTAACTTGGATCCTTTGCTTAGATTAATGATTACATGAATGATGAGATTCTCTTTGTTTTAAAAGTAAATGAATTTGAGGATTGTTTAATTGAAATGAAAAAGGGAAACATTGAATGAAATTGTATTGATGAAATTGCATGAAGTTTATGCGAAGTTTGATTGAGTCCATTGAGCTTGTCCAGTTTTGAGTCTTTCAAATTGTTAGTTTACTTGGGGACAAGCAAAGTTTAAGTGTGGGGTATTTTGATAAACCTTTGGTTCATCTAGTTTTATGACTAGAAAGACCTCAATTTTGATACCAATTGCGCGAGTTCGTTCTCGTTTTAGCCCAAATTTGACTTTAATTATTCACAAGCAATACTTTTGAGTCTTAGGAATAATTTCTAGTAATTTATTCTATTTTCTAGTCAAAATAAAGCATTTAATTCTACTTTTAAATTTCAGGTTAAAAGTGAAGCTATGGGAAACTTGGATTAAATGAAAAAAACAAGAAAAAGGAATTTTCAAGGTCTCGCCCCACGAGCAAGAACTGATGTTGAGCAGGAATTTGGAAGTATTTCAGTCTCGCCCCGCGAGACAGAAGTAGGATTCTGAAGGCTTTTTGGTCTCGCCCCGTGAGGATTCTAAACTCAGAATGGAGCCAATTTTAAGTGCTCGCCCTGCGAGCGACTGCAGAACCAGACTTCTATAAATAGCTTGTTTTTGTGCGGATTTTAGTATCCAATCCTAGTTTTTTGTGAGCTGCGTCTCGTTTAGGTTTACATACTCTTTTACTGTTTTTATTCATGTTTTCTATTGAATTGATGATGTTGAAGAACGCTATGAGGAACTAATCCTCTTTATAAGGGAACGATGAAGCCACCTTTGATGGCATAGTGAATTCAAGTAATATTTTCTTATTCCCTTGTTTCTTCTCTTGTTTCTTAATTCTGTTTTGTTTGCGTTAATCATAAAGGCCTGATGTTAACTAGTCTAGTGCGTTGATGCTGGCAGGCGATTCATACTTAGGACTTGAATTAAGAACACCGTTTGAATATTGCTAGGCATAGAATAGGAAAGCGGTGCAATTGCTATAGGGAACCAAGAACTTAAAAAATCTAATTGTGAATTGAATATATTGGCATATTGACAATTTGCAATCATAGATATTTCCTTTTGAAAATCGAAAGTGATATTAGGATAATTGAGGGTTCCTGGTTGACAAAGAAATTGAACATAGGGATAAGAAGATAAACGCTTGGGTAACTTTGTAACATCCCTAGCTGCTCTGTGGATTGACGACTAACCCCACAGACCAACACAGGTCTTTTCAGCGTGCTTTGTCCTCACTCACACGCTTCTTGGGAAAACTTCCAAGAGGTCCCCCATCCCATAATTGCTCCAAGTCAAACACGCTTAACTGTGGAGTTCTTAAGTGATGGGCTCCCGAAAAGAAGATGCATCTTGTTGGTATAGGTAGTACCAATCAATTCATATAAGCCACCATCAACTATATAGTCCTATACCTACACAGTCTCAGGATCCCTCTCATTTGGGTGTGTAATCGGTTTATTCATGTGTCCCTCCTCCTAGAAGTCTGCCAGGAGCCGCTCTTTGTCCGTGCTCTCCTTGTACCGACGACCACTCCCCGCCCTCGTCAGCATCCGGGTGTTGCATGCCCACCAGCTTCTGCCTGGTTCGTCCCCGAACCACACGGTACTGGGAGATGTGTCGCTTTGATACCATTTGTAACATCCCTGTCTACTCTATGGATTGACGACTGACCCTACAGACCAACACAGGTATTTTCAGTGTGCTTTGTAGTGGGAAAACTTTCCAAGAGGTCCCCCATCCCATAATTGCTCCAAGTCAAGCATGCTTAACTGTGGAGTTCTTAAGTGATGGGCTTCCGAAAAGAAGATGCATCTTGTTGGCATAGGTAGTACCAATCAATTCATATAAGCCACCATCAACTGTATAGTCCCATACCTACATAGTCTCAGGATCCCTCTCATTCAGGTGTGTAATCGGTTTATTCATGTGTCCCTCCGCCTAGAAGCCTGCCAGGAGAAGCTCTTTGTCCGTTCTCTCTTTGCACCGGCGACCACTCCCCGCCCTTGTCAGCACCTGGGTGTTACAAACTTGCTTGATAAGGTAGGTGGATTCGCAGTCTTAGAGCTTTAGCCATTAATCAAATCTCATTGTAATCTTTTAGCATCTTTACTTAATTGATTTTGATATCTCTTTTGACTTAATTTTCTCTCTCTTCTCAACCACTTGTTATTGACTTGGTCAACGCGTTTAATTTCCTTGATAAATTGGTTAAATTGGTCTCTCAACCCTTGTGTTCGACCTCGGTATTTACTTATCGTGTTTTATTACTTGCAACGAACCGGTACACTTGCCGGATTCACAACAATAACTTTATAGACTCAGAAATTTTACCATGTTTTTGAAGACTCGTCTAGCGAGTAAAAACTTAAACCCGATATTGTTTCTTTAGCAAAACCAATAAGCTAAAGATAAGTTTCCTCATCTAGCAAAACTTTAACAAACCTGCAAGCTAGAACAAACAAATTAGATCTATGACGCAACTTTATCATACAAATTTAACCTTTTGGTTAGCATCAAAACTTAAGAGATTTAATTAGTCAAAACCATTTTGGTTCTAACACTTTCATGTATGCTTGCACGCATCACTTGTTAATTTGTTTATTATTATTACCGTATTTTTATGTAGATAATTTTATTTTAATTGAATAAAAATTGGGTTAGAAATCATAATTGAGAACAATTAATGATGTTATTTATAAGAATGGACTTTATATCTTAGTTCAAACAATATTTCCATGATGAATATCAACTGTTTATGCTTAACTTGCTTACTCAAACAATTATTGTTTTAACTTGCTTACTTTTTATCTTAGTTCAAACAATGTTTTTAAAATAAGCAAGTAGGTGAATATGTCTCTTCTAGCTTAATTGTAGTTTTGAAGTATTTTTATCGAGTTTTCAAAACGTGTATTATAGATATGTGAATACCCAATTTTGTCCGGATGATATGTTTTACTTTATTTTATCTGATTAAAATTTAAAATAAAAAAACGCAACAAAAAGGATAAAAGACCAAAATTGTAAAAATAAAAATCCATCTTCCTAGCCCATATTCCTCAGCCCAAAGCCCTTTTAAACAAAAGAAAAAAAAAAGAAAAATCCAAAGTTGGAAGCACACACACACACACATATATATATATATATATATATATATATATATATATATATATATATATATATATATATGAGTGGTAAGGCAAATCATACAAAAGACATTTAATGGTTTCACAAACCAAGGGAAAGTTATGTTTTGGGGAAAATTCCAAAATTAAAAGGATTTAAAACTTAAGCATCAGAAAGGAAAAAATGGGAACATGTAACACTGCTCCCTCCCTTTCAACCAGAGTCAGACATGAACCAAAGAAAAGATACTAAAAGAAATTTGCAGCATACCAGATGAGATAACAGATGCAGAACTAATGAGATTGGAAGTATGAAAATGACTCTCCAATGAGCAATTTTGGGTTCTGCTCTTGGAGTTTTGCAAGCAAATGAGTTTAAAAGGGGGGCACATCCTATCTTCAAGGGGACGGATTTTTTTTGAACCATCATCTTAATCCACATTTCAAACACTCCCTCATCATCTTCAACCCCTCAGACACAACCACCTTCCATACCCAAACAATATTCATCACCAACAAAACAAATCAAAACAAAAACCCATCTACCACAACCCTTCATCACCATTTTAAATCAAAAAAAAAAAGAACACAAAAATGGAAACATAAGACACAAACCATATTCGCCATCCCTTCCACCATTCTCCACCTTCCTCCTTCATCTCCCTATAACTCAGACACCACCAGATCCGCGCGACCACCGCGACCTCCACCACTGGGGAGTTGCAGATCCTCATTTCTGGTTCGTCCTCCACCACGCGGACGCTGCCCTTCACCACGCGAACGCCATCCTCCGCCGCGAGACCTCCATTTCCGGTCGAGCTTGACGAAAACAAGTGCAGGTTCAGTCTCCTCTCTCTTTTGGTCCGTTTGGCCTCTGTCTTCGCTGCCATCGCTCTCTCGCCGTCGCGGTTACCGCCTGCTCAGGTCGCGTTCTCTGTTGCTCCGCCTCAGACGCAAATCCACCCAGCGCCGCTTGCCGCCGTCGGGGTGCCCAGCCTCGCTACGCCGTCCGCCGCTGCCTGCACCGCGCACCACCTCGAAGCCAACGGCGAACCACCCCTGTTCGATATCCTCTGCATGCACGCTGGTAAATGAGGAGATGGGAACCTCCTTTCGAACTAAACTTGTTTTTTTTTGCTTTTTATCTCCTTTTTGCTAATATGTTACTCACCTTTTCCTTTCTGATCTCTTATTACTATCGTGGGCTTGTTTTTTAGGACAAGTGAATGGGCCTTTTCTTTTTGCCTAATGGATCAAATTTTTATATTTTTTTAAAAAAAGGGGATGAAGTTTTTTTTGTCTAAAATAATGTTCTTGAGCCCTTTTATTTCCAGATTTTTTTTATTTAGGTTAACTGATTTGGGCCAAATCTGTTTTTTTTGGATTGGGTTTAAGGAGTAGGTAACCTAAACAGTCCTTTTGTCTCTTTCTTTCCAAAAATTAAAAAAAAAACCCTTTTTTTTCATTAAAAATAATCTTTTAATTCACGCAACAATTTACAACGTTGATGTACGATTTTTTGTCCTCAAGTGTTGTAAAAAAAATTGTAAGGGTTCATCGTATAGCTCTGCTATCTTTAACCTTGTGCAAGAGTGAATTCATTTTGGTAAAAGAACAAATGCTTTCAATTTACACCTTTTTTATCAAATTTTATCCGATTTTATAAAAATAGAATCTTTTGAATTCAGGCAACAATCTGCAATATTGATGTATGACTTTTTCATCCTCAAATGTTGTATGAATTATAAGGGGTTATCGTATAGCTTCACTATCTTTAACCCTGTGCAAGAGTGAATTCATTCTCTTGTAAAAAAATTAAAATATCTTCAATCCACTCTTTTTAACAAATTTTATCCAACTTTACAAAAAATTAAATCTTTTTGAATTCACGCAACAATCTACAATGTTGATGTATGGTTTTTCATCCTCAAGTGTTGTATGAATTGTAAGGGTTCACTGTATAGCTTTGCTATCTTTAACCCTGTGCAAGAGTGAATCCCCTTTAAAAAATATAGTAAATGTTTTTTCTAATTCATACTTTCAACCAATCTTACCCAATTTCATTTTATAAAAAATATCTTTTGGATTCACGCAACAATCTACGACGTTGATGTATGGACTTATTCGTCCTCAAGTGTCGTATGAATTGTAAGGGTTTATCGTATAAAGATCGCTTATCTTGGACTCTAAGCAAAAGTGAATTTATTTTTAAAATGAAATCCCTTTCTTTAACAAAAAAAAAAAAATCAAATCTTTATCAAAATTAAAATCAACCAACCAATCAAATTTTTCAAAAGAACTACGTGGCTTTGAGTTTCCCATCGCACCCGGGAATACGTAGGAGCAAGATAAATCATCTTGTCAAGCCAAAACTAAATTTTCCTTTTTTTGTGTCTCCTTTTATGTAAAATAATTAAACTTTTCATTTTTTTAACAATAAATCCAAAAATATAAAAATTAATAAAAATTTTAAAATGTTAAAAATTAAAAATAGTTCTTTCTTGTAAATAATTTTTGGGGTAAAATAAATATTTAAAAAGTTATTAAAATGTTTTTGCACAATTAACTTGAGGTACCGTTTTTTAAACGGACGATGTGGGGTGCTAATACCTTCCCTACTCGTAACCGACTCCCGGACTCATCTCCCTCTTTTTTAGACCAGTTTACCTTTAAATAATTGGCTTTTCTAAGATTTTCCCAATAAAAATTTTAGTGGTGACTCCTCTGTTTTTATCTCTTTTTCGTGGCTCCCGGACGGGACGATCGCGACAAGATAAAACCCATCAATATATCTAGGGCTGTTAAATTTTGCTAGCTCGGTCCATTGTGAGTGTAACATCCCTGACTGCTTTATGGATTGACGACTGTCCCCACAAACCAACACGGGTCTTTTCAATGTGTTTTGTCCTCACTCACACGCTTCTCGGGAAAACTTCCCAGGAGGTCACCCATCCCATAATTTCTCCAAGTCAAGCTCGCTTAACTGTGGAGTTCTTAAGTGATGGGCTACCGAAAAGAAGATGCATCTTGTTAGTATAGGTAGTACCAATCAATTCATATAAGCTTTCCTCAAAGGTATAGTCCTATACCTACACAGTCTCAGGATCCCTCTCATTCGGGTGCGTAATCGGTTCATTCATGTGTCCCTCCGCCTAGAAGCCTGTCAGGAGCCGCTCCTTGTCCGTGCCTTCTTGCACCGGCGACCACTCCCCGCCCTCGTCAGCACCCGGGTGTTACATGCCCACCAGCTTCCACTTGGTTCGTCCCTGAACCACACTGTACTGGGAGAGGTGCCGCTCTGATACCATTTGTAACATCCCTGACTGCCTTATGGATTGATGACTGTCCCCACAAACCAACATGGGTCTTTTCAGCGTGCTTTGTCCTCACTCACACGCTTCCCGGGAAAACTTCCCAGGAGGTCACCCATCCCAGAATTGCTCCAAGTCAAGCTCGCTTAATTGTGGAGTTCTTAAGTGATGGGCTACCGAAAAGAAGATGCATCTTGTTAGTATAGGTAGTACCAATCAATTCATATAAGCCTTCCTCAACCGTATAGTCCCATACCTACACAGTCTCGGGATCCCTCTCATTCGGGTGCGTAATCGGTTCATTCATGTGTCCCTCCGCCTAGAAGCCTGCCAGGAGCCGCTCCTTGTTCGTGCCTTCTTGCACCGACGACTACTCCCCGTCCTCGTCAGCACCCGGGTGTTACAGTGAGTCAATACTTTTTCGAGCTAGGTTGAGTTAGTCCAATTTAGTTGTAGGTAGATAATTTATTAGCATAGTCCAACCCTTTTCGAGTGCAGGCCCAATGGCCCAATCCATTGGCCTTTTGCTAATGATGAAATTATAAAATGCCCCTAATTTATAACCCTAAGTCAGATTCACTCATTAGTAATCCCTCCGCGCCGTTCACTTATCATCTGTAACCTAATCTCCCTTCTCCCGATCGTCGTTGCCGTGCTTCTTGCTTCAGTCTCATTGCCCAGTTCCGTTGCTATCTCCCTTCTCTCACTCCACGAAACTCAGCAAGTTCCGATTAACAATGATTGCAATTTGTGATTTGCGATTTTCGACCAAGGCCTTCTCTTGAATGTATGTTTGTCTCTTGATCTCTTCTCCATTTAATGTTTTTCCGGTTTGCGATTTATGACTATGGCTTGCTCTTCATTCCTTTTTTTTTTGCATTTTGCTTTCCATCAGATTTTATTAATGATATTTTTAATGATATTTATGGGTATTGTTAATGATTTATCAGATTTTGGTTTTGATTTATAAGATTTTGAGAATGATATTTATGGGTTTGTCTCTTGAACTCTTCTCTCTTCAATTTGCGACTTTCGATTTCCGATCAAGGCCTTCTCTTGAATGTATGTTTGTATCTTAAACTCATCTCCCTTCAATGTTTTTCCGATTTGCGATTTATGACCATGGCTTGTTCTTCACTCCTTTTCCTTTTGCATTTTTCTCTCCATCATATTTTATTAATGATATTTATGGGTATTATTAATGATTTATCAGATTTTGGTTTTGATTTATAATATTTTGAGAATGAATGTGTTTGTCTCTTGAACTCCTCTCTCTTCAATGATATTTATCGAATTTTGTTAATGATTTCTTTTAGAATTTCGCTCATCAAAGGATTCCCCTGAACAACATTGAAACTATAAAATTCATGAACCCTTTTTCGATTTGCTCTCTATCAAATTTTGTTAATAGTATTTGTGGGAAGTGTTAGTGTGCCCGCCTAGTCCCGTTGTCATTCCTCCCTACATTCCAATAGAGGGCACGAGTTCTTGTAATTTATTTTCTTTGGATAAAAAAAAATAATTTGGCTATTACTTGATTTCTTTAAATAAAAAATAAATAAATTATTCCAGTACGGTAATTTTATATTTCTAAAAATATGTTTATTTTACACGACATTAACAAAAACAAATGTATTACTATAGTTATTGCATTAACTCTCTGTCCACATAATTTTTTTTATGCAATTACGTAATTATATATAGTTACTTATTAGTGTCATTAATATCTGTTTTATGAAATTACATAATTTTATGTAGTTACTTATTGTGGCAACCATTTACCGTTGGATTGGGGAGTCTAGAGTAAAAGTGGGTAAAATTTGTGGACACCAAAATATATCATTGCCATTTTGTATAGTTATAGATCATATTAATTAATTGTTTCATTATTCTTGTCTTTAATTAAAAAAATCTGATAAAAAATAATTTCGAAAATCAGATAAAAAAAAGGAAGTTAAATCCAAAAGTCAAGATGGTCATGTCACCATGGGAAGATATCATCACCTTGGTTCCTGTTACCAGCACTTTGTAGACGGGAGAAGAGACAACAGCCACTGCACACCATTTTCAAAATGAACACGCCGAAGCAGAAACTTTGGAAAGGCAATACAAATATGAACTAAACTTCTTAAACGCCGTCGTTCGCATCTGCACTCTCTATACATTCATTCCCTTTCCTCACACAAAAAGAACGCATCATCGTTTCCTGAGAAAGTAGATCCCAATATCCGATCAGATCCATTCAATTCGTTCTTCTAGGGTTTATCAATAGCTCCAATTCATGATAAGAAGATGAGTAGGATCGAGACCTAGGGTTCCAAAGGTTCTCATCTTCAACCTCTTGATTGCTGCCTATTATTCTTAACACATAATCTTCCCCGAGACAATGAACGACGAAAGCATTTCGGAAAACGATTGCGTGAACGACGAAGATTTGATTTTGTATCATCAGATTGTAACGGCGGGTCCGTTTGCCTGTTGCTCCAACCGGGGCCGCTCCGACGGAGAGAGTAGCTCCGCTTCCGCTGTTGCCACCGCCGCCGACGATAGCCGTGATTCTCACAACAAGCGCGCCAAAATTTACACTGATCCCGAGTGATTTTTCTCACTCAATCTCTACCTTTTGTTTTTTTTTTTCCTCTGCAAATATGTATTAGCAGTGTTGAAATGTTCATTGTATTTTTATTCTGTTTTTTTTTTCTTCTTCAGGAATATTTGTTTCAGTGTTTCATTGTTGACTCCTAGTGTACCTTATGTACTGCTTTGCTTGTTTCAGTGGCATTTGACAATTGCCTTGATTAGGCTGGTAGTTTAGTGCATTCTCCTAAGATGTTCAAGGCTAGGATTTTGTGACAAACTCAAAATAGATGTTAATTTGTGAATTGGGGTAACTGGAAAACTGTTGGATATTGTGAAATATCATATACCAATGTATCATTGTGTTTTGCAGTTGCTTTCATTCTGCAATTCAAGCTTCTTCAAATACTGGGAAATCTAGTCCACCCGCTGACCATGGCTCACCTCTTCGATCTACCAATGATAATGGTACTTGTTATGATGCTTTTGCATTGATGTGTACTGGTGAGGGGAATAACTTTGATTCTAACTGTGTGAAAGATGATGAAGGGGATTACTGTGACATCTCAGAAGTAGAAGATCTAGAGGTCGTGATGGATTTTACAGATGACTTGTTGCTTATGGTATACTCCGTTAAAAGAATAATTTTTGTGCTCTTTGCTTATCTCAACTGATTTGGGCTTCTAATTCCTGGTAATGATTTTAAATTCCCCCTTTACCCTTAGGTCTTCTCATTTTTGGATCATTGCAATCTCTGCAAAGCTGCCACAGTTTGTAAACAGTGGCAATCTGCTAGTGCTCATGAAGGTTTCTGGAAGAGTTTGAATTTTGAAGATCGGAACATATCTTTAGAGCAATGTGAGCCTGAATAAATATGCTATAATATATTGGTATTTATATTTATAAAAAAAAATTGTCGCAGCAAACTTTTTTACATTCAACTAGGGGTATTGGAAATTAGCCCCTGTAGAAGACCTGCTTTAGTAATACTTTTTCCATCCTTAAGTGTGCTGATTTCATGCTTTATGTATTTACAGTCGAGGACATATGTAGGCGTTATCCTAATGCCACAGCAGTGAGCATGTCTGGTCCTGCTACTAACGTGCTTGCCATGAACGCTATCTCTTCGTTAAGGTAGGTAGCTTCTGTGGTATTTATTTATTCATTAGTCAATCAGAGTTATCTGTAGCTCCAGCTGATTCTATATCATCATTTTCAGAAATCTTGAGGTTTTAACATTGAAAAGAGGACAAATAGCCGATACTTTTTTCAATGCTTTGGGCGATTGCTCTATGTTGAAAAGCCTGAGCATCAATTATGCTACACTTGGTGGTAGTGTTCACGAGATATCTATTAATCATGACAGGTTATGTCATCTTCAATTAACAAAATGCCGTGTGTTGCGTATAACAGTCAGGTGAATGTGTTTTGATGCTTAACATACAATTAGCTGTCTCTTTACCAATGAGCTAAAATGACAGGTTATTTTTTCAGGTGCCCACAACTTGAAACTTTGTCATTAAAGCGCAGTAACATGTCACAAGCTGTGCTTAATTGCCCTCTTTTGCACAATCTTGACATAGGCTCTTGTCACAGACTTCTCGATGCTGCAATTCGCTTAGCTGCAACTTCATGCCCACAATTAGTTTCTTTGGACATGTCTAATTGTTCAGGTGTTAGTGATGAAACCTTACGTGAAATATCCCAGACTTGTGCTGACCTTAGTTTCCTTGATGCATCTTACTGCCCAAACATATCCTTGGAGGTACGTTTTAGAGTCTGTAATCACTTTTTACCTATGTAGATTCAATCTGCCTTTGTTTGACATGCTTGTTTCCTCTTTGAAGTCTGTTAGACTGCCCATGTTGACAGTTCTTAAGCTTCACAGTTGCGAGGGCATCACTTCAGCTTCAATGGCTGCCATATCTGATAGTTCTTTGTTGGAGGTGTGTAATTAGTCATATATCCTGATACTAATATTAATGATTTGTCTTAATTATTGAATCTAGACTTATGAGTAAAGGATGTCACTGCTATCGCAGGTTTTGGAGCTTGATAATTGTAGAAGATTGACTTCAGTGTCTTTGGATCTTACACATTTGCGGAAAATTAGATTGGTACACTGTCGCAAGTATGTTTCTGCCACATTTCCCCTTCCCATTATGTTTTTCATCTGTCTGTCTCCTTTGCTTGCTTCTCTTGTGCTTTATTTCACATTGTATCTTTGTTTTTGAGTGTTTTCATTTTTATTTTTATTTTTATTTTAAATTTTTTCCTTGCCAGGTTGGCTGATTTGAACTTGAGGACTATAATGCTTTCTTCTCTGCTGATGTCAAACTGCCCTGATCTCCAGTGCATCAATATCACTTCAAATTCACTTCCCGTATGTCATAATTGTCTGTCATTTTTTCGTTCCTGTACTCGTGCATGCTTTAGAAGTCTGAAAGTTGGATTTTCTGGTAATGCAGAAATTAGCAATACCAAAGCAGGACAGCTTAACCGCATTAGCTCTGCAATGCCAATCTTTACAAGAAGTGGATCTCTCTGAGTGTGAATTTTTGACAAACTCTATATGTGATGTTTTTAGTGATGGTGGAGGATGCCCGATGTTGAAACTATTAATTCTTGATAATTGTGAGGTATTTGAATAAGTTCTTTTTTGCCATTTGCTGCATTCACTTTCTCAATTTTTCTCTTGCATGATTTACAGTCTACGCTAGTAGTATGGACTAATCGATGTCATGGATTATGTTTATTTGTCTTGTTATCTAATTCTGTAACTGTTCGTGACTCCATATTGCGAATTTCAAGATGAAAATCTGGCTGACAAAGTTATTACTGATAATATTGTTAATCATATTATTTTTAATGTCTTTGTTTTAAAATACTAACCTATGGTGTTTTGATGAATTCAGAGTTTGACATCAGTTGGATTCATCACTACCTCTTTAGTCAGTCTCTCCCTTGCTGGTTGCGGGGCAATAACTAATCTTGAGCTCGCTTGCCCTAATCTCGAGAAACTTATTTTGGATGGTTGTGATCATTTGGAAAGAGCATCATTTTGTCCTGTAAGTGGTATTGATTTATTAGGTGATTTATATTATATTTTGCATGAGATGAAACTTTTCAAATTCTTTTTATGCTTTTTGATGTGATCATTTGACAAAAATGCTAAATCTACAATTAAGATTATGGAATATTTGTTTGAAGCTTTCTGCTTGTGTGTTTTGCTGTCCCCTTTCTTTAAGAAAAAGATTTGCTTTGCAATGCAAGACATCTGGATTTTCCCCCTTCTCTAATGGCAGTGATAGGGGTGCTGTTGGGTTAAAGGCTTCGGCCTATGCCTGTGAAATAAACTCAAGGAGTTGAATTTTTATTAGTCTGATTTGCAGTAGCTTGAGGCTAAGTAATTTCTTTTCTTCACTTGCTTCTCAGGTTGGTCTTCTGTCTCTCAATTTAGGAATATGTCCAAAATTGAACATACTCAGCATCGAAGCACCATCTATGATTTCACTTGAGTTGAAAGGATGCGGCATACTATCTGAAGCATTCATTAATTGTCCGCTCTTAAAGTCTCTGGATGCCTCCTTTTGCAGGTTATGTTGTATTTGTTATTTTCTTAGGTATTCTCCTTGTATGCCAGATTGCCAACTGATGTTGTTTGGAATTACAGCCAACTACAAGATAAGTACTTGTCTGCAACAACTGCATCATGCCCACTGATTGAATCATTAATATTGATGTCCTGCCAATCAATTGCCTCGGACGGACTTTGTTCTCTGCATTGGCTTACAAATCTAACTGTTCTCGACTTATCATACACTTTCTTGGTGAACTTGCAGCCAGTTTTTGAATCTTGTTTGCAACTAAAGGTAAGAGTTACCATGGAATGGTTTGTTAACGTCATTTATTTTTAAGTATAGGATTCTTACTGTTTTAACTTTTAGGAGTCTTCGTGTTAGTAATGCTAATGGGCTGGGTTTTTACTAGTTGTACTACATTAGTTTAGTACTTGTTATAAATAGGATTATTTGGTTCATGGCTAGTGTTTTGTACTTATCTCATAACATCATATTGTCATAATCAGCATCTTCCTTTCCACCTTTTTTCCATATAATTTCAACATTTTATATAATTATTGTCTTCACTTTTTCTGATTATACTGCTTTTATTCTGTTTCATGAAGGTGTTAAAGTTGCAGGCATGCAAATATCTGACTGACACGTCACTCGAACCTCTTTATAAAGGAGGTGCTTTACCAGCACTTCAGGAGTTGGATTTGTCTTATGTAACTCTCTGTCAGTCTGCCATAGAGAAGCTTCTTGCTTGCCGCACAAACCTCACACGAGTGAGCTTGAATGGCTGTGTGAATATGCATGATTTGAATTGGGGATGCAGTTGCGGGCATGTTGATGTACTGGCTTCTGCAAACACCCCATCTGGTGCATGTTCCCATGAGAAGATACCTGAATCAAGTGAGCAGTCCACCTGCTTATTGCAGAACCTCAACTGTGTGGGATGTCCAAATATTAGGAAGGTTGTCATTCCACATTGTTTCCATTTATTATGTTTAAACCTTTCACTCTCAGCAAATTTGAAGGAGGTTGATGTTACTTGTCTCAACCTGTGCTCTCTTTATTTAAGGTATGATTAGCTCGTATAAATTTGGGTTGGTTTCCATCCTTCTCATGCCAGATCTGATCATGTTTTAACTTATTTGCTCAGCAATTGTTCCTCTTTGGAAATTTTGAAGTTACTTTGTCCGAGGTTGACCAGTCTATGCCTTCAGGTATATTAGTCTTCCCTGTTAATTTTAATTTGTTGATGCAGTTATAATATTTTGAATATTGACGCTTCATTGGTGCCAGATCTTGTTTCTTATAGATGCATAATATACAATGTCATATGTTGATTTTCTTTTCTGCATTACAGCTTTCATCGGCTGTCATCTTACCAAGTGTAATTTATTGAAATGGTTAAAACATTCCCCTGCATCATATTATTAATTATCACTAGTTTGCTTCATTCTCTTGCGTTGGGTTTGGTTTTTTAAAGCCAATAATTAAAGGCTTCTGCTAAACTCTAGTGGGCCGCATATGTCTTTTATGGAAAAATATTCGGATTTAGGATTGACTTTTTGTCATCCACCAGAAATGCGGCATGTATAAATATGAATGTGTTGTCCCAACTCTCGTGATGCCATTCCAACTTACATTCAAGTTCTTGCGGCTCTCCCTCAATCAATTTGTGTCAAACCTATTTGTTTTAGTAATATTTTGTGTTTTGTTAATTTGGGTTTTTAGTCATGCAATATTGATGAGGAAGCTGTTGAAGCTGCTATATCAAAATGCTCTATGCTAGAGACTCTTGATGTTCGCTCCTGTCCAAAGGTGAGAGCAAACTCATTATTATATTCCTGTACTTCGTGTTTGATGCTTTTAGTAATTTTTTCCAATTAACCTTTTCATACATGATTGGTGGAATAGTGTTTTTGACTATGTGACTATTGTTTATGGTTCGTGTTCTTAAACTATTTACTGTATACTTTATGGTGTTCCACAGATAAGAAGCACTGGAAGGTTTCGTGCAGCGTGTTCTAGTTTGAAGCGTATATTCAGCAGCTCGTCAACTTCTTGAACTCGACCAAGGACATCAAAATCTTTCCCGTGCTTGTTTTACTTTGGTTCAAGACTTCAAGGCATAAATCTGGTTATTTCATCATGTATTGTAAATGACTAGTTGTTTGGCATATAGCAAACAGGTCGTTATCTCTGTATTTTGCAATAATTTATCTCTGTTATACTTGCTACTCTTGTAATTCTTACATTTCAATTTTGATGCATATGTTATTTTAAACCATTCTAATGAGTCCTTTTATGTTCTAGAAAAGTGCTTGTTCGATCCTTTGTGCAGTATGACCTTGCATAGTATGTCATTATGCTGTAAATTGTGTATTATGACGGTGGCTAAAATGCAAAGAAACCCCTCTAACCGTGAGTCCTCTGCGACACTCCTTGTATATAGACAAGCCCTTAACAGAAACAAAAAGAAACTGATACATTTCAAAAAAAAAAAAAAAAAACAGAAAACCCAAAGCACCATCAACCATCATCTTCATTCAAATCTCACCTTTTAATCATCAACCCTAAAAGCTTAACCTAGAAAGCCCAGCACCAAACTGAACCTCCATCAATCAAGCAACTATTCAATGTTAAGCAAATGAGCTACCGACCATTCAAAACCCCAAGCTCTCACCTTATGCACAACCAAAAATCTAAGCCATCGTGGCCCGAAACTCCAACCTCTATCAATAGCCGATTTTAAGGATTTGACAAGGGAGAACCCTTGAGTTCTAACCTAGAACTGCCATCCGAATAGATTTGGTCACGGCAACACCTTCCCTATTAAGGACGCAGTCATGCAGACATTCTCTTCAAACACCTCTCCATTTTAACCAAATCGAGCAAATTGGTGTTTTGAGACCTTGAATCCCACCCCCATTTGGTCCCCCCGGGGACGGATCCATGATAGTGGGTGGGTAGGCAATTGCCCCTACAATGCATTTTTTAAAAAAATTTATAGATCTAATAAATTTTTATTAAGTGCCCATTGTCGCAATCAAATTACGGCAGGATGGTGATAAAAGAAATTTTATGAAAAAGTAGAGTCGCCACCAATTTTATTTAATTTAGGAAAAATTGAAAAACCAAACTAGGGTCTTTGAAACCAAGTCGAGTTCGGGAGTCGGTTACGAGTAGGGAAGATGTTAAGCACCCTACATCACTCATCCTACGAATGGTACCTTGAATTAATCGTGCAAAATTAAATTATTTATTTTTTTACCCCAAAAATATTTACAAGGAATGATTTATTTATTTATTAATATTTTCTTTATTTTTATGTTTCTTTATTGTTCTTTTTTTTGCATTTAATTTTTTTTAAAAAAAAATATTATTGATAAATCCTAAATGGGGTTGATCATGACACGTAAGTCCATAGGGCAACCTCAAAGCTAGGGGATTGAGCATGACACTTGTCATAGAACAACCCAAAAACATTAAATAAATTATTAATTAATTATCCACATTAAATAAATTAAAAAGAACACAAAAATAAAGGAAAAAATTAATTTTGGCTTGACGAGATGATTGATCCCGCTCCTACGTATTCCCCGCTTCGATGGGAAACTCAAAGTCATGTAGTTCTTGTAGAAGATATTTCATTTGTAGTTTTTTTAAATTTTTTATGAAAAAAGGCTTTTATTATTATTTTTTAAAAAAGTTTTTTTTTACTTATTTATTATTATATGTTTTTTTAATTTATTTTTTTATATGTAGAAAAAAAAGCTAATCAAAATAGAACATGGCACACACGTCCATAGAGCTATCCCGAATATAAAGCTTGAGTGTGAAACATTTCACAGAGCAATCCCAAAAATAAACTAATACAAAAAATCAAAAAAAAAATAAAAAATAAAAAATAAAAGAAATCATATTTAATTTTTTGTTTTTTTTTTGTTTAAAAATAATAATTTCTTCTTATTTGTCAGACCCACTTGGCTTGGGCCAACAAACTAACCCACTAGCCCAATAACATACTAAAAATAATTATGCATGAATAAAGGAAGTGAATAAATTAATAATGGATAAAATAACCTACTTAAATATCTAAAACATGATGTAAAAAAATGTTAACAGCGTGTATCAAGCCTCCTCTGTTTCACCTGCTCGAGAACGGAAAGAAAAAAAACCAAGGTGGTGGTGACCGAACGGCATTCGAGGAGGCTTGCCGTGAAGAGGCCGCGTTTCGTCTTGGGTCGGCGGTGCGGGTCAAGGAACAGGGCGGTATTGAGACGACGAGTCCGAATCTGGTCGTTTAAGAGAGATCCGAATCCGAATCTGGGTGGAATGGGGACCGCAGCTACGACTGGGATGGCGGGTAGCGATGCTGTCATGGAAACAACGGTGGCGGAAAAGAAATCCGGACAGCGGCTGGTGATGCAGTGGTTTGAAGGAGGTTCTGCTTGCAGCGAGAACCCTAAGCCATGGTGTGCAGCGGCGTGAATCGCAGAGCGAGGCGACGTTACGGTGGTTGGGTCGTGCAGGGATGAGACAAGATCGGACTTGGGCGGTGCGTACACGGAGGCTCGAGGTGAAGGTGGTGGCGGTGCACGGTGGTCACAGTGGCCCCTCCCTCTCTGTATGTGTTGTATTTACTTCTATTCTCTCTCTTCACTATTGATTTTCTTCCTGCTCTCAGTAAAAAAATTTGATCATTCTCGCTGCTCTCTGATTTTTTTTTCTCCCCCCCCCCCCCCCCCCACCCCCAATTTTGTAGCCCCTATTCTGATTTTATAACGCCAAATTGTTTCGATTTTGATCCTAAAACTCTTTTAAAGATTAAAAATTTTATCCCTGATTTGAAATAGAACCAAAACTGCCGAGCCTTATCTGCCAACCTTAAGGGATTTGCCCCTATTGTGAGTTTATAATGCCAATTCGCTCAGATCTTGATCCTAAAAATCTATAAAGATCAAGATTTCTATCCCTAATTTGAAATAGAATCAAAATTGCCGAGCCTCATCTACAAAAATTAAGGGATTTGCCAACTAGATTCAAATTCAAAATAAAGTGGTTGCTAGGGTTTGTTGGAGGATGATGAAATGGGTTTAACTGGCCTGACCCAATTAAAAATCTTTTTATTATTTTTATTATTTTTATTTTATTTGCAATTTTTTTATTTTTTTATTTTTTGAAATTTTTAGTGAAGACTAAAAGACCCGGTCAAAATGGGATGTTCACAGTTGCCCCTCTTTACTTGTTCATTACTAGAATACACGAAGAAAGAACGATTTTTCATGTGATAGTACTAAGGAACTAGCAAAGAAAATGAACTCACATTTTAGCCGGGATGGGAAACAGGCTGGAGAAAATTAAGTTTTAGAGCTTGGAAAATAAAAACGACAGTGGGCCTCAGATCCCGAAATGCAGTGGGCCTCAGATCCCAAATTAGCATTGAGCCTCAGAGCTCGAAGATAAATTTGCAGTGGGCCTCAGAGATCGAAAAATGAATTGCAGTGGGCCTCAGATCCCAAATATAAAATTATTAGTGAGCATCAGAGCTCGAAAAATAAATTTGCAGCGGGCCTCAGATCCCAAAAATAAAGTTGCAGCGAGCCTCAGAGCTCGAAAAATAAATTGCAGTGGGCCTCAGATCCCAAATATAAAATTAGTAGTGAGCCTCAGAGCTCGAAAAATAAATTTGCAGCGGGCCTCGGATCCCAAAAGTAAATTTGCAGTGAGCCTTAGAGCTCGAAAAATAAATTGCAGTGGACCTCAGATCCCAAATATAAAATTAGTAGTGAGCCTCAGAGCTCGAAAAATAAATTTGCAGCGGGCCTCAGATCCCAAAAGTAAATTTGCAGTGAGCCTTAGAGCTCGAAAAATAAATTGCATTGGGCCTCAGATCCCAAATATAAAATTAGTAGTGAGCCTCAGAGCTCGAAAAATAAATTTGCAGCGGGCCTCAGATCCCAAAAGTAAATTTACAGCGAGCCTCAGAGCTCGAAAAATAAATTGCAGTGGGCCTCGGATCCCAGAAATAAAATGATGGTAATTTTCTTTCTCTTAAGAAACTTTTCTTTACCTTTGTCTCAATTACAACTGAACCACACGCTCCATTAAAAGACTTCGACCAATCAAACCCTTATTTATCAACAGCTCTGAGTCAGGGTCTTTCGATTAGAGGGGCTTCTTTTCAAAACGGTGGAGACACATAGAGTGATTATTTCCTTCAAGACTATGAATCGTGGAGACTTTCATTATTGTTTTTCTTTTCTCCCCATTGTGCACCGTTATCTCCCTTATTAACTTTGAAATGATGGGCTTTCTTTGGTTCAAACCATTCATTGAAGTAACCATTAGAATTATCCAATCATACTATTAAACTTAAATTTACTTAAATTGAGATATGATTTTAATGCGCAAGCATGATTTAAGCACAATAGGAAAAAATGGATGGATAAAATCCTTGCCTTAATATGAGAATTTATATTGCCCACAAGGAAATTGGAAAGAAAAAGGGAAGATACAAAGGGGTGCATGGGAATTGTATGAAAAGGGATAATGGAACGAAAGAAAACCGTATAAAAATTTGCCCCAGTATTGGTTCCTTGATCCTCTTTACTGATTCCCAACAATTGTTTGACGTCGTAAATCCTGGTCTCAGCTTCCACATTCATCCTTTCATTAACATTTCAAGGATTTTCTTTGCCCCATTGTAGTCAGTCACAAACAAAATTGCCCCAGTGTAGCAAGTCATGAGCAAAATTGCCCCAATGTGGTAAATATTAAGATATCTCTTAAACTGCTATTGCGGATTTTCAGACTAAGATTTAGTTTCTTTGTCCTAATTTTTGCTTAGGTCGCCCTTTCGGGTTTTCAACCTAACAGACTTCTCTCTCTCTTTCTCTCTCTGCTCTTTTTTTTTTAAAATGCCCTAACTTTTGCTTAGGTCACCCTCGCGGGTTTTCGACCTAACAGACTTCTTTTTATTTTATTTTATTTATGCCCTAACTTTTGCTTAGGTCGCCCTTGCGGGTTTTCGACCTAACGGACTTCTTTTTATTTTATTTTATTTATGCCCTAACTTTTGCTTAGGTCGTCCTTGCGGGTTTTCAGCCTAACGGGCTCTCCCTTTCTTTTTTCTTTTTTTTTTATCAAGCATAAAACTTTTTCACGGCATCAGAGTTTACAAGTCTCGGTAGCTCTCGTCCGTTTTCATCTGTTAGGACCAAGGCTCCGCCTGAGTATGCCTGCTTTACTATATATGGCCCTTCATAATTGGGTGCCCATTTTCCTCGGGCATCTTCTTGGTTGGGAAGTACTTTCTTTAACACCAAATCACCTGGTTGAAACTCTCTATGACGGACTTTCTTATTAAAGGCTTTAGCCATTCTTCTCTGATATAGTTGTCCATGACAAAGGGCCACCAGTCTTTTTTCCTCAATCATGTTTAACTGATCATATCGAGCTTTCACCCATTCTGATTCTTCCAAGTTAGCTTCCATCAGCATTCTTAATGAAGGGATTTCAACTTCTCTAGGAGAAACGGCTTCCATTCCATACACCAATGAGAAAGGCGTTTCCCCAGTACTTGATCGTATATTGGTACGATACGCGTTCAAAGTGTATGGCAACATTTCATGCCAATCCTTATAATTTACGACCATTTTAGCAACAATTTTGTTGACATTCTTGTTGGCCGCTTCAACCGCCCCATTCATCTGAGTCTATATGGGGCGGAATTATGGTGCTTGATTTTAAAAGTCTCTAATAACTTCTTTACATCCACGCCATTAAGATTGACAGCATTATCTGTAATGATTCTTTCTGGTATTCCGTAGCGACAAATAATATCCCTTTTTAGGAACTTGGTAAACACCTTTTGAGTTATATTGGCATATGATGTTGCTTCCACCCACTTAGTGAAGTAATCTATTGCAACCAGGATGATGCGATGTCCGTTTGACGCCTTGGGATTGATTGGTCCAATGACGTCTATCCCCCACATAGAAAATGGCCATGGAGACACCAGATTGTGTAGTTGGAACGGTGGAGCTTTGATCTGATCTACATATATTTGGCATTTACGGCATTTTCGGACATACTCCAGACAATCGGCTTCCATTGTTAGCCAATAGTGACCATTTCGTAGGATCTTGCGTGCCATCATGTGACCATTGGCATGTGTTCCACATATCCCTTCGCGAACTTCTATCATGATAGTCCGAGCTTCACGAGCATCAACACATCTTATGAGGACCCTATCATAGTTCCTCTTATATAGAATTTCACCATCTAAGTAAAAGGACATTGATAATCTACGAATCGTCCTCTTATTCACTTCATCTGCTCCAGCTGGGTACGTTCTATTCTTCATATATTGCTTGATGTCGTGATACCAAGGATTACCATCGAGCTCTTCTTCCACATGTGCACAGTATGCTGGCTCGTCTTGTACCTTCACTTGAATAAGCTGGACGGTGGTATGGAGACCCATATTGGTCATAGCGGCTAATGTGGCTAAAGCATCCGCAAATTGATTCTTGTCTCGAGTCAAGTGCGAGAAAGTAATCTCATCAAACTTCACAACTAACTGAGTCAAGTATTTCTGATACGGGATAAGCTTGGGATCTTTAGTTTGCCATTCGCCGTTGACTTGATAAATGATTAAAGCTGCATCTCCAAAGACCTTTAGCTGTTTTATTCCAAGATCAATTGCTTCTTGTAATCCACTTGCACATGCTTTATACTCCGCAATATTGTTGGTGCATTCAAATTCAAGCCTAACAGCCATCGGGTATTGCTTGCCCTCAGGAGAAACAATCACCGCTCCTATGCCACTTCCATGCATATTAACTGCTCCATCAAAATACATCTTCCACATATCATCTTCCTCTGTTTTACCTTCTTCCAATGACAGTATCTCTCCATCAGGGAACTCGGATATAATTGGCTGTCCTCCCTCAAGAGGGTTTTCAGCTAAGTGATCAGCAATTGCACTTCCCTTAACGGATTTCCGGGTCACATACTTAATATCGAATTCTGATAATATCATTTGCCACTTTGAGACCCTTAATGATATGTGAGGACTTTCAAAGATGTACTTCAAAGGGTCCATTTGAGAGATTAACCAAGTGGTGTAGTATAACATGTATTGCCTGAGTCTCTTGGAGGTCCATACCAATGCACAACAAGTCTTCTCAATTGCCATGTATCGGGCTTCGCAATCATTAAACTTCTTGCTCAGATAATAAATTGCATGTTCTCTCTTGCCAGACTAATTATGTTGCCCCAACATTGCCTCCATTGAGGTTGGGAGGATCGTGAGATACAGTATCAAAGGACGACCTTGAGTGGTCGGCACCAACACTGGTGGGTTTAATAGGTATGCCTTTATTTTGTCAAAGGCTTCCTGACATTTCTCATTCCATCTCCCCGGATTATTCTTCTTTAATAGCTTAAAAATAGGCTCACACGTGCTTGTCAAGTTAGCAATGAATCGGGCAATGTAATTTAATCTCCCTAGAAAACCCCTTACTTCTCGTTCATTCTTGGGAGTTGGCATGTCCCTGATCGCCTTTGCCTTTTCGGGCTGCACTTGTATTCCTTCCCTGTTGACCACAAAACCCAACAATTTCCCAGTTGAGGCTCCAAACACACATTTTGTGGATTGAGTCTCAGATTGTACTTCCTTAATCTCTCAAATAACTTATGCAAAACTGCTACATGACTTTCCCCTCCTTAGACTTAGCCACTGTCATCCACGTACACCTCTATTTCCTTGTGCATCATATCATGGAACAATGTTACCATCGCATGCTGGTAGGTAGCTCCGGCATTCTTCAGCCCAAAAGGCATTACTCTGTAACAAAAAGTTCCCCAAGGGGTGATGAAAGTCGTCTTCTCTTTGTCATCGACGTCCGTGAGAATCTGATTGTATCCCGAATACCCATCCATGAAGGAGAATCTGTGGTTCCTTGCTGTGCTGTCCACGAGGACATCAATATGAGGCAATGGGAAGTCATCCTTCGGACTTGCTTTGTTCAGATCTTCGTAATCCACACACATTCTTACTTTTCCATCCTTCTTTGGTACTGGTACGACATTAGCAACCCACTCTGGGTGTCTCGACACTTCCACAAACCCGGCTTCTAACTACTTAGTTACCTCTTCTTTGATCTTTAGTGACATATCTGGATGCGTCCTCCTCAACCTTTGTTTCTTCACCACCGTACCTGGGTACAGTGAGATTTTATGTGATGCTATCTCTGGATCCAATCCTGGCATATCTTTGTAGGACCATGCAAACACATCAAGGTACTCCTTAAATAGCATAACCATTTCTGCACGTTCTGGATTATCCACTATTTTCAACTCCTTCTTGTCTTCCTCGGTCCCCATATTAATCACTTCTATAACTTCATCATTTGAAGTGAACCCATTTTCTGAGCGCTCTATCGACTTTGTAAATTCCTCAATGGCTTCTTCTTCCTCACTAATCCAAGAATCATCTTCGTCAACAGCCGCAAGGGAATCAGTAAATGAGGTTTCAAGGTTCCTTTTGTCAGACAAACCTTCGACGGTGGTGAGATTCCTGAAAGAAGATGTTTGAAACAAGAGAAATATAGGCAAGGATATTATTCAAGAAATGAAACGCAATTGATGTAAGATAAAGGGTAGAGAAAAGAAGACACTGAGAAAAATGCTGAAAAATCATACTAACTCATTTTATTCATTTCTTAACTAAAGTAAACATCAGTTTATACGAGATACAAAAAGGTAATTACTTCATGGAAATAACATCAACAAATGGTTCAGACTGCCAATTGCCAAGGACCTCATTGTCAGCAGAGATATAAATAACATGGTTTCTTGCTTGCTCCTCTTCAAGTGCACTGATAGTGAAATGAGGGGAAGTCAACTTTTTTTGCAAGATCACTTCAGTTGATGCTGGGAAAGTATCTGTCAAGTGGGGGATATAATTAAATTCCTTTCTGTCTTCTTTCTTGCCTCTGAGAGTCAGGTACTTCATATTGTCTGCTAGAGAAGGATGGTATCCTAGTCCATGTCTTCCATCTCTTGTAACTGCTGCAATCGGTTGAGGGATCCCTTGGAGGCTTGCCCCTAAGCCTCTTCCTTTCTGATACCCATTATTTTCCATTATACGGATTGCCACTTCATTCACATTCTGCATTGGCAGCTCCTCCTTCTTGCTCTCTGGCTTCAGGATTTCAAAACTACGTAGGGAATCATCCTCGACTTGCTCTGCACTTTCTACGTAAGGTACCGAAACAGGCTTTGAAAGCATGATTTCCTCTTCACCACGGATGGCAATTACAGCCCCATCCGGAATATATTTAAGACACCGATGCAATGTTGATGGAACAACACCAGCTTCATGAATCCAAGGCCTTCCTAGGAGCATAGTATAAGCTGGTTGGATCTCCATGACTTGAAAGAGAACACGAAAATAACAAGGCCCTACTTTGAGGGGCAAAGTTATTTCCCCTAAGATCCCTCTTGCTGTCCCATCAAAGGCTCGCACAATCATCTCTTGGGGTGTCAAATCCGTCAAACCTATGTTTAGCTGCTCTAGAGTGGACAACGGAATCACATTCAATGCCGAGCCACCATCTATAAGCACCTTCGCAATCGCAAATCCTTTGCACCTTAGGGTAATGTGGAGTGCCTTAGGACTACCTCTAAACTTCAAAAACACCTCATCTTCTAAGAAATTGATCATGTTGACCCGCCTCACCGGATCCACCATATTTACTACATTCTCTGGCGTGACGTCGGGATTAACATAGGCTTCACTCAACACCTTCAATAATGCCTTACGATGCATCTCTTATGTGAGGACAAGCGACAAAAGGGATATTCTTGCTGGTGTTTTCTTCAACTGCTCCATCACATCGTATTCACTTTGCTTCATGATCTTCAGAACTCTTCTTCTTCCTTCTCCTTTCCTTCATCTTTGGTGTTCTTCCTTGCTTCTTCTTCTACCGGGTCATAGTATCGCCCACTCTTTGTGATGCCTCCAATTCTCACAACATTAGTAACCCGGGCCTTCGAAGTTTCTCCTGCCCCTCCTACTAGCTCAACTTTCTATTCATAATTCCATGGTACAGCGTGTGTATCATTATAAACAAAAGGAGTTGGCTTTTTCACCTTTACAATCACTTTTTCTGGAACTGACGCATCATTCATAGGTGGTATCCGGAGCACAACTTTTTCAACCACATTTACTTCTTCAGTCGTACCTCGCCTAGCTTGGATCACCCCCAAGGTAAGTAATCCTTGGACTCGGACCTTAAAGTCCCAACAAGTTTCGATATCATGCCCTACCTGCCCATGATGATAATCACAAATTAAATTACCATCATACTTCTTTTTTTCCCCAATCAGCTTCACCGGTGCAACAATATCATATCCTGCTTTCTTGAGCCCCGCAAATTCTTCTTGCATCAGGGTTCGCAATTCCAAAACCTTCTTAACTTGAGGCCCTTTCACTTCCAAGTTATTCACACTATTTCCCGCCTTATGGTTTGGGATTGGGTTATTAACAATGCTAGGCCCAGAATCTTCTTCGAAACCCAATCTTCCACAAGCAATCAATTTTCTTACTGCTGTCTTGAAGGCCTCACATTCTTCAATGGAATGTCCCAGGGCATCCAGGTGATACTTGCAAGTCAAGTTTGGATTGTACCAAGCAGGGAAAGGTGGTTCCATATGCCGTACAGGGTTTCCAGCGATTAGGTGATGATCAAATAGTTGTTTGAACAAATTTGCATTGGAGATAGACAGTCTTGGGAAAGGAGGCAGATTTTGATATTGGAAACGTCCCTGATTTGGAAAATTTGGGTGAGGTCGAGGGTAGCTTGGATGGTTTTGTTGAGGTGCAGGTGGATAATGAGTATATGTTGGGCGAGTGGGGTTGTATGGTTGAGGGGTAGGGATGTTATTTATTTGGTTTTGTGGCTGGGTGATGGTCGGTGAGGCCTGTTGAGGTGGGTAAAATGATGTTTGAGTCTGATATGGTGCTTGGTACCTTGGGTATGAAGGGACATGACGAGGTCCAAAGTTTTGCTGGTGTTGCACATAATTTGCTTCTGCTTCCTTCTTCTTGGGTTGGAACCCCTTCTTGGATGCACTGCCTTCCATGTCAGCTGGCAAATTCCCGGCTCTGGCTAGGATTTCAATTTTTTCCCCTGCAGCAATCAAGTCAGAGAAATCCCTATAAGCTACTCCTGCCATTGCTCCGATAAAATGGGATCCCAGGGTTCCCAAAAAGTATGAGCAAATTTCGGACAACATCATGGCGAATTTGAACTCGAGCGACCAAACTCCTCCACCTTTTGTGCATCTTGTTTGAAGGATTCATCACTCTTCTTTCGCATTGTAGTAAAGTCATTCACGGGTCGGAGCTACGTCCAAATTAAATTTGTATTGATCCATGAACAAATCGGCTAATTCTGTCCACTGGGAGATCTTAGAATGGTCTAACTGAAGGTACCACTCTAGTGCGATTCCGGTCAAACTTTCATGGAAAAAAACCAATAAGGAACTTGTCATCCTTAGACCAGATGGCCATTTTGGTGGCATAGCTAATCAAATGGAATCGTGGGTTCCCACTTCCGTCATATTTGGAAAAATCAGGAATTTTTAAATCCTTAGGAATAACGACATTTGTGGCAGGACAAAGTTCTTCAATCTTGAGAAGGCCATAAGTATTTGTGCCCTTGATCTCTTTTATTTGTTCTTCTACCTTCTCCATCCATTCTTTCTTCATCTTATCGGGTCCAAACTGAATTCCACTTGATTGTTCAAGAATGGATGCATGGGGTTTTTCCCATGTAAGTCCAGCATAGCCAGCAGCCTCATGATACACATTCTCAATGGGGCGATATCCTTCCCCGATGGGGATTACTATGGGTTCTGTGTAACCCGACATTCCCTGAGTAAGGCTATGGTTTATGTTTGAAAATATTGGCGCAGTTACCATGGAGAGGGCCGGCTGTATGCTTACATGTGAGTCATCTTCATTTCTAATTCTATTTGCACCAAGCCTGCTAAGAGATTCCCTCATATCATGTAGTATAGCCTCCAACCTTGCTTGAGTTTCAGAGATTTCAATCACCCTTCCCCTCACTTCGTCTACTTCTAAACTCAAGTTCCTTCCTGTCTCAAGATCGTTGGTAGTCATCCTGGTCCGAGATCTTGTGTTGTGAACTCGGGTTTGATTGGTATCGTCTTTCTTAGGTCGCGCAATGATTCTCGAACCCTCAGATTCGTGTTTTTAGCTCTGCTCGAAAAATCGTCAATTATTCTAATCAGTAACCCCTTTTATATATATACAATTTTTGTCATTATTATTTATTATTAAGAAAGATAAAAGTATGCTTTCAAAGGACCATGAATTCTTTCTTTTGCAAAGGAAAGACCAATTTTTGTAGAAAGCAACTTCATCCCGACACATAACTCTAAGGGCACATCCCCCTTAGGTTAATGCGTGGTTGATGACAAATCCATGGGAACATGTGTCCCTCAATAGACAGCATCATTTACTAGCAATGCAATCATACAAGCCTACTTGTAACACACCATAAGATAGAGCAGAATTCATTGATGGATGTAACCCTAAAAAATGGCTTTTATTTCTTTGAAGAGAAAATACAATGTCTCACATCTAACAGAATTACATCAAAAGTTTTAAAGTCTTCCTTTTGAATCCGCTAGCAAGACCCCTACAATACTTCATGAAGCGAGCTATTTTTGGAGGTATTGAAGATCCGTCATTCATGCGAGTTTGGACTAATGCTTCCTCGAGGTGACCCACAAATTGATAGGTATGGTATTGCAAACTTCCTGAGAGGTGTTCATATCTTTTCTTCCAAGCATCTCTGTCAGCCTTCAAATCTTTTGACACGGATTCCCAGTTCTCTAGCCATTCTTCCTGTTGTCTGATCTCATCCTCATACTGTTTTTTCTCCCTTTCGAACATCCGGACCCTCATCCATAACTGTTGCTCTTTCTCTTGTGATTTTTTCAATGATTCGCGTATAGTTGCAGCTGCATTCCAACCTTCATCAGAGTAGCGCCCAGCATGAGTTAAGGCTTCTTGTAGAGATCCTATGCTTTCCTCCAACATCCGGATTGTCTGAACGTGCACTTCGATTCTTGCCCCCAAGTCTTCTTTTTCTTTGAAGATTTGTGCCAACGCCGTTTTTTGATCTTCTATCCTTACTAGTAATCCTCGAACTTCCGACTCTTTCACATTCCCCTTCCTTGCTCTCTTTGCTGGAGCTGCGGCTTCATATGCATCGGCACATTCATCTTTCAAATGTTCTATCCTCATGTTTAACTTCTGGATTTGGTGTCGGAGCGTGACGATGGTGATTTGATCTGTTTCATTCTTCTCCTCTAGCACTCCCATCTGGGCCATCATAATCTCGATCTTCTTTAACATTTCTGCTTCCATCTGCGGATTTTCATCTTCATGCGGGATTGGTTTCGAAATAACACGGTTGTCTTTCCTTACTTTCCTCCATGCCTCGTAGTTTTTAGTACGAGAAATAATTTGTCTTCCCAACTCATTGGATCCCAGTACCCGGATGTTGCTCCAGGCGGATCTAACAGCTATTGTTGTATTCTTGACAACCTCGCATTCTTGATATAAGAACGAAATTCCACCTAACACTTCTTCAAGTGGTTCCTGTTGAGTCCATTTCAATTGTCGAATCACAAGTGCCGGAGAATATGACACGCAGCCCCTTGGTCCCATCAAAGGAATATTCGAGAAATTCCCACAACTGAAGATGACTGTATTTCCTTTATACCAAGGACACATCCAGCAAAAAGCTTTTGAATCAACCTCATCAAATTCTTGTCTCCATTCATTGGGTTTGTGCGGCTTTATCGGAATGTGATGGAATCTCCTCAAAGGGTCATCAATCCCACTAACATAATTTCGAGCATACATGTGAGTCACGATCCAAACATACAACATTTGTGCACAACATCGTAATTTGCCTTGTTGATTTTCATGGCAAACTTGCAATGATAGGAATGTTTCTGCCAAAATTGCGGGAACATGGTTCACAGTATATTCTTCGACCTTGTAGTAAATATCCAAGGCTGCGTAATCCACCATGTCTGGTATAAAGGGGAAAAGCACCAGCCCATAAATGGTTAAAGCTAACACCCGCTTGAAGATAACCCAATTATTTTGTCGTGCCAATTCCTGGAGATAAACTTCAAGGAATCTTCGCCTCAGACCTCTGACAGCTCCTTTTTCCATTTTGTCTGATGGCTTCGGTAGAACTCCCAACAACTCTGCTACCTTCCCATCACTAACATGTTGACCATAATAGAAATAAACACGAAACTCCCTTGGAAGTGGCATCTGTAGCATGTAAGCATATTCTTCTATAGTCGGTGTCGTATCCAAATTCGGCAACTCGAAACACCTCAAATTCGGGTTCCAATATTGGGCCAAAGCACTCAAGCCCAAACCATCTACATGTATGTGTAATAAGTCCAAAATCTTCCCATACTTGCTTGCAAACTCTGAACATACTTCTTTTGGCATCAAGCGACTGATTTCCATTAAAGTCTTTACATCATTGATTTTCACGTCAATTCTAATATTCTTCTTCAGGCCAATTGCATTGCTAGAGTTAGACATTTCTGTTCCTTGCTACACAGATAGTGTCTTTCCTCCACAAAAGAGAATCACCTAAAAAATATATATATTATTTTACAAAAAAAAAAAAAACAATATATATATATATAATATGTATTTTATTTATTTATTATCCATTTGTTAAAACACAAAGGGAAATGAAGTAAAAATAAATAAATAAGTAAATGGATAGAAAAACACAATGGAGATATGGTACGCCTCCAAGTATCTTAAGAGGTGGGGCCTAATCAAGGATACCTATGATGGCAACTTCTAAGTCGAGCGGCCACTAAGTCAATTTAGGAGTATAAACTTTAGGATGTGTCTAGACTTCTAAAGGTCAAGGTCCCCAGATTGCCCTTGTCAAGGACCTAGTTCATGAACCTAATCACAAGTAGGGATAAACCCTCTAGGATGACTAGTCCATGACACTAGTAACAATCTGAGTGGTGAGTCAACAAATATCAGAGAGGCACTAGGCCTTCAATGACAATGCTGAGTCACCGCCTAATCCTTAAGGTCCCACAAGCTCGGGTATAGAGCTGAAAGTGTGTGAAAATGAGTGTCGGTGTTGTGTGTGCTGGAGGCATACAAACCTGTACAACCCTAAAACAAAACTACTTGAACCTAAAAGACAAGCAAACAACAAATGTCATGGTCTTCTATCCTAATGTAAAAATAATTATTAAAGCAAAAATGAATCAAATATATAAAAAAATAAATAAAAGAAAACAATAAAAAGGGTAAACAATAAATACCAAAATGCGCAACTCATTACTTAGGCTTGACTCTCGAAAATTCCCCAGTGGAGTCGCCATCTGTCGCAACAAAAAATTACGGCAGGGATGGTGATAAAAGAAATTTTATGGAAAAGTAGAGTCGCCACCAATTTTATTTAATTTAGGAAAAATTGGAAAACCTTTAAAACAATGGTCTTTGAAACCAAGTTGAGTTCGAGAGTCAGTTACGAGTAGGGAAGGTGTTAAGCACCCTACATCACCCATCCTACGAATGGTACCTTGAATTAATCGTGTAAAATTAAATTATTTATTTTTTTACCACAAAAATATTTACAAGGAAGGATTTATTTATTTATTAATATTTTCTTTATTTTTATGTTTCTTTATTGTTTTTTTTTTTGCATTTAAAATTTTTTCAAAAAAAATATATTATTGATAAATCCTAAATGAGGTTGATCATGGCACGTAAGTCCATAGGACAACCTCAAAGCTAGGGGATTGAGCATGACACTTGTCATAGAGCAACCCAAAAACATTAAATAAATTATTAATTAATTATCCACATTAAATAAATTAAAAAGAACACAAAAATAAAGGAAAAAAAATTAATTTTGGCTTGACGAGATGATTGATCCCGCTCCTACGTATTCCCCGCTTCGATGGGAAACTCAAAGCCACGTAGTTCTTGTAGAAGATATTTTAAAAAAAAATGTAAATGTTATCCTTATGTCAATTATCTCCCATCTTTTTGTGAGTGAAAATTACTTTTGTAATATCTAATCTTCTAGTTAATGAATTGTTTCTCATTTCTTATATGTGGATATAGGTTTTACATTGAAACCAAATCACCTTGTATCGTATATATTTTTTATCGCTTATATATATTTATAATATTTTCATTTAATATAAATTAGTTAAACTAAATGTTTGGTCTCAATTCATTTTGAATTTGGTCCCTAAATGGTCTCTACTTAATTTTGACATGTTCTGCCTCCTAAAACTCTCTAAGCTTTTTTTTCACTTTCAAAATGTTACATTGGAACTTCAAATTTGCTAACATGTGATTATTCCAATGAACACATTTTCTTCGGTTTTTATTCCCACTCATGGCAAGGGCAAGGCAGGTGGGTCTTAAGCGTTCGTTTGCACTACCTTTTTTTATGAGTTTTTGTATCATGTGCAACTTTGCATCCAAAAGTATTATTTGAAAACTAACATTTCAGTTTTGAAAGTATAAAATACACAAGTTCGTTTATAAATTGTACTTTTTAAGATCCTAAACCTATTCATAGTATTGATTCTAACTGCTTTAAATCAGGGTCCAAACTCTCTGTTTCCAAGTCTTCTGGTTCCCTGTATGAATCAGCTATAACCTTTCCCTTACTTAGCACATCCGATGGTACAGTTTGTAAGAGGCTGAAACAGAAAGCTTAGTAAGAATTGCATCTTCCTTTGTCATGGCATGCAAGTGGGGATGCACCAGGGGAAATATGTTTTAACAGGCACAAGGGGTATTTATGTGCAAGAAAAATAAAGGGGAAAAAAAAACTATTTATGTGCAAGAAAAATAAAGGAAAAAATTACTCTAATTGCAACAAATCACCTGTCCAGAGCGTTGAGAGCAGAATTGATTTTCGCTTTCATTGATTTGACTGAGGCTTCAGGATCATTTCTTGATGCATGCAGAAGCAAGGAATCAAGTTCCTCTAGTGACCTTAAAAAACAGAATTCTTAAGTTGGGGTTTGAGTTTTTCATCATTATGAAATTTATTAATTCTATACAGCCTATATCTCAAATAGCTAGTTGTGCTAGGTATATCTTTCATACACATTTATTTAGCGCGAAAGTGATCACAGTACCTCAGACATTCATCAACATTGTTGAATGCAGATTTACCATTGGCACTTTCAGATGCATATTGTGCCACCTATAAAAAGATTGTGAAGCTATAATCAACTTTTGTACGCATAAATATACAAGTGAATGATGATAGACATGAAGAAGGAGAAATAGATTATCCTAAAGTGTGAAATCAGAAAAGGTTTAATCAACAATCAATGAAGCTATTAGTGAGGAACTGTGCGGAAGAGAATACTTGCCGTAATACTTTATACTGAATTACACAAAAGGAAGCCTCAGAAAGCTTTTCAACTGACTCAAAGGTGAAAAACCTCTCAATAGAGAATTCTAATTTAAGAAAAATTGGTAGACAAAAAACTTTTTTTCACATCAAATAGTTGAAGGAAATTAGAACCAGAAAAGGGAGTGTTGAAGTTGAAGGAAGCCATTACTTACTGCTCGAATATTGACACGCAGTGATGCTGCAGGCCCAGAACGAAGTAGAGACCGGCAGAAGGCAAATTGGGGTTCATCACCCTCTAATGTTTTTTCTACAGTTGTAAAAAGAAAAGCATGAGAAGATTCTATATCATCTTCAATTTATGATTATTAGGCAAACCATGTCACATGTAGCAATACTAATAGCAAAGAGAGAAAATGGAAAGGAATGACAAGAAGATCCAGCAATGTGAATCAAGAGAATAGATGCACACAGTAATCACAATGATGTCAAACTCTCCAATTTTAAATAAAAGAAACATATTTCATTAAAATTACATTTATTAACTGTTTAATTGTTTTTTAATAGTTGTATTAGCAAATGTACCAAACTAAAAGATAGAAATGAATAAACAGTGAAAGTTAGAAGCCAGCTAAATAGTAAAATAATACTAAGTAGGAAAAAATTAATAACTTCAAATGTTGGGATCACAGGGATTTTCTAACATCTGGATATCTAACATGACAAAGGCAGTGGTTAAGGAGAAAGAAAGGGATTACCCAAGTCCTTGATCTGGAACTGCGTTAGTATGACAGCGGGTACATAAGCCTCCAGAGGATCAAGCTTCTTTCTAGAGCATTTAGGAACACAACAGATATAAAATCAAAATTCTTCATATGGAAAAAACATTGATTTAAGTCCAATATGCCAACAATACAATACCTAATTACCGAGTATAAAAAGCAAACCCAAATCTAATAAATAGCCGTCTAACTTAATTCAAAGGGCACATATTTTAAAACCTCAAATTTAGCTAGTCAATCTGATAGATATATATACAATAGTATAAATGTTAAATTAATTTGTAGGTACCTAGACTATTTGATAATTTTCAAATAGATCCATATATTTAAAAACTCCTAATTGGATCTTTGAACATAGAAAATTTGCAATTGGTTCTCTCGTACAATTTTCTGTTAGGGTTTAGTTAAGTATCCGTCGGTCTTGGAACATTTTGAAAAAATTCAAATAAGCCTTTTGAGTGTACTAATTCAAGAAAATACTTCAATAAAGACAAATGCATGACATAGCTACTATTATTTCAGATCAAATGACAAATGTGTTGGAGTGCAATTCAAATTAGTAAGTAGTTAGTTTGTTATTGTTAGTTGGGTAGTTAGTGTAACTACTCAGAGTGAGTTAGTACGTGAGAGTAGTGATCTATATGAGTCTATAAATAGATTTAGTGCTGTAGTGTAAATGTGTAGGAGTGTACAATTGTGATTGTGAAGTGAATAAAGTGTGTGTGATGAATTTTGTTAGAAACTCTAGTTCACTGTATCTCTCATCTTTCTCAATATATATTTCTATTCTTCCCGGTGGGCGAGAGTGCTTTGTTCCAACAAACACATACCTCTTGAGATACTTGTCAAAAACACTTCCTTCAGCAGCAGCACCTGCAACGTGGAAGACACCGAATCATATCATATGATTTGTATGAAACTTGCAAGGCGGGTTATTTAATAGAAATGAGCATATAATTCAAAACAGAGCATACGGTTAGGAATGAGAAGCAAGTGAGACAGAGCTAGAGAGATCGACACCGTGCGGCGGCTCTCCCGCCATGTTAGGGGTGACAGTGCGCACCTCACACGCTCGGAGAAGGTGGACGAATGACGTAGAGGCTTGTTGCTAACGTGCGCAGGGGAGCCAAGTGACGCCATGCCGACAGAACACTGTCTTTCTCTCTATTTTGTTGCAGATCAGATAAATATATGCAACCAATTCCGTGGATTCTGTTTCTATCACTATGCTTATCCTATTCATCTCCTTCACTCACTTATTCTGCACACATTTTTGCAAATATACCCCTACTAATTGCCAAAATTGTTCTATAGTCATTTTTTCCTTAAAGTTTCAGTTTATTTCCTTCTGATCAACCCATTTTTTCTCCCTCAAATTGCATTTGATAAAAAAAATGAATATTGTAATTTGTAATGTTTAATGTGATGTGACGCGCATTATTTTTTAAAAAAAATCACATTTAAATCATCATTTGTTATATAAAAATACAAGATATAAGTGTTGAGAGGATTAGTTATTGAATTTGCTATGTAAACTTTGATATTGAATTTCATTCAATTGAATAAATTGAGAACACAAAACTCTTATATATGTACAAAGGGCTATCAGTATAACTGACTAACAACTTGATAGCAGTGATATCCTAACAAACTTAACTAATCGATAACTCTTGCTAACTGCTGTAACAGAAAAAGAAGATAACAACAATATGCTAACTGACTCTATCAGCAAACCTATTATCTATTAAACAATATGCTAACCGACTCTATCAGTAAATCTATTATCTATTACTCCCCCTCAAGGTGGAGTGTGAGGACTATGAACACCCACCTTGGTTGACAATTCATGAAATGTCTTGGCACCTAAGGACTTAGTGAAAATATCTGCTTGCTGCTGTTTGGTGGATACATAAGTAGGTAGTATGGCTCCTGCTTGTAGATGCTCTCGAATGAAGTGGTAATCTACTTCCATATGCTTGGTTCTTTCGTGAAAAACAGGATTTGCTGCAAGATGAAGGGCAGCTTGATTGTCACAAAAGATAGTTGTAGGAGTATTGGAGTTGACTTGAAGATGCTTGAGCAAGCTTCTCAACCAAAGAACTTCACTGGTGGCATGAGCCAATGCACGATACTCAGCCTCACTAGAAGATCTAGATACAGTAGTTTGCCTCTTGGTTTTCCAAGATATGAGTGCTGACCCAAGCTTCACCAAATAACCTGTAACAGATTTTCTAGTCAATGGGCAAGAAGCCCAATCAGAATCACAATATGTGGTGAGCTCAAGGTCATTTTCTTTTGGCAAAATGATCCCTTGTCTCGGAGAAGACTTCAAGTACCTGAGTACTGGCATGACTGCATCCTAATGGCCTTGTCGTGGTGTCTGCATGAACTGGCTCAGGATATGCACTGAGTATGTGATCTCAGGTTGTGTAATAGTGAGGTAAATGAGTCTTCCAACTAGCCTGTGATATTGGGAAGGATCAGAGTATAGTGGTCCATCATCTAATGCAAGTTTGTGATTTTGTTCCAAAGGGAAAGATGAGGGTTTGCATGCAAGCATCCTACATTCATCTAAGATATCCATTGTGTATTTCCTTTGGCACATGAATAGACCCGCAGGACCACGAGCCAATTCTATGCCAAGAAAATACTTCAAGGTACCTAGATCCTTCATATGAAACCACTTGTTTAAGTATTGCTTGAATTTACTACAAGCCAACTCATCATTCCCTGCTATGACAAGGTCATCCACGTATACTAGCACTGCCAGGAATGTTGCTCCATGTGATAGAGTGAATAAGCTGTGATCTGCTGGACACTCTTGAAATCCATACTTGATTAGAGCTTGAGAAAGCTTTGAGTACCAATTTCGTGAAGCCTGCCTTAAACCATAGAGAGACTTCTTTAAACGACACACCATTCCTTCCTTTGGGGCTTCATATCCTTGTGGAACCTGCATATATACTTTTTCATCAAGTTCACCATGGAGAAAGGCATTACTTACATCCATTTGATGTAATTCCCACCCCTTGGCTACTGCTATTGAGAGTAAACATCGAATGGTAGTCATCTTTGCTACTGGAGCAAAAGTCTCATTGAAGTCTTCTCCTTCTACCTGAGTATACCCCTTTGCTACAAGTTTTACCTTGTATTTTTCTATTTCACCAGAGGCTTTATACTTCAATTTGTATACCCATTTGCATCCCACTGCTTTCTTTCCTTTTGGTAATGAGGTGAGTTCCCATGTCTCATTATCTTCTAGTGCTTTCAGTTCTTGAGCCATGGCTTCTCTCCATTCCCTTTTCTTAACAGCTTCCAGATAATACTTTGGTTCCTCTTGAAGAGAAATGGCTGCAAGGAATGCCTTGTGTTTTGTAGAAAAATGATCATAATTGACATTGTTCGAAATAGGATAAACCATACCTGAACAGGATGATGAATCAAGTGACCTTGATGTGGGGTTTTTAGTAGCTATGTGGCAATAATAATCCTTGAGATAACTTGGTGGTTGTTGAGTCCTTGGCCCAGGTTGATCAATGTCAGGTGATTCTACATGAGTCTCCCCCTCATTCTGAACTTCCTTCCCTGTATTATTAACTTGTTCTTCAGAGGAGGAACTTTGTTGTCCTTCCTTATTGTCTTCTTGTGGTGGATCATCCTCTTCCATGGCATGAGACAATTGATGAAAGATATTCATGGAAGGTTCCTCTACTGCACTTTCTGTTTTTGCAGCAAAAGGGAAATTGTCTTCATAGAAGATCACATCCCGAGCGACAAAGAATTCCTTTGTTCTCAAGCTATAAACCTTCCAACCTTTTTTCCCTTGAGGATAACCCATAAAGATGCAACTCTCAGCTCTAGGATCGAACTTATCTCGTTGTTTGGATGGGTTCCTCACATGGCATCCAAATACCTTTAAGTGATCATAAGTGGGAGCTTCTCCAAACAACTTCTCATAGGGAGTAATGTGTTCATTGGCTACAGTAGGTGTTCTATTAATGATGTGTGTGGTTGCAAGGACACATTCTCCCCAGAACTTTATAGGGAGATTAGCTTGGAATCTCAAGGCTCTTGCTACATTGAGAATATGCCTGTGTTTTCTCTCCCACCCGCCCATTTTGTTGAGGTGTTCCTACAGAAGAGGTCTCATGAGCAATGCCTTCTTCTTTAAGATATCCTTGAAATGTGGAATTAATGAATTCAGTGCCATTGTCACTCCGGATCTTCTTTATCCTTGTGTTGAATTGAGTCTTTACCATGTTGTGAAAATTCACCAGATTGTTAATCGTTTCAGTTTTGTCCTTCATTAGATATACCCATGTTCCTCTAGTGAAGTCAACAATAGTGAGAAAGTAGTGTGATCCATTGTGTGATGCAATATGATATTTCCCCCATAAATCACAATGTATAAACTCAAAAGGAAACTTAGCTTTATTACTACTTTGCATAAAGGGTAGTCTACATTGTTTGGACTTATGGCAAACAACACAACAAGAGACCTTATTTAACCTGAAACTACTACTAAGTATATGGCTAAGACTCTGCAAGACTTAAGTTGAAGGGTGCCCCACTCTGGCATGCCAAAGAGCTGTTACATCTTTTTGTGTTGCGGCCAAGGATGATGCTATTGCTGCTGCCATCTTGAGAACACAAACCCCATCATTCAAGTTACCTGATCCAATCCTCCTCCTCGTGGTTTAGTCCTGTATTTCACAGTAATTCGAATAATAAGTAACCATACAATTAAGGTCATGTGTCAATTTATGAACTGAAATTAAATTGCAGTTGAACTTGGGAACAAAAAGAACATTTAGCAATTTAAGATTCTTGCTAAGTGTAATAGTCCCAACTTTATCAACCAAGACTGTATCTCCAGTGGGCACAATAATTTGAAAGGGTCTCTCAAGGCTTTTTACTTCCTTCAAGAGAGGAATTAGATGGGTCATGTGGTGTGAAGCGCCACTGTCCAGAACCCATTTTTGATCTTTATGTGAATTATATTTACCAGCCATGCTATCATTTGCTCCATGATTCCTCCTCACTTGAGTTCCATGCATGGCATGACCTGCTGTGGTTTGATCTGATGCTTCCTTTTCTTGGCCTTCATCTGCACAGACAAAGTGTGCAGAATTTTGATTTCCATATTTGTTGAAGCCTCTGTGTGTTCTTCGTGTGTCCCAGTTGGGTGGATATCCAACTATCTCAAAGCATTTTGCTTTGATATGGCCAAGTTTTCCACAATGGTCACACCTTGGTCTTGGCCCATCTCTGCCTTTCTGCTTGTTCCCATTGGAAGAATAAAAAGCTGAACCGGAGTCACCTTTGCTGCTTCACTCCTTGTCTGCTGTGAACCGAGCCTCTTCTCTCAAAATGTGATTGAAGACACGACGAAGGGAAGGTAAGGGTTCCGTGTTGAGAATGGTGGCCTTCACATGTGTGTATTGCTCACCATCAAGACTGCCCAGAAAGAGGTGAACCCGCTGATCTTCTTCCCTTGAGGCTCCACAGGAGCACTCTGGAAGGGGCTGTAGCTCACTCAGCTCATCAAGAAGACTCTTGAAATTTGTATAGAAGTCTGTGACACTCTCGTCTGAATCTTTCCGCACCAAACAGAGCTTGTGCCATAGTTGGTGAATCCGAGGTGCATTGGTCCGGGCGAATCGTTCTTCTAGATCGAGCCATACGTCCCTCGATGTTGTTCCAACGCTTCCATGTAATCTTGGATCAATTGAATTGATGACCCAAGCCATTACCATGGAATCCGCCTTCTCCCAATGGAGGTAATCTGCTGTCTTTCGAGAGGGTTTCTTGATGCTGCCATCAATGAACCCTAATTTTGATTTTGCTCTCAGGGCTGTCTTCATCGACCTTGCCCATGTCCGATAGTCATCCCCTTTGAGAATCGCAGCGACGAGAGGCGTCCCTGGATTATCTGAGGATCCCAGATAGTAGGGCGAATCTGGAGTGAGGGTGGATGAGCCTTAGGCTCTGCTATCGTCGAAGGTATTCTTCTTCTCCGGCTTCTTTCCCGACCCCTCATCGTCTCCAGATTCCCCAGAATCTTCCTGCTCTAGTACCATATTGAATTTGCTATGTAAACTGTGATATTGAATTTCATTCAATTGAATAAACCAAGAACACAAAACTCCTATATATGCACAAAGGGCTATCAGTATAACTGACTAACAACTTGATAGCAGTGATATCCTAACAAACTCAACTAATTGATAAATCTTGCAAACTGCCGTAACAGAAAAAGAAGATAACAACAATATGCTAACTGACTCTATCAGTAAATCTATTATCTATTATAGTCCCAAAAAAAAAGTGTTGAGAGGGACTTGCTTGTTATGTCCCGGATTTATTCATGGAATTTGTGCGTATTAAAAAAAAAGAATCTATAAAGTGAGTAAATTTAAAAAGAAAATAAAAAGTTATTATGAAGTAAATTCCTTGATTTTAAAAGCTCACCAAATATATCCGATGAAAGATATGGATGTGCATTAATATATATGACACTCATCCTAGAACGACAAGAAATCTTTGCACATTTTAGCATTTATAAAAATTGAATGATAGGAACTAATTTCCTCAATCTCTCATCCTTGGACAAATATGATGATTTCTTTCCCCTTGTTTATAATTGTAATAACTAAAATGTAACCTCACCGACAGAAAACTAACTAATTATATCTGGTAATACCAGCTTCAATCATCCTCTGTTAGTTTCTTTAGTGGAAATAACCTTAATTAATCTCATAAAAGTTCCAGAATCGTTTTAAAGTGACTTCAGCAAAGGCCAAAGGAAAAAGAAAAAAGAAAACAAGTTGGAGGGGGCCCCAGTTTGGTGGAGTTTCTTCTAGTTAATTTGAACCAGAAGGCACCAGATTGAAGCAGACATAACACTTCCTGTTTCTCTCCGATCTACCTTTGTCTTCAACTCCTCTGTGTTCTTCTGTTCTCAAACAGCAACAATGGCAAAGGCTATGACTATGTTCCATCTTTTGCTTACCCTTCTCTTCCTTCATGCTGCTGCTTCTGTTGATACTCAAAGTAAGTATAAAGCAAGTTCATTTTTTTTTGTTCTGTTTAGTGGTTTCTGTTTCAGATTTGAAACCTATATGTTATTGTTTTGGTACTATAAGTTTGATTTGCCTTACACCCACTTAAAAAAAGTAAGTTTTTTTTAGTTTTAGTCTTTCTGATGCGTTCCAATAATGCTCCTCATTCTCGATTGCATCTTTGACATTTCAAATGAAACAAGCGTGTACGCTCTACAATGCCAGCATTTAAAAGTGAAGCTTTTAGCTTTTATATGATTAGATCTTAATTGTCTAGAAATAGTACTCTCGTGTACGTTTGATCTCTCAGCGGAAGTTGTTTCATTTTTTATTTTAGAGATAACTTTTCATAGTGGATCTTGAACTTTCAGTATAATGCTGGATATGGAAAAAAGGACCAAAGGAAAGCATATTAAGGATATTACTTATTCTTGCTTTGGACAATTAACCATATCAATTATCAGCTACAAAACAAATTAAGCTTTCTTTTCACTTTTCCTATTCCTTCAGTATCCAATCCAAGAATGTACCATTTACCGGATATTCTGTGTGTAATAGCAACAAATAATCCATTTCAGGCTTACAGTTAAGGACCTAATTCGGTCATTCCCCCTAGTTTGGTTTTACAGAAATATAACTTTTGTTTTGCCTTTGGTGTTTTTAGTTCTGGGAAACAAATAGAATTGTTGAGTTCATCTGAAATGATGAAGTTGTAAAGTGGATGGATAATTAACCAGATGAGTGTGTTTGATAACGAAACTTTTGTTGTGGTGAGGAACTTAATGAATTTTCTTGCGTTCAAAATTATGACTTTGCCGTTAGATACCATTAAACTTTCTCCATTTCTGCACTTCCTTCCCTCTTTGACATACTTACCAGCTTTGCTTGGCAATCCTTCAAACCGCAAATCAATTCCGGTTTTTAAAAGTGATGCATATCAAGTGTCATCAAGGTTTTATTTGTGGAACCATTAATAGAAAAACGGTAAACTCTTTTATACTAAGACATACAGCATTAGGATTTAGGACTTTGAGATCTTATGTTGGTAGAGAGTGGGAGAATAAGTTGTGGGAAAATGAACCTCTAGCATTCATAATGGCCTCTGCAAATCTATATTCATCAGAGATGATTTGGTTGTTTTAGCCATTGCTTGATCCGTATCCAAGCAAATATCACAAAGGAGATGGGATGGTGAAGTGAAGGAAGAAAGAGAAAGAAAACCTTAGCTGCTTGTTATGAGTCCCACATTGAGTAGACAAGGATGCTCATTGTGGTACTTTAAGCCTTGAGGCTCTCCCACCTAAGGTTGTCAGACTCGCGAGTCTAGGTAGACTCGTTTTGGGTACGTAAACTCGACACGTAGACTCGTATGAGTCTCCCTATTATAAAAAACAACTATAAATGACATATATATATAACATAAAAGCAACAAAACAGCAACAATATAATCCAAAAACATCTAACATCATCATAATCATCAAAAAGTAACATCATAATCCAAATCCAAATCCAAACATTAACAAAACATTTAAGTAAATAACAATAATATCAAAAAACAGCTCCTAAATATCTAAATCCAATCCTCTAACAACATCATCTCCATTGTCACCACCATCTCCATCACCATCAGAATCATCATAATCAAGTTCTTCCCTAGATGAAACAACTTCTTCCATATTTACATCAAAGTCCAAATCAAGTCTTGGATCATTGATAGGTTGCTCAATATTCTCTTCCATTGCTTCACCAACATTGATAGGTTCCTCAACATTCTCCTCATCAACATTTGGAACATCCCCCTCTTCAGTTATCCATTCATCATCAGAATGAATATCTTCAAAGGGAAGAGCAACAATTTTTCTATTTTCCCTACTCTTTAACTTCAAGTTATACATCACATACACCAAGTCATTCATCTTTTGTTGAAGCAAACCTATTTCTTCTCTTAGTGTGAACCTAGAAAATAAAACATAAAAATAAAAACTCAATATTTCTAAACAAAGAAAAATTGATAACTACAAACAAAAACATAACTTCACTTACCATTTCAAATGCACTCCAATTACGTTCACACCCAGAAGAGCTACAAGTCAAGCTAAGGACACGAATAGCAAATCTCTTCAGTTCAACTGCTCCATCCCCATAAAAGTCTCACCATTCTCGGGAGAAGCATACTTTTCCTACTTTCCTTTGCAAGCATCAATACCAAAGAGCCCTCTATAATAATGAAAATCAAGTAAGCCGCAACCTAATCTTCTTTCTCTCCTCAGGATCCTTTACCAACTTTCCCATACATGCGTACAACCCAATTTTAACCTCGACATCTTCATGATCGAACTTGGGTTCATAGTGTAATGAGGGATTAAGATAATAAGCAGCTGCATGTAAGGGCTTATGGAGCTGGTTATCCCATCGCTCATCAATAATATTCCAGATGGGTTCATAGCTACAAATTCCAAATATCCTATATTAGTAACACAATACAAATAAGCTAATTAATTTTCAAATGAGATAAAGTTAGGAAAGTTTACCATTTTTTAACATCATTGAAGTTTCTTTTAATCTGCTCTTTGGCACAATCCATCCCTTCATATATAAAACCCATGGCGGGTTTTTCATCAGAATCCACCAAACGAAGGACTATAATGAGAGGGGCAGCTGCCTTGAGACATACAATTATATTCTTCCAAAACTGAGTATCACAGATCATGTCTTCCACCTTTCTTCCCTCAGCAGTTTTGGCAAACTTGCTTGAAGTCCAATCTTCTGAGCTAAACATGCTCAACAATGATGCCTTATGCTCATTAAGACAAGCTAAGGTCAAATAAGCAGTGGCAAATCTAGTCTTGCCCGGCCTAATCAAGTCCCTCCCTTTAGTAAACTTCTTCACCATGCTAATGAGTTGTGTCCTACAATATATGTAGGTGCATATTTTTCTCCCCTTATGTATTGTAACTTGATGCACCTTCAGATGTTTCTCAAAATCCTCCAACATCAAGTCAATGCAATGGGCGGCACACGGAGTCCAATACAAGTTGGGTCGCTTCAGCATCAACATTTCACATGCTGCCTTGAAATTTGCAGCATTGTCGGTGACAACTTGGACCACATTTTCCTCTCCAACTTCTTCTACAACATCATCCAACATCTTAAACACTTTTTCAGTTGTTTTTGAGATGTCAGAAGTGTCCAATGAATACAGAAGCACTGTCCCCTTAGGACTGTTCACCAAGAAGTTACAAATGGAACGCCTCTTCTTGTCTGTCCACCCATCAGACATGATTGTGCAACCGGTTCTCTTCCACTCCTCCTTAAACTCTTGAAGCATGTCATCTGTTTGAGCCACAACTTTTTTCAAAAGCTTTCCTCTGATATCATGGTAAGAAGGAGGTTTGTAGCCAATCCCAAATTTCCCAATCTTCTCACACATCTTTGCAAACTCCACATTTTTTATAGTATTGAAAGGAATTGCACTTGTATAAAAATACTTGGCTACCTGATCATCAACTTCCTCTTTAAATCCCTTTCTCATCATTTGATTAATTGTTGCTTGAATTGGACCGCTAACTTTTGCTTTCCCTTTTGCAAAGGAAAAGCCTTTTTGTTGAGAGCTAGCTACTGCAACCTCCTCAGCATCTTCATCAGCACCAAGTATTCTTTTTTTTTCTTTGATGCCTCTTTAGCCTCAGCCACAATTCTCATAAACACATGTTTAACTTCATCTGGCACCGTAGCACATGGTTCAGAATCTTCTCCACTTCCAGCAAGATGATGCTTGAATCGAAAACTCCTCCACTAATGAGTCTTTGAAAAATAATTGCATTTCACTTTTTTTCCATTACCCATAACATCAAGCCCATGTTTCCACCAGTGGTCGATCCCTATTACAGGTAAATTTTTCCTACCCCGCCTCTAGAACTCCCGATTCTTTCTTTGTGTTGTTTTCGACTTGAGACATTCTTCTTTGTGTTCTTTGTGTTGTTTTTTTCATGCAGGGTTGTGAACTTTTGGTTCCGGATTCAAGCAGGTCGAGAGCGAGGCGCGGCAGGGAGGAGCTGCGATGGAGGAGATGAGGTGCGGCGGGGAGGAGGTGCGATGGAGGAGTGCGATGGAGGAGATGAGGCGCGGCAGGGAGGAGGTGCGATGGAGGAGATGAGGCGCGATGAGGATGTGAACGAAGAAGGGATTTGGGAATGGGGTCGAGACCGAGAATGAAGCAGAGAGACGAGGGGCAAATGTTTTAACCTAAAGTCCTATAAAAAACGCACCGTTTTGGGACTTTTGTGAAGCATGATAAATTTTCATTCAGACTCGCCCAACTCGCTGCAGAATCGCGATTCTATACGATTTTGTACGAGTCCGACCGAGTCCACCCGAGTCACAGCGAGTTCACCCGTTTTCCACTTGTAGAAACGTGGAATCGTCCGAGTCTACGAGTTGACTCGCGATTCTGACAACCATGCTCCCACCTAATAAACTAGTTTTTTGGGTTGGGCTCTCCTCATTGGCTTAAGTCCTAACACTGTTGCTTTAAATTTTTTGCCTGACCGATATTTCTCCCAGCAGGGTAGCAATTTTTATCAACTTGTATTATATGGACTTGTACTCGCCAGATGGTAGATTCTTTTGCAGAGAATCTATTGAACAGTTACATATTTTCTTAATTGAAGTTGATTAGTTCTTTTCTTCCTTTGATTTGTCATATATAGTATGTGTTTGAGATGCTAACGCTTAGTTTATGTTTCACCACTTGTTTGTGTTCATGGCTGTGTCAAACACAGTTGCAAAAATGAGTATACACCCTTCTGTTCATGGCACTTAGCAAGAACCTTGTTTTGATTAGTATTTCCCCACTTATGTGCTTTGTAAATCCCCATGTGTGACATAATAAACAAAAATTTGCAGTTAAAGTTACCGATAACCCTGCGGACAAGTTGGTAGCTGCGATCAATGAAAACAGAACAGCTCACAAGGTATCAACTTTATTTGACAACCGGGGCTTGCCTGTATTGCTTTGCAATACATCAAGGCTTACCAGGGTGACTGTGGTGCTGTGGGAGGACCTGATGGTAAGAAACCTCCAGAATCTCAATTTGCTGAAGTCTTTGCCCCAACCTGTGGTGTTAAGGCATCAACTCTGTCCCCTATAACTGGTCGTTTCCTGGGGTGCCAGACTAAGTATGTCCATCCACCAGAGGCATTTTCTGAAATCCTGATACAAAACCAGAAGAGCTTAGACATACTGTATAGTAAGAATCACACTCAGGTGGGAGCTGCTGTGACTGGTACTGATGGAGGGTCTCCTTATTTTTGGTGTGTATTGTTTAGCAGTGGCAAACCTAATAGCACCTTTGCCTTTGAGGGTGGTGTGGCTAAAATAACAAGACCTGGTTGCTTTAGTGGGGCTAATGATGTGTGCAGCAGTGCTCATGATTGGTCTCCACTCAGTGGGATATGGCTATTTGCCACTTTAGTTCTGTTTGCATTGGGGTTTGCTTTTCCATTATGATCATAAATTGAGAAAAATTCTGTGGATTTCCACTTGATTCAGACGTCTTTGTTGTGTAAGTCAGGCTTGGATTCATGACAATTGTTTTTTCTTAATTTCTTTGTTGTGGATGTGGGTGCTAGAGAATTTATCTTGGCCCTAAAAAGAAATTAAGGATGAGATTTATTACTGCATGTCATTTTCTTTCATAAATGCTTCTTACTATTTGTTCAATTAAAAACTGTCTTTTATATCTAATTGAATTATGTCAACATTTGGTGATCTTTTATCCTCTCAACATTAAGATGAGTATTGAGTGCTTCACAGGAAATCAGACTTGCATTATAAGACTTCTCAATATTAGAATCACAGGACGTTATAGAGAAGATTTACACTTGAGAATAAGAAAAAGAACAGTAAGAATCATGACAATGCCGGCAGAAGAACCACCAACTCTATGAATCCAGTAACGATCAAACCTGGTGAAACCGCGATCCAGGAAAGCTGATGCAGCTATGGCTAAAATCAATAGAAAGAGCAGCAGAGGCAACCAAAAGGCAAAGTTTATTGGTTGCTCATCTTCTTCCAAGTCACACTCTGGCTTGTGGTCTATATAGAGAGGAGAAGCCACGGCTAGAACCACCAAGCCTATGGCAGCTAGTCTCTCATATGAAGAAAATCTGCTTCCCCTTCTGTTAGCTCCAAGTTCCATTCATAAGATAGATGATGAGTCACCTTTGTTCTCTGTGGGCTACTCTTTTTCTGCCAAAATATGTATAGTGGAATTGTAGTGGAAAAGCCACCAAATATGTTTTAGTGAGAGGGAAGTCCTGCTTTTTCAAAGCAGACACTAACGTTATTAACAAACATAGGCTGAACTCAACTATTCTCTTTTCATTATTCAACTATTAGTACTAGTAGTGCTACTTTGGGAGAGACTTTCGGAAAGAATAAATAATGCTGATGCACAAACTAAAAATTAATGTGATATTTGACATGAATACTGTAATAGGCTAGTCTACACATTTTTTGGTATTTGATCAAGGCACATTGCAAGTAAGGTTTTTGGGGTTGGCTAATCTACACATTTAATAATATTGTGGTATTGTTAGGAAATGCTACAGCATACAGAAAAATGATGAATGTGAAATGCAGGAGAGGGTTAGAAAGAGTATGTTCCAAGCACATACCAAGTTGGCTGCGTAATGCTGACTTTGAAAGCTCCGGTTGTTACATTGCACGGATATGAATAAGATTCTCCATTAACAAAGCTAAATATTCCATGTTCTACTTAAGTTTCCATTGGAATCTGATGCCGTTTCCACGCAAGATCAATTGTAAAGAAAGAAATACGGAACCCTCTCGAATGTCTATAATATTCAGGTTTGTTGACAACTTGCCTTTCAAAGTTGTTTCAGTTTCAATAAGTCAATATTGTTAGACTTATAATTACTTGTGCTCTGTTGGCATGTTTCTAATTCCTTAAAACTTTATGTAGCCAAAATCGATATCAATAAGAAACATGTTATTCATCAAGCACAAATCCAAAACCATATTCGATCTATAATCCCATGTCAATTCTGTTAGATTAATTATTTTTAATTAATCAATTTTTGGATTAGCATTAGTTAATTATTAGAAATTATAGTTAATATGTTAATTATGGTTAATTTTTTATATTATAAGTACCTTAAGAATATGATGAAATTTTTTAATGGGGCTTTGTCTTGTGAGTAGACTATGATGGATTGGACCATTCATTTTAGTAGCCTGTTAAGAGGTCCCTACTCTCTGCTGGTAGGTTAAATAGCTGTCTCCCATTAAGCATACATAGAACACACACTATACAGACTTACCGGAAAGAGAGCACGCTATACAGACTTACCAGAAAGAGAGCAGTTCACCTTCACACTTTTGTCAAGATCAATGAACTTTGTAGTGCTTAAGGAAAGCTGAACACTGTAGCAATGGATCCTTCAGCACCAGGTACACATCCTAATCTTAAAGCTCAAACATGTAATATGTTGTAATTTGTATCTATATTTTAGTAAATTTGCATCAAATTCAAGATGATTAATGAATGCATAAGCGTATCCATGAAATCTTGACGGAAAGGATGGTCTCCTTGATAGAGTATTGATATTCCAATTATAGATTTTCCTTAGCTTAGTTCCTCCTCTAATGGGATGAAGAGAATTGAAATTATTCTTAATTAAATTGTCTATAATTGGGGACCATAACCCCTTATTTATAAAAGTCACATGCCCTTTCATGAAGAGTCATGACTATCCAACTTTTCTTATTTCTATTTCTGCCCATTATAAAAATAGGAATAAGATCTTTTGGTATCTACACAATAATTTCCATGACAATTATATCCTTAACCATAAACCTTATGCGAATTAGATCACTTTAATTTGGCTAATTAAAATAACGGCTCTAACACGTTTAAACATTATATGTGACCCAAAAATTCTAACAAATATTAGATCAAATTATTATGCTGTTAGTGGATAAACTAGTTTCTGTTTTATCTTTTATTAACTGTCAGTAGTGGTTCCTAAAATCATGGACCTGATCTCGTGTTCTGTTGTTTTCAAATGTATTTAAGCACAAGTGGTATTCAATAAAATCATCATTCCAGTGTTTGCAGCTATACACTTCGTTCCTTTGTATTTCTTCTCTGCCATTTTTCATTCTTCATTAAAAACACAAGGTTGAAATATAGAAAATGAACATGCTAGTGAGATTTTTGAAGATGAAAAAATGTAACACCTATGTGTAGCAGAGGTTGAATACTATGTGAATTTAAGCAGAAAAATACTGATATGACTCAACGAAAATTCAAAGAAAAATTAATATACAAAAATGTGTGTTTTTTTTAAAAGAAATTATATGCCAACATTATTTCAAAGAAAATTACCTCAACCTCTCTCTCTTCTTCTTTGGAAGGGTAAAATATAAAACTTTCAACCAGCATTATTTGTGTGAATTTGGGAAAGAACTTTCACCCATTTTTCAGTTTAGAATATAGATTTGTATTTATTTCTTTCTTTTACCATATTCAATGTTTCTTGTTCAATTTGTAAGTACTATTGAGCTTTTATTAATGTAATATTTACATATTGTTCAATAAAAAACAAAATGAAACCAGTTAATGTCTCGAAAATGAGTTTTTCGTGGAGTGAATTCACACATGCATGTAAATATTGTTATTACTTTTTTTTTTTTTGAAAGTAAAACACTAAATCAAAACATTACATAAAACACGATTAGTACAATTGTTTGCTTGGTATGGGACACACCCCATCCAAGTCCTGGACCCAACAGACTTTGATAAGGAAACAAGGCTATGAGCCATGGAATTAAATTGACGCCTAACATGGATAACATTGACCTTATTGACATCACTCATCAACATAATACAGTCCTGGATGATATGATCAATAACAACCACCATAGACTTTAAATTAATACAATTAACAATAGCTGCAGCATCAGAGACAATTGTTATTTTTTTGTATATTCTGGTCCTTTGCACATTGTAGTCCCCAACGAATACCAAGTGCCTCAGCTAGCATTGGATCCGTTTTAGAATTTTCATACCTGCAAGCTGAGAAAGAAATGGAATCAGGTTGGTTATAAGCCACCAACCCCCACCCTGTAGACCCATTAGAAAAACAGCCTGCATCAACAAAAATAATATGGTTTTCTGGGTTAAAAACAAGTTGGGGATTCTGATAGGCATGTTCTGAACTAACTTCAGTTGAGCATATTGTGTTTAATTCTTGGACAAAACTGGTTGCAGCCATGGCCACTTCAATAGGATTTAGGGGCTTTTGATTAAAGACAAACTGATTACGGGCTCCCCAAAATTTCCATAACAGCACACAGAAGAACCGAGTACCCATTCCATCATTAATAGATAACCCTTCAAGTAACCATTGGTTGATATCCATATTTTGAGGCACCTGATACCAAACTGAGAAGAAAACCAAGTAAGTTTTTCCAAATGGCAGTGCATAAATAGGTGATCAATGGTTTCCATCCCTAGCTGGCATAAAGGACATTGAGTGTCAACTTGGATACCCTTTTTCTGGAGATTATCACAGGTAGGGAGGATATTTTTTCCTAGCCTCCACAAGAAATTTCGAGCTCTATTTGGAACTGGAGCTTTCCATATTTCTCTCCATAGCTTCCCACTTTGAGCATTTGAGGCTTCCGGGTTATTTCTACACTTGTGGTCTTTTAATAAGTGGTACGCCGGCCGGACTGAATATTCTCCATCCTTTTCCCAATGCCATATGAGTTTGTCATTGGGCATACGATGGGAGATAGGGATACTAAGAATCTGTTTGGCCACAAAAGGATTAAAAGAGGAAGTGATCAATTCCCTTCTCCAATGCTTAGTGTTTGAATCAATTAAATCGCAGACCCTTTGTGTATTGGCTCTCCCATTTGTATTATTTTGGATTCTGAAATCAACTTCGTTTGGCAGCCATGGGTCTTCCCAAGTTCTGACACTTTGACCATTCCCAATTCTCCAAATGGCACCTTTCCTTATCACTTCCTTAGCATTGAGAATGCTCCTCCATGCATAACTTGGTTGGTATCCCAATTTTGCCTCCATTAAAGAGCTCCTTGGATAGTATCTACTCTTGAAGACCTTTCCCATGAGAGACTCAGCTCCTGTGATTAATCTCCAACAATGCTTGCCGAGAAGAGCTATATTGAATTCACTAAAGCCCCTAAAACCTAACCCACCTGCTTTTTTAGCCTTTGACAATTTGTCCCAGCTCAACCAGTGTAGCTTCCATTTCCCATCCTTTGCTCCCCACCAGAATCTAGCTAAAAGTGCTTCTATCTCCTTGCAGATTCCTTCAGGAAGCTTGTAACAACTCATAATGTAATTAGGAATTGCCCGCGCAACTGCTTTGATCAGCACTTCCTTTCCGGCTCTCGAGAGACACTTTTCTTTCCAACCTTTCATTTTTTTTCAGACACGGTCAAAATATTGTTATTACTTGAATGGTACATGCTTGTTTCAAAAAAGTATGTCAACTAATATGTGTTAGTTCAAGTAGAAAGAGATTGGATCACTAAAGCACGTGATCCTAGATTCGATTCCTTAAGCACGTGTGTGAAAAAAATACTACTGAAAGAGTTCATCGCTTAGACGTCTTATATTAGCCCGAAAGATTAGTCTCTCATCTATCGGGTGAGAGGATATCTTAGGAAACCAAAAATCTCTTTAAATGTTTTCTTTTTATGTTAAATACTCATATTGCTAAACATTTGTAATTTTTAAAATAAAAAAATAAAACAAAATATCACGATGCTGCATGATATAAGTGGAGACAATATGTGTTGAATTGAAACCATGACTTTCAAAGTTTAAGCAAGCTCTTCGATAATAGCAGCCAAATTCTGATAAAAGTTAAAACATCTCTTTTTGTTGTCTGTTTTTTTGCTTCTTTTTCTTCATTGAAAACATGCAGAACTGATCATAGGCAGTAAACAATTGTTTGAACTTTTATCATGGACATATACTGACGAACAAAATTGAAATGAATAACATAATATGATTAATCAGTAATCTAACTGATGATCTATATTATAGTATACCAGTGCGGTTCTGCCACTGCAAGCCAAGGAGCGATGGCCAAAAGTAAATAACTCTTAAATTCTCAGGAATCACAACCTCAAAAATTGTATTGCCTAGAACTATCATTGTTGGGAGGGAACAACAGAAAAACCTATGTAAATGAACAAACAATAAAGGCACAAATGAACATCATCATATTCAATTGACACCACCAGAGGTCCTTGACCTGTTCCCCTGAAGCCGTCGCATCCATTTTTTCTGCTGTGAAGTAATAACATCAGTAGGCTGCAATGGAGCTGCATGACCTTGTTGAGATTGTTCTGCAACTGGAAGCTCAGCAGGGAGTGCAGCAGCAGTGCTAGTGAAGGCATTGAGGACAAGGAATGCTAGGATGGGAGAGAGATCCAGTGTTCCTCCCAGAGGGGGGATTAGTCCACGGAATATATTCAGGTACGGGTCACATATGGTGCTGGATGAAAGAAACAATAATGATCATTTGATTGAACACTTTGAAATTCTTATGCTATCATTAATATAAGTAGCTGCTTTGGTTCTACAATGTGTAAAAAAAATTAAAATGGGCAAGAACCCATGTCCCTCCCCTTCCCTAGAAGTGAAGAAAAATGGACAGCTTTAATTTTTTATGATTACATGATGCAACTAAACAGAATCAATAGTTGAAGAACATGACAGCTTATGCTAACTAAACAGTACTCTGCAAGTATATTCTTTCAATCAATATTTACATATCTATTAGTAATTGGCACTTTGGGTAACAAAAAAGTAGAATCCTGAATCACATAAAAACTTATAGTATCTTTCAATAAAATTGGCCGTGTGAACGGAAAAGGGATGGAGCGCATTGCAGGGATCTGAACCCGTGCACTCACGATTCTTGTCCTGCAGTTTAATCAACTAAACTATACTCCCAATTCATGTCTCACAGTTTAATTAACTAAGCTGACTTGAGCGACAAGTGGTGGGGATTTGAATCCATATACTCACAATTCATGTCCTGCAGTTTAATCAACTAAGCTAAGCTGACTGAAGCGACAAGTGGTCTCAAACCTTATTCTATAGCCAAGTGACAAATGGATTGATTATGTTGGGTATCTCTCACACAGATAAAGGATCGTAAGAACACAAGAAAAATACACTACAGAAAAATATAGAGAACACAAGAATTTAACGTGGTTCGGCACCTCTTGCCTACGTCCACGGAAACACTCCAATAAAGTGTATTCACTATCTCAAATATGTGATTACAATATTTGTAACCCACCCCACTTTTTGTGTATCACTCTACAAACTCAAGTACCACACTCAAGTTACAAGAAATGATAACACTCACTCACACAAGAGACTTTCTCTACAAGTGATCACTCACACACTTGCTCTCTCTTGCTTTGGTTGGGATTATTCTACTCTTCCTCACATGACCCATTTATATAGTGAAGGGACATGGCTTCCATTCATGAATGTGACTAGTGGACATTAATTGTCTCACCTTCCCAACTAATATCTCTTTATGATATGACTCCAAGAGTCAAGTGTTTCACCTTCCCTCTTTATGATATGACTCCAAGAGTCAAGTGTTTCACCTTCCATCACATGAAATGTATCTCTTAAAATCCCACTCACTTGCATTTATTTGGAAATTTAATTGCTTTTCCAACAATTCCTCCCTCAATTAAAATTTCCAAATTTCCACATCATCAAGAAATTTTACCTTCTTTCCACCTTTGCTATCACGGCCGCTTTCCCTTCTCAAAGCTTGCCCTTCCAAGTAGCAAAGGTTCTTCTTACTTTTCTGCCCTCTTAACACCAAGCGTCTTCCCTTATACACCTTGCATCCCCACTTTGAACCAATATACTTGTACCCTTGTGATGCCATCTCCCCCAAAGAAATAATATTGGCAACTGCAGAAGGTACAAACCTCACATTTTGGAAAGTTCTAATGGCACCATCATGGAGCTTCATTCTCACACTGCCAATGCCCTCAACCTTCATTTTTTCACCATTTCCTAACTTGAAATGGCCAAACTCTTCATTAGTTTTCAAGGTGTTAAACATTGCTCGATCTCTACAAATGTGCTCCGAGGCGTGAGAATCCATCACCCAATTTGATTTATCAACATCCTCGGTTGTTGCTAAAAATATATCTTCATCTTCACTATTTTGACCACGTTTGTCCGAGAGTTGTCATCATCCTTTCTCATCATCCTTAATTTCTTCAAATCCTCCCTCATTTGTGTGCACCTTAGTTGCAAATGACCCTTCTCCCCATAATAATAACATTGCACGTTTGTCATATCTCGTTGAGGACGTGATTGCGATTTTGATCTTCCTCTTGACCTATCATGCCTCCTTGAATGATTCCTCCCTCGTTGATTCCTCCGCCATTGCTATTTCACTTTCATCATTGATATTCTCGTTTTTCATCATCCTCTCATTTTCCCTTAAAGTGACGGTCACCTCATCCATCTTCAAAGTTGTTCTCCCGACAAGCAACGTTTGAACCACGAGGTTTGTAGGACCTTGGTAGTGATGACAATAAAAAGAACGCCTGCTCCTCATCGATATTTTATCATCGGCGTTCAACAATTGGCTTACTAGCTGGTTGAACTTGTTGATGTGGTCATGGAGATTTCCTCCCATCTCCATTTTGAGTTGATATAACTCCATCTTTAAACAGAGACGATTGGTTAGCGACTTCGACGCATAGATATTTCGGAGCTTCTCCCACAAAGCCGTTGGTGTTGTCTCCTTTAACACATTGTGCTTTATCTCGGGAGCTAGAGCTAACCGAATCGTGCTTCTTGCCTTCTTTTGAATTTTTGTCCATTCTTCTTCCTTCATGGTATCGGCTTCTCCTTCTCTAAAGCTCCGATCAAGACCATTCTCGCACCAAGAGATCTTGAATGGTACACTGCCGGATCATAAAATTTATTTTCCCATCAAATAATGGGATCTCAAACCTTGATGTGTTCCGGCCATAGCTCGATACCACCTGTTGGGTATCTCTCACACGGATAAAGGATCGTAAGAACACAAGAAAAATACACTTCTGAGAAAAATATAGAGAACACAAGAATTTAACGTGGTTCGGCACCTCTTGCCTACGTCCACGGAAACACTCCAATAAAGTGTATTCACTATCTCAAATATGTGATTACAATATTTGTAACCCACCCCACTTTTTGTGTATCACTCTACAAACTCAAGTACCACACTCAAGTTACAAGAAATGATAACACTCACTCACACAAGAGACTTTCTCTACAAGTGATCACTCACACACTTGCTCTCTCTTGCTTTGGTTGGGATTATTCTACTCTTCCTCACATGACCCATTTATATAGTGAAGGGACATGGCTTCCATTCATGAATGTGACTAGTGGACATTAATTGTCTCACCTTCCCAACTAATATCTCTTTATGATATGACTCCAAGAGTCAAGTGTTTCACCTTCCCTCTTTATGATATGACTCCAAGAGTCAAGTGTTTCACCTTCCATCACATGAAATGTATCTCTTAAAATCCCACTCACTTGCATTTATTTGGAAATTTAATTGCTTTTCCAACAGATTATGGGCATGGCAATAAAGAAAAGTAAGTAATTTTGCAATACCTGAGGGGACTAACTATTGCAGGAGGAGAGTTGGGAAACCAGGTAAGAACAAGCCTGACAACAAGCAATGTGTTGTAAATGTTCAAGAAATTCTGGATTCCATTAGCTACCACAAGGCCTGCCACCGAATCCCCAGGTAAAACTGCAGCAAAATTGTGACCACACAGCGACCTCATGTTCCTGTAATTACTGCTTCGAATCTGAAGTGAAACATCAAAACAAAGTACCATAAGCCACCTTATACTTATTCATTTTTCCCAATACAAAAAAAATATATATATAGTAAATTTTCAATGACCTGGACACATAAGGTGCGAAATTCAGAGGAGAGAGAGACAAGTTTGTTGAGAATATGATTTTGAGAAGCGAAGGAGTGTATAAATCTGAAAAAGTTATCAGCAGCAGTGGTGATGGGTGTGGGGAGTTGAGGAAGATTGATATTTCTGAGAAAGGGGAGTGCTAATGGTGTTTGACCATTTCCCAAACTGCAATAAGGGACCTTCTCAGTTGAAGATGATGGATCATTCACATTCAAGTTGACACCCATTCTCATTCTAAATCGTCTGAGTTGGGCAACTCAATGCTCGGCACTGTATCTATCTATCTATCTATCCACCCCAAACAGGATAACGCTGACGCATGGATCTTGCCCAACCCAACGTTGTACTTTCCTATCTATTAAAAAATAGTATTCATTTAATTATCTTTTTATTTCTAGAATCTTCCAATCCATTCATCCTTAATTAAAAATAGGGGACGAACTTCACCAAAAAATTTAAATAAAAGGGGATGAATAATCGTATTTTGAGTATTAAAGAGTAATAATTGAATTCAATGTATATGTAACTACTGTTATGTTTTTACTAAAAGATAAATGCGATGCCCAGTAAATAGATTTTCTTTCATGTTCTAAGTTATAATATTATCACCCGTCTTTAATTTAAGAAATTAATAATTACTCTTTTTTTTTTCAAAATATAAGAAACATACATAAATTTTTACACATGTTAAATATTAATTTCCAATATTTTCCTCGTTTATAATATGATTTATATTAACGAGATATATCAACTTTCCATATAAGTGAGTTTGTTCATTAGTTAGAAGGGATATTTTTGAAAATTTATATAAATATTAATTACAATTAGTTTATTCCAATGTATTTCTTTGTATGTTTTAGGGTTTTTTTTCTTATATTAATGACAGGAGGTAGCAGTAAGCAATAAATAAAATTAAAACCTTTTGATGTTTTAAAAACTATAAAACATTTAATACTTTTTTATTTAAATATATTTATTAACTATGCATAGAAATAATTTTTTTTATAGGAAAATGTTAATTATTAGCTTTTTATGATAGTAAGGGGTGAGATTTGAACCTTATATCTTATAACTCACAACACATTTGTCTTAATGTCTCATACTCCAAACCACCTTATGACTCTCGTAGAAATATTATTTTTAAAAGATAATATTGATGCTATTTCTTACAAGTTTAACTTTTAAAAGCAAATTTCATTACAAGATTCATATATATGTTTTATATAATATTATATATTATAAAGAGTATTTAAATAAATTTCATATTGATTTAGTTGTGCTGTCTATTGTCCACCAAACAATGAAACGATATATAGGATAAGAGTTATGTTGTGACTCAATCATTTATCATGTGTTCATCTTCTTATCATGTATCTCAATGTGAATCAAACTTCAACATATGTAATATCAAATTTCATTCAACAAAAATATCATTCAAATTTCAAACTTCAAACCATATGTAATATCAAATTTTAAAATTAAAATAAATAAGGTCTCGGGATCGAGCCTTGGGTATAGAAAAAACATCAGCTGGAAGGGATGCCACTCATCGAGGTGTCGAACAAACTCCCGCGGGAGATTAATCCCCGTCTCAGGTTGACGGTGGGATACTCCTCGAAGTAGATCGAAAAAAACAAATGTATAAGACTTTAGTTTTGGTATAATCTTTAGTCTTTATAGTGACAATTAATCATAAATTATCTTTTATATGTTATTTTTAAGATAATTATGATAAAAGTCTAATATTTCAATAATATGATGATTTATGATTAGTTGACTATGAAAAAAGTAGTACACTAATGATATATATATATATATATATATATATATATATATATATATATATATATATATATATATATATATATATCAATTAAATATAATGTATAATAGGATGAGAGACGAAAAAATATAATCTGAATGCCAAGTGTGTATTGAAAATTGGAAACTGAGCTAAAACATCTTAGGATTTTGCTTTGTTTTCATTTCATTTCAAACTTCAAACTAAGCTAAGCTAACACAATTTGGGTTCTTAAGTGTCTTTTAGTGGGTCCTACAATGCCACATAGGATATAAGAACCTCCACTAATTTGAGTAATGATATTTGAACACAAACATTGTGTCCAACACCGTATAAAAGTACTCATTCCCACTTATTTATTATTTTTTTCTCTCCCATTGTGTATTTCATCACTTTCAAGACACTCATAAGCTTTATGTTGTCTATTTAAGGTGTCCAAATTATATATCCAAAATATATATACTCCTTGATTTTCACTCTAATGATAAAACTCAACTTGAATTATTAATTTATCCTCTTTTGATTGGTTCTGTAGGAAGAAAATCTTTTTTTAATCATATGTGTTTTTATAGAAGAACCGTTCTTAAACAAGAACCTGCATTGAAGATACTCTTAGGAACCCGCGTAAAAGATATTCTAAGAACATTGATTAAAGATTCTAATAAAAACATGTTCCCGATAAAAAGACTATGATAACATTTATAAAAATATGAAATGCATTAGTTTCCAATAAATTTTTTTTCGAAAATGCTCAATAGCACGATACGAATTTCGTATCGCCGTTAACAGTTTACTTCTCTCACCTCCAATCTTGACTTTTTCTCTCCACCGTTAATTAGTAACCAAGTCTTATGGTTGAAATGAATTTCGTCAGGATTCGTTGGATAAGTTGTCATACTAAATAGCAACATTATTTTTTATAGTTTTTAGGTGAATTCTTCTATACCCCTAAGAATTGGGGCCAATTTTATCCAGCTTATATGGCCCAATGAGTTGCTACCAACTAATGCCAGCCTATTTAAAGTGTTATAGTTCTTCAAAGCCTTGGTCAAACCTCCGTAAGGGTATGTATATCTGCAAAACCAATACTCACTAATATGTGCTTTTCCTATTCTGTCATTACTTTTGTTCCTTCTTTGGAAAGATTCATCGGAACCTAAAACCATCGTCTTCCTCCTAAAATGCGAAATCATCATTGCAGAACAAAAGACCAATTCGTGCAGAGCAAAAGACAATAAGACTTGGGTGGAACTCAAGAAAAGGAGTGCTTCCAACATGCTTTATTCCTTGATACAACTGGAAGTTGCACAAAAAGGGAATTGTGATATGCAAAGTACAAAAGTAACATCCACAACTCTAATTTCGCTGATGCACAAAGTATTAAGCAATGCTCATTCTTGTTAGAGTACAACAAACGTTCCTATGCATTAAATGGCTGTCTAGAATGATTCTATTGCATTCAATGGAACTCAGCTCAAAGCCAAAATATGAATGAATGGCTCTAACGAATTTAAAATGATTGGAGCCTATATATATAAAAGTCATTGAAGATGAAGAGATAGAACACACATCATTAAAGAGCCATTACTCTGCGCATTTATTCCTTCGTTCTTTCAATCTATATTCTTCAATCATTTGAAGTTATTACACAGTCTTTCTTTACTTCACATTTAATCCACTCTTCTGAGTGTTAGTGAAAGAATTGCAAATTGTATTTATTACAATATTTTCTTAAACAAACACGAGTGAGACTGAAGAGGCTGGGTGAGGAAACAATAACTGTCTTGGAGCCAGGAGAGGCTAAATGCGCAAAGAATACTTGGAGTCTGTAACCTAATCAGTTATAGTGGAGAAAACTTGGTGCTGCCAAGGACTGGACGTAACCCTAGTTGTTAAAGGGGTGAACCAGGATAAAATAGTCGTGTCTATCTCTCTATCCTTAACTCTTTAGTTACTTTGATTATATTATCTTTTAACTAACTAAAGGGGTTAAGGTGTTGTTGACGCTGGTTTTTGGTTTGTGTCCAAAATCCTCTTATCACAAATAATTTTTGAGATCAGACGAGTGTAGGGACGGACAAGTTATGCGGTAATCTCGTAAGGATGGGTGTTTTGCATGTCTGCTCAAACAAGAAAGGCTTCTTACTTTTACAGAAATACAAAAAGATCTGACGTGACTTGCAGCGAAATTAGAGGAAAGTAAAGAACGTGAAATTTAAAGGAAAGCACGTAAACAACGAGAAAATTAAAGGAAAGCATGTAAGTTGCAGGAAATTAAATTGAAAGCTTATAAATGACAAGTAAAGGTAAATGACAGTAAATTAAAGAAAAGAAGCAAGTTATTGAAAAGTATTTAAATGAGTGAAGGGCAGAAGAAAGCTTTTAAAGTGCAGGAAATTAAATTGAAAGCTTGTAAAAGGCTTGAAAAATAACCGGGGAGAAATAAAGGACTGAATAACAAACTTAAATGAAGAACATGAAAGGCAATGCTGAAGGTAAAGACGAACATGTAAAATTAAATGAGCGGTCTTTGTATTATAAATTGATCTCGGAAATGAAAAGGGGTGGAGGAAATACTTGAGTCCAATCCTTTTAATCTATTTGTGTGATCGAGATATGCAGGATATCGCTTCAAGTACAACCTCCATGATTACATCGGGATTGATAGTATTTATAAGCATACAAAATAACCGCCTAAAGAAACTTCCTATCTTAAAATTTGACACTGTGTATGGCAGTTTTGCTATGTTTCAAACTATCTCGACAAGTAAACTTCTCTAATCGCTCGATCCTTCGAGTGGTTTTATGTCCACTTGTCGTCCACAGTTTGGTTATTTGACAACTTATCTTCTCGATCTTTGTCACACCCCCTGGAAACTTAGCCATTCTTATACTTTGTTTGTCGACAATTCTTATTACCAACTTTGTCGAAAGTTGGGTTGTTACTTCTATTCCTCCATCGATCATTTGGATATATTCGTCGGAAATTTGACGTATTTTCCTTTCTTGACGGCTTCATCTCATCATCGACATGCTAATTTCTGTCAACTTTTCAACCTGTCAATTTTGCTGAATCCGATTCCTTGTGGTGGTTATCTGACGACTCTTTAATTTTTTCCGTCATCCTGTCGGATCTGTTTCCGTCAAGAATTTTAAATTCCTATTAACAGATGCCCCCAAATTTTGCTTTTCGCGGTTTTTGCCCGTAAGAATAGCAAAATTTGATTTTTCAAATCCCCAACGATTGTTTTAATCTCGGGTTCTTATTCATTAATTAAACCTTGCTTCTTATCTCATCCCTACTTAATAGGGATAATCATGACGCCGTAGGTTTCTTGGAACTCGTACCGAAGGTTTTTTTAATTCTCCTTTAAATGTCAATCACATCAGAATTGACCTTCTTCTTCTTATCTTTCCTTCTTCACTAGTAAATCTTTTCTAACGAAAGACCTTTTCTTCTTCCCTCGCAAAAAAATCCTTTCTTAAAAGGAACCCTTCATTTTTATTCCATCTAACCATGGCCACATCTTCTAAGGTGTCGTCTTCAGTACCTCATGCTACAATCGTGCCTTCTAGGACAGTGGTTCAAGACCCAATTTTGGAGAAATCCGAGTTATGGCAAGAATCTAAGGTAATTTACCCTATTCTTGATCCTGCTATTGCTTTAAGTCCTCCTGCTGCATTTTTGGGTCCTATTGTGGCCAACAATGAAATTTCTGAGGGTTTACGCAATTCCTTTCCTTCCGCTAGCGTAAATAAGGCTATTCTATCTTCTTTTACTCCTATTCCCATTCACATGTTCAAGAAGAGTAATAGGATTTTCAGAATGCCTCCTGCTACTCGGTTCGATGCCTACATTAGTTGGCTGGACCGAGTTCAAACTGAAAAACGCAGTGTATGGGAAAAAGCTGGAATCTTTGAATTCATTCAATTTTCTCGTCATGTTAAACTGGTAGACTTCTCTTTAATAGGAGCATCAGTTTTCTTTTGGAACAAAACAACAAATAATTTTCATTTTCCTTATGGAATGATGGGTCCGACTTTATTTGATATGTCATTATTATCGGCCTTCGTCCAGATGGTCCCACCATGCATCTTCAAGTAGAAATTGAAAATCAAATTGATGTTTACGTGTCAAGTGTTCTTTTTCTAAATACATAGCAGATTTTAGAGGTGAAGCTCATGATCCGTGACGGATATCGAGCATGTAGCCTTCTTGTTTCTTTGGCTATGTGCTTACGTTTTTTGTAGCAAATCTGCTTCTTTGGTCGCTTCATATGTCCCTCTAGCCAATCTGTTGTCATCTGGTAAAAGAGTAGCATTAGGGCAATGTGTCTTAGCCAATCTTTATGATAGCATGAGCATGCTAGTTGACACCGTCAAATCTAAAAAGAAAACCAATATAGGAGGGCCCCTTTGACTTCTCCAATTATGGTTAAATGCAGTTTTGGAGCGTCAATTTTCATATAAAGCTCCCGCAGATTTGACAATCGACACGTATGGCTCCTATCTCGTTATGTGTGTCCGGAGTCTTTGACGAGAGATGAGACTACGAACTTCAAATTTTATTTTAAAATTCTTCATTCGCTTTCATCTTCATCCCCAAAGATCAACTTTTCTCCCTTTTCCGACCGGAAATACGGTCCAACATGGTTTACACAACTGAGCACCACCATCTCCAAATCCAACAAATCCATTTGGACCAAATTTCTTTGTCAGAAAATTCTTTTTGTTGATGGCCCTGGCTTTAAAACTCATAGAGCCTATCTCCATTTACCCAACACTGTTGCTTGTCAGCTTGGCTTCTGCCAAGCTATTCCTGCTCCCTATTTGTCAGATCTTGACGAGAATTTCATTGGTATCAAAGTCCCAACGTATGAGCATATTGTTGCCATTAGTGAGGAAGACAAAATTCGCGGGACTTTCTTACAACCCGTTTCATTTTCGGTCTTCCACGGAGTCACTCAAAGCTTCCTTGACTGGTGGGATGAATACTACTCCAGCCATCATCTGAATTTCTGAGACTTGCTTGAGTTGTATTGAAGACACCGCGGGTAACACCGATGATTCTCTCGTGCGGAGAACAGGATCCAAAGAACCAAAACTCGAGGTGAACTTGAGAAAGAAATTCAAGCCTTTGAGAAATTTTATAAAATTAAGTGGAATCCCAAGTTACCATTTGATATGGTTCGTCATGTCAATAGTGTTTTGTTTGAAGCCAAAAGGAAGCATGATAATAAGGAATCGAGAGGCTTGCCATGTATAAGAATATTCCCAATATGACCAGGGAATATTTTGACAGGTTGAAAGCTCCTTTTCCCAAGCCGGTGCCTATTCCTTGTGCCCTTTTGGTTTAGCCGATTCACACCCAGAAAACCGTCGAAAGGAGGTAACTTTTTTTTTTGGACAGCGTGAGTGCTTACGTTTACCCTTTTGAAAAACCAAATCCAGTTACCTTCGCTCGTCGGTTTCTTCAACCTGATGACGACTTTGAATTCTATTCAAGAATTCTAACTTGTAACTCAGGTATTCATTTGTCAAATCACTTATTTCACTTTTCTTTTTGTCTGACAATCAATTTATTTTCATTGCTATTGACAGCTATTCCTCTTGACAAACCCTCTCCTGGCAAGTCTAAGTCGATATACTTTCGGGAGAAGCTTCCAAGATGATAATGAACCTGTTATCCCCTTGGTCAAGAAGAGCTCTCGGTCGGCCAAAGCTTATGTTTCGATCCTCAGTCAAAAGGATCCAGAAAAAGAAAAGAGAAAATGGCTTCTTCTAGCCCTCTCTCCAAGAAATCCAAATCTGCCAAAGGTTTTGCCATGGTGACAGCATCTGATGCCGCCAAAGTCTCTACTGGCTCTAGAACTCGGGAGGTTATGACTAGTTCTTCCAACACTTCGACCTCCAACCAATCCGAGGTAACAATTTTATGTTAGTCTGTCAAGTTACATCCTTTTGCTCACATGCTTGCTATTCTTGTGAGAAAAACAAAACCGCCGAGACCCTCTCGGTTTTTCGAGAAGGCTATTGTGGATGTTGACTTGATGTCTTGGGACTCTAACTGGTATGTCCACCGACTTTTTTTTTTTTATACTTTCTTACTTATATCTCATGTCGGGAAAAATCTCCCCGGTTTGATGACTCAATGACTATTCAGGAGATTATCACGATCATCGAGCCTATAAATGTATATGATTCGTCACTACATATTGACCAAACTTTAGGAGGTATCTCTGTTAATACTAAGAGTTTGACAATTGAATTGCAGGTTCCCGATTCTCATCGGGGAATGCCTTGAGCCCTCATCATCGACTTCAATCACCCCAATTCCAAGAGTGATGATCCGGTAGGAACTCTTGTTATGATTGAGATTCCGGATGAAGATATTGACATGGAGGCTCTGTTGGGTGAAACAACTCCTTCCCTTTCTTCTCCACTCTTGTCAAACCTCCTACCATGAAGTCTCCCGATCCCAAACCGGCTCTACATTTTAACACGTGGATTAATATCTTTGTCGGAAGTAGTTTAGGAAAGAGTCATCCTTTTCTACCACTTCATCGACTCAACATGATTCCAGCGACTCTTTAGTTACTACTCTCATGCATGATCTTCAAGCTCTTCTGGTCAATCCTTTTGATAAGCTTCTGTCTGATATCAAGATTCAAAAAGAACTATCTCGACTTGTCAAGGAGATCACTCCTCTTCATTCTAATCTTCCTCTGTCGAGCCGTTCACTTTTTATCTCTATTCAGACATTTTGGGAACGACTCTCCAATAAATTAGAAAGGATGACTTCTGTCATTCCTTCTTATGAAGAGGAAGAAAAAATCAAGGATGATCTCTTAGCTCAGTTCCAAAATCTTGAATCATCTAAACAAAAAGAACTTGACCTTATTTCCATCGGGATTCAAACTAAGGAGAGTTTCTTTGAGTACGGAAGAAACTGTTGGCCGAGATTGAATTGACGGACCAAAAGTGTGCTAAATTTGACAAAGCTTTGGAAAAGAGCAAAGACAGAGTCAAAGCTATTGATGATGAATCTGTCCGTCTTGGTCAACAAGCGGAAAGTGTAGTCAGGAAACTCCGTGCATTGCAGCCCGACTATGAAGCAGCTACTGCTGACAAAACTACTCTTTCCCTTGCATGGGATCAATTATCTTCTTTTTAGGTCAACAATAACAGTTGTAATTCTTTTTCTCGTCGACCATTTAAACTGGTCAATTTTTACGGTCCATTGTAATTAATAACCGTCTCCTTTCTTGCACGTTTATTTATTACTGGATTTGATTGCACATTTCCAACTAACTTCGTAATTCATGCTTTATCAAATCATCATAAATGTCATGGTAAGTTTCGAGACTTTGGTAAACCACATCACAATAAATGCCTTTTGTGTTCAACTATAAATAACGAGGTCTATAAATCTCAGATTTCACAGTTGAATTTTCACATACCATGCATTTCTCTACAATGAGCCTCTACCTATTCCTCTTTCTTCCTCCACGAGAATCTGACCTTGTCTGTATTAAGTTTCCAAACCAAGGTGTTTGTCTTAATGGTCACATACTCCATGAAGGTCAATAACCAATGTAAAAACATATAGTGAAGGTCAGTAACCAATGTAACATCCATAACTGGCCTCACTGCATATCCGGGGAGAAGCAGATCTTGATACAGAACGAGTGTACCTCGTCTAGTTCCATCATCTTCATCAGGAAGAGTTTGGTGTTATCTACCGTAGCAACAATCACCTTCTGAATGAAATGATGGTGACATCTGCTCGTGCTTTATCCCCCCTTTTGGAGCCTCCTTGACAAATGAGACAATCGGAATCTCGTGGGAATGAAACCTCAACAAATTTAGCTGCACCTCTCTGCTGTTGTATGAAACTAAAATATTATTAGCGCACTGTCCTGTATTTTAGGATCAGACTAGCTTTAATTGACAGCTTGATTTCTATCATCAAATGACAATATTTCATTGTATCGTCAATTTAATGAATATACTTATTTTCTTTATTCGTCAATTTGCACTTCTAACATCGTCGGTTTGTATTCCTTCAAATACTTGCCATTAATTGACTTAATTGTCGAGCCAGTATTAATATTGACAAGTGCGTAAGCATTTCAGAAAAATTTTCATCAACTCTAAATGGTCCTTCCCATTTAGGTGACCATTTCCGTATTCTCGACAACTTTTATCCATGGGCAATATGACTTTCCGGACTAAATCATCTACCTTGAATGCTTTGAACTTAACTCGACTATCATAAAATCCGGCAATTCTTTCTTTTTGCCGAATCAAATTCTCCAACGCAATCAATCTGTCATCACTTAATTCATTCAATTCGGCCCAAGATTGCATCCCAATCTCGGCCAAGAGGGGAGTCATTTTGCCTTTGAATGCGAGTGGATTGGAGATTGATTTCAACAGTAATACAAGATCGTGTCCATAAGTTAGACGATATGGCGAAGTTCCTGTTGTATGCCTGGGTGAATTTCTATATGCCCATAACACTTGATCAAGGGTATTATGCCAATTTTTAGGTTGTCGGCCTACATGCTTTTTAATAAGATTAATAATGATCTTATTTATGGCCTCAACTTGGCCATTTGCTTGTGCATAATATGGCGTAGAGGTGAGCATTTTTATATGCCTAGAACTGGCATATTCCAGGACTTTCTTTCCGACAAACATTGACCCTTGATCCGTTGTCAGAGTTTGGGGTATGCCAAAGCGATGAGATAATGTGGTTTTCAATGAAATCAATTACTTCTTGTTGGGTGACTGTTTTAAGACAGATTGCCTCTACCCATTTAGTAAAGTAATCAACTCCAACCAAAATGAATTGATGTCCTTTCGACGAAGCAGGATGTATTTGACCAATCAAATCTAGAGCCCATCCTCTGAATGGCCAAGGCTTGACAATAGAATGTAATTCGCTAGCCGGTACGTTTTGTATGCGACCGTGCTTCTGACACTCTTCACAAGATCTGGCAAATAAAATGCAATCTTTAACCATAGTTGGCCAGTAATATAAACTTCTTCGTAGGACCCATTTCATTTTATCACCTGCCTGATGGGCTCCACATATACCCTCATGGACTTCTGAAAGAGCCAAATAAGCATCTTGCTTACTCAGGCATTTGTGTAGAGTTCCGTCAACAGATTTTCTGTATAACAGTCCTCCTTGCATTGTGTAATTCAATGCCTTGTACTTTGTTTTTCTATCCACACTCTGACTTGGATTTTCCAAATACTCGATTATTGGCAACCTCCAGTCATTAGGTAGAATTACATCATTAACTAAAATATCTCTTTCTTCTAATGGATACAGCAATTCTCGATTTCCATTAGTGTTTGAGAGTCTTTTGAGATATTTTATATCCTGAGGCTATCTGAGCCAACTCATTAGCCTCTTGATTTAAATTTCTGGGAATGTATTGAACAATTACGTCATCAAATTTTTTGATCAACTTGTTAGCTACGATACAATATTTTGACAAATTGTAACTAACGCATTTGTATTCTTGTGTGAGTTGTTTGATGACTAATTGAGAATCCCCAAAAATATGCACATTTCGTGCTCTTAATTCTATCAATATTTCCAATCCGACAATTAAAGCCTCATATTCGGCTTCATTGTTGGAACATGGATATTTAAGTTCAAACATGAACTTTGTAGGAACTCCTTGTGGGGTCACAATAAGGATTCCTATGCCACTTCCTCCTTGATGTCTTGATCCGTCAAAATAGAGTTTCCAAGGTAATAAACTGACAATATTTATTTTTGGCACATCCAGTCCTGGATGGTCTACCAGAAAATCAGCTATTGCCTGTCCTTTGACAGCTTTAGCTGGCACGTATTGTAAAGAATATTCTGATAAAGCAATGGTCCATTTGCCAATTCGTCCATTAAGGATTGGTTTCGACAACATATACTTTATTACATCAGTCTTGGAAACAACTAATACATGACATGGCATCATATAATATTTGAGTTTTGTACAAGAAAAATATAATGCTAGACATAACTTCTCTATTGCACTATATCTTCCTTCAACATCATTTAGGACTCTACTTAGATAATATATAGCCCTTTCAACATTATCATTGTCATCCTGGGCTAATAAACATCCTATAGTGTCCTCTGATGCTGATATGTACAACTTCAACGATCGACGGGGCACTGCAGGCATCATGACCGGTGGACTGACTAGATACTGCTTAATGACGGTCAAAAGCCTCTTGGTGACAAGGTTCCCAAATGAAGCTTTGTTCTGATTTCAACTTGACCAGTGGTGCAAATACTCTTGTCCTTCCCGATGATTTGATATGAATCTTCTGAGAAAGTTAACCTTCCCTAAGAAGGATTGTAGCTCTTTCTTATTTGTCGGTGCGGAGGCCTCCATGATTGCTCTAGCTTTATTCCTGTCTACTTCGATTCCTTTTTTGTGAACCAGGAATCCTAAGAATTTTGCAGCCGACACTCCGAAACTACACTTCTCTGGGTTCATTTTTAGATTATGCTTTCTCATCCTGTCAAATCCTTGCCTCAGATGCTCCAAATGGTCATCTTTGTTCTTGGACTTGACGACCACATCATCAATATATACTTCTACAAATTTTCCAATAACATCATGGAAAATTGTATTCATTGCTCGTTGATAGGTGGCTCCTGCATTCTTTAAACCGAAAGGCATGACGACCCATTCATATGTCCCAATTGCTCCTGGACATTTGAATGCGGTCTTTGACACATCTTCTTCGGCTATAAAGATTTGATTATATCCTGGTTGTTCGTATGAACTTGGCTTTAAGCAGTCTTTGTACTTCCTCTTTGATTTTATGTACCACCTCTGGAGCAAACCGTTTGCTTGCTTGTTTAACAGGCTTGCAATCCTCCCTTAGTGGTAGGCGATGTTCAACAAGATCCCTGCTTAAACCAGGCATTTCGTCATAGTCCCATGCAAAGCAATCTTTGTATTCTGCTATCAATCCAACAAGTTTTCGTTTGTAATCCTTTGGCAGAAAAGCACTGACAAAAATGAGTCTTTTCTTCTCTTCTGACCCCAAATTTATTTCTTCCAAAGAATCTTCTACTTCCATATTTTGTTTGACTTCGGCTCCTCTTTCAAAACCCAAAGGGCCGTCGTCAATTATACAATCCGCCAATACACTTTCTTGAGTGTGTATTTCTTTGTCGGCCGAGATAGGCCGGATGGTCTTCTCAAGTGGGTCTCAATACTCATTGTTAGATTCTGGCTGGGTCTTGTCGGCCTTGTCTTGTATTGTAACTCCAAACTGGCTAAAAAGGCTTGCTTCCAACGTATCCTTGTTGATAACCCCTTCAATGGTAGTTATTGGCTTCACATTCGGAGAATACACCCGGAAATCAATATGTGCTTGCTGAGCGTAACAAGCACTATCGTCTGCCTCTACAATCTCCACTTGATCCTGTTCATTCCACAAAATCACCTTCGATGTACCGTTGATGGAGCGCCCCTACATCGTGGATCCAATCCCGCCAAGCAAAATGTTGTAGCTTGACTTTGTTTGGAATTATGACGAACAATGTCATTCTTTCGACAAAGTGCCAATTTGTATGTTTAATAAAGTGACACCATCGACGGAGATGTTTTGCCACCGAAATCGGTGACAACCATATCGGTTGGGATTAGGTCCGATCGATCCTTTCCTAATTTTTTAAGCATCGCCCTAGGCATCAAGTTTACAGCAGCACCTCCGTCAATCAAGACTCTATTGGTGGGTCTTCCATCGATGATGGCCTTCACATGCAAAGGTCTTAGATGATTTTTCTGTTCGTCGGTAGGTTTCTCCAATCGAGCCACGTTGTCGAATACGATAACTAAATTCTCTTGTACAAACATCTAGTGATCACTTGGGTCTCTCTGCATTGTTGACGACATCATCAGCCGCCGCCGGAGGGATCAAACTCAAAATATCCCTCGTATTCCGCTGGGATGAAAGAAATTAAACCTATGTTCATTCTCATTCCAGGCTCCAGTATGATTTCATTGTCTGGATCCTCATCCAGAAAAGCACCTCCGACTGTCCTGCCGTGATTTCTCTTTAAGTCACTTTCGTCATCTGACCCTGACCTATCCGACAAAGGCCGGGCAATTCCAGCGCCACAGTTATCTAACGCTTCCATGATGTCGGCCCAATCCTCATTCTGGCCGTCCATATCCATGGCTCCACTGACGTTTATGTCATCGTTCGGATCATTCAATGCTTCAATGACAGCATCAAATGACAACTCTTCCTTTGTTAAATCACATTCAGGCTTGAATGTAGTCAATTGTTGCTCTTCTGTTCTAGCCTCAACTTTCTTTTCGAGCCCTGCAACTCTCTCTACTTCCGCCAGTCCGACTGGCCATTTGCCTTTGGGTTTTATTGGTGAGGATGCTTGTCCTGAAGTCTTCTCTATAAAAACCTGAGATATAGGTTCGCCCTGCTTGGTCTGATTACTGAGTTTCTTCACATTAGCTTCTGTGGGGTGACTTACTATCACACTCTTCATCTTGGTATCTGATATCTTATCAACTTTGTTGTCAGTTGCAGCAACCAAGCAACCAGCATCCTGGGAAGGCATTTCTTTTATAATGACTCCTCCTTGTTTGGCAAGTTTCTTTTTCTGGGCTTGTCGGAGTCTCTGTAGTCTCCTCTTTTGGCTTTTGGAAATAGCCAATCGAGTTGAGGGTCCTGAAAGACCAGGCCCTTCCATCTGAGCATTTTTAGCCAGTTGACCTTTTCGGTAATGTTCATTCCAAAAGGGTGGCCCTCGTTCATTGCCCTTGTTTCTCCGAGCCCACGTCTGTTTTTGCAATTAGTCTTGTGTCATGGCTGAATTCCTTACCCATTTATCCACCATTACGTTGGATGGGGGTAACCTTGTCTTAGCAGGATTAATTCTGCCACTGACAGAGTTACCTACTGTCGATCCTCTGATTGAATCAAGCCAGCCTCCCAGGTATTGTCTTTGTCAGATTTTGTTGGTGTATATGTGGCCGACAATTATCATGCCTCGCTTTACTGCTGATCCTCTGGTTGAATCAAGCCAACCTCCGGTATGGTGTCTTTGTCCGGATTTTGACCGGTGTATGTGTTCTTGTGGCTTTGTTTGTATGTCTACTTACAGCAGATGCAGACTCCCTCACATACATTGTTGGATCCGGCATGGCTATTTGAATGTGAAAACCTGCTCTGGTCATCTTGTGGACGATGCGATGGTAATTTACGCCCCTAGCTTTTCCGCGGCTACCTCATCATAAACGCTTCGCATCTAGGGCAAACTTTAATTATGCCCTCATCTTTCTTTCGTGTCATATATTCAATAAGTGGTTCCCCTGGCTTCGGATAAACATCAAATGGATCTGACAAATCCATTTGGATATTCTGTCCGGCCGTGATGTTGACCATGCCTACTCCCATATGGACTTGGCGGTCTGCTTGGTTAGCTTCAGGACCGAAGGGTTCTGTATCAATCTTCATTTCCGGTCTTTTGTCTGAAAACTTCAACCTTCCGTCTGTCAAGCCTTTCTGAATGATATCCCTGAAATGCATACAGTCATTCGTCATATGACCAAAAGTATTATGATACTTACAATATTTCCGATCTTTAATTTCATGGGCTTTCAAGAGCCTATGATCATCTGACAATTTTAATTGCTTATCCTTAAGTAATATGTCAAATATTTGATCGGCCTTGGTCACGTCAAATGTGTATACTTTCTTATTAATGAAAGGGATTCTTTCTTTGGCCCTTGCGGGCTTCAAAGCTTGACATATATAAGGTGGACCATTCTTTAATTCGACATAATCTACCTCATATTCTTCAGAATCATTACTCTCTTCGTCGGATTCATTACATCCGACAAAATTAACCCTTTCCCTCTTAAGGAATCTCTTCTGCTTAAAAATCTTTTCAGTTCTTAATTGTTCAATCTGTCGAACCTTGTCCCCTAACTGGGCAAGATCCATCAAATGTTGGTTAACCAGTTTCTTCCTGATATAGTAATCTAGACCACCCGCAGCAATTTTCACTATTTCTGTTTCTGGAATAGGGGTGAAACACCGACTCCTCGTCTGACGGAATCGAGCTAGGTAGTCGTCAACATATTCGTTATTCATTCTTTTAATTCCAAACAAATCTGTCAATCCTATTTTCAAGTCTCCTCTAAAGAATTGGTCATGGAAACCTCTTTCCAATTGATTCCAAGAATGGATTGAATTAGGCCTTAGAGTTGAAAACCAAGAAAAAACATTCTTAGTTAACGAGCTGGGGAAGAACTTCATTTTTAATCCTTCCTCCAAGGCCAAGTCTCCTAATTCGATGGTATATCGAGCAATATGCTCGATTGTCGACTCTCCACTTTCTCCTGAGAATTTCGACAACTTGGGTATTTTATATCCTCGAGGCATTTCTTCCTGTTGGACCCAATCAGGAAATGCTGATGCAAAAAATGGTTGGTTAGCATATCCAATGTTAAAACCAAACCTATTTAACGCTTGTTCAACCACTTGGTTGACATTTTGATTTAAAACGCTCCAACAACACCCTGGTTTAGGATCAAATCCTCATCTTCCTCTGGTCGCAGAATATGTACATTTCCACGTCTCAAAGGAATCCGATGATGAAGTTGTTGTCGTTCATCATCTTGTTCAAATCCGTCAATTTGTGGTTCAACCTGTGGTTGATTAATCCTATTGAGATTTGCATTGAACCAGTATTTTGGTTTTCGCCTGGGGTTACAACACCTAAGGCTCTGTTTAGCCGACGTATTTCATTTGTCAATGCTAAACATGCATTGTTTGTGTTTTCCATCAATGGCGTAATTATTGTACTCATTTGTTGAGTAAATGTATTCACCATGTCATAATTACTAGAATCAATCTGTTGTCGGACATTGGCTAAAGTAGCCTCCGACAGACCAACAATGCTTTGTGGGAGTTGCCTTAATGGAGAAATATATGGCCTTTCTACCGGTTGTTCTTGTCGAGAATGGGTAACTATCATGGACCCCGTTATTCCATTTGCGTGATCGGGAATTTGCCCCGATCGATGGCCCCGCCTCTGTCCAGATGTATGGGCAGCCATCGTCATTCCATTCGGATATGGTATGTAAGCAAATGGAGTATTTGAGTTGACGGTTGTTGACCTATAAGGCATCCCATATAAAGGCTGTGAGAGAGGTTGTGTAGTCCCTCTTGGATTTGAACTCACAACACTTCTTGATGACAATCCAATAGTTGATGTATTTATTTGTTGTAAGACAGGTGAAGTTGGTGACGGAAGTGTTCCTTGACCAACTTCGTCAAATCGATTAACTACTTGGGCGTAAGAAACGCCTCTTCTTATTCCTAGACCATTAGTACTATTTATCCCTGCATTAGTAGCATTAATTCCGTTTGCAGGAATATTGTCAACCGGTGCAATAGCATCCACTGTTGACACAGCGGCGTTAGTGTCTACTACGCCTGCATCACTTGCATTACTCATATTTACAGAGTTTTGGGAAATAGATGTTTGAACCACCTTTCCACTCCGTAAACACATACAAATAAAATTGTATGTCAAATTCCTGACACTATACGAGTTACTCTAAACTCGTCCCACCGGGCGTGCCAATTTGTTGACGCTGGTTTTTGGTTTGTGTCCAAAATCCTCTTGTCACAAATAATTTTTGAGATCAGACGAGTGTAGGGACGGACGAGTTATGCGGTAATCTCGTAAGGATGGGTGTTTTGCATGTCTGCTCAAACAAGAAAGGCTTCTTATTTTTACAGAAATACAAAAAGATCTGACGTGACTTGCAGCGAAATTAGAGGAAAGTAAAGAACGTGAAATTTAAAGGAAAGCACGTAAACAACGAGAAAATTAAAGGAAAGCATGTAAGTTGCAGGAAATTAAATTGAAAGCTTGTAAATGACAAGTAAAGGTAAATGACAGTAAATTAAAGAAAAGAAGCAAGTTATTGAAAAGTATTTAAATGAGTGAAGGGCAGAAGAAAGCTTTTAAAGTGCAGGAAATTAAATTGAAAGCTTGTAAAAGGCTTGAAAAATAACCGGGGAGAAATAAAGGACTGAATAACAAACTTAAATGAAGAACATGAAAGGCAATCTTTGAAGGTAAAGACGAACATGTAAAATTAAATGAGCGGTCTTTGTATTATAAATTGAAATGGAAATGAAAAGGGGTGGAGGAAATACTTGAGTCCAATCCTTTTAATCTATTTGTGTGATCGAGATATGCAGGATATCGCTTCAAGTACAACCTCCATGATTACATCGGGATTGATAGTATTTATAAGCATACAAAATAACCGCCTAAAGAAACTTCCTATCTTAAAATTTGACACTGTATGGCGTTTTGCTATGTTTCAAACTATCTGACAAGTAAACTTCTCTAACTGCTCAGTCCTTCGAGTGGTTTTATGTCCACTTGTCGTCCACAGTTTGGTTATTTGACAACTTATCTTGCTGATGCTGTCAACCCTGGAAACTTAGCCATTCTTATACTTTGTTTGTCTGACAATTCTTATTACCAACTTTGTCGAAAGTTGGGTTGTTACTTCTATTCCTCCGTTAGTCAGCTGGATATATTCGTCGGAAATTTGACGTATTTTCCTTTCTTGACGGCTTCATCTGTCTGACATGCTAATTTCTGTCAACTTTTCAACCTGTCAATTTTGCTGAATCCGATTCCTTGTGGTGGTTATCTGACGACTCTTTAATTTTTTCCGTCATTCTGTCGGATCTGTTTCCGTCAAGAATTTTAAATTCCTATTAACATGTGTGAATATCAAACAAGTTTTAATCTTGCATATGTTCGTGTGTTTTCTGTTGAAAACTCATCTGATAAGTCACTTGTCTGCGCTTTGCTAAACACTTGTCAGTCCCAAACTTCTGTATGTGAAAAGTTTCTAAATTTCTTTTGAAGTCTGATAACCACAATTTAACCTCCTTCTCGTGTTTATAGTTATCTATTTCAATATATTCAAAGTTCAAGCTTTACTTGTGTGGAGATGAGGATCTATGTATTGCAATGTGTCCTCACTAATTGAATCAACAAGACTGTGTTGAAGAAGAAGTACAATAAACACAACATACAGACAATAAGAGCTACTTGGAGCTGAAGTACAAAAGACAAAGTCCAAGACAAAAATACAACAATAATGTACGAATACAAAAGAATTCGATCTTAGTGAACACACAATCATACAATCAACACAGAACGGAAAATGTAAAATAACATGTCTAGGTGATTTACACGTCTCTGATGAACATCATAATTAAATATTCAAACATTGAAATTAAATGCACACCTGGAATTCACTTGTCTGTTGCAATAGAAACTCTAAAGACAATATCTTTTCAAACACCTTGAAATCTGTTCCCTTCTTCCTCGTCGACGATTAATATCTTGCAAAACCCGATGCAACACAAACCATTGCGATTGAGGCCATGATGATGAACAACAACCGCTTGTTGTCGTGAATGAATAGTGAAAGCCAATGAGGATTACGACTCATATTAGATGTTAGGGTTTGAAGCACAAACGAATTTGTCATTTGTTCTGCACTGATGACTTAGGCCATGAGATATTGTCTTTTGTTCTGCACGAATTTGTCTTTTGTTCTGCATCGACGATTTCACATTTTAGGAGGAAGACGATGGTTTTAGATTCTGGTGAATTTTTGCAAAAAAGGGATTGAAGTGAGGACGGAACGGGAAAAACACATATAAGTGAATGTTGATTTTGCTGATATACCCTCAGGGAGGTCTGACCAAAGCTTAGAACAGCCGTAACATTTTAAATGAGCTTACACTAGTTGGCAGCAACTGATTGGATCACATAAGCGAAGTAAAATTGGTCCTACTTTTAGACGGGTACCTAAGAATTCACCTTTTACTTTTTTTTTTTTTTTCCTGTTAGAATGTAAACACTCCTCAACTAACATGAATGATATAAAATTGTGTGGGTAATAAATTTAGATTTCAATGTTTTAAGAAATAGTGAACATAAGAATTAGACTCTCTAAAGTGAGTTAAAGTTTCTTCGAAATAGAGAAGTAAGAATAAATCCTTAAATTAGTCGAACTGAGTTAGAATGATTTCTTTAGTTAATGTGTACTGAGATTAGTCGAATTGAGTTGGAATGATTTTTTTAGTTAATCTCAATGCACATATGTCTTTAGATTAGTTGAACTGAGTTAACGTGTAATTAATATGTAAATCCTTAGATTAGTTGAACCGAGTTAGAATCTCATGTCTTTAGAGAAGCTTGACGGGAGCCGTAAATAGTAGAACGTTGTACAGTGAAACAGTGTTTGTTAGCCGCCAGACAAACGGACATGAGATTGGCGTGGAATATTGAAAATTGATAGGATGACTCAGAGACCTATCCAACGAACGCCTCTACCTCTTTGAGGGAAAAAAATATAGATAGTTTAAATCTGAAAATCTCGTGGTTCACATGTCAACTCCTTCCCAATCCCCATTCTCTCCCACCACCACCACACCATGGCGACTCATCTTCTCAAGCTCTCCCTGTCCTCGCAACCTAACCTCTCCTTCAACTTCAACCGCACAACTACAACCAATCCTGATTTTCACTTCACTTCTCTGCTCCCTCCAAAACGACGTCGCATCGGCCGCGGATTTCTCCGGCCACATTTCCTCGTATCAAACTCCTCTCGCACTGAGACTAATTCGTTGAATTCACCTCTTCTCCAAGGCCAGCAACAGACCAAGGACTCGCCGGTTCTCCTCGATGTCACCGGAATGATGTGCGGCGCGTGCGTCTCACGAGTCAAAAACATCTTATCCGCCGACGACCGAGTCGACTCGGTCGTAGTCAACATGTTGACCGAGACCGCCGCCGTCAAGTTGAGACGGCAGGAGCATGAGGAGGAGGAAACGGCAAGCGTTGCGGAGAGCCTCGCTCGGAGACTGAGCGATTGCGGGTTTCCGACGAAGAGAAGGGCGTCGGGTTTGGGAGTGGCGGAGAATGTGAAGAAATGGAAGGAGTTGGTGAAGAAGAAGGAAGAACTCGTAGCCAAGAGTCGTAACCGCGTGGCTTTCGCTTGGACTTTGGTTGCTTTGTGCTGTGGATCGCACGCTTCTCACATTCTTCATTCTTTAGGGATTCACCTTCATCACCACGGTATTGCACTATTAATTACTTAATTAGTATTCGTAATTTAGTATATATCCACATGAAAATTCAACTGAACTCTACCTTGTTTTCTTATTTGTAGGATTGGTTTTGGAAATTCTTCATAATTCATATTTCAAAGGTGGTTTAGCTTTAGGGGCTCTATTGGGACCAGGACGAGGTTAGTTTGTCTCCATTTTCCCTTATTTAGAAAGAAACGTGTGTTCTCAAGTATTGTAAATTTGAAGAATATTTTGCTTCAGGTTGTAATCCTGTTAGTTGCAGAGGGGGCATATTGCAATTTTTTTTTCTGTACTTGACTTGCTAAAATGCTGCAGAATTACTCTTGGATGGCCTTAACGCATTTAAGAAGGGATCCCCAAATATGAACTCTCTTGTGGGATTTGGTTCTATAGCTGCCTTTATCATAAGTTCGGTGAGATTTTATCTGGGATTTGATTCCAGTGTTCCATTAAGTTACAAGAAGGCTATGTTTCTGTTATGTTTTGTTAATTCGAAATTTATATTTTCTGTAGATCTCTCTACTTAACCCCAGGCTGGCATGGGACGCATCGTTTTTTGATGAGCCGGTGATTTTCTTTACTTTCAAATGTCCCATTATTTGTCATTGCAGATTTTGCTACCTTTAAACCAAGCAAGAACATGCTACTACTACTCATCTTGGCTTGGAATTTTGTTTGTTTATATCTAATAGCCTCTCCCCTTCACAAAATATGCTATTCTTGTCGTATCGGCACTTCCTACATCCATGTTGATATTAAGCTCCTCTTGAAAGGATTACATCTTTTAGCGTGCAGGTCATGCTTCTTGGTTTTGTGCTTCTAGGACGTTCTTTGGAGGAAAAGGCCAGGATTCAGGCATCTAGTGATATGAATGAACTACTAGTAAGTTGTAATGTGGATCATCTCTTTCAACTGATAATATTCCAACAAAACATGAAACCGCATAGTTAAGAATATAATGGTTTTCCATTTAAAAATCCAGTTTGATTTCAACTTCATTGATTCCATTTTCTGATCAATTATCATTTCTTGAAAAAGGAATAATCCAGGAACTGGATCTTTGTTTATGAGAAAAAAAGTGGCCAATATGAGCCTTAAACATCAAATTATAGTTTTTCTGGAAAAAAGTGTCATTTTTTTTGTACAGTCATATTTTATTGTAGGTTTAGTTATTTATTCTTACATAATTTCACTGTGGTGGATGTTTTGGCCAGTCACTAATATCTACTCAGTCGAGACTTGTGATTACTTCATCAGAAGGTTCATCATCTAGTGACAGTGTGCTTAGCTCTAATGCAATTTGTGTTGAAGTCCCAACTGATGATATTCGAGTAGGTGACTCAGTTTTGGTGTTGCCTGGAGAAACTATTCCTATAGATGTAAGCCTTTCTGATTGTTAGCAAAATTCTGTTTATGTTCATTGAAACCTTTAAAGCTATATGTGCTGTATGGGAAATTGGGAATTCAGGTTTAAGGGCATCAACGTGCCTATTTTAACTGTGCATATCAACTTTGTTGTGCCTAGGACCAAATGCTCAATTAATGGGCCTAATCTGCCATCAGCGGCATATAATAATAATATTGTCATAGAAAACAGTCATTCCAATCTTTATGCTTGAAACTGGAAAGCCTTCCTTCATGATTTAAGATGGAATATTGGTTAAACTTATTGGGTTGTATGGTATTGCTTGCTAATGCTAGAAATTCCTGGGCAGGGAAAGATCATTTCAGGAAGAAGTGTTGTGGACGAATCCATGCTTACAGGAGAATCGCTTCCTGTGTTTAAGGAGAAAGGTCTCACGGTTTCAGCTGGAACTATAAATTGGGTAAGGTTATACTAAGACTTGAAATAGATATTGACATGTGGGGCTCCTATGTGCTTTTTATTTTTCTACCTTTGATTAGGAAAACAGTTATTAATCTATTTCATTGGGCAATCAAATTTCTGTTTCAGGATGGTCCTTTAAGGATTGAAGCTTCTTCAACTGGCTCCAACACAATGATATCCAAGATTGTACGCATGGTTAGTATACCATCTAAGTGATGGCTTAGTCGTGAGATGCTATATAATGTTAATGAGGTGAACCAAATTTTCAGTCCCCCTCCCCAGTTAAGAATTTAGTTTTCTGCTTCCTTATTAATCATAGGTTTATAGAACAATATAGTGCTAAACATATTGTGTAATTTCTTAGCTTTATACAATTTTTAGAATAATGCAGCCAGCGACGACGTTTATAGTTTTTCTGGATATTTTTTGATTGCACTGCTGACAAGTCCACTGACTTGGGATGTATGGAAATCAAACATTTGTGGAGAAACTTTATGCAATGTTGTTACAAACTAACTGCTCTATCTTGTAAAACTTAGGTTGAGGACGCTCAATCGCGTGAAGCACCTGTACAAAGGCTTGCAGATTCAGTAGCAGGGCCATTTGTATACAGTGTAATGACTCTGTCAGCAGCTACATTTGCATTTTGGTAAGTACTTGTTTTAATATTCAGTTTTTTTATTTGATATGATTACGATTTGTGCCACTGATCCCAGATGGTGGGCTTTATTTGACATAGTGGCGAGTATTATTAATTTAAATGACATGTTGATGTAATCCAACCTATCTAGTCCTGACACTGCAAAAGAAAATGGAGACGTGTCCTTTTGTTTCCATGTCTATGTCAATCCCCATGCTTCTTACATTCTTGCAATAAGATTTATGATTATCATGCACGTTTAATTTTCCGAAGAAAAGACTTCGCGCATGGTCACTTACTCATTTACATTTGACAAGCTTGTTGCATTTGTCTCCAGGTATTTTATTGGATCACACATACTTCCTGATGTTTTGCTCAATGATATTGCGGGCCCAGAAGGAGATCCTTTGCTCTTAAGTTTGAAACTCTCTGTAGATGTTTTGGTGAGTAATTTAAACTCAGGGTCCCCTGACTTGTGATTTGTGCTTCAAGTTTGCGATTAAAACTACTTGCTTGTGCTTATTGAGTGCCTGTTTGCTTTGTTTCCAGTTTTGTTTTCATTTCTTGTTTCCAAAAATAATTACAAAACTGTCACATTGTTTTCATTCTGTTTCCTCTTTTCAAAAGATTTGTACATGAAACACCGAAAACAAGTTTTTTATGTTTCAGTGTTTCCTGTACAAATCTTTGAAAACAGGAATAACATGAAAACAAGGTGGCAGTTTTGTAATTATTTTTTAAAACAGGAAATGAAAACAGGAATTTGGAAACAAAGCAAACAGACCATGAGTTTTCTTCCCCTATCTCTTGAGCATTGATCACTCCTTTTTAATTGGCTTTCCTATTCTGTTATTAATTGGGACATGTCCGACAATCTACAAATAAAAACTTGTGTCCTTTATCTTAAAAGTCTTCAGTCATTGCAAACATCCTTCAATTTGGACTCTTCACATTAGTCAAAGAAATGGTGCTGTAAGCTAGTATTTGTAATGTTATCTGTCTGAAACCAACCATATCATTCAATTGGAAGGGTAAGGAAGAGAAAAGTAGGGTCTTTGGAGATGATTGCATGAAAGTGAGTCAAATTTGGCATTGTTCCCGGATAAAGGAAATTTTCGTACAGGATAACTATGAATATTGTGTTTTTAATTTACTTTCCAGTCAAGTTTTTTTACAGACAGTCTTTGTCCCTCTGCACTTTGCAGGTTGTTTCTTGTCCTTGTGCACTGGGTCTTGCCACACCGACTGCAATCCTGGTTGGCACCTCACTCGGTATGTTACTTATGTTTTCTACATTTAGGAAACTTAGATAAACGTTAACTTAAAGTTACTTGAACAGTTAACACATATATGAAATATATTCACGTTGTTCTTACCATTAAAAACCCGCTCTTTGCTCAAATATTGAATCATTTTCTATGGTACTAAGATTTTTCAATTTTTCTCTTCCTTGAAAAATTGGTTGACACTTGACACTGAGTAGTGTTTTCCTATTTTGTTTTCCATTTTCCTTTCCTCATTCTTTCTTTCTTTCTTTATATCTTTTTACCATATGTGGTCTTGGTTAACTGCGGTTCTACAAATAAAAAAAATATATTTTACCCAATTCAAGAATCTCAACCTTTTGCAATATGCAGTATGTGTGTCTTAATCAGGCATGAGGTGCCTTCTCTGATACTCTTGAATTTGTGAAATTTAAATCTAAAGCATATTTTTGCCCGCTAACCTGGTTAGGTGCTTTTAGTATCTTCTATATTTTTCTACCAATTTTATGCAATAGGCGTAATATGTCTTGGCAATGAACAGGGGCAAGAAAAGGACTTCTTATTAGAGGAGGGGATGTGCTGGAACGCCTGGCCAGCATAAGTTATGTTGCTCTAGACAAGGTAAGTTCCACGTTCATAGATTATTATTATCTTTGTCCTCTCCCCTCACACACACTCAACGCACACTACACAAACATATGTATGGTAGCATGTGTAAATAGGGTCAGGATCCATAGACATATGTTAATCAAGATCAATTTTCAACCAATTAATGACTGTAGATAGGATAGGTTTCATAAAGAAAACACCATTGGTTGAAAGTTTACATCATACTTATAAAATTTCAAATTATATCTTTGATCATTTTTTGCTCCTCAAAACTTAATAATGTACTTTTCAAATAAAAGAAAATATCAACCATTTGATCACATGTTTATTTTGTTAAAAATTTCTAAATTTGGTGTTTAAGATCAAAATGAAATTAATTGTGATTCGACAAAAACCAAATGTCAATTAATACCATTTAGAATTAGAAGAGGAAAACCCTTTGTTTTCATGTAAGTATTAAGTAAGTGATTGATCCCTTATGTTTGGCATTATTTATATGGGAGCCTTGAGTATAGACAATTTACGAACAAATTTAATTACAAAAAATTAACTTTCCAGTTTCAAGTTCGACCGACTTCCCTTAATAAAAAAGGGAAGAAGAAGATTGACTAACGGACTAACACTAAACTCAGACAGGAACCCTAACCAGAGGAAAACCAGTTGTCTCTGCTATAGGCTCTATTCATTACGGAGAGTCAGAAATTCTTCAGATTGCTGCTGCAGTGGAGAAAACAGCATCTCATCCAATAGCAAAGGCTATTGTCAATAAAGCTGAGTCATTAGAGTTGGTCCTTCCAGTCACAAAAGGCCAGTTAGTTGAACCAGGTTTTGGAACCATGGCAGAAATAGACGGGCGTTTGGTTGCAATTGGATCTTTAGAATGGGTCCATGAACGCTTCCAGACAAGAGTGAACCCAACTGATTTGTTGAACCTGGAACATGCTTTGATGAATCATTCTTCTAATTTGACATCTTCAAACTATTCGAAAACTGTTGTCTATGTTGGACGTGAAGGAGAAGGCATCATAGGTGCTATTGCCATATCTGACATTGTCCGTGAAGATGCCAAATCTACTGTAATGAGGTATGTTTATTTTGTTGTATATGTGCCTCAGAATACTATCCACAAGTTTTAGGCAAACGATACTACTGCTTCTTCCAGCCATATGTGAAGTTGGTTCACTTCACTTCCATCACAAAGAAGGACAATGCCTTTCTATGTTCCTCTCGTGTTCCACTTCCAACTAAGCTTAGCCTTCATTTGAAGCTTGTTAAAAGTAGCCCGGTGGTGCACCCTTTTCTTAACTATTTGTTAGTTCCTGATAAAGTTGCAAGAAACGAATTCTGATAGAATATTTCTATAATCTAGGAACCACTCAGCTGGTTAACAATGTTCAGTGTGCGATTAATGAGTAATTAATCATTGAATTAATTAACTATTTGAGCAATTAATTATTCCTAAACTGGAAATATTTTTATCAAGAATTTACTTTTTTGACATTATCCCTACTTTTTATATATGCATGTAGTTTTGTTCTGGCTGCCTGTTCCTCTAGGAAAAGGTTTAGGCATTAGCTATGCATAATTATGAGCTCAAAATTCACACTCATATTCATTTGCAATGAGATTATATGGAACATGGATATTTGAATTGAGTTAGGCCACCTCCTTGCTTCTTTTCCATTTCTTGTAATGGGATGGGAATTTTATTAAATGGTTGCTTCCATTATTTTAGTACTGGTTCTAAGTTTAACCATTGAATATACGCTATACGTTGGATTTAATTTGGCTGACTTTCTTGCCTTTATTGGAAGGCTGAAGCAGAAGGGGATTAAAATGGTCCTCTTATCCGGAGACAGGGAAGAAGCAGTTGCAACTATAGCAGAGACAGTTGGAATTGAAAGTGATTTTGTCAAAGCATCATTGTCTCCACAGCAGAAATCTAAATTCATTTCATCTCTGAAAGCTGCTGGACATTGTGTTGCGATGGTATGATGACAGCTATATTCAATCAAATCCCCCTCCCCAGCCCACTCTCTCTTTGTATCTCTCTATCCCGGCCTTAGCAAAATCGAGAATCGTGCTATGATAAAAGGTGCACTGTGCTGATAAAGTGATAGGAACTCGGTCTTAAATGTAGCATGTATTGGTAGCACTAAAGAATTGAATTTCGTTTTATATTTTGGGTCGTACTAACCATTGCACATACCATTTTCCTTATTTTTCTTTACAAGGATGTCATATTTATGCTTTGCTCTTGTTTGAAGAAAATGGTAATAGAGCAGCTCCATGCTAATGCTTTCTCTATAAGCTCTTTTCTTTTCATTCATTTTTTTTTCTTTGTACAAAAATGCCAGTGGACTTATGTATCTAGCAATGAACAGAGAAATGGGATTTTACTGAGACGTTCCTTTTTATCTCCTTTAAGGTAGGTGATGGGATAAATGATGCACCATCTTTGGCTGTAGCTGATGTTGGGATTGCTCTGCAGAATGAAGCTCAGGAGAATGCTGCCTCGGATGCAGCATCCATTATACTTCTTGGGAACAAAGTTTCACAAGTATGTCATTTCTGATGTCTCAAATTTATTAATTTGCTTTTATGCATCCCAAGATTTTACTTTTATGCTTTCACCCATCATCATTTCATCTATTCTTTTACACCGCGCTTTACTGGTACATAACTCCCTTGTGATGGAACTGGCCCTCCAAAAATTGAAATTGCTGCTAAAGAGTATTAAAATGTCTTCTTCAATAGTAGGATATTCTTTCAATACTATGCACATTTGCTACAAAATCAGCCTTATGGTTTTCCATCGTCTTAGTTTACTGACTTTTCAATTGACAGATTGTTGATGCATTAGACCTTGCACAGGCAACAATGGCAAAAGTGTACCAAAATTTGTCTTGGGCAGTGGCTTACAATGTTGTTGCCATTCCCATTGCTGCTGGTGTGTTACTTCCCCACTTTGAATTTGCTATGACACCTTCACTTTCAGGTGAGAAACATTGGTAACGCTCGTTTCTTTTCATGTAATAGCGAGGCAAATAAGGCTCTATTTTTATCTTGTACTTGCTGTTTACCTTCATATATTCTTTGTTAGCGAAAGAATGATTCTTTTCTGTTTGTTACCCTTGATTTTTATCACAGGAGGACTGATGGCTCTGAGCTCCATCTTCGTGGTTGGCAACTCCCTGCTTCTACAGCTTCATGGGTCTCAAACTCAGACCTCCAGAAAGGGCTCATTCTAGTCACGTCATAAACCTATCTTCCATTCGTTCGAACATGGATATGTAGTGTAAATTTGTAAAGAGAAATGATAGATGAACATCTATTTTGAACACCTATGCTGACACCCCACTCACAATTACATACTATATATATGCTCTATCTTAAAATACTATACATCTTCATCTCACTCACACTCACATCAATGTACGATGTTAACTTTGGCTTTTGGTTGGTGTACAAAAATCCCTTTGTTACAAATAATTAAGGATCAAACGAGTGTGGGACGTACGAGTTATGCGGTAATCTCGTCAGAATGTGTGTATGGATTGTCTGCTAAGTATAAATTTGACAAGTTAGTCAAATTTAGTAATATACTGGCAAAGACTTGATGCTATGACAAGTATATAAGTTTAGGAAAAAGATGTACCGGTGATTGTCAATAATGAAACTTGACAACGCAATTGTTTGTACTTAAAAAAGAGGAATTTGAAATTTGAAAGAGGAAAATAGTTTACATGCAGAAAATAACTTCCTGATTGAACTAAGTTTACAATAAAAAGAAGGAACATAAGTTTAAAAAGAAAGTTAAGTATAGTATCCGAGTGATACAACTTTCAAGAAGTAAATGAACTTAAAATGAGAACATAAGAGAAATGCTGGCAATGAGTAAAAATAAATGAAGACATTGAACAGAAGAAACGAAATGATATTGAATTTTGCCATAATATTGAAATAGGAAGGATGAAGGGAATACTTGTAATTTGTCAATTTGTCGTGTGATCGAGATGTGTAGGATGTGTATCAAGTAACCTCCTTTTTTACATTGTAATAACTGGTATTTATAGGCAAATAAAGTAACTACCTAGTAGCAACTTCCTATCTAAATGACTGCCACATGTCCTTGGCAGTTTTCTTAGGTTTTACATTTAAACTGCTTGTCAAACAACTCTGATAACTGCTCAATTTCTTGAACCGCTCCGCGTCAACTTGATTGTCTTCGACGGTCTGGCTGCTTGACAGCTTATCTTGCTAATGCCTTGTCAGTCTTGAAGACTTAGCCATTTTCACACTTCTCTATATGTTTGACAACTCTTCTTAATACTTTGTCAAAAAACTGGGTTGTCAATTTATCCTTTCTGTCGACCAGTATTTTCTTGTCAACTAAATATTTTCAATACTTAGAAAATATTAGTCATTATTCTGATTCCTTCGTCAAACAGTCAAATGCATCCGTCAATAATCAGAAATTTCACCCCTAACAGATTCACCCCAAGTTTTGCTTTTCGACGGCCTTGTTTGTCTGACATGTCAACTGAAGAACTTCTGGTCAACTCCACACTTGTCAATTCTTTTATAATCTTCTGAATTCGACGTTCTTCTTTATGTCGATTTTTTTTCTTTTCCACATCTTTGACAATCCTCCCCTCAGTTCTTCTGTCAGCGTCAGCCTGTCGGAATTATTTCTGTCAAGAGTTTGAAATTCTTCCACTAACAGATGCCCCCCAAGTTTTACTTTTCGACGGACTTGCTCGAAAGAATAGCAAAATTTGAATTTTAAATTGCCAATGAATTTTCTCAATTCCGGATTTTCATCCGTTAACTAAACCTCGCTTTAATTTCATCCCTACTTAATAGGGATAATCATAACGTTGCGGGTTTCTCGGAATTCGAACCAGAGGCCTTCACTCCTCTTTAAATAGCAGTCATATCACTGTTGACTTTCCTCTTCTTACCTTTCTTCTTCCCTCGCGAAAAACCCTTCTTATTTAAAGGAAAAAACCTTTCCTCTTCCTCACTTCGTTCAATCTCCATGGCAACATCTTCAAAGATGTCGACTTCAGTACCTCGAGCCACGGTTGCTCCTTCTAGGGCAGTAGTTCAAGACCCACTTTCGGAAGAATCCGAGTTATGGCAGGAATCTTAGGTAATTTACCCTGTTCATGATTCTTCTATTGCTTTGAGGCCTCCTGCTGCATTCTTGGGTCCTCTTGTAGCCCAAAATTAAATTTCAGAGGATTTATGCGGTTCTTTCCCTTCTGCTGACTCAAATGAGGCTATCTTATCTTCATTAACTCCAATCCCCATTCATGTCTTTAAAAAGAGCAATAGGATTTTTAGGATGCCTCCTGCCACTCGGTTCGATGCTTACATTAGTTGGCTTGACCGAGTTCAGGCTGAAAAACACAACGTGTGAGAAGAAGCTGGAATTTTTGAATTTATTCAGCTTTCTCGCCATGTTATATTAGTAGATTTTTCATTAATAGGGGCATCAGTTATTTGTCTGGAATAGAACCACAAATAATTTTCACTTCCCTTATGGGATGATGGGTCCGACTTTATTCGACATGTCGGATATTACAGGCCTTCGTCCAGATGGCCCTACCATGCATTCCGATGTCGAAGTGGAGAATCAGATTGATGTCTATGTTCCAAAATGCTCTTTTTCTAAATATATAACAGACTTTAGAGGTGGAGACCACGAACCCGTGACGGACACTGAACACGTAGCCTTTTTGTTTCTTTGACTATTTGCCTATGTCTTTTGTAGCAAATCTGCTACTTTGATTGCTTCATATGTTCCTCTTGCCAATCTTTTGTCAACTGGCAAGAGATTAGTATTGGGTCAATGTGTTTTGACTAATCTTTTTGACAGTATGAGTATGTTAGTTGATACTGTCGGATCTAAGCAAAAGAAAACCAACATAGGAGGGCCTCTTTGGCTTCTCCAGTTGTGGTTAAATGTCGTCTTAGAGCGTCAATTTTCATACAAAGCTCCTTCGGACTTGTCAATTGATACTTATGGCTCTTATCTCTGTTATGTGTCTGCTGAATCTTTGTCAAGAGATGAAACTGCCAACTTTAAGTTCTACTTCAAAATCTTTCACTCTCTTTCATCCACCTCTTTAAAGATCAATTTCTCTCCTTTTATTGTCCGGAAGTATGGTCCAGAGTGGTTTACTAAACTAAGTACCACCATATCTAAATCCAACAAGTCAATTTGGACTAAATTTCTTTGTAAAAAAGTCATTTTTGTTGATGGTCCTAGTTTCAAAACCCATAGAATCTATCTTCATTTGCCCAATACCACTGCTTGTCAGCTCGGTTTCTGTCAAGCTATTCCCGCTCCTTACTCGTCAAACCCTGATGAGAACTTTATTGGTGCTAAAGCTCCAACATATGAGAATATTGTGTCCATCAGTGATGAGGATAAAGCTCGTAGGGCCTTCTTACAGTCTGTCTCATTCTCTATCTTCCATGGAGTCACTCAAAGCTTCCTTAACTGGTGGGATGAGTATTATTCCAACCACCGTCTGAGTTTAAAGACCTGCTTGAGTTGTATTGAAGACACTGTGGGTAACGATGATGATTCTCCCATGCAGGAACAGGATCCAGCATCAAAAACTCGAGGTGAACTTCAGAAAGAAATTCAAGCCTTTGACAAATTTTACAAAATCAAGTGGAATCCCTTGAGACCATTTGATATGGTTCGTCATTGATGAGTGTGATTTCACCTCATAATTCTATGACATTTTACATGCATTCTCATATAGTTTAGGCTTATTTTATTTGATTATTTGTTAATTTTTATCTTGGAACGAGTAAGGTGGTTTTGTGGTGCTTGTGTGCAGGAATCGAAGATTAAAATTGCTCAGGATCAGTTGTGTTGAAGCTGGCATGAAGATGGAGCTTGGAAGGCTAGAAAATGAGGCAAACAGAGCTGATCACGGCCTAGCCGTGATGCCCATCACGACCATGATCAAGTGAAGCTGAAAAGGAAGAATGGAAAAGTCAGAATCTGTCACGACCGTGACATGTCAACTAAGCCAGATCCCTTCAAGGCAGAATCTGTCACGGCCAGGCCGTGATGGTGGTCACGACCGTGACAGACCACTCAGTGAAGAAACGTTCAAGGCAGAATCTGTCACCACCAGGCCGTGATGGCCATCACGGCCGTGACGCACAATCTATGGATCTTCAACAACTGATTTGATCTGGTTTTTGTGTTGGCTTGGGATTCAAGTTACCCCAGATTATAAATAGCCCTCTGGGGCTCGAATCTGGGCACTTTTGGGGGGCTTCTTAGCTTGTAAAAATTAGGATTCTTCTTCTTCTTCTCAATCTCTTCTCTTAGGTTTTTCTGTTTATGTTATTTTTAATCAAGCTTGCTACAATCATGGCAATGCTTGAGTAGTAGTCTTGTTTCTAGGAATTGGGGCTATGCCCAAGATTTGTTTATGGTGATGAATTGATTTTCGATTTCTTGTTAATTCCGATTTTGTTTTCGATTTGATCCCTATCGTTTTAATTACTCGTAAATTCGGTGGCCACTTGTTTGTGTGTCGTAGATACACTAAGGACGAACTTAGCGGTGAACTTAGGTATCGGATCTATAGGAATCAAACTTAGGACTTAAATCACGAGAGTTAGAAGCGGCCCTTCGAGGATTCACGATTTGTCACAAAACTCAAAGGGTCCAATTTAAATTCAATTACCACGAGAGTAGGGATTGATTTAATTGGGCATGGTTTTTGTAACCCGAGAGGGAGCATTAACTAATTTAGGATAAATTCGTCTTCAAAGCAAATTTTGGTAATTAACAAGGAGAGTAGTTGATTCAGTAACATAAACAGTTTTGTGGTATCTCAATTCCCGGAAATCCCTTTTGAATTTGAAAAACCCCAATTTGAATTGCTTTCCTGTTTTGTTTAATTGCGATATTAGATTTGATTATTACTTGATTCCGATTTCAAAAACCAAATCTTATTTCAGTTCAGTGAAATCAATTTAACGACTAATTGTTATTTAAGATCAATGTCTCTGTGGTTCGATCTCTTTTTATTACTTGACGACGAAGCCGGTACACTTCCCGGGCTTACATCAAGTTTTTGGCACCGTTGCCGAGGACTGTGTTTTCTTGAATTTCAATTTAATTTTTAAATTGATTTTTCTGGACTTTTTTTTTATTATTTTATTACTTATTTCTTTTTCTAGAGTATCTATCTCTCTACCATCGGTATTTTTCTCTTTTATGCAATGATCCCTAAGTCTTGGAAACCTTATTGAAGTCGACCCCGAGATCGAAAGGACCTTTCATAGACGTAGGAGACTACAAAGAGAGAGAGAGGTTGATTCCCATTCCACTCATGGCGAATCTACCGGATACCAAACCACTGAAGGACTACGTATCCCCAAATGCTAGGGGTCTGCGAACTGGGATTGCAAGGCCATAAATTGAGGCGGAGAACTACGCTATACCGCCTCAATTAATTAGCATGATTAGGCAACATCAGTTTGGAGGATTACCCTCGAAAGACCCACTGCTCATGTGGAGACATTCTTGGAATTCACCGATGCGATAAGGATTCAAGGTGCCCCGGTCGATGCTATACGCTTGAGGTTATTCCCCTCCTCTCTGACTGGAAAGGCGAAAGCTTGGTTGAAGCAAGTGCCCGCCAATACGTTGTCAACTTGGGACCAACTAGAGCAAGCATTCTTGGAGAAATTCTTCCCTCCATCCAAGACTGCTTACCTACGGACTCAACACCGGCTTCTTCCAAAAGGATGGAGAATGCTTATCCGAAGCTTGGGATCGCTACAAGGGATTGCTAGAGTCTTGCCCACATCATGGACTCGAGAGGTGGTTGTTAGTGTATACCTTCTACAATGGATTGGATTATTCATCAAAGGTGTCACTCGACTCCGCAGCTGGTGGAGCCTTTATGAAAAGACCCCTGACTGAAGCATTCAACATCATTGAGAATGTGGCCACCAACTATCACCAATGGGGTTCGGAAAGAGGTAATAACCCGAAAAAGCTTTCGGGGGGTAAGTTCGAAATGAATAGTACCGATCTGATTATGTTTAAATTCGACTCACTAAATAAACGCTTTGATAAGATTGAAAATGCTCATGTGAGTTCAATCCGTGCTACTAATGTTGTTTGTGAGATTTGTGGAATGCAGGGACATGACATAATGGAGTGCCCACATGGTATCGCTCCTGAGTCTGGCGCTTCAAGGGAACAAGTGAACTCTTGTCACAATTTCTATGACACGAACCCGAAGTTACCAAATTATGCTCCCCCAAATCCCTACAACCAGAGGAAGAATAATCCTTACCTTTCCTACGGAAACTACAACAACACGTTGAACCACGAATTCTAAGATGGACAAGGTAATAGGAAACCCGCATCGGGGTATCCTCAGGTACCAAAATCCAAAGTCGAGTCTCTTATGGAAAACTTTGTTGCTACTCAAATTAAGCAGAACGAAGAATTTAGGCAACAAGGTGGGGCAGTTAATGAGGCAATCAAAGAACTAACATCTAAGGTAGATAACTTAGTCATCCATAACAAGATGTTAGAGACTCAAATTGCCCAACAAGCGGGAAATTCAATGAGGCAACCAGGCAAGTTTCCTGGACAACTTGAGGTGAACCCAAATAATAAACAGTGTAAAGCTGTGAGTCTAAGGAGTGGTAACAAACTTGAGAATCCCGAGGCTAAAGGGGAGAGTGATAACAAGAGTGTAGCTGAGGAGGAGGAACCCACTGAGACACAACCCTTAGGAAAGGAAGAGCCTAGCGAAAAAGTGTCTAAGTATGTCCCTCCACCACCTTACCAACCTCCGATACCTTTTCCTCAAAGGTTGGCTAAGTCCAAGTTAGATAAGCAATTTGGAAAATTTCTAGAGGTCCTTAAGAAACTGTACATTAATGTACCCTTCAATGAGGCATTACAACAAATGCCGACATAAGCCAAATTTCTTAAGGATATCTTGTCAAATAAGAGAAAGCTAGAGGACTATGAAACAATGACTTTAACTGAGGAGTGCAGTGCTTTAATTCAAAATAAATTGCCCCCTAAATTGAAAGATCCAGGTAGTTTCTCTATTCCTTGCTTAATTGGTAACACTAGTTTTGATAAAGCTCTTTGTGATTTGGGGGCTAGTGTTAGTCTTATGCCCCTCTCTGTTTGAAAGAAGTTGGAGAAGGGTGAACTAAAACCCACAACAATCTCCCTTCAATTGGCGGATCGGTCCGTCAAATTCCCAGTCGGCATCTTGGAGGATGTTCCTATTAGAGTGGGTAAATTTTTTATTCCTTCAGATTTTGTGGTACTTGAAATGGAAGAGGATTCCCAAATCCCCATTATTCTTGGTAGGCCTTTCTTGGCTACCGCAGGAGCCATTATTGATGTTAAAAATGGGAAATTGACTTTAACTGTGGGTGATGATAAAGTTGAATTTGATTTAGCTAAATCTATTAAAATTGACTTAATGCACCAAGTGGTGAAAGAAGAATCCACACAAGCTTGTGTTGATGACCCGTTAGAGATGTGTTTGATTGGTGGAGACTTAAACGCTCATGGAGGAGAAGTAAGGAATTATGCCCGCTTTCTGGAGGCTAGTCCGGAAATTCCTCCCAACAAAACAAAGAAAGAGAAACTTGAGTTGACACCAAAGAGTAAGGATCTGAAAGATGAAGAAGCCCCTAAGGTAGAACTAAAACCTCTTCCCTCCATATTGAGGTATGAATTTCTCGGTCCTAACTCTTCCTATCCGGTAATTGTGAATGCTAGCTTGAATGAGTTGGAAACTGAGAAATTACTTAGGGAGCTTAGAATGCATAGGAAAGTGATAGGATATACAATTGATGATATTAAAGGCATAAATCTTCTTTTTGTATGCATCGCATTTTAATGGAAGATGAGCATAAACCATCCATTGAGCATCAACGTAGGTTGAACCCTAATATGAAAGAGGTGGTTAAGAAAGAAGTGCTTAAGCTGTTAGATGCAGGGGTCATTTATCCAATCACCGATAGTGAATGGGTTAGTACGGTGCATGTGGTTCCTAAGAAAGGGGGGATGACTGTTATTCAAAATGAAAATAATGAACTAATCCCTACTAGGACAGTAACTGGTTGGAGAATGTGCATCGATTATAGGAAGCTAAATAAGGCAACAAGGAAAGATCACTTCCCTCTCCCATTTATTGATCAAATGCTTGAAAGGTTAGCTAGGCATTCATACTTTTGCTACTTGGATGGATATTCAGGTTTTCATCAAATTCCCATACATCCTAACGATCAAGAAAAGACCACGTTTACTTGTCCCTATGGCACTTTTGCCTATAGAAGAATGCCTTTTGGTCTATGTAATGCACCGGCTACTTTTCAAAGATGCATGACAGCAATTCTTTCTGAATTTATTGAAAACATCATGGAGGTTTTTATGGATGATTTTTCTGTATATGGAACTACCTTTGATGATTGTTTAACAAATTTGTCTAAGATTTTACAGCGATGTGAAGAAACCAATTTGGTATTGAATTGGGAGAAATGCCATTTTATGGTAAAAAAGGTATAGTGCTTGGGCACTTGATTTCTGGTAGAGGTATTGATAAGCCTTTGGCTTATCTAGTTTTATAACTAGATGGACTGTGGTTTTTGTGCAAATTATTCGAGTTCAATCTCGTTTTCGCCCAAATTTGGCCTTGTTTTGTTCCTAAGTAGACTTTTACTCGTTCTAGGCATTTTTAGTAGTTTTTAGTCTATTTTGAATAGAATTACGCTTTTTGTGTCTTTTTGTTGTTTCAGGTGAAGCTCCGGGAGTCAAGGAAAGTCAAGAAGCAGCGGAAATTGCCATTCTGGAGATTCTCGCCCCGCGAGTGGATGCTCGCCTCGCGAGTCTGAAGATCAGCTAAGCAGCAACGTCATCAATTCTGTCTCGCCCCGCGAGAATATTCTCGCCGCGCGATCATTCAAACTCAGGATGGAGCCAAAACTGAAATTCGCCCCGCGAGAGGAAGCTCGCCCCGCGATAGCCTGAAGACCCTGGAAGACAGAGACCATCACGGCCTAGCCGTGATGAAGGTCACGGCTGTGACAGTTGAAGTTGGAAGACTCGCCCCGCGAATACACTCTCGCCTCGCGAAAATCCAAATTGAAAGCATGCCAAAACTAATGATTCGCCTCGCGAAACCCTGTTCGCCCCGCGAGCGGACGAGAAACAGAATCCCTATTTATAGGCTGTTTCAGATCAGAAGAAGAAAAAGAGTTTTTGGGAGAGCTTTGGATCCAGATCAGGATCTAAGTTTTAGCCACTGTTTTAGATCAGATTTTGTGCGAATCCTTGTTTCTGGAGCTGCGTCTCCCTTCTCTTTTCTTTTCTTATTTTATTATGGAGATTATTGCCGATTGTTCGTTTGTCGTCACGGACATGAGGAACTAATCCCCTCGCCCGAGGGATCAATGAAGCCGCCCATGGCGGTATAGTGTTCATGTGATGTATGTTTTTCTCCCCTTCTCTCAATGAATGTTTTCCAATTCTGATTTGAATGCGTTGATCATATGTGTTGCGTGATTGACTAGTTAAACGTGTTTGAGGCCGATCGGCGATTCGCGTTTTAGAACTTGGATTGGAATCACTAATTGAATAATGAGCACGATAGTGGATTTAGGAGATTAGTGCAACCTTATAGGGAACAAGAATTAATAGAATTCGAGATTAGGATTATGAGACCTAGTAAGTAATTAATCCAATCGTCGAATACGTCCTATTGAGCACGACAGTGGATATAGGAGAAATTGGGGGTCCCGGTTGACATTGTAATTGAACTTAGGGAGGAATTCATCATCACTTGGGTACTATACATGATTGGGTAGGTGGATTTGAGACCTTGGATATTTTAATTTCTGATTTTAAAACCTTAGCTTTAATTGATTTGTTATTGAATTGCGATAATAATCTCTCTCTCTCAACCACCTTCTGTAACTTGACCAAACGTATCTGATTTCCCGCGGATTAGTCGAATTGGTAGCCCAATCCCTGAGTTCGACCTCGATAATTACTTACCGTGTTTATTTTATTACTTGCGACGACCCGGTACACTTGCCGGTGACATCAACAGGTATTGAGGTGGATAGGGCCAAAATAGAGGTTATTGAAAATTTTCCCCCACCGGTAAATGTGAAAAGAGTTAGAAGTTTCTTGGGACACGCCGGGTTTTACCGGTGTTTCATCAAAGACTTTTCAAAAATTTCTAAACCCTTATCTAACCTATTAATGAAAGATGTTCCTTTTGATTTTAATGAGGAATGTTTGAGTGAATTTTATAGGTTGAAGGAAGCTTTGACCACCGCTCCCATTTTGCAAACACCAGATTGGAATGAGCCATTTGAAGTAATGTGCGATGCTAGTGACTACGCCGTGGGAGCAGTGTTGGGGCAAAGGATAGACAAGAAGGTCCATGCAATATACTATGCAAGCAAAACTCTAGATGGAGCTCACGTCAATTATGCCACAACTGAGAAAGAGTTGCTTGCGGCTGTCTTTGCATTCGAGAAATTCAGATCATACCTTGTGGGGTCTAACGTCATAGTGTACACGGACCACTCCGCACTAAAGCACCTCATGACTAAGAAGGAAGCCAAGCCAAGACTCATCCGATGGATTCTCCTTCTGCAAGAATTTGATTTGGAGATTCGGGACCGGAAAGGGACGGAGAACTTAGTTGCGGACTACTTATCCAGACTTGAATCATTGGAACATGAGAAGGATAACTTGCCGATAGATGGTTCTTTCCCCGATGAGCAACTGTTCGCCATATTGGGAGAGAATGCTCCATGGTATGCGAACTTTGTAAATTATTTTGTATGTGGGATTCTACTACCGGAGTTTAATTATCAACAAAAGAAGAAGTTCTTCTCCGATCTCAAGAACTACGTGTGGGATATGCCTTACATTTTCCGCAAGTGTACGGACAGCATTTACAGAAGGTGTATTTCGGAAGCCGAGGTTCTAAGTATCTTGAGTTGTTGTCATTCCTCATCTTACGGAGGACACGCTAGTGCCTCGAAGACAACAACAAAGGTGCTTCAAGCTGGTTTCTATTGGCCTCATATTTTCAGAGATGCCCGAATGTTCGTGCTTGCTTGTGATCCATGTCAAAGAACGGGGAACATCTCTAAGAAGCATGAAATGCCACTCAACACTATGCTGGAAGTGGAGATATTTGATGTTTGGGGAGTTTACTACATGGGACCCTTTCCTTCCTCTTGCAATAATAAGTTCATTCTTGTAGCCGTTGATTACGTCTCTAAATGGGTGGAAGTCATTCCTTCCCCAACAAGTGATGCAAAAACCGTAATCAAACTATTCAAGAAGGTGATTTTTCCAATGTTTGGAATTCCAAGGGCAGTCATTAGTGATGGAGGATCGCACTTCATTGAAAAACAATTTGAGAAACTCCTACTCAAATATGGAGTCACTCATAGGGTTGCTACACCTTACCACCCTAAAAAAAGTGGGCAAGTCGAGGTCTCCAATCGAGAGATAAAGAACATTCTGGAAAAGACTGTTTCAGGTTCGAGAAAGGATTGGTCCTTAAAGCTTGATGACGCTTTTTGGGCTTACCGTACAGCTTACAAGACCCCTATCAGGATGACACCCTTTAGACTTATTTATGTTAAGCCCTGTAACTTACCAGTCGAGCTTGAGCATAAGGCCTTGTGGGCTATTAAGATGCTAAACTTTGATATAAAAGCCGCTGGGGAAAAGAGAATCCTTCAACTTCAGGAACTTGATGAGCTAAGCTTGGATGCCTATGAGTCCGCACGATCTTACAAGGAGAGAACAAAGAAGTGGCATGATAAGCATATCCTTCGTAGAGAATTCCATGAAGGAGAACTAGTGCTACTCTACAACTCGAGATTGCGGTTATTCCCAGGAAAGCTCAAGTCTAGATGGTCCGGACCATTTAAAGTAATGAAAGTATTTCCGTATGGTGCCGTCGAGGTTTGGAACCAGGAACGTGGAACATTCAAGGTCAATGGACAGAGACTGAAACACTACCTTGGAGAACATCCACTTGAGAAGGAGGTTGCGATTTCCCTCCTCGATCCAACATCGAAAGATTGAAAGGACCATGGTCAAGCTTAGGACCGTAAATAAGTGCTTCTTGGGAGGCAACCCAAGTTTTCTTTCCCTTCTTAGTTTGTTTTTGAATTTTTTTTTTTATAATTGAGAAGAATTAGAAAAGAAAGATCATCAATTGATGGATTTGTCAAGTGTTTTCAGGTCAGGAAGTCATGAAGAGTGAAGAGGGGGTAGAAAAGAAAAGTCAGAAACGATCACGCCCAGGCCGTGATGGTGGTCACGGGCATGATAAACCAACAACTAAAAGTCAGAACCCATCACGGCCCAGCCGTGATGGACATCACGGGTGTGACAAGTAGGCCCCAGAAGATCAGAGTCCATCACGGTCAGGCCGTGATATCCATCACGGCCGCGATGTGAAGACCAAGAAGGGTCAGAAAGGATCACGGCCAGGCCTTGACAGTGGTCACGACCGTGACAGGCCAGCTAACACAACACGGATTCCATCACGGGCAAGCCGTGGTACGCATCACGCCCATGAAAGATTAAATTGTGTGACACAGAACGCGTCACGGCCTGCCCGTGATGTGGGTCACGGCCGTGACGCTCGTTAACTCAGCCTTTTTAAACGCATCACAGCCTCCCCTCTGCTACAAACCCTTCACTCCCTTCATCTTCTCCATTTTCTCTCCACCTCCATAGCCACCAAGCCCTCTCCCCTTCCTCCCAACTAATCCCTTCCCTTATTTCACAACCATCAACGCACCTTCCCCATCAACCCAAACCCATCTTCTTCTTCTTCTTCATCCACTCATCTCCTTCTTCTTCCTCTCACAAACTCCACCATACCCATTCACCCTCACCTCCCCCATTACACCCACACCCAACCACCCCTACTCCCTTGCTCCCTAGACCTCACCCAACAAAACCCACTAGTCAAATCCTTCAATTTTGGGTAAAATCAAAAAGTGTCAATTTTGAAACCCTAACCAAACCGAATTTCAGAAACAGTAAAGGGGATTGTGGATTTTGGTGCTCTGGGATCATGGCAAGCAAATGTCAAAGGGCAACCGAAGCCTCACGCGCTCGCACCAGAGGAAGCAGGAACCCAGGTAACTACTCTGACTCTGACTCCTCTAACTCTGAGACTGATAAACATGGGTATGGGATTGTTTTTAAGGATAATGATCAAAAAGATAGATTCAACGCTTTGAAAAATAGGAAGATAGTCCAAACGAAATATCTTGATGATGCATGCATAGACACCCTAGGCTTGACTGGTGACATCAATTGGATGTTAGAAAACATAGGGTGGAGCGAGTTTGCTCGCACTAGATACCCTGCATTTGCTGGCCCTACTCTGGAGTTTCTAAGCTCCCTGAATGCAGAAATTCTCCAAGTGCCGCATTGCCAAGAGGGACGGATCACATTCCGGCTCTTCAACCAGGACTTCGTACTAACCCTAGCTGAATTTAATGAGATTTTTGGATTACCAGTAGGGGGTGACAGAAGATACCCCTTAGGGTTTAGTACACATAGTTTCTGGTCAATAATTGACCATGAAGGCAGGAGTTTTGATCCTCGGACATCCAAGTCCACAACCTTTGCTAACCCTGGTATCAGATATATGCATAGGGTCATAGCCAATACCCTGTTTGGCCGTGGAGAGAGTGACGGATCCGTCCGCCAGGACGAGGTCTTTATACTATGGGCCATGCTCCACCCTGAAAGCAACATGGACACAGGGTCATTTTTGGCTAGGCACCTCTTAAAGGTCGCCAAGAGTTCGAGTGGCACTATTGTCATTGGTGGCCTGATCACCACAATATGCCATCACTTCAACTTTGATCTAGATGGTTTTGAGGCCGCCCCTGGATGGACCCGTATCTCCTTGCAGGCTTGTGAGGCCATGGGGATGATCATCCGGGAGGATGATATGTACTTCCTAAAACACCCAAGGCGCAGGCCCCCAATTCCTCTCCCTAACCCCACACTTTTAGATGTAACAAATCCGGCAAATTGGAAATTGACGGTGGGAGAGGAGCCTCAGCCCATTAGGATACAAAACCCGTTACGCCCGCCACCGCAGGCTAGGCCGTCTGGGCACCCATCTTCCTCTGCAGGTACGTCGTCCGATGATCCCTATGCATGGTTCGTATCCACTTTTGACACCATCTTAGCGAACCAGGAGCGCATCAACGAGGAGCAGCGTGAGCAGAGAGCCATGATACAGCAGCTCTACGACTGGCATCTGAGCCAGCACCCACCACCTCAGTGAGTTATTTTGTTCCTTTTTTATTTATTTTATCCTTCCTACGACTTAATTATTTACATTGGGGACAATGCAAGTTTTTAAGCTCGGGGTAGGGGTATCATTTTTGCATTCTTGCATGTTACATTCATTTAGGGTTAGTTTTGCATATATCACATGATTAGATTGCCCCTGGCTTAGGATATACCTCCAATTGTGAAAAGCTGTGTGCCAATTGAAATTGAGACAGTGAATTTTGACCCTAATTTTTGTATTCTTGTGATAGGCTAAAAATGAAAAATGCTTGAGATGATTTTTTGATAGTTAATAATTAGCATGTGGTTCCTTAGATTTAGGTTTCTCGTTGATTTTAAACCACTAAATGTGAGCTTTTGAGCCTAAAAGGGGTACTCACTAAATCTACCTCCTTCCTTGTGATCGAGTGTTTTATTCCTCTTGGATTGTGTCCTCTAGAAATTGATTTGAAACCGTTTTGAAACTTAACATTTTTTGAAAACACATTTGAAAATGATTGAGGCACTATGTATTTTTCTGGTCTTCTGAACTTTGACTGATTAATTGCTACCCCTTAGTTGCCCAATTTTGAGCCTAAAAGAATAAAATACTTTTCTTGGTACCTTGATCTATTTTAATGAACAATGCTCGGTATGGCACCTCTTAAAGTATTGCAAAAGGGCAAAAAGGGTAGTTTGAAGAATAAATTGTGGGATAAAAAGTTAGAGAAATTTCTCGAAAGTTGAAAATCTCCCCTTCTTCAAATAAATAAATAAATAAATAATGGAGAATGGGATGAGAAAAAGAAAGTGAGAAATAAAAAGTAAAAAGGAAGAAAGAAAGAAAGGTGGAAAACTGAACTAAAGCCCAAAAAAGGAATTTTAGAAGGTGTCATGCTTTGCACCGTTTGATTTTGTTTAGCCTTCTTGAATTTTCCCTTTCTTGATTTCCCCACCTAACGATTAATCCCATGACCCCGTTACAACCAAAATAAAAGACCTCTTGATTCTTATGTGTTTTCATTAATAAAGTAGAGATTTGGTTAATGGTTAAGCTTATGGTAGGGTTCCTTCCTTAAGGAAATTGAGCAAATTGTCATATACCCTCAAACATATGAGTGAGGTAAGAAGAGTGCCCGAATTAGTGAGAGATGTGAATCTGGGGAACCTAAGCTCCTAATTGGACTTAAAATCGATTGTCTCTTGGTTTCTTATTGAATATGCCTGTTACTTGAATTCATTACTCGGGTTCTAGATTCACTGTCCATGCTTCGATTGATTATCTTTTCTGGCTTTAGTTATTGCTTGAGGACAAGCAAAATCTTAAGCTTGGGGTAGTTTGATGAGTGTGATTTCACCTCATAATTCTATGACATTTTACATGCATTCTCATATAGTTTAGGCTTATTTTATTTGATTATTTGTTAGTTTTTACCTTGGAACGAGTAAGGTGGTTTTGTGGTGCTTGTGTGCTGTTGATTCACCGGCAAGTGTACCGGGTCGTCGCAAGTAATAAAATAAACACGGTAAGAATTTACCGAGGTTGAACACAATGATTGGGCTACCAATTCAACTAATTCACGAGAAATTCCATAAGTTGGTTAAGTGAGGCGAGTGGTTGAGGGAGAGAAAATATAAGGTCGCAATCTAAATTAACAAATCTAATAAAATAATTAACTAAAAATCTGAAATTAAAATGTCCAAGGTCACAAATCCACCTACCCAATCATGCATACCCAAGTGATGATGAATTCCTCCCTAAGTTCAATTACAATGTCAACCAGGAATCCCAAATTCTCCTAAATCCACTGTCGTGCTCATTAGGACGTATTCAATGATTGAGTTAATTACTTACTAGGTCTCATAACCCTAATCATCAAACTCTATTAAACCTGGTTCCTATAAGGTTGCGCCGATCTCCTACTCACTCTCGTGCAATATTCGATCGATGATCCCAATTCAAGTTCTAAAACGCAAATTGCCTCCTAAGCCTCATCACGTTTAACTAGTCAATCACGCATGCATATGATCAACACGATCAAATCAGAATTGGAAAACATTAATTGAGAAAAAGGAGAAAGACATACATCACATCGAATCTACACCGCCATGGGTGGCTTCATTGTTCCCTCAGACGAGGGGATTAGTTCCTCATGCTCATAGACAAACAATCGGACATAACCACCATAGTAAAATAAGAAAGAGAAAAGAGGAGACGCAGCTCCAAAGAGACAAGAAACTCGGCCTAAACGCTACTCTATACAAGTGGAAAAAAACTCTCTTCTTCTGATCTGAAACAACCTATAAATAGCGATTCTGGTTCTCGCCCGCTCGCGAGGCGAGTGGGTTCTCGCGAGGCGAGCATTAAAATTGGCGCGCATTCAAAATGGACTCTCGCGAGGCGAGAGGCCTCTCGTGGGGCGAATTTCAGTTTTGGCTCCATCCTGAGTTTGAATGCTCGCGAGGCGAACTGTGATTGGCGAGGCGAGACCGAAAGGATGACTTCTCTGGCACAGTCAGGCCTTCAGGTTCGCGAGGCGAGCTGGTGACTCGCGAGGCGATACAGAATTGATGACTGTTGCTGCTCAGCTAGTCTTCAGGCTCGCGAGGCGAGCATCCTTTCGCGAGGCGAGTATCTCCAGAATGGAAATTTCCACTGTTTCTTGACTTTCCTTGACTCTCGGAGCTTCACTTCTAACCTGAAACAATAAAAAGAAACAAAAAGCGTAATTCTATTCAAAATAGACTAAAAACTACTAAAAATGCCTAGAACGAGTCAAAGTCTACTTAGGAACAAAACAAGGCCAAATTTGGGCGAAAATGAGATTGAACTCGAATAATTAGCACAGAAACCACAGTCCATCTAGTTATAAAACTAGATAAGCCAGAGGCTTATCAAAACACCCCAAACTTAAACCTTGCTTGTCCCCAAGCAAGCTAAAACTAAAAAAGGACTCAAGACTTGGCAAGCTTAAGGGATTCAATCGATTTCGCACAAATTTCATGCAATCTTAACAAAACAGTTTTTCTCCAATGATTTCCCCCCTTGCATCAATGTAATCCCCACATTCATTTACTTTAAACAATTGAGAACTTCATCATTCATGCAATCATTAATCTAAGTTGAGGATCAGAGTCACACACAAAAGGAAGATCACCAATTTCAAACAATTGCCTTCCTCACAAGGGTATGTAAAATTTCACTCATTCGCTCAAATTCGTCTAGGCTATCAACTTTTCACTCAAATTCACATTTCAAGAGCACTTCCCATGAATTTGATTTTCATCTCAAAAATAGTTCCCACGAAAACATGTATGCAACATCAGAAGGTCTTTTAAAGGTTGAAATGGGGCCTGGCTAAGGGTAGGATATTCAAGGATACTAGGCTTAAGTCCCTAGGAAATAAGAGAGCATGAGCATTTGACACATCTTCCACTCAAATTCCTTTTTCCATTTTTCTTTTTGCCTCGGGTGACTACAGCCTTTTCCTTGCTAATCTTTTTGCTTTGCCCCTTTTCTTTTGGCAAATTTATTTATTTATTTATTGCCTTGGGTTTCAACCTTTATTTTTCTTTTTCTCACCCCAATATGACACACCACCTTGTAGCCACCCCAAACTTAGTTTCTCACAATCCTTCGCTTGCTAAGCTTCCATGCTCTCCTAATCCTAAGATTGGGTTAACATGGTTTTTTCCAGATTTTGGCTTATAGTATAGGGTCATCATGAAACAATAAGCTAATTAGGCTCAATGTGGCTAACTAGGGAACATGCATTAGGGATGGTTCTTTTTAGGCCAAGTAGCTATTTCAAAGAAAATTGCCTAAATCATTTGATGCAACACATAAACATGCAATCCATGAAGAGATTCAAGCAAATCCGGGAAAGTGCAACTTAAAAGTGATTCACACAATCAAAAACAAAGTTGGAGGCTCAAATCCTCACCTGGACATTTTGCAAATTGTTTGACCGAGATACAATTCCTAGTGTGTGCATCCCCTCACCCCAAACTTGTCATAAATCAAGCAATCACAATAAAGTTTCTCAAAGTTCAATTTTCAATTTTTCCCATGGGGATCAACTTTTTTATTTTCAGAACCTAGGGGGAAATCATCGAAGGTCAAAATAATTCATGCAATCAATCTATGCTCAATTTAATTAAATGCCACAAGCTTGCCGACACACATTCATACACAAACTCTTGATCTTCTCAAATTATTCAAGAGCGACAAACAAAAACAAAAACACAAACAAAAACAAAAACAAAATCAACAATTGGTTCCCTCCCCCACACTTAAAGCATACATTGTCCTCAATGAAAGAATACAAATATATAAAATAAGAGTGAGGAAAGGAGAGGGTGCTCCCTGATCAAATACTAGTGGTGGTGGTCGCTTCCACGGAAAGCTCTTCTATGGTTGCATCCTCATCCAATTGGTCTCTCGGGCACCCCTCTGCTGGGCCAAAGGCCTCTCCTGGAAGAAATCCTGCAAATTAAAACCTTAATTGCAGATTCGCAAGGCGAGAGAAAACTCGCGAGGCGAATCTGGAATTCCAACAGCTGATGATACCCAGAATCGCGAGGCGAAAGCAGCCCTCGCGACGCGAGACAGAAACGTGAGCAAGCCTCTGAGATTCAGGGCTTCTGTCTCGCGTGGCCACTGTGGATTCGCGTGGCGAATCAAGCTTTTATTATTATTATTATTATTTTTTATTATTATTATATATAAATGACAAAAACTAAAAAATAAAGGATACCTAGCTTGGGTTGCCTCCCAATAAGCGCTTCTTTAACGTCACTAGCTTGACTTATTAAGAAGCATCCACCTGGATCCCATAGCCTATGGCATAAAGGCCAAGAGATGCTCATCATGTGAGATCCTCCACCCGGATCCCATGGTTTGTGAAGTGGCCATTGCAGAAGCAATACGACTCTTTCCACAATTCCACCTAGCCCGAGTGTGAAAACTTCATTGACCACTGCAATTATGATCTCACTTCCTCTCGGGTCAAATGGTGTTTTCACGATGAAGTGTGTCAGACAAGTGGGAGGGACCAACTTACCAATGTCCACACATGCATGCAAGCCAACATATTTATTTAACGCAGCAAAATTAGATTGCTCAGCAAGCATCGTGGAGTCCATTACCACTTTATCTTCATTTTGAACTCTACCCCTTTGCTCCGGTGCCTTGTCACTTGTCAACTCCTCTTTCTCCGGTTGCTCTTCCTCAACATGTGGTAATTCTTCCTCAACTTCCTGAGAACTAGTTGCATCCCTGTTAGATCCCAACACCCCACCGCTTCTAGTTGTTATGGCATCGCATTGGTTCTTAGGGTTGTTCTCGGTATCACCTGGGAAAGTCTCTGGGAGACGCTCATTTAGTTGCTTTGCGAGCTGAGTAACCTGTGTCTCTAGATTCTGAATTGCCGTCCCTGTATGAGCTGCCAACTTATCAATGGTTGTGCTTATATAAATTGCCAACTTCTCAATTGCCGCATTCGCCTTCTCAAGACTCAACTCCCAAGGTTGTCTTCCACCATCCTGTTGTGGTTGTTGTTGCCAATTCTGTTGAGGTTGTGGTTGCCAATTCTGTTGAGCATTACTCCAAGCGAAACCCGGATGGTCTCTCCTCATATAACCCCAATACTGATTCTGACTCTGATAGTTGTTCTGGGGCACGCTGTCATAGAAATTATGGCATGAGTCCACATATTCTTGAGAGAAGTAGAACGGACAGCTCTGAGTGTCATGGTCTCCATTACAATTTTCGCAACCCGGAAGCATTCCCACGTGTTGCTCGCATACAAAACAAGGCAAGACCAAGTGGAATCAAAGAAGTAGAGAGAGAATAACAAAATAAAAATAATAATTAAAAAAATAAAAATAAAAATAACTTAACCAAATAATCAACTTCCCAAAAAATTAGGAAAATTGGTTGTGCCAATTCCCGATAACGGCGCCAAAAACTTGTTGATTCACCGGCAAGTGTACCGGGTCGTCGCAAGTAATAAAATAAACACGGTAAGAATTTACCGAGGTCGAACACAAGGATTGGGCTACCAATTCAACTAATTCACAAGAAATTCCATAAGTTGGTTAAGTGAGGCGAGTGGTTGAGGGAGAGAAAATATAAGGTCGCAATCTAAATTAACAAATCTAATAAAATAATTAACTAAAAATCTGAAATTAAAATGTCCAAGGTCACAAATCCACCTACCCAATCATGCATACCCAAGTGATGATGAATTCCTCCCTAAGTTCAATTACAATGTCAACCAAGAATCCCAAATTCTCCTAAATCCACTGTCGTGCTCATTAGGACGTATTCAATGATTGAGTTAATTACTTACTAGGTCTCATAACCGTAATCATCAAACTCTGTTAAACCTGGTTCCTATAAGGTTGCACCGATCTCCTACTCACTCTCGTGCAATATTCGATCGATGATCCCAATTCAAGTTCTAAAACGCAAATTGCCTCCTAAGCCTCATCACGTTTAACTAGTCAATCACGCATGCATATGATCAACACGATCAAATCAGAATTGGAAAACATTAATTAAGAAAAAGGAGAAAGACATACATCACATCGAATCTACACCGCCATGGGTGGCTTCATTGTTCCCTCAGACGAGGGGATTAGTTCCTCATGCTCATAGACAAACAATCGGACATAACCACCATAGTAAAATAAGAAAGAGAAAAGAGGAGACGCAGCTCCAAAGAGACAAGACTCGGTCTAAACGCTACTCTATACAAGTGGAAAAAAACTCTCTTCTTCTGATCTGAAACAGCCTATAAATAGCGATTCTGGTTCTCGCCCGCTCGTGAGACGAGCATTAAAATTGGCGCGCATTCAAAATGGACTCTCGCGAGGCGAGAGGCCTCTCGTGGGGCGAATTTCAGTTTTGGCTCCATCCTGAGTTTGAATGCTCACGAGGCGAACTGTGATTGGCGAGGCGAGACCGAAAGGATGACTTCTCTGGCACAGTCAGGCCTTCAGGTTCGCGAGGCGAGCTGGTGACTCGCGAGGCGATACAGAATTGATGACTGTTGCTGCTCAGCTAGTCTTTAGGCTCGCGGGGCGAGCATCCTTTCGCGAGGCGAGTATCTCCAGAATGGAAATTTCCACTGTTTCTTGACTTTCCTTGACTCTTGGAGCTTCACTTCTAACCTGAAACAATAAAAAGAAACAAAAAGCGTAATTCTATTCAAAATAGACTAAAAACCACTAAAAATTCTTAGAACGAGTCAAAATCTACTTAGGAACAAAACAAGGCCAAATTTGGGCGAAGACGAGATTGAACTCGAATAATTAGCACAGAAACCACAGTCCATCTAGTTATAAAACTAGATTCTCATGTGCAGGAATCGAAGATTAAAATTGCTCAGGATCAGTTGTGTTGAAGTTGGCATGAAGATGGAGCTTGGAAGGCAAGAAAATGAGGCAAACAGAGCTGATCACGGCCTAGCCGTGATGCCCATCACGACCATGATCAAGTGAAGCTGAAAAGGAAGAATGGAAAAGTCAGAATCTGTCACGGCCAGGTCGTGATGCCCATCACGGCCATGACATGTCAACTAAGCCAGACCCCTTCAAGGCAGAATTTGTCACGGTCAGGCCGTGATGGTGGTCATGGTCGTGACACGACCGTGACATGTCAACTAAGCCAGACCCCCTCAAGGAAGAATCTGTCACGGTCAGGTCGTGATGGTGGTCACGGCCGTGACAGACCATTCAGTGAAGCAACGTTCAAGGCAGAATCTGTCACGGTCAGGCCGTGATGGCCATCACGACTGTGACGCGCAATCTATTGATCTTCAACAACTGATTTGATTTGGTTTTTGTGTTGGCTTGGGATTCAAGTTACCCCAGATTATAAATAGCCCTCTGGGGCTCGAATCTGGGCACTTTTGGGGGGCTGCTTAGCTTGGAAAAATTAGGATTCTTCTTCTTCTTCTTCTTCTTCTTCTCAATCTCTTCTCTTAGGTTTTTCTGTTTATGGTATTTTTAATCAAGCTTGCTACAATCATGGCAATGCTTGAGTAGTAGTCTTGTTTCTAGGAATTGGGGCTATGCCCAAGATTTGTTTATGGTGATGAATTGATTTTCGATTTCTTGTTAATTCCGATTTTGTTTTCGATTTGATCCCTATCATTTTAATTACTCGTAAATTCGGTGGCCACTTGTTTGCGTGTCGTAGATACACTAAGGACGAACTTAGCGGTGAACTTAGGTATCAGATCAATAGGAATCAAACTTAGGACTTAAATCACGAGAGTTAGAAGCGGTCCTTCGAGGATTCACGAATTGTCACAAAACTCAAAGGGTCCGATTTAAATTCAATTGCCACGAGAGTATGGATTTATTTAATTGGGCATGATTTTTGTAACCCGAGAGGGAGCATTAACTAATTTAGGATAAATTCGCCTTCAAAGCAAATTTTGGTAATTAACAAGGAGAGTAGTCGATTTAGTAACATAAACAGTTTTGTGGTATCCCAATTCCTGGAAATCCCTTTTGAATTTGAAAAACCCCAATTTGAATTGCTTTCCTGTTTTGTTTAATTGCGATATTAAATTTGATTATTACTTGATTCCGATTTCAAAAACCAAATCTTATTTCAGTTTAGTGAAATCAATTTAACGACTAATTGTTTTTTAAGATCACGGTCTCTGTGGTTCGATCTCTTTTTATTACTTGACGACAAAGCCGGTACACTTGCCGGGCTTACATCAGTCATGTCAATAGTGTTTTAGTTGAAGCCAAAAGGAGGCATGACAATAAGGAATCTGAAAGGCTTGCCAAGTATCGGGGCATTCCCAATATGACCAGGGAATATTTTGACAGTTTAAAGGCCCCTTTTCCTAAATCGGTGCCTATTTGTTGTGCCCCTTTTGGTTTAGCTAATTCACACCCAGGAAAGCCGTCGAAAGGAGGTAACTTTTTCTTTTTAGAAAGCGTGAGTGCTTACGTTGACCCTTTTGAAAAACCAAATCCAGTTACCTTCGCTCGTCGGTTTCTCCAACCTGACGACGACTTTGGATTCCATTCGCAAATTCTAACTTGTAATTTAGGTATTTACTCGTCGAATAACTTTTTATTCTTTCGCTTTTTGGCTGACAATCAACTTATTTATGTTGTTATTGACAGCTATTCCTCTTGACAAGCCTCTCCCTGGTAAGTCTAAATATGATGTACTGTCTGAAAAAGCACTTGAGGATGACGATGACGATGAAGACGTAATCCCTGTGGTGGCCAAAACTGTCTAGAAAAGCTCACGGTCGACCAAAGCTTCTGTTTCTAATCCTCAGACAAAAAGGTCTAAGAAAAGAAAAGAGAAAGTTACTCCTTCCGATCTTCCTTCCAAGAAATCAAAGTCTACCAAAAGCTTTTCAATCTCGGCAGACTCTGATGTCGGCAAAGCCTCCACTGGATCTAAGGTCCAAGACATCGTTGTTAGCTCCTCCAACACTTCTCTCTCCAACCAATCCAAGGTAAAAGTTTTAAGTTGATCTATCAAGTTACACCCTTTTGTTCACAACCTTTCATTTTTATCTTGACAGAAAGAGAAAGTCGTCGAGACTACTCCGGTAACTGAAAAGGCAAGTGCTGATGTTGACTTGATGTCTTCGGACTCTAACCTGGTATTTCCACTGATCTTGTCATCTTCCTTTTTATATATATATATATACTTTCTCATTTTCCTTCATGTCAGGAAAAATCTCTTCAGATTGAAGATTCAATGACTATTCAGGAAACTATCACCAAGGCCGTCGAACCAACGAATCGATCTGACTTAGAGGTACAGGTTGACAGAACTTTAGGAAGCAATGTTGTCGACATCAGAGGTCTGACGGATGATCCTCAACCTCTTGGATCCCATCCAGAAATGCCCCCAGCCCTCATCATCTCACTTCAATCATTCCGACTTCCATTGCCGACACATCAGTCGAGACTGCCGTCATGATTGAAATTCCAGTTGAGGATATTGACATAGAAGCCCTGCTGACTGAAACAACTCTTATTATTCCTTCTCCACCTGTCGTCAGACCTCCAATCATGAAGTCTCCTGACCCTAAACCGACCCTTCACTTCAACACTTGGATTAATATACTGTCGGAAGTGAGCCGAAAAGAGTCGACACTTTCTGCCAATTCTTCATCAACTCAACATGACTCCAGTGATTCTCGGGTCGTCAACCTTATGCATGACCTTCAGGCTCTTCTTGGAAATTCTTTTAATGCACTTTTATCCAATGCCAGCATCCAACAAGAGCTGTCACGACTCATCAATGAGATCACCCCTCTTCATTCCAATCTCCCCATGTCGAGCCATACGCATTTTCTCTCCATCTATAAATTCTGGGAGCGGCTCGCTGGAAAGTTAGAAAGGATGACTTATGTCATTCCTTCTTATGAAGAGGAAGAGAAGACCAAAGATGATCTCTTAGCTCGCTTCCGAGATCTGGAAACTTCTAAGCAAAAGGTACTTGACCTTATTTCCACTGGGATTCATACTAAAGAGAGTCTCCTGGAGTATCGGAAGAAACTGCTGGCAGAGATTGAATTGACAGATTGGAAATGTGCCAAGTTTGACAAAGCTCTAGAAAAGAGTAGAGACAAAATCAAGGCTATTGATGATGAATCTATCCAACTTGGCCTGAAAGCTGAAAGTGTAGTTGGCAAACTCCGCGCACTACAGCCTGAATATGAAGCTGCTGCTGCTGATAAGACTGGCCTTTCTTTTGCATGGGATCAGTTATCCTTTGATTTCAACTTAGGCCAAAATTGATAGTTATAATCCTTTTCTTTGTCGAACTCTAATTTTGTGACTCCCGACAATCGTTGATTAATAATAAAAATGCCTTTTTCCTTATCCGCACGTTTACCTAGTCTTTAATTTGACTGCATGTTTCCAATCAACTTCGTAACTCCTGCTTACCAAGTCGGGATAAATGCCATAACAAATTTCGAAACTTTGGTAAGCCACCTCGCATTAAATGTCTCTCTGGATCAACTATAAATAATGAGATTTGCAAATCAACGATTTCATAGTTGGGTATTTCATATAATATGCTTTCTCCTAAAAAAGGCTTTCATTTATTCTTCTTTCTTCCCCCATGGGAGTCTGACCTTACCACCTTAAGATTTCAGACCAAGGTTTCTGTTTTAATGGTCATATCCTTAGTGAAGGTCAATAGCCAACGTAAAAAATGCAGTGAAGGTCAGCAACCAACGTAACATCTAGAGCTGACCTCGCTGCACATCTGGGGAGAAGCCGATCTCATTACAGAACGAGTGCATCTTGCTCTAGTTCCATCATCTTCATCCCGGAAGGTAGTGGTTTTCATTTGGTGTCATCTTTATTGCACCATAGCAACTACAACCTTTTGGGTTAAATGATGGTGAGATCTGCTTCTGCTCATCTCCTTCTTTGTGCATCCTCGACATATGGAGTAGCTGAAACCTCATCAAATGGGGAATGAAGCCTCAACAAATTAGGTTATACCTCTACATTGTCAAAGGGAGGAAGATAAAATGCTGCTGACGCATAGCCTTATACTCTAGGATTAGATTAACTTTGATTGACAATTTGATTTCTAATAGCATATTATCATATTGCCAATCTCTATATGGCTTGGACTAACAACCTGTGCTTTTGACAATATTTTATTGTATTGCCAATTTAGTGAATATTCTCGTTTCTTTTCAACAGGTGTCAATTTTTACTTCCAATATTGTCGGTTTATATTCCTTCAAATACTTGCCATTAATTGACCTAATTTTCAAATCAGTATCAACATTGACCAGTGCATAAGCATTTCCAGAAAACGCTTTATCAATTCTAAATGGTCCTTCCCACTTGGGTGACCATTTGTCATATTCTCGACAACTTTTATCTATGGGCAATATGACTTTCCACACCAGATCATCTACCTTAAATGATTTAAACTTAACTCGACTATCATAGAACTTTGCAATTCTTTCCTTCTGTCGAATCAAATTTTCTAATGCAATCAACCTTTCATCACTTAACTCGTCCAATTCGTCCAGCATTGCATTCCAATATTTGTTGGTAGGCAAGTCATTTTGCCTCTGAATGCGAGTAGACTGAAAATTGATTTTGACAGTTAACACAGGATCGTGTCCATAAGTTAACCGATATGGTAAAGTTCCTGTCGACTGCCTGGGTGAATTTCTATATGCCCACAGTATTTGATCAAGAATATTATGTCAATTCTTAGGTTGTCGACCCACGTGCCTTTTAATAAGACCAACAATGATCTTATTTATGGCCTCAACTTGGCCATTGGCTTGTGCATGGTTGTCAATGTTTGTGGAATTCCAAACCGACAAACTATATGATTTTCAATAAAATCAGTTACGTCTTGCTGGGTAACTGCTTTAAGGCAAACTGCTTCTACCCATTTGGTAAAATAGTCCACACCAATTAGAATAAATTGATTTCCTTTCGATGAAGTGGGATGTATTTGACCAATCAAATCCAAAGCCCATCCTCTGAATGGCCAAGGCTTGACAATATAATGCAATTCGCGTGCTGGCACATTTTGTATATGGCCATGTTTCTGACATTATTCACAAGACTTGGCAAACAGAATACAATCTTTAATCATCATTGGCCAATAATACAAACTTCGTTGAAGGATCAATTTCATTTTAACCCCTGCCTGATGGGCTCCACATATACCCTCATGGACTTCCGACAGAGCCAAATAAGCATTTTGTTCACTCAGGCACTTGTGTAGAGTCCCGTCAACGTACCTTCTATATAACAGTCCTCCTTGCATTGTATAATTCAATGCTTTGTATTTCATTTTCCTATCTACATTTTGACTTGGATTTTCCAAATATTCAATTATTGGCAACCTCCAGTCATTAGGTAGAATTACATCATTAACCAAAATATCTCTTTCTTCTAATGGATACAATAATTCCCTGATTACCATTAGTCCTGACAAAGCCTTTTGAGATATCTTGTATCCTGAGGCTATTTGAGCCAACTCATTAGCCTCTTGATTCAAATTTCTGGGAATATATTTGACAATTACGTCATCGAATTTTTTCATTAGCTTACTAGCTATGATACAATATTTTGCCAAGTTGTAGTTGACACATTTGTATTCTTGAGTAAGTTGTTTGATAACTAATTGAGAATACCCAAAGATATGTGTAACACCCTAGTTTTTACACATATGATTAATTATTTTATTTGGATGTTTGTGTTTATTTTGTTATGTGGTTTAGTTTGAGTAATTGAATTACCCTCTTCAAATTATTTTATTGGATGCGTTAGCACTGACTTATTTCAGTAAATGCACGCTTACTAGACAATAATTTATGTTATTGTCACTATTATTACCAGTACAGAAAAATGTTTTAAATAATATGATTAAGAGAAAAGAATTTCCATATTTTCATTCTATTTAATTTTAGATTTAAAAATAAATTGGTTTGACATTAATCGGAGATTAAATTTTGGACCAAGTATTTTGTTAGTTGATCAGTTCAACTATTAATCTTTACTCTAATTTGAATTTCGAAATCATATATTTATCAGTCTTTATTTTTAGATTCAAAAAATAAAAACATGTTTATTTTTAGGCTTAACATTTATCACTCATTTTGTACCCACTAATACAAAAAAACAAAAATTCCCTCTCCTTTCCCTCATCATACCCGTAACCCCCCCTCTCTTTCTTTCTTTCTTTCTTTTTCTTCTTCTTTCTTCTTCTTTCTCCTTTCTTCTTTCTTTTTCTCTTCTTCCTCTTGACTCCATCTCTCTCTTCCTCCCCAACTCCATTCATCTCCTCCCCTCTTCCTTGCTCTACTCAGATCGCCGCTGCCACCCCAACGACCGCCGCCGGCCGCTGCTCGCGATGGGAGGACGAAGATCGCGTCCTTGTTCGCACGAACGCACCATCTTCGTCGCGCGAAGGTCACTCCGTCGCGGTGAGCCACGTCGCCGTCGTGGTAGAGCCCCTGCTCGCTGTCAATGGTGGTTCAACCACCATTCTCTCCTTCTTCCTTGTGATGTTCGTGCATAAGCTTGCAGAACCAGCGTTCAGAGCCGCCTCGCCGGAGAAGCCGCAGCCACCACCTTGTTTCTTCCTTCATCTTGGGTAAGTGTTTTACCCTCTAATCTCTTCTAGATTGAAAATCCCCAAATCTGATTTTGAAACCCTAACCCTAGCTCCTTGATTTCATGTTGTAATATGAAATTAAACTATGTTTTTATGCAATTGGGACTATAAATTAGTGTTTTATTAAAATAGTTTTGTTATCCTTTGATCAAATGAGTTTTCCCCAAATTGTGTTTAGGAACCCTAAACCCCAATTTGATTTTATTGAAATCAATTGTGTTTCTATAAAATTGAATATGTTTTATTCAAATTAGGAACTTTAATTTGAGATTTCTAAGTTCAATTTCATGTCTCTCAAACCAAATCAAATGTTCCCCAATTTTAATTATGGATCCTTTTTACCCAAATCGTTATTATTGAGAAATCGATTCCATTTACTGAATTAAATGTATGGTTTCTTTTGATTATATGTTTTGAGAATAAAAATTGAATTGGTGAATTTATTTATTTGCTACCATGCTTGGTTTGTGTCTCTGTGATGTTGAACACGGCTATGCTTACTTGGTGGAGTAGAGTTTGCACTCTTGGAACTAACGTGAGCATTGAGACGAGGATCCTTTACTTGTCTTCAAAGGTAAGGGGAGTTTGCCTAGGGATATTCAATGACCATGTGCATGTGTGTATGTGTTTAATTGAGTGTTGTGAATATTATGGTGATATTGAGCAAATACTTGAATGACTTGTTTACTTGAACTATTGTGATTATTACTTGAAGTTGAACGTTACTTGCTTTAAAGTGTTATGAATTATATATATATATATATATATGTGTGTGTGTGTGTGTGTGTGTGTGTGTGTGTGTGTGTGTGTGTGTGTGTGTGTGTGTGTGTGTGTGATGAATTGTCATTAACTGTAATATTATTATTGTTGTGAATATATTACTGTTGATTGAAGTTTGAGAAGCCAGACTTGAGTCTGTGCCCAATGATTATAAGGATTAAAAGCCTTAATAAGTCTTGAATAGAACTTTGAGAGTTTTGGGTTCACTTATAAAAGTTCCTTGTTTAAAGTACTTACTTAAGAAGAATAAGATCTTGGTTTTTAGAAAAATGTTGAAGTGATTTTGAGTTGAAGGAAACTACATTTTTATGATCAAAAGTTTTGTACGAGAGAAAACCTTTTCGAACGGTGTGTTTTATGAAGGAAAGACCCTTTGAAAATATTTGAATTTATTCCATCAAGGATTTCAAAAGCAAACGAATTTCCAAATGTTTTGTAAAATACTTTGTAAAAGAAAATATTTTCTCCTAAATGATTTAGAAACGTTCCGGTTACTTGGATAAGTGACCGAGGTTTTGTTTTGGTTTTTGATTTTCACTGAGCGAAAAGTATGCACATGTGAAAGAGAATACCAGTTCGCGAGACGTCGCCTCTAGTATTCAGTTGTATGCATGATGAGTGTGATTACTCCTCATATTTCATTGTCATTTTGCATGCATTTTCATATAGTTTAGGCATATTTAATTTGAGTTTTGTTAGTTTTTACTTTGGAACGGGTAAGGCGGTTTTGTGGTGTTGTTTTACAGAAATTAAGGATTAAATGCTCAGGATCAACCATGATGGGGCTTGGATGAAGACGGGGCTTTAAATGTGAAGAAAATGAGCCAAACAGAGCCCATCACGGCCTAGTCGTGATGTCCATCATGACCATGAACGAAGAAAACTGAAAAGAAATAAGTCAGAATTGATCGCGGCCTGGCCATGATGAGCATCACGGCCGTGACAGACCAATCACTAAAGAAGCGCCCAAGGCAGAAGCCGTCACGGCCTAGTCGTGATGGCCATCACGGCCGTAACACGCATTACTTGGATCAGAAGCAATTGATTTGGATCTAATTTGAGTTAGATTGGGATTCAAACTTCCCAAATCTATAAATAAGGCATCTAGGCAAAGATGAAACCAAGACTTTTGGGTCTGCTACTCTTAGGCTATTATTTAGGATCTCTCTTCTTCTTCCTCCTCTTTTCTCTTATTTTTATTTTCATGTTGTTGTTTACCAAGCTTGTCATCACCATGGCAAGGCTTGAGTAGTAGTTTAATTTCTAGGGATTGGGGCTATGCCCAAGATCTGATTATGTTGTTGAATTGATGTTTTATCTTCGTTAATTGAGATTTTGCTTTAGATCTAATTTCTAGTGTTTTAATTACTCGTAAATTCGGCGGTCGCTTATTTGCGTGACGTAGATACTCTAAGGAGGAACCTAGCGGTGAACTTAGGTGTCGGATCTATAGAATCAGACTTAGGACTTAAATCACGAGAGTTAGAAGCGGTCCTTCGAGGATTAAAGAATTGTCACAAAATGTAAAGGGTCCAATCTAAATTCGACTACCACGAGAGTAGGGGTTGGTTTAATTGGGCACGGTTTTTGTAACCCGAGAGGGAGCATTAACTATTTGAGGATAAATTCGCCTTCAAAGTAATTTCGATAATTAACAAAGGGGTAATCAATTTAGTAACATAAACAATCTTGTTGGTAACCCAAATTCCTAGGAATCAATTTAGATCTGAAAAACCATAAACTGATTTACTTTCTGTTTTACTTGATTGCATTCCTTATCCGATTTTATAAGTTATCCCTTATTTCAAATATCAAAACCTTTTTCAAAATCTTTTTATAGTCCAGTTTTATCGATTTAGTAATTAGTTGCGATTTGAGATCACGGTCTCTGTGGGATCGATATCTTTTTATTACTTGGCGACAATCCGGTACACTTGCCGGATCGCACGACGTGCACTCGCACGACATCAATGCACGTGATCTGGGATCTGTGTCAAGAATTGTGGACCAAGGGTCCCAATTGTGATATTATTGGCTAGGAGTCCTGATTTTGGAATTGAGGACTGTGTGTCCTAATTTCGTTGTTATGGGCTAGGAGTCCTTATCATGTTAAAATAAAACATGGATAAAATTATAATTGTTTCTACGACCACAACCTCGGACTGCGGCATCGGTCTAAGGTGTCGTGATTGAGCACTCGGACTGCGTGTCCTGTGTTATTGATTTTCAAGTAATGAAAATTATGAATAGTCGATAGCTTTGGGCTTCGACAACGGAAAATAGTGAACACAAAGAAAAGTCTCGATAACGAAAAGTCTTTTATTCATATGCATTTCCCCTTAGCAGACATGCTTGAGCTATCCGAATACCCGCTTAAGATGTGGTATTCGATGAGGTATACATCCGAATGGCCGTTTTTAGGGATTCGTGATGATGTTGATCCGGGTGCATGGGGTGACGGAGACAACTTGCCAAACGGGGCATATGAGCCTGATCAGCTCTTTCTTTCTTAATGATAAAACGGTGTTAGTATCTCATGAGATTAAGTTTAGAGCCTGATGATTGAAGTGTCATGCATTCTCTTTATAAAATTGATTGATTCGGGCATGAGACCCACTGATATGACACTTGTCATTTTATCTCTGTATAATAATTAAATGTTAATGTGCTGAGGTGATGTATGTATCGTGTATATGGTTGTTGTGTGATATATCCATTTGTCGGTATCTCACCCTTACAGATACATCAGGTTTCTTCTGGTACGCTATAGTACCCTGGGTACTTTAGTACATATGGTGCAGAGTAGTCTTCCTAAGTCACTCAGAGACTTAGATCTGGTTGTTTGATGAAGTATTTGATTGTGGGATGATCACGTGAGTTTTCCTCAAGAATAACTTTTAGAATGACCAGCTTAGGGTTTGAGACTTAGATTTTGATAGTATGTATGGGTATGACTCAGAGTCTTTATTTTAAAATGGAATGTTTATGGCTCGGAGAGCATCTCTTTTGAATGAAAACCTAAGTTTTTCCTTTTGGTCATATATAACTTATTGATGTAACTATTTTAGTATATTGTTGCCTGGTTGTATTTGGTGTAACTGGAATTCTATAATGAAAATGTAATTATTTTAGCAGGTGTTCTTTTACCTGGGATGTTGATAAGCCTTTGGCTTATCTAGTTTTATAACTAGATGGACTGTGGTTTATGTGCTAATTATTCGAGTTCAATCTCGTTTACGCCCAAATTTGGCATTGTTTTGTTCCTAAGTTAGTCTTTGACTCGTTCTAGGCATTTTTAGTAGTTTTTAGTCTATTTCGAATAGAATTACGCTTTTTGATTCTTTTTATTGTTTCAGGTTAGAAGTGAAGCTCTGAGAGCCAAGGAAAGTCAAGAAACAGTGGAAAAGCAAACCTGGAAGTTTCACCTCGCGAAACAGGAGCTCGCCTCGCGAGCCTGAAGACCAGCCTGAACAACAACAGTCACCCTTTCTGTCTCGCCTCGGGAGTCACCAGCTCGTCTCGCGAACCTGAAGGCCTGGTTGTGCCAGAGAAGTCATCCTTTCGGTCTCGCCTCGCCAATCACAGTTCGCCTCGCGAGCATTCAAACTCAGGATGGAGCCAAAACTGAAATTCGCCCCGCGAGAGTATGATCGCCTCGCGAGAGTCCAATTTGAATGCGCGCCAATTTTAATATTCGCCTCGTGATAGTTTGCTCGCCTCGCGATAGTTTGATCGCGAGCGAGCGAGCGCAGATCAGGAATCCTATATATTGCTGTTTGAACTCTTGGAGCCTTTTGGATTCACCACTGTTAGAGTAGCGTTTTTGGCCGAATTTCTTGTTTCTGGAGCTGCGTCTCCTCTTTTATTTTTCTTATTTTACTATGGTCGTTAGGTCCGATTGCTTGTCTGTCTTTACGAGCATGAGGAACTAATCCCCTCGTCCGAGGGATCAATGAAACCACTCACGGCGGTGTAGAATTCGATGTGATGTATGTCTTTCTCCCTTCTTTCAATTAACGTTTTCCAATTCTGATTTGATTGCATTGATCATATGCATGCGTGATTGACTAGTTAAACGTGATGAGGCTTAGGAGGCAATTCGCATTTTAGAACTTGAATTGGGATCATCGATCGACTATTGCACGAGAGTGAGTAGGAGATCGGTGCAACCTTATAGGGAACAAGAATTAATAGAGTTTGATGATTAGGATTATGAGACCTAGTAAGTAATTAATCCAATCTTTGAATACGTCCTATTGAGCATGACAGTGGATATAGGAGAATTTGGGGGTCCTGGTTGACATTGTAATTGAACTTAGGAAAGAATCATCGCACTTGGGTACTATGCATGATTGGGTAGGTGGATTTGAGACCTTAGATATTTTAATTCCAGATTTTAATACCTTAGTTCTATTAGATTTGTTAATTTAATTTGCGATCATATTTTCTCTCGCCTCGCGAATCTGCAATTAAGTTTTAATTTGCAGGATTTCTTCCAGGAGAGGCCTTTGGCCCAGCAAAGGGGTGCCCGAGGGAACAATTGGATGAGGATGCAACCGTAGAAGAATTTCCGTGGAAGCGGCCACCTCCACTAGTATTTGATCAGGGAGCACCCTCTCCTTTCCTCACTCTTATTTTATATATCTGTGTTCTTTCATTGAGGACAATGTGTGCTTTAAGTGTGGGGGAGGGAACCAATTACTGTTTTTGTTCTTTGTTTTTGTTTGTGTTTTTGTTTTTGTTTGTCGCTCTTGAATAATTTGAGAAGATCAAGAGTATGTGTATGAATATGTGTCGGTAAGCTTGTTGGATTTTAATTAAATTTAGCATAGATTGATTGCATGAATTATTTTGACCATTGATGATTTCCCCCTAGGTTCTGAAAATAGAAAAGTTGATCCCCATGGGAAAAATTGAAAATTGAACTTTGAGAAACTTTATTGTGATTGCTTGATTTATGACAAGTTTGGGGTGAAGGGGTGCACACACTAGGAATTGTATCTCGGTCAAACAATTTGCAAAATGTCCAGGTGAGAATTTGAGCGTCCAACTTTGTTTTTGATTGTGCGGATCACTTTCAAGTTGCACTTTCCTGGATTTGCTTGAATCTCTTCATGGTTTGCATGTTTATGTGTTGCATCAAATGATTTAGGCAATTTTCTTTGAAATAGCTACTTGGCCTAAAAAGAAACATCCCTGATGCATGTTCCCCAGTTAGCCACATTGAGCCTAATTAGCCTATTGTTTCTTGATGACCCTATATTATAAGCCAAAAATCTGAAAAACCATGTTAACCCAATCTTAGGATTAGGAGAGCATGGAAGCTTAGCAAGAGAAGGGTTGTGAGAAACTAAGTTTCGGGTGGCTACAAGGTGATATGTCATTTTGGGTTGAGAAAAAGAAAAATAAAGGTTGAAACCCAAAAAAAAAAAGAAAAAAAGAAAAAAGAAAAAAAAAGAAAAAAATATTGCCAAAAGAAAAGGGGCAAAACAAAAAGCTTAGCAAGGAAAGGGCTGTAGTCACCCAAGGCAAAAAGAAAAATGAAAAAAAGGAATTGAGTGGAGATTCAATATGTCAAATGCTCATGCTCTCTTAGTTCCTAGGGACTTAAGCCTAGTATCCTTGAATATCCTACCCTCAGCCAGGCCCCATTACAACCTTTATAAGACCTTCTGATGTTGCATGCATGTTTTCGTGCGAACCGTTTTTGAGATGAAAATCAAATCCATGGGAAGTGCTCTTGATATGTGAAATTGAGTGAAAAGTTGATAGCCTAGACGAATTTGAGCGAATGAGTGAAATTTTACATACCCTTGTGAGGAAGGCAATTGTTTGAAATTGGTGATCTTCCTTTTGTGTGTAACTTTGATCCTCAACTTAGATTAATACTTGCATGAATGATAAGTTCTCAACTGTTTAAAGTAAATGAATGTGGGGATTTCATCGATGCAAAGGGGGAAATCATTGAAGAAAAACTGTTTTGTTAAGATCGCATGAAATTTGTGCGAAATCGATTGAATCCCTTAAGCTTGCCAAGTCTTGAGTCTTTTTTGAGTTTTAGCTTGCTTGGGGACAAGCAAGGTTTAAGTTTGGGGTGTTTTGATAAGCCTCTGGCTTATCTAGTTTTAGAACTAGATGGACTGTGGTTTATGTGCTAATTATTCGATTTCAATCTCGTTTCCGCCCAAATTTGGCCATGTTTTGTTCCTAAGTTAGTCTTTGACTCGTTCTAGGCATTTTTAGTAGTTTTTAGTCTATTTCGAATAGAATTACGCTTTTTGTTTCTTTTTATTGTTTCAGGTTATAAGTGAAGCTCTGAGAGCCAAGGAAAGTCAAGAAACAGTGGAAAAGCAAACCTGGAAGTTTCGCCTCGCGAAACAGGAGCTCGCCTCGCGAGCCTGAAGACCAGCCTGAACAGCAACAGTCACCCTTTCTATCTTGCCTCGCGAGTCACCAGCTCGCCTCGCGAACCTGAAGGCCTGACTATGCCAGAGAAGTCATCCTTTCGGTCTCGCCTCGCCAATCACAGTTCGCCTCGCGAGCATTCAAACTCAGGATGGAGCCAAAACTGAAAGTCGCCCCTCGAGAGTATGATCGCCTCGCGAGAGTCCAATTTGAATGCATGCCAATTTTAATATTTGCCTCGCGAGCGAGCGCAGATCCGGAATCCTATATATTGTTGTTTGAACTCTTGGAGCCTTTTGGATTCACCACTATTAGAGTGGCGTTTTTGGCCGAATTTCTTGCTTCTGGAGCTGCGTCTCCTCTTTTCTTTTTCTTATTTTACTATGGTCGTTAGGTCCGATTGCTTGTCTGTCTTTACGATCAAGAGGAACTAATCCCCTCGTCCGAGGGATCAATGAAACCACTCATGGCGGTGTAGAATTCGATGTGATGTATGTCTTTCTCCCTTCTTTCAATTAATGTTTTCCAATTCTGATTTGATTGCGTTGATCATATGCATGCGTGATTGACTAGTTAAATGTGATGAGGCTTAGGAGGCAATTTGCGTTTTAGAACTTGAATTGGGATCATCGATCGACTATTGCACGAGAGTGAGTAGGAGATCGGTGCAACCTTATAGGGAACAAGAATTAATAGAGTTTGATGATTAGGATTATGAGACCTAGTAAGTAATTAATCCAATCATCGAATACGTCCTATTGAGCATGACAGTGGATATAGGAGAATTTGGGGGTCCTGGTTGACATTGTAATTGAACTTAGGAAAGAATCATCATCACTTGGGTACTATGCATGATTGGGTAGGTGGATTTGAGACCTTAGATATTTTAATTCCAGATTTTAATACCTTAGTTCTATTAGATTTGTTAATTTAATTTGCAATCATATTTTCTCTCTCAACCACTTTCTGTCACTTGACCAAACGTATCGAACTTCTGGCGAATTAGTTGAATTGGTAGCCCAATCCTTGTGTTCGACCTCGGTAAATTCTTACCGTGTTTATTTTATTACTTGCGACGACCCGGTACACTTGCCGGTGACTCAACAGATGTCCGAATTACAGAGAGACTCTATCGAAATTTTCGTAAAAATACTAACTTTTATTGAAGTATATCTTTAAATTAAATAGGCTTGCCAGGCTAGGATAGTAAGCCTATGTGTCGATCAAGGCTTAGGTTTGGAGTCATGACAAATATTTTTTTTATACCCAATTTCAGATGCTTACGTACTTATATAAATTATTTTTCGAAAGCAACCAGCAAATTATCGTTTTAATTTAAATTCCGCACGTGTTACGTAGTAACACCAAGTAAGGGGGTGTTACAAAGTGGTCTCAGAGCTGGTCGAGTCTTTCGGGATCCTTGGGGAAAGGTCTGTTAAGTATTTGTTGTGTGATCTCTGGTTGGTTCTTGTTTGAATTGTTTCTTGTTGAAGCAATGTGTGTTGACGCACAAGTATATGTGTTCTTGATGGTTTTCCAAGGGTTTTATGTCCTAGGAGACCGTAGATCTTGAATGTTACTTGGGTTCGGATATGACATTCGATTATCCTTGCGAATCGTGTCAGACATTCGATACAAGGTGCTTGTGTAAAGAGTTTTCCAGGAGTGTTCCCTGGAAATATTCTAGGTTTATGGTTAGCAAAGGACATTGATTTTAGATTGATCTAGTTTCTCGATTCGGTCAGATCTCTATCGCTTTGTGTAGGATATTACCTACAAAGTTAAAACGAGTTGGAAGACTCGATTCAACTGGAAGATCGATGGTCTAAACCGTTTGTTAGATCGAGTGTTTTCCTTGTGAAGCACCAATGTTGTGTGAGGGCTCGTGTCACTGTGTGGATTTCTGACAACTAAGTAAAAGGACGAATTATGAACCCAAGCATTCTCTGACTTGTGTATTTGATTTGGTAAATCATTTACGAGGAGTTGTCGTCTACTCAAAGATCGACTTGAAGACGAGTTATTACCAGGTTGGAGTGATGATCTATCTAATATTTTGTGTTGTCAACTCAGTTTATGAAGAAAGATCAACCCTTTGTATGTTTGATCGACTGATTAAGTTGTCCGGGATTGTACCCAATTCAAGGTGGTCATACTAAGCATGGCTAGAAAGACTTGTATGTTGGTTGGAACCAAGACGAATCGAGTGGATTTTCGATCTTGGGTGAGTGTCTCGTGATTAAGGAACTCTCCACCGTACTCTTTGATTCTCTTGTATTTGTCCGTTGACATTTATTTCTCAAATCCTATGATTGTATTAGATAATCACAACGGTGAAGTTTGTATGTGTCAGACAAATTTTCTGATTTTAATTTGAAATCTGTTAGGACTCATGAATTAGTTATGCTAATTCATAAATTTCCAGTTATTCATTTCCTTGTTTGTGAGAAGTCGTACTCACACTTCTAAATAATCCTCGATGTATTAGACATTTGAGTGAATTGATTTAACGGAATCCATTGGTCTGGATACTTTCACATTTTGTTGAGACAAGTGGTTATGACTATTTCTTGAGTTAAAACACAGATAATTTCGTGATAGCAGAAGTTTCTTGGTGAAACTTAGTCTCGTCACTTCTATTTTTGGTAGAGGTGAAAGTCGTCATTTTGTAAATTCCTTGTACTAAGAATAAGAAGTAATCCTCTTTGGATTATAAATTATTCACCCTTGATTCCATAAATCTGCTGGAAGATTCTCGTGGAAGAATGAACTTTATTAGATTCATGTTTATAAATGTGTATTAATCATGCATTTTTACACCCACGAACCTCATGGAAGAATATTTTTCCATACTGGATGTTCCTATATCCTTCAAATTAATGAAATTCTTTTCTATTCTTATGTGAAAGTGAAATCAAGAAAAAATTCTTTTCTTGAGAAATTCTTTTATGATCACCAAGGTCATGTCTTATTGCGGTTCGAAAGTACTTGTCGTCATTGATCATCTTAGTTCTACGTATTCTCCAAATATCGTCGATGTGTGGCCTATCTCATCAGTCATGAGTTGGGTATCTCCACATCAAGATGTCAGAGTTAGTCGAGTACAGTGAAAAATTGATAGTGTAACAATTGAGACCTTCCTTGTTAAGATATTGGCATTCATTGAATCTTTGTTATGAGTTGCTGAAGGCCTACATGAGTCTTGCAGTGTTAGTGAACTGAATAATGTATCAGAAGATTGTTCAGACTTCATGGAGTATATTCAAGTGTTGTTTCAAATGAAAACAGAAGTTTATCAATGTGTGTCGATTAAGTTTGCTTTAAGTGTCGAGGACTAAGTTGAGGCTAAGTCCAACTGATCATCCCCAACGGGATGGATAAGTAATGAGATGACCTATCCTTAGCACGTTAGTTGGGAGATAGTGTGGTACCTAATTTTTGTCATCTCTATGGTAGGACAAACCAGAGTTGATAGGAGCTTCGTTAATGTAAAGATGCGAATGGTACTATGAGGACCCTTAAGTTCAACATCATTGAGTGAGATGCTTACAATGGACCTTATCGTGATCGAGGCAAATATATCATTAAAGGAATTTATAGTAGTGATCAACGTTTATGGTTAATGGTGGAATAAGTCCAAAGGAAACTAAGACTACAATTGTGTGCGTTGGGTTGAAAGTTGATATATGTGGTAGAGTCAATGTTGAACTTGATGTTCGTCGTGAGGTGATCAGCCGCGGGCTAGTCTAGTTTTATAAATAGAAAAACCTTGGCTTTGTGCTAATTTTATATCATTTTCACCCAAATTATACTAGATTGTCCTTAAGCAGTATTTTGAGTCTGTAAAGTATTTTTAGGTTAATTTAGCTGATTTAGAGTTAAATAAAGCACTTATGCTATTTTCTGTTTTCAGGTTAATAAAAAGAAATAAATCTGGAGCTTTCGCCCCGCGAGGAGGAATTCGCCTCGTGAACCTGAAGGTGACTGTGCCAAAAAATTTGCAATCCTTTCTGTGTCGCCCCGCTAATAGATGATTCGCCTCGCGAGGATGAAGACCAGAAGCCATGACTTTTCCATTCCTCGCCACGCGAGCCGTTCTTCGCCTCGCGAGAAAACCAAACGCTGCAAGATTCGCCTCGCGAGACAGTGTTCGCCTCGCGAGTCCGCGGATTCCAGAAGCTGTATATAAGTCTGTTTTAGGCAGAACTGAGCAGTTAGTCAGAGTAGAAGGCAGAGTAGGAGTCAGTAGTAGTTTGCAGTAGTTTATTTTCTTTTCTGTTTATTTCTGTAATGGAGAGCTAGTCTCCTAGATTAGTCTACTGTAATTGATTTTCATCTCACTTGAGGTTTTGTAATTCATGTTTTGTATGCTTTTCTCTTTTCAATACGATGCTATATGTTTCTGTTTGTTTAATTCAGGAGTGTATAGTGTTGTGTTGATTCATTTCGGTGATGTTATGTTCCTATACTTAATCGCATTTGTTTAATTCGCGTGTGTTTGTTCATGTTCGTTTAGTTCATGAGGGCTTAAACCCGTTTGTTTAATTTGGGAATAGGAACATATATCCGTAGTAGCGATTTCGTTTGTTAATTGTTGCTACAACTGAAAGGGGATTAGAATCTGCTTAGGGCTTGGAACTTGCATGAACCGATGATAGTTGAGAAATCGAGAACAGTAGATTAATCATCTTTAGCATATTTGTTAATCTCTTAACTGCTTTGTTTTCATTGCTTTGTTTTCTTTATTTTATTTCAATCCAAAACCCCCCCATTTCTAACTTTTTCTGTTAACAACAACATCCAAGAGTCCTTGAGAGACGATATCCGAGTTGTCGCTACCTATCTACATTATTTTGTAAATCACTCGTTTTTTTTGGCGCGTGGCGACAGCGCGACCATGAGGATAAGGTGTTGAATAAGTTTTTCTAGAGGACTAATTTTGAGGCAAGACGTGATTAAGTTTTGACTATGTCTTTCGAGTGTGATAGAGCTATGTCTTTAGATGGTGGAATTGTTAAGGGTTGTGTATTTTCCTTGGACAATAGGGTAGATGTGCATGTTTTCACGACCGTGCCGTCCGGGAGCTGCGAAAAAAAGAGGTAAAAAGACAGAGGAAAACAGAGAAGTCGCCACTAAATTTTTTTTATTGGGAAAATCTTAGAAAACCCAACTATTTAAAGGTAAACTGGTCTAAAAAAACAGAGAGAGAGATGTGTCCGGGAGTCGGTTACGAGTAGGGAAGGTATCGGCACCCCACATCGCCCGTTTAAAAAATGGTACCTCAAGTTAATTGAGCAAAAACATTTTAATAACCTTTTAAACATTTATTTTACCCCAAAATTATTTATGAGAAAGAATTATTTTTAATTTTTAGTATTTTAAATTTTTTTTAATTTTTATATTTTTAAATTTATTGTTTATAAAAACTAAATGAGGTTGAACATGGCACATGAGTCCACAGGGTAACCTCAAATCTAAAGGACTGAATATGGCACCGTGTCCATAGAGCATTCCTAAAAATAGAAAAGTTTAATTATTTTGATTAATTATTTTAACATAAAAAGAGACACAAAAAAGGGAAAATTTAGTTTTGGCTTGACAAGATGATTTATCTTGCTCCTACGTATTCCCGAGTGCGATGGGAAACTCAAAGCCACGTAGTTCTTTTGAAAAGATTTGATTTGGAAATAATTTTGAGAAAAAGGTTTTTATTTCGAAATAAATTCACTCTTGCACAGGGTCCAAGATAGCAAAAAAATGAAGAAGATGACAAATCTTCTTGTTAGGCCAGCTGGTGGGGGTACAAGTAGTGGGGAACAAATCAGCCTTTACTCCCACCACTCTGTACGGCTGGTGCAAGGATAGGGAGGGTGCCTCCCTTTTTAATAAAAAAGTGAAAGAAAACAAGAAAGGGAAAATAAAACAAAGTTGATCCATACTTGAAGGAGCAAAAGCAAAGCGAAAGCTAGCCCTTTTTTTTCAATTTTTTTTACTTTTTTTTTTATTATTATATTCTGATGACAAATCAGAAAAAAAAAATAGAATTTTAGTTGGGCTTGGATAATGGGCCAACAAGCCATTTGTAACAATAAAAATGAAAATGGGCTACACTAATTCTATAATGGGCCAAGAATAAAAATAAAAAAAAAATTTTTGTTTTATTTTTATCATTTTTTGTTTTGTTATTTTTTTATATTAATAAAAGCAAACGGATAAAATTAGGTGTTCGCAGCTGCCCCTCTTTACTTGTTTCTTATTAGATAGTAGGTGTAACCGTAGTTAACCAATTATCATTATAAGAAACGAGTAAAGACATGAACTCCAATTTTGGCCGAAGTTCACTGACAAGTAAAAGGATGCATAATTAAAAGAGCTTACAGGATGGATTGCCCATAGAAGCTCGAATAGAAAGATAAAAACTTGCGGAGTCGTTTGTCCCCTGAAGCTTGAAAACAGAAGGATTAAAAGCTTGCGGAGTCGATTATCCACTGAAGCTTGAAAAGACAGATTAAAAGCTTGCGGAGTCGGGCATCCGCCGAAGCCTGAAGTCAAAAGATCTTATGGGGGTGATACTTGCCAAATATAGTAAGCTTGTGGAGTTGGCTATCCGCTGAACAAAAGTTTAAAAACTTACGGAGTCGGTTATCCGCCGAAGCTTGAAAGGAAAGGTAAAATCTTGTGGAGTCGGTTATCCACTGAAACTTGAAAGGAAAGGTAAAAATCTCGTGGAGTCGGATATCCACTGAAGCTTGACAGAAAATAAGAAGAATGCGGAGTTGGTTATCCGCTGAAGCTTGACAAGAAATGTTAAAAACTCACGGAGTCAGTTGTCCGCTGAAGCCTGAAATTAAAAGGTTAAAAGCTTACGGAGTCGGTTATCCACTGAAGCTTGAAAGGAAAGGTAAAAAGCTTGTGGAGTCGGTTATCCACTGAAGCTTGACAGAAAATAAAAAGCATGCGGAGTCGGTTATCCGCTGAAGCTTGAAAAAAATGTTAAAAGCTTACGGAGTCGGTTGTCGCTGAAGCTTGAAAGGAAATGTTAAAAGCTTATGGAGTCGGTTGTCCGCTGAAGCTTGAAAGCAAAAGGATTAAAAGCTTGCGGAGTCGGTTATCCACTGAAGCTTGACAGAAAAAGCACGCGGAGTCGGTTATCAGCAGAAACTTGAAAAGAAATGTTAAAAGCTTACGGAGTCGGTTGTCCGCTGAAGCTTGACATGAAAGGTAAAAACCTACGATGTCTGTGCAATTTACTGGGTTTTGTGCTCACAAGATATAAACAATTGCAATGCATGATGCCATAAATGTCCTATATGCTTGATGAAAACCTCAAATGATTTCAATGCAACACAAGGAAAGCCTGTAATACATTACTATTTTTTTTTATCGTTTAGGTGGTTTTTATTATCACCCTCGACCCCTTAAAGTGTTGATCACAGGCAAGCTTTGAGATGAACTAAAACATGTCATGTCTTCGTGGAGAATAAAGGCTAAGCACTTTTGAAAGGGTACGCTTCCTTTGCAATGATTGTCCCCGTGCTTCTTGTCAGTAGACCACGGTGCCCTTTGTCGGGAGATCATCTTGTTCTTTACGAACTTTTGATATTTTCAAGGTAATTCTAAATGCATCTTGAAGACACCAATACATGTTTCACATTCCAGTATACACTTATCATGATGAATGCACACACACAATTGACAATCGTTAAGAGAAAGAGATAAGGGTAAAAGAATTGGGAGTCAATGTCATTATATTTGGACTGAAAAGGTATACAAAGTAGATATTACAATGGAGTATGGAATTGCAAAAGGTTGTGGAGTGGAAACACATCTCCTCAAGTGAAATCTCTTTCCATGACTAGTGTTAGTATCCCTCATACTATCTCGACTGCTTACTAATCAACATCTGAGTATGCTATCTGCCCCGGTCTTCATGTATCTAGCCCACTGATTCCCCCAGTTCATCGGATTGAGGACACTTCCATTGTTTATTTTATTTTTTGAACCCTAACTTTTGCCTAGACCGCCTTTTCAGGTTTTCAGCCTAGCGGGTTGCTCTAACTTTTGCCTAGACTGTCTTTTTAGATTTTCAGTCTAGCGAGCTTTTCTTTTTCCATTTTTCGCCCCTTTTTTCTTCTTCTTGGGAAATGCGTTCATGCATAATACTTTTTGACTGCATCTGAGTTTACAGGAGTGGAAGATCTTCCCCATCCATCCTGGTGAGGATTAAAGCTCCTCCTGAGAAGGCATTTTTCACAACGTAAGGTCCTTCGTAGTTCGGGGTCCACTTCCCACGATGATCCTTTTGGATTGGTAGGATCTTTTTGAGCACTAGATCACCCTCCCGAAACTGTCGCGAGCGTACCATCTTCTCATAAGCTCTCATCAACCTTCTCTAGTACAATTGACCATGACACAATGCTGCTAATCTTTTCTCTTCAATAAGGTTCAATTGGTCGAGTCGATCCTGAACCCACTCTGCTTCTTCCAGTTCTGCTTCTCTCAGTACCCTTAATGAGGGGATCTCTACTTCAATCGGGAGCACTGCCTCCATCCCATACACCAAAGAATACGGCGTTGACCCTGTCGAGGCGCGAATAGAGGTACGGTAGCCGTGCAAAGCAAAAGGTAACATCTCGTGTCAATGCTTATACTACCCACCATCTTTTGGACAATCTTCTTGATATTTTTATTAGCGGCCTCAACTGCTCCGTTCATCTTTGGGCGGTACGGGGAGGAATTGTGATGCTTTATCTTGAAGTTTTCACACATCTCCTTCATCATCTTGTTGTTCAAGTTGGTCACATTATCAGTGATAATCTCACTCAGCAACCCATAACGACAAATTAATTCTCTTTTTACAAATTTGATCACGACATTCCTGGTCACATTGGCATATGATGCAGCCTCAACCCACTTTGTGAAATAATCAATGGCAACAAGAATGAAACGATGTCCATTTGAGGCTTTTGGTTCGATTGGCCCGATCACATCCATTCCCCACATTGAGAACGGCCAGGGTGCCGTCATGACATTCAAGGGAGCTGGCGGCGCATAAACCTTATCAGCATATATTTGACACTTATGGCACTTCTTCGCATAATTAAAGCAATCGGCCTCCATTGTCAACCAATATTGGCCAGCCCTCAAGATTTTCCTGGCCATTGCATGACCGCTCGCGTGTGTTCCAAAAGATCCTTCATGTACCTACTCAATTATCCGTTTAGCTTCTTTTGCGTCAACGCACCTCAACAACACCATGTCATGATTTCTTTTGTAGAGAATACCTCCATCTAAATAGAAACCCATTGCAAGTCTTCTTAGAGTTCTTTTGTCATTTTCTGAAGTGCCCGGAGGGTATTCCCTTCTTTGGATGAAGCATTTGATGTCATGGTACCACAGTTTTTGATCAGACTCTTCCTCTATCACTTGACAATATGCAGGATGATCACGACTTTCCATTTTGATGAGTGGTAAGTTCCTCTCGTCACTTACTTTGAACATCGAGGACAAGGTAGACAGCGCGTCAGCTAATTGGTTATCTTCTCAGGGAATATGATGGAATGTGACTTCATCGAACTGCTCAATCAAACCTTTGATGTAATCATGGTACGGGATTAACTTGGCATCTCGGGTTTCCCATTCCCCTATTAGCTGGTGGATGACTAATGCAGAGTCCCCATATACCTCCAGTATCCTTGCCTTTGATTCTATTGATGCCAGGATCCCGAGCGCACAAGCTTCATATTCGGCTATATTGTTTGTACATTCAAAGCAAAGCCTTGCAGTGACATGGAAATAATCATTTTCCGGTGAGATTAGTATTGCCCCAATTCCATGTCCCAATGCATTAGAAGCTCCGTCAAATAACAAGGTCCACTTTTCTTTTTCTGGTGATTGGTCACGATCAAACAAAGCCATTATGTCTTCATCTGGGAAATCACATTGCATCGATCCATAATATTCTACTGGCTGATTGGATAGATATTCTGCAAGAGCACTCCCTTTTATTGCTTTTTGGGTGACTTAGACAATGTCATATTCTGATTGCAGGACTTGCCAGCGAGCAATTTTTCCAGTCAGAGCAGGCTTATCAAAGATATACTTGATCGGATCCATTTTGGACACCAACCAAGTAGTGTAACACAACATGTAATGCCTTAAACGGCGAGCCGCCCAAGCCAAGGCACAGAAAGTGCGTTCTAGCAGTGAGTAGTTGGCTTCGCAACTGGTGAATTTCTTACTTAGATAATAGATGGCATGTTCCTTCCTTCCTGACTCATCGTGTTGCCCCAATACGCAATCCATCGATTCATCTAGCACAGTCAAATACATGATGAGAGGTCTTCCCGGCACTGGGGGGACCAAGACTGGAGGCTCCTGTAGGTATTGTTTGATCTTCTCAAACGCTTTTTGACAATCTTCATTCCATGTTACTGCCTGATTTTTACGTAACAATTTAAAGATTGGTTCACATGTCGCGGTTAGCTGGGAGATGAACCTGGCAATGTAGTTCAATCTCCCTAAAAACCCACGAACTTCTTTCTCCGTTCGAGGTGCTGGCATATCGATGATTGCTCGAAATTTTTCAGGATCAACCTCTATTCCTCTTTGACTAACAATGAACCCCAGAAGCTTGCCTGATTTCACTCCAAAAGTGCATTTGGCTGGATTCGGTCGGAGCTTGAACTTTCTTAACCGCTCAAAAAGTTTCTGCAAATTATCAACATGGTCATCTTCGGATCTGGACTTGGCGATCATGTCATCTACATAAACTTCTATCTCCTTATGCATCATGTCATGGAATAAAGCCACCATAGCCCGCTGATATGTTGCCCCAGCATTTTTCAAGCCAAATGGCATAACTTTGTAGCAAAAGGTTCCCCATAAAGTGACAAATGTAGTTTTCTCAATATCTTCTGGTGCCATCTTGATCTGATTATATCCTGAGAATCCATCCATGAAAGAGAATAATGCATGTTGGGCAGTATTATCTACAAGAACATCAATGTCAGGCAGAGGAAAATCATCTTTTGGGCTAGCTCTGTTCAGATCTCGATAGTCGACACACATTCGAACCTTTCCATCTTTCTTGGGGACAGGAACGATATTAGCAACCCATTGAGGGTACTTTACCACTTCTAGGAAACCCGCATCCAGTTGTTTCTTGACCTCCCCCTTGATCTTTAAAGACATTTCCGCTTTCATCCTCCGTAGCTTTTGCTTTACTGAAGGACACTCCGGTTTTAATGGCAGTTTGTGTTCTGCTACACTAGGGTCTAACCCTGGCATGTCTTGGTATGACCATGCGAAAACATCTTTATAATCCATCAACAACTTGATCATCCTACTTTGCTCATTTTCGTTCATGGAAAGGCCAATCTTGACCCCTTTTTTATCATCTTCGGTTCCCAAATTGATTAGTTCACTCGGCTCTTCATGGGGCCTAATTTCCCTGGCTTCTTGCTCTACCAACCTCAACAGTTCAGGAGGGACTTCCCCATCATCATTAGCAACCTCATCAGCATGATCAATAGGATAGTCAAAATTGTACGCTGAGTTATTAACACTGTCATTTTCAAGAGAGTCACTTTTAGATCTGCATTTTGGTAGTTATCAAGGAAAGTTGAATGAATAAAGGTTAAATATGGGAAACTGCATTTATTGGTGAGGAATGATGAATAAAAGCGAAAAAAAGAGGGTAAGAACATAAAGATATTGAATGCATGCATTTATTGATAGGTCATACTGAAACGGAAACAAGTAAGCCCATTACAAAAATCCTAAAGCCTTGGGCAGAGCTAAAGGATAAGCATTACAAAATTACTTTGAAAAAAACTCTATGGTCCTGGGGAACTCAATGACCTCCCAATTGTTGAGCTCTGTATCCGGAGGGCATGAATACACCATAGTGACACCATGATCGGCGAGATAATCATCTTCAACAGCTGTTGCTTGGTCCAGGAATGCGAACCCTACACTTCGGAAGCTTTGTCGAATGTCACAGATGGGAACCCTTTCAGCCTCGTATTCACGATTTTCCAGCCGAGCCAACCTTTTTCTTTTCTTCTCTTCTATAACCCTCGTCTTGTCGGCCTTGGTGGGTTTATATCCCAACCCAAACCTGTCCTTGTTCTCGGTGAGCATGAGGATGTCAGTGACACCTTGGCTATTCTTCCCCAAACCGCTTCCGGGTCGGTATCCTCCTCCGAGCATAACCCTAGCCATCATAATGGACACTTTAGATGACTGAGGTTTCAAGAGTGGAGCACCGTCCCCAACATAAGTGGCATTGGCAATTTCAAGCGATTGGAAAGCGATCTCGAGAGCTTCTTCGACAGCTTCAATGTAAGGTGTTGTTGATGGCTTACTCACCAACATATCCTTCTCTCCAGAAACAATTATCAACTTACTATCGACAATGAACTTCACTTTTTGGTGCAATGTGGAAGGTATAGCTCCAGACGAATGGATCCATGGTCGTCCTAGGAGACAGCTGTAAGTTGGTGTGATGTCCATTACTTGGAAGAGTATTTCAAAGGTGCAAGGTCCAATCTGAATGGGCAATTCAATTTCTCCCATGACTTCCCTTCGGGTGCCATCGAAAGCTCTTACAATCATTGTGCTCTGCTTCATATGAGTTCCATCAAAAGGCAACTTTGCCAGTGTTGACTTTGGCATTACATTCAAAGAAGAACCATTATCAATGAGAACCCTAGCCATGACATGATCTCGACACTTTATAGAGATGTGTAACGCCTTGTTGTGCCCTATTCCTTCAGCTGGAATTTCATCATCAGTGAAAGTGATATAATTATCAGCGACGATGTTACCCATGATGCTATCGAGCTTGTCAACTGTGATGTCATGAGAGACATGAGCTTGATTCAACACCTTCATCGGTATTCTCCTATGTGGCTCAGAATTCATCAACAAAGACAAAAGAGATATACGAGCTGGAGTTTGATTCAATTGATCCACAATCCTGTATTCGCTTTGCATGATGAACTTCAAGAATTTGCCGACTTCTTCATCAGATACCTCCTTTTTATTGTCACCCCCTTTGGTATCCTTATCAGCCGGCGTTCCTTCCACCTTCTCTTTTCCCTTGCGATCTTTTTCTTCCTTTTCTATTCCCTCCCTTCGCAATACTTCTGGAGTATAAATGCGACCACTCCTAGTCATTCCACCAATTCCCGAAATGTTGGTAATCACAGTGGTCCCGTTGGGAGGACTTTGTTGAACCTGCCTATCATATCTCCATGGTACCGCTTTTGTGTCCTTGTAAGGGAAATGACCTAGGACTCGGATGACAACTGGTGTTGGCCTACTCGAAATCGGCATAGGTTCCCTCTCAGTATAGTGTATCACCACTGGCTTCGGAGCGACTTGCTCAGGAACCGGTTGAGGATTAATCACAACAGTAAAATGAGTCATCTTAACTGGAGTTGGGGAAATTGTAGATTCAGCGACCATGTTAATGCCACACTCATTCGGTTCACAACCAATTAGGATAATCTTCATATCTATTAATTGTTGCACAACCTGTCGAAATTCTGCACAGTCTTCAATTGAATGCCCCATATTCCCGTCGAAGTCACACCTTATCTCTTCATCAAAAGTCTTCTCTTCCACCATTGAGGTTTGCACCAATCCATGTTTTTACATCTCCCTTAAAATAACTCTCATGGGAGTTCTGACATCAGCCACTCGGCTCATAAGAGTAGGTTCCATAAAGCTATCAATGGGATTGACTCCCGAACCCCCATGATTTGGCATAGGACCTTGTGCCCCATTCGGAGCATCTGTCTGAAAGCTCAACCACTTAGCATCAATAAGATCTTGTACCTTAAATTTGAAAGCCCTGCAGTTCTCAGTGGAATGACCTATTGCCCCCACATGATACTCACATTTAGCATTTGGGTCAAACCACTTCGGATAAGGAGGCCCCAATGGTTTCATTGGGATAGGAGTCAGCACGGATTTGCTTATAAGCTGATGTAGTAGGTCACGGGTATCGGGTCGAAATGTACTGGCTTTCTTTTCCAGATATACGGTGGTCTTGTTTGGCTAGTGTTTGGGTTTGGACCTAGGGGTTGAACAATTTGAGGTGGCATGGTAGGGTGTGTTTGAGGTTGAGAAGGGTATGATGGCCAGTAAGGAGCCATCTGTTGAGGATTTGGAAATTGTGAGGTGGCAGCGACGTATGACTGGTTGGCTTGGTGATATAGGGCGTATTGGGCTTGGAAGGCGGGTGTTTGATTTGGTCTATATTGGTTTGACTTCTTTTGTTCAAAGGTTATTGCGTGTGCTTCTCCTTCTTTCTTTTTCACAAACGGGGCTCTCTTTAGGCCGTTCATTACTGAAGTCTCAGTGATCTTGCCATTCCTCGTTCCACTTTCAATTCTCTCACTGATGATGACCATGTCAGAAAAGTTCGATGACACACTCCCAATCATCCTATCATAGAATGGCGAGTGGAGTGTATCAAAGAACATTGCCACAATTTCTTTCTCGACCAATGGAGGCTCTACCTGAACAGTCAGTTCCCTCCATCGCTGTGCATACTCCTTGAAAGTCTCTGTGTCTCTCCTTGCCATATTTTGGAGTTGCATCCTATCGGGAGCCATGTCAATATTGTACTTATATTGCTTCAGGAATGCATCTGCTAGATCTTTGAAGGATCGGACGTGGGCCCGTTCGATATGCGTGTACCAATTTGAAGCTGCCCCAGTTAAACTGTCCTGGAAGAAGTGAATCAAGATCTTATCATATTGATCATATGATGCCATCTTCCTTACATACATGGTCAAATGGTTTTTGGGACAAGTGGTTCCCCGATATTTGTCAAAATCGGGTACCTTAAGTTTTGGTGGAATTACAACATTTGGCACCAAGCAAAGCTCTGAGGCATCCCGAAGACCATAACTATTTGCCCCTTCAATGGCCCGCAGTCACTCCTCTAACACTTCCAACTTTTCTTTAAATTGGAAATTCCCTCCCGACTGATTCACTGGAGTTTCACAGTACATATTCTGGGGAAAGGGGTATGACATGTAGGAGGATCCGAAGTTTGGCATCATTTGAGTCCCCTGGGGTCCATAATGTAGGGTGTATTGTGGATTTTTTGGATTGGAAAAAAGTGTCACTGTCGGGGTGTTACCATTTGTAGGGTTGACAGTTTGTGTTTGTGGCATTTCGACAGCATCGGTGGGGGATTGTGTCTGAGTAGCATGTTCAGAGTTTTGGATGTCATCTTGTGGGCTGGGGGTCGTTGGTGGAACAAATAAACGAGGTAAGCCGTATGGGGGATTGTTCGGGTCAAATGAAAGATGAGTTTGGTTGCTTGGATAAATAGCGAGAGGCATTATGGCCCCTGGTTGGTTGAAGCCTTGACTAGGAATCTGAGCAAAACCGAGCGGAATGAGAGGAGTGGCCGGATGTCCTTCGTTCGAGACTGGAGGGTTCTCCTCTGTATTTTTTTCCTTCTGCATTGCTTGTAGGATCTCCATCATCTTAGTCATTTGATCCTTGATTTGACTGACTTCATCCCTGATCTCTTGGACTTCTTCTAGTTCATCTGTCATGGCTCTTGTCTGTGACCGAGTGCGATAAGGGTGTCTTCGATCAATTGTTCAGAAAATCCACACACTGTTTTAATCGAAACAAAAGTGAGAACAAAATGTTGGGAAAAAATGCAAAAAGCTTTTATGAAAATCACCTTTGGAGTTTTTTTTTTAGTTAACACCTTATAACAGACAAGAGATGGTCCCTCCATCCCACACAGAGAGCATTGTGCTCATAAGATGAAATGGAGTTGACAACATATCTAGGGGAGAAACAACTCTCCACAATAGATGTTGTCTAAAACACAGTAGCAATTCTGAATTGAGACATCTCGTCCCACCCTTTGCGCAGAAGGATGGATCTTATAAGGCAAAGATGTAGTTGACAACATACTAAAGGAAGACCTTGCTCCACGATAGGTGTCGTCGCAAGTCAAGTGCAAGATTTGGAGTGCGAAGGAATCATAGAGGCAAGAAATGATTTCATTAAAAACTCCTCAAAGCGAAACATAGAATTATGGAGGCAAGACCATATTTCATTAAAATCTCCTCAAAACAATACATAGATTGGGATTAAATCATAATTCTCGACATTGTTACAACATTTTCATCCTGAAGTCAATATATTAGGTCTCTTTCTTTTTAGCCCTTGAGCAAATCCTCCACACATTTGCATGAAATCATCCAACTCAGCCGGGAGACGAAGCATAGGGTCCGCATGAATTTGTTTTCCTGCCTTTTCAAAGCATTGGACAAAATTCGGAATACAATAGCTTAGCTCCAAATTCATGCTCATATATCTTTCTTTCCATATGTCAATATCTATCCCTCGCTCTCGCGCCTGTTCTCTCCACCACTTCACGGCATTCATTGCTTGAACCACTTGATCATGATAGTGTTTTGCTGAGGTCCACCTTAAATCGCACTGCTTCTTGATTTCGACTAGTAGGATATTCATATCTTGGACCTTTTGTACCAATTCATCAGTCATACTGTCTTGTGCACAAATTTGCTTTTGTAATTTGCCGTTGATTCCCCTTTGTCGATTGAATTCCACTTCTAATGACTTTCTCACATCTCCTTGCTGAATGACTTTTTCTTCTAACCGACGCTTTTATTTTCTTAGTTGATGCCTCTCTGTTGTCAAGGACAATACTTTGCTTTCAAGATTCTGGATCCTAGTCATGACGCATAGGGTCCGCATGAATTTGTTTTCCTGGCTATTTTCAACTCGGCATCTTGCTTTTGTTGTTCCATTTCCTTCATTTGTGCTTCCAGGACTTTCAGTTGTTCTGCCATTTGAGTTACCGAAGGGGAGTAATCTTCAACTTTCGTGCTTTCTGTAGGAATGTTGACGGGACCTTTCCTTAATTTTCTCCATGCTTCATATTCTGAGACAATGATTAGGATTGGTCGGCCCAATTGTGATCTCCCCGCCATCCTCATATTTTTCCATGCATTTCTAACTTCTTTTGCCAACAACTTGGTATTCTCACCATCCTCGTATCGGAAACAGCATCCACCGAGTTGTTCTTCTCGTGGCACGGTTTGCGTCCAACAAAGTTGTCGTAAAGCTATGTGTGAACACCCATTTTTTTTCCGTCTTTTATTATAACATTACACTTCAAGGAGACTAATAATAATAAAAAGAAAAAAAATGAAGGAAATAGGGGACTCATAGCTAATTTGCTGTTGGTCCCGTCCATCATATGGGACTTACTGTTGGACGGGGAAGTCCCGTCCATCACATTTGTACTGGCTGTTGGATGGAGAAGCCTCATCCATCACATTTGTACTTTGATCAGCCGCTGGCTCGTCTAGTTTTATAACTAGTATGACCGTGGTTTTGTGTTAATTATATATCATTTTCACCCAAATTAGACTTGATTGTCTTTAAGCAGCATTTTGAGTCTCTAGAGTGTTTTTAGGTTAATTTAGTTGATTTAGAGTCAAATAAAGCACTTCTGCTATTTCTTGTTTTCAGGTAATAAAAAGAAATAATTCTGGAGTTCTTCGCCCCGCAAGAAGGCTTTCGCCTCGCGAACCTGAAGAGTGACTGTGCCAGAAATTGCAAACCTTTCTGTGTCGCCCCGCGAACAACACCTCGCCTCGCGAGACTGAAGACCAGAAGCCATGACTCTTCCATTCCTCGCCACACGAGCCGTACTTTGCCTCATGACAAGACCAAACGTTGCAGACTGTTCATAATATTCGCCTCGCGAGACAGTGTTAGCCTCGCGAGCTCGCGCAGAACTCACATATATAAATTGGTGTTCTATGACAGATTGAGTCAGTTTTAGTCAGTAGTAGTTTATCTTCTTTTCTTTTAGAATAGGACTGCTACGAATTTAGGTTTACAGCTTTGTTTTTCCTTTGTAATGGAGAGCTAGTCTCCTTTGATTAGTCTACTGTAATTGATTTCCACTACACTTGAGGTTCTGTAATTTCTGCTTTGTTTGCTTTTTCTCTTTTCAATACTATGCTATATATTTCTGTTTGCTTAATTCAGGAGTGTATAGTGTTGTGTTGATTTATTTCGGTGATGTTATGTTCCTATATTTAATCGTGTTTGCTTAATTCGCGTGTGTTCAATTCGTGTTCGCTTAGTTCACGAAGGGCTTAACCCCGTTTGCTTAATTCGGGAATAGGAACATATATCTGTAGTAGTGATTTCGCTTGTTAATTGTTGCTACAACCGAAAGGGGATTAGAATCTGCTTAGGGCTTGGATTTATATGAACCGATGATAGTGGGAAACCGATAACAGTAGGTTAATCGCTTTAGTTTATTTGGTAATCATTTAAACTGCTTTGTTTTTATTGCTCTGTTTTTGCTTTGTTTTCTTGATTTAGTTTCAAATACTCACCCCCACCCCCCCCCCCCCCCCCCAAAAAACTGAGACGATACTCGAGTTGTCGCTCCCTAAACTACATTTTTACAAACCGCTCGCTTTTTGGCGCGTGTGCGACAGCGCGACCAAAAATTGGTGCCGTTGTCGGGGACTCTTGTTGTTATTAAAAGTTAAAAAAAAAATCTCTTTGCTGAATTAGTTTTGTCTGCTTTGTCTGGTTATGAATCTTAGTACTGCTATGGATAATATCCTGTTTGGTGATATGCCTAATGTTGATTATAAGCCACCACCATGCATATATTATCCTAACTTTGATAGGCCACCACCATGCATGTATTATCCTGATTTTAGTAGACCACCACCATGCATAAATTATCCTAATTTTGCTGGAAGTTATGAGTTTAGCAGTGGTTTTGACATGATTGGTGTGAATGAGGTCCATAGCTCTTCTTCCACCCAGGCCCTGGAGAAAAAAATGGATGAGCTCACTTCCTTGGTGATGAAATTGGTAATAGATAAGGTTCAGCAGGCAGGGTTTTGTGGCATGTGCGGCTCTCCTGAGCACCTGTTTGATGCATGCCCCATTCTGAAAGAAGGATCAGTTACTGATTTGCCTCAAGCTTATGCAGTCCATCCTTACAATCAAGGCAACAATTAGAACCGGTACAACGTTCCTGACTTCTCCACTGATGAGTACCACCCCAGCTGGGGAAACCATCCAAACCCTTGGTATGGGGACTCACAACTGATGTTACCACTGGCACCACCTCAGAATCCTCCTCAAGTGACCACTTCTGCACCTTCTGGACCTTCACTAGAGGACATGTTCAAGCAAATGACTTCACAAATAACTTCACAAGTGACTGAACAAATGAATCTCCAGTTGCAGCAGCAATTTGGACAGTTCCAGGCCTCACAGGCACAGTTTCAGTAGCGAACAGATGCTAGCATTAATGCCTTAGATACACTGCAAACTCCACATCTCCTTGAAGAACATACAGATTCACAAATAGTTGTACTTGACAATGCTTCATCTGAGGATGATTTTGATAATACTTCTGTTGATGAAATGTGTGTTGAAACTCCAGATATTCACTCTTCCCCTGATTCTATCTATTATACTGCATGTGCTGATTGTACTGACACTGCTTTGTGTATAGCATGTTTTGAAAGGTATGAAGATCAAAACATCCATACGGAACAGGAGACATACGAGGTTGAGGACCCTGTTCGGCCAGGAAACATAGAAAATGAGGATCAGGAGGACATCTGCTTCACCATGCCTGAGGATAATGAAGAACCTTTGGAGTTAGATGCTTCTATTAATTCATATGCATGTGTTGAAAGTGATGGGGTGGATGAACTGTGTGCTGAATTTCCAGACATTCAGACCTTTACTGATTCAGTTTATTGTACCATATGTACTGACTCTACTAACACTAACCTTTGTGTGGTGTGTGCTGAGATTTCTGCAGGTTTAGCAGGTGATGGAATTGTTAGCGCAGTGAATGAAGAACGTGAAGAAGATGAAGCAGCACCAGAGATCCTAGCTACCTATTTGTCACCTCCCCCTGTGGAACAACCGGTGATGGAGTTCAAGCCTCTGGATTTTGCACCATGGCCAGTCCAAGAGGTTGAACCCCGATTTTATTGGGAGGACTTTATTGAGAAAGAGATCAACCTTGACCCAAGAGGGAGTGATAAGTCCGCCGCACTTGGCGAGGTCACCATAACTGTCAAGCACTCACTTCCATATCGAGGCTGCAAGTTAGGGGACCATGGAACAAGCTTCCGTCCTTTGTCTATTACGTGGGCCTTATGTTGCATGCCATGGGATCCGGGAGGATCATATTGCAATTTGAGTATTCCGTGGCCGCTGTATCACAAACAGTGGGATCCTGGTGGAACCGCCCCCATGAGTTTTCTCTGAACCTTACTCTTTTTAATTGCTTTTCCTTGCTTTGTTTTTGATTTGTTTTCTTTTAGCTCCTGAATAATTTGAGAAGATCAGGACTATGTTTGTTGAGTCTTGTGTCGGCAAGTTTGCTGGATTTTAATTGAATTTGCATAGATGGATTGCATGATTTATGTGATGATTCCCCCTAGGTTGAAATTTTTTTTTGAAATTTGATCCCCATTTGAAAAAAAAAATTTGAAAACTGAACTTTGAGATATTTTGTTGTGATGGCATGATTTATGATAAGTTTGGGGTGAAGAGGTGCACACACTAGGGATAGAATCTCTGTCAAACAATTTGCAAAAATGTCCAGGTGAGGATTTGAGCCTCCAACATGTTTTTTTAACTGTGTGAATCACCTTTCAAGTTGCACTTTCCTGAATTTGCTTGAATCTCTTCTTGGTTTGCATGCTTATGTGCTTGCATCAAATGATTTAGGCAGAATTTTCTTTGTAAATAGCTACTTGACTAAAATAACCATCCCTAATGCATATTTCCTAGTTAGCCCCATTGAGCCTAATTAGCCTGTTAATTCTTGATGACCTGATGTTATGAGCCTAAAAATCTGGAAAAAAAAAAACCATGTTAACCCGATCTTAGGATTAGGAGAGCATGGAAGCTTAGCAAAAGAATGGTTGCAAGAAACTAAGTTTGGGGTGGCTACAAGGTGTAATGTGTTGTTTGGGATTGGGAAAAAAGAAAAAAATAATAATAAAAAGGTTGGAGAAAAAAAGAAAAATAAAAAAAGAAAAAGAAAAAAAAGAAAAAAGAAAAAAATTATATAATAAAAGAAAAAGTGCAAAAATGTCAAAAAGGCTGTAGTCACCCAAGGCAAATGAAAAATGAAAAAAGGAACTTGAGTGGAAATTCAAAGTGTAAAAAGCTCATGCTCTCTTAGTTCCTAGGGACTTAAGCCTAGTACCTTTGTATATCCTACCCTTATCCAGGCCCCATTACAACCATAAAAGACCTTTTGATGTTGCATGCATGTTTTCCGTGGGAACCATTTTGAGATGAAAATTAAATTCATGGGAAGTGCTCTTAAAAGTGAAATCGAGTGAAATGTTGTTAACCTAGACAAACTGAGCGAATGAGTGAAACACTAAATGCCCTTGTGAGGAAGGCGATTGTTTGAATTTGGTGATCTCGCTTTTGTGTGTAACTTGGATCCCTTGCTTAGATTAATGATTGTTTGAATGATGAAATTCTCAAATGTTCAGAATAAAGGATTTGTGGGGATTGCTTTGTTTAAAAGGGGGGAACATTGAAGAAAACTGTTTTGATGAAATGGCTTGAAATTTGTGCAAAGTTGATTGAACCTTTAAGCTTGCCATGTTTTGAGTCTTTTTGAGTTTTTGAGTTTTAGTTTACTTGGGGACAAGCAAAGTTTAAGTTTGGGGTATTTTGATTAGCCGCTAGCTCGTCTAGTTTTATAACTAGTATGACCGTGGTTTTGTGCTAATTATATCTCATTTTCACCCAAATTAGACTTGAATGTCTTTAAGCAGCATTTTGAGTCTCTAGAGTGTTTTTAGGTTAATTTAATTGATTTAGAGTCAAATAAAGCACTTCTGCTATTTCTTGTTTTCAGGTAATAAAAAAAATAATTCTGGAGTTCTTCGCCCCGCGAGAAGGCTTTCACCTCGCGAACCTGAAGCGCGACTGTGCCAGAAATTGCAAACCTTTCTGTGTCGCCCCGCGAACAACACCTCGCCTCGCGAGACTGAAGACCAGAAGCCATGACTCTTCTATTCCTCGCCACGCGAGCCGTACTTCGCCTCACGACAAGACCAAACGTTGCAGACTGTTCATAATATTCGCCTCGCGAGACAGTGTTAGCCTCGCGAGCTCGCGCAGAACTCACATATATAAATTGGTGTTCTATGACAGATTGAGGCAGTTTTAGTCAGTAGTAGTTTATCTTCTTTTCTTTTAGAATAGGACTGCTACAAATTTAGGTTTACAGCTTTGTTTTTCCTTTGTAATGGAGAGCTAGTCTCCTTTGATTAGTCTACTGTAATCGATTTCCACTACACTTGAGGTTCTGTAATTTCTGCTTTGTTTGCTTTTCTCTTTTCAATACTATGCTATATATTTCTGTTTGCTTAATTCAGGAGTGTATAGTGTTGTGTTGATTTATTTCGGTGATGTTATGTTCCTATATTTAATCGCGTTTGCTTAATTCGCGTGTGTTCAATTCGTGTTCGCTTAGTTCACGAAGGGCTTAACCCCGTTTGCTTAATTCGGGAATAAGAACATATATCTGTAGTAGTGATTTCGCTTGTTAATTGTTGCTACAACCGAAAGGGGATTAGAATCTGCTTAGGGCTTGGATTTATATGAACCGATGATAGTGGGAAACCGATAACAGTAGGTTAATCGCTTTAGTTTATTTGGTAATCATTTAAACTGCTTTGTTTTTATTGCTCTGTTTTTGCTTTGTTTTCTTGATTTAGTTTCAAATACTCAACCCCCCCCCCCAAAACTGATTTTGTGTTAATAATAACCCGAGAGTCCTTGTGAGACGATACTCGAGTTGTCGCTCCCTAAACTACATTTTTACAAACCGCTCGCTTTTTGGCACGTGCGCGACAGCGCGACCATACTTGCTGTGGACGGGGAAGCCCCGTCCATCACATGGGACTTGCCGTTGGACGGGGAAGCCCCGTCCATCACGTTTGTACTTGCTGTGGACAGGGAAGCCCCGTCCATCACATTTGCACTTGCTGTTGGACGGGGAAGTCCCATCCATCACATTTGTACTTGCTGTGAACGGGGAAGCCCCGTCCATCACATGGGACTGGCTGTTGGACGGGGAAGTCCCGTCCATCACATTTGTACTTACTGTGGACGGGGAAGTCTCATCCATCACATGGGACTGGCTGTTGGACGAGGAAGTCCCGTCCATTGCAATTGTACTTACTGTGGACGGGGTGGCCCCGTCCATTGCTTTGCACTTGCTGATGGACGGGGTGGTCCCATCCATTGCTTTGCACTTGCTGACGGACGGGGTGGTCCCGTCCATTGCTTTGCACTTGCTGATGGTCCCATCCATTGCTTTGCACTTGCTGATGGACGGGGCGGTCCCGTCCATTGCTTTGCACTTGCTGATGGACGGGGTGGTCCCGTCCATTGCTTTGAACTTGCTGTTGGCCCCGTCCAGTCCACTGCACTTGCCAGTGGACGGGGTGGTCCCTTCCAGTCATTACACTTGCTGGTGGACTGGGTGGTCCCGTCCAGTTCTGTCCCTTTTATTTCTGTTGGACGAGGTGATTCCGTCCACTTCAATTATTTTAATTTATGTTGGACGAGGAGGTCCATCCAGTATATATCTACTTTTTCATATATAAGTTCCTATTGGGACGAAGAGATTCCGTCCACTGCAATTTTATTTTCAGGCTGAAGGCCAAAGAATAAAGAAAGAAGAAGAAGATAAGGAAGAAATGACGAAGAAAACAAGGAGAAAAAGACAATCAAAAAAAAGGAAAGGAAACTGAGTTACGCCTCCTACCCACTTTACATACCAGGCAAAACCTCTTTTCCTCCTCTACCCATTGGTCCTTCTTATTCCTTACCTCCTCCCTCGTTTTAACCTGGCAACCCTACTCCTAACCCTAAAAAGCCATCATACACATCAGACAAAACCCCCTATCTCCTTCTCTTTTCAAACACGCAACCTTCAGGATAAATCACCTCCTTTCTGTTACTCACGCCGCCCCATCTGGACACACGCTATTTCTTCTCAAAACCTCCCATCTCTTTCTCTTTTCAAGCATGCAACCCTCACATCAAATCACCTCCTTTCTGCTACTCATGCCGCCTCATCTAGACACACGCTATTGCTGCTCAGAACCCCCCCTTTTTTGCACCTCCTCTAACCATTGGTCTTTTCGTTTTTTTCCTCATCTTCTCCCTCGTCTTAACCTAACAGCCCTACTCCTAACCCTAAAAAGCCATCATGCCCGTCATACAAGACACCCCATCTCCTTATCTTTTCAAGCGTGCAAACCTCACATCAAATCACCCCCTTTCCGCTGCCCAGAATGGCCCAAGCCTCGGGTTTCGTACAAACCGAACTTGAAGCCAATGGAGAAGAAGCAAGAAGCCCTCTCCTACGTCTATAAAAGGAAAGGAGAAAGAGAAGAAACCGGGGGGCGGGGGGAGGACATTTTTTCTTAAGAGGAAACGAAAAATCAGAGAGGAGATAGAGAGGAAAGATACAAAGAAAAGAGAAAAAGAGAGAGAGATTTTTATCTAACGTTTTCTTTGGGAGGAAGAAAGATTAGAGATCTGAGTTTCCTTTTTCTCTTACCTGTTGTTAGAGTAGTTAAGAAGGAAGAGTTGAAGGGGTCAGCAAGATTGAATGTAAATCTTGAAACCTTACCACTGGGAGTAAACAAAATCATTCTTATTCTGCTCCCATTTGGTAATCTTTGCTCTTTTCGTTGATATTATTAATAAATTTCTCTTGACATTCTTATTTCTCTGTGCTTCTGTTCTCTGAATGAGTTGGTAAAAAGTTTCATTTCTACGTTTCTGTACCATTTTCAAGAGATAGAAATTATTTATTTTACATGAAAAATAGAGGATGATCACTTGATTAAAACAACCTTTTTGGGTTGCCCTATGACAAATGTCATGTTCAACCTTTCAGACTTAGAGGTTGCCCTGTGGACTTACATGCCATGTTCAGCCTCATTTTAGTTTTAATAAAGAGATTCATAACGAGTAAAACAAATATTTCAGAGTTACTAATATTTTACACAACTAATTTCGGGTAACCTTTCATGGATGTTCTAGGGTGCCGTGGGGTTAATTCTCCATGCCTTCCCTAGACATAATCGACTCCCAAACCCAAAGCTCTTTCAAAAAGGGGTTTTCCAACTTCCCTGAAATCAAATAAAGTTGGTGGCGACTCCATGTTTTCTCTCTGAGAGGAGATTCAGTCTTTTTTTTAGGTCGCTACACTATGGCGGGTGTGTAGGATATGCACCCTCTTGGGCCCATCAAAGGAACATTTGGATATTCACCACAACTATAAATGATATCTTGCCCCTGTTGACTTCCGTACCATGGGCATACCCACTTGAAAGAGTCTCTTTCCACTTTGTCAAACTCGCTCTTCCATTCCTCTTCATTAAGCTGTCTTGTAGGGATGTTATGGAAGCCTCTTAGTGGATCTGAATGGTGGTTGATATAGCCTTTTGCGTACATGTGACTCATGACCCATACATAGAGCAACTATGCACAACATCTGAGCTTCCCCTTTGGATGCCGCTGGCAAAATTCTAGAGTCAAAAGCGTTTCAGCCAATACTGCCGGCACGGGGTTTTTCTTTCTTTCAACTGTGAAGAACACGTCCATTGTTGCTTGATCTATCATGTCTAGCGCCGATGGAAATAGAACCAACCCATATATTGCTAGTGCCAATACCCTCTCAAAGGTTTCCCAGTCTTGTCGATCCATTAGTTTCCTCAAATGATTTTCAAGGAATTTTTGGGTCAACCCTCGCGAGTTTGAGTGCCCGGTTAAATTCACTTCAATTTCAGGAAGCCCTAGTAACCTTGCTATGCTTGCAATGGTCAAGTATTGCCCCATGCAAAAGTACACAATGAGATTTTTCTACATTGACAACCTTAACAGGCAAGCATATTCTTCAATGGTGGGTGTAATGTCCATGTTTGGCAACTCGAAGCATCTGAGATGTGGGCTCCAATACCGACTTAGAGCAATCAAAGTAGTAGCTTGAACCGGTATGAAAATTAGGTCCAAGATACCTCCGTACTTCTTGACGAAGCTTTTTCGATGTTCATGAGGCAAGGATTGGCTCAGCTCTTTCATATTCTCTAATGAGTTCAAAATCACCCTAGAGCTCTTGGTGGCGGGAGCATTGCTAGTGTGTCTGACTTTTTCCATCTCTTGTTATCAAAGGTGTTATCTCTCACCAAATTATCTGTGCAAGGGAAATTTTATTTTATTAATAACATTTGGAAAGCAAAAAAATACTTATGCATGGGAGTGTATCAAAATGTATGAATGAATGACATATTGATGATGCATGACCTGAAATACTACATGCATGAGCATACGATGAATAAGAATGAGTGTAACAGAATGCATGAATGAATTGCATGTTAAGGTGCATGCAGAAGATCTTATGATCCATGAGATATAAATGTAATTATTCGTGCTACAGAAATAGGCGGAATGCGCTCCCTTTTGTCCAACATAGGTCATATCCTAAAATTTGAACTTCTGAGGTCAAGACCCTAGTTTGGTAGGCTGCTAATGGCATTTTATGTGCATGACTTTCGGGATAGATCTAGACCCCTAAACACATGGTCCTCGGATTACCCTCATCTAAAAAATAAGGATCCGAATCCATGAACCTCACCACAGGGACAAACAAGTCACAATATGGTAGTCCATGTAACGATAGCAATCCGAGCGGGAGAATCAGTGACTGTCAGGGACGTAAAAGCATCACAATAACATCACTGAAGCCCCTTCTAATCATATGGCATTCCAAGACTCGGGTATAGAGCCCAAAAGTGTGTGCAACATGTGATAGTGATGTGTGTGATGGGAGCATACAAACCTTCACAAAAACCTACTAAAACAAAACTACCACAAACCTGCAAAAAAGGAACAAACAACACCAATACAAAAGTTCTCTACCCTAAGGTTGCAAGAATATACAAAAGCAGTTATGAAAGCATTAAAAAAAGAAATAAAACAAAAAGGGTAAAACAAATATTTTCGAAGCTGTTTAAAAAATTTGCACAACCAACTATGATAGGCCTGACTCTCAAATTTCCCCAGTGGAGTCGCCAGCTGTCGCGACCGTCCCGTCCGGGAGCAGCGAAAAAAAGAGGTAAAAGGACAGAGGAAAACAGAGGAGTCGCCACTAAATTTTTTTTATTGGGAAAATCTTAGAAAACCCAATTATTTAAAGGTAAACTGGTCTAAAAAAACAGAGAGAGAGATGTGTCTGGGAGTCGGTTACGAGTAGGGAAGGTATCAGCACCCCACATCGCCCGTTTAAAAAACGGTACCTCAAGTTAATTGTGAAAAAACATTTTAATAACCTTTTAAACATTTATTTTACCCCAAAATTATTTACGAGAAAGAATTATTTTTAATTTTTAGTATTTTAAATTTTTATTAATTTTTATATTTTTAAATTTATTGTTTATAAAAACTAAATGAGGTTGAACATGGCACATGAGTCCACAGGGTAACCTCAAATCTAAAGGACTGAATATGGCACCGTGTCCATAGAGCATCCCTAAAAATAGAAAAGTTTAATTATTTTGATTAATTATTTTAACATAAAAAGAGACACAAAAAAGGGAAAATTTAGTTTTGGCTTGACAAGATGATTTATCTTGCTCCTACGTATTCCCGGGTGCGATGGGAAACTCAAAGCCACGTAGTTCTTTTGAAAAGATTTGATTTGGAAATAATTTTGAGAAAAAGGATTTTATTTCGAAATAAATTCACTCTTGCACAGGGTCCAAGATAGCAATGCTATACGATAAATCCTTACAATTCATACATCACTTGAGGATGAAAATTCATACATTAACGCCGTAGATTGTTGCGTGAATTCAAAGAAATTTTATAAAGTTGGATAAAATTTGGTTAAAAAAGAGTAAATTGAAGATATTTTAATTTTTACAAAAAGAAGGAATTCACTCTCGCACAGGGTTAAAGATAGCGAAGCTATATGATAAACCCTTACAATTCATACAACACTTGAGGATGAAAAATCATACATCAACATTGTAGATTGTTACGTGAACTCAAAATAAATTTTATTTTTTACAAAGTTGGATAAAATTTGTTAAAAGAGTAAATTGAAAATATTTTAATTTTTACAAAAGAAGGAATTCACTCTTGCACAGGGTTAAAGATAGCGAAGCCATACGAAAAACCCTTACAATTCACACAACACTTGAGGATGAAAAATCATACATCAACATTGTAGATTGTTGCATGAACTAAAAAGATTTTTTTATTTCGAAAATAGATCTTTTTACTTTAACAGGAAATTATATTCTTGAAAAGGGCATTTTAAAGACACCAAAAATTTAGGCCCAATATCTGGATGACCCAAGATCATAAAATATTATTGTTTCTTTTTTATCCATTTCATTAAACCTTAGAGTTGGGCAAATGGCCAGCCCACTGGCTTCACTCTAAGCCCAAATAGAAGAGAAAAAGCAACAAACAGCCTAAGGGAAGGATTGAAATAAATATATCACTAAACCTAGAGACTGAAATGAAATTAGAAGTGAAGGAGAGTGAGGGAACCAGACCCACAGTAGAGAAGAGAGACGACTGAACGAAGAGGCAGGCACAGTGGCGGGCGACTCGAACGGCGGCGCGGACGGCGAGCTGGGCAGAGCGGGGATCTGAACGATGGCCCTTCCTCTTCCTCAAACTTTGATTATCATCTTTGTGATCTGAACGTGAAAGAGACCAAACCGGAAGCAACAGTAACGCGGCGGAGGACGGCGGCTCACGGTAGTATGGCTGATCAATGGCGGAGCTCGTGGACCTTCCTCGGATCTACTACGCTCGAAGGACGCCGACGTAGCAGATGGCGACGTGGTCTGGTGCGGCTAAAGAGCACGATGGAGCAAGCATCTGGTTGAATGGCGGAGAAGACGACTGACTGAAGCAGTGCAGTCTGCGTCTGGTTGAAGGAACTTTCTCACATTTTATGTTGCTGTTGTTGTTTTCTTTTTGATTTGTTGAAAGAAGAAACAGAATAAGGAAAAAACAGTTTGATGAATATGAGGTGGAATGCTTCAAGGTGCTTGAATCAGAGAAAGATGGGGAAGATGAGGGAGTTCAAAAATGATTAAGAGTTCATCTAACTCCCTTTTGCTTTGTTTTTTTCTTTTTTAACTCTCTCTACCCTTGAAATCTGAACCTCTTCCCCCCTTGGTCACTGTTGAATGCCTAATTTATAGCACAAAAAAATGAAGAAGATGACAAATCTTCTTGTTAGGCCAGCTGGTGTAGGTACAAGTAGTGGGGAACAAATCAGTCTTTACTCCCACCACTCTGTATGGCTGGTGCAAGGATAGGGAGGGTGCCTCCCTTTTTAGTAAAAAAGTGAAAGAAAACAAGAAAGGGGAAATAAAACAAAGTTGATCCATACTTGAAGGAGCAAAGTGAAAGCTAGCCCTTTTTTTTCAAAATTTTTTACTTTTTATTATTATTTTTTTATATTCTGATGACAAATCAGAAAAAAACAGAATTTTAGTTGGGCTTGGATAATGGGCCAACAAGCCATTTGTAACAATAAAAATGAAAATGGGCTACACTAATTCTATAATGGGCCAAGAATAAAAATAAAAAAACTTTTTTGTTTTATTTTAATCATTTTTTTTATATATTAATAAAAACAAACGGACAAAATTAGGTGTTCACACATGTGAAATTTCTTAAACCAAGGATATTAACGGGGCTTGATAACCAAATTAAAAATGAGAGGCAAATGAAGGATATGAAAGCGAAGAAGGAAATAGATTCTGGAAGAATTAAGAAGGGAACGGACTATGTTGGGTGTGGTAAGGTTCAATTTCAATAAGATTGAATTTCTTAGGTTCTTGGCGCAAAGTTTATCATGTGCAACTTAGGCTCATATGTAGTTAAAGGATAAATAGAGTGACATAAGAATCGATCATGTTATAGAGTTATAGATGAAAGGAATGAAGCGACGAGAATACAAAGTAAGATTTTAGGGTCAAGGTGTGATTACAAATCTTGTGTAGTTCCGAGCAACGAAATTTCGAGGACGAAATTTTTTTAAGAGGGGTAGTAATGTAACACCCTAGTTTTTACACATATGATTAATTATTTTATTTGGATGTTTGTGTTTATTTTGTTATGTGGTTTAGTTTGAGTAATTGAATTACCCTCTTCAAATTATTTTATTGGGTGCGTTAACACTGACTTATTTCAGTGAATGCACGCTTACTAGACAATAATTTATGTTATTGTCACTACTATTACCAGTACAGAAAAATGTTTTAAATAATATGATTAAGAGAAAACCATTTCCATACTTTCATTCTATTTAATTTTAGATTTAAAAATAAATTGGTTTGACATTAATCGGAGATTAAATTTTGGACCGAGTATTTTCTTAGTTGATCGATTCAACTATTAATCTTTATTCTAATTTGAATTTCAAAATCATATATTTATCAGTATTTATTTTTAGATTCAAAAACTAAAAACATGTTTATTTTTAGGCTTAACATATATCACTCATTTTGTACCCACTAATACAAAAAAACAAAAATTCCCTCTCCTTTCCCTCATCAGACCCGTAACCAACCCCCCCCCCCCCCCCCTCTTTCTTTCTTTCTTTTTCTTCTTCTTTCTTATTCTTTCTCCTTTCTTCTTTCTTTTTCTCTTCTTCCTCTTGACTCCATCTCTCTCTTCCTCCTCAACTCCATTCATCTCCTCCCCTCTTCCTTGCTATACTCAGATCACCGCTGCCACCCCAAGGACCGTCGTCGGTCGCCGCTCGCGATGGGAGAACGAAGATCGCGTCCCTGTTCGCACGAACGCTCCATCTCCGTCGCGCGAAGGTCACTCCATTGCGGTGAGCCACGTCGCCGTCATGGTAGAGCCCTTCTCGCTGTCAATGGTAGTTCAACCACCATTCTCTCATTCTTCCTCGTGTTGTTTGTGCATAAGCTTGCAGAACCAGCGTTCAGAGCCGCCTCGTCGGAGAAGCCGCAGCCACCACCTTGTTTCTTCCTTCATCTTGGGTAAGTGTTTTACCCTCTAATCTCTTCTAGACTGAAAATCCCCAAATCTGATTTTGAACCCCTAGCTCCTTGATTTCATGTTGTAATATGAAATTAAACTATGTTTTTATGCAATTGGGACTATAAATTAGTGTTTTATTAAACTAATTTTGTTATCCTTTGATCAAATGAGTTTTCCCCAAATTGTGTTTAGGAACCCTAAACCCCAATTTTATTTTATTGAAATCAATTGTGTTTCTATAAAATTGAATATGTTTTATTCAAATTAGGAACTTTAATTTGAGATTTCTAAGTTCAATTTCATGTCTCTCAAACCAAATCAAATGTTCCCCAATTTAAATTATGGATCCTTTTTACCCAAATCGATATTATTGAGAAATCGATTCAATTTACTGAATTAAATGTATGATTTCTTTTGATTATATGTTTTGAGAATGAAATTGAATTGGTGAATTTATTTGTTTGTTATCATGCTTGGATTGTGTCTCTGTGATGTTGAACACGGCTATGCTTACTTGGTGGAGTAGAGTTTGCACTCTTGGAACTAACGTGAGCATTAAGACGAGGATCCTTTACTTGTCTTCAAAGGTAAGGGGAGTTTGCCTAGGGATATTCAATGACGATGTGCATGTGTGTATGTGTTTAATTGAGTGTTGTGAATATTATGGTGATATTGAGCAAATACTTGAATGACTTGTTTACTTGAACTAACAAGATTATTACTAGAAGTTGAACATTACTTGCTTTAAAGTGTTATGAATTATATATATATGTGATGAATTGTCGTTAACTGTAATATTATTATTGTTGTGAATATATTACTGTTGATTGAAGTTTGCGAAGCCGGACTTGAGTCTGTGCCCAATGATTATAAGGATTAAAATCCTTAATAAGTCTTGAATAGAACTGAAAGAGTTTTGGGTTCACTTATAAAAGTTCCTTGTTTAAAATACTTACTTAAGAAGAATAAGATCTTGGTTTTTAGAAAAATGTTGAAGTGATTTTGAGTTGAAGGAAACTACATTTTTATGATCAAAAGTTTTGTACGAGAGAAAACCTTTTCGAACGGTGTGTTTTATGAAGGAAAGGCCCTTTGAAAATATTTGACTTTATTCCATCAAGGATTTCAAAAGCAAACGAATTTCCAAATATTTTGTAAAAGACTTTGTAAAGGAAAAGATTTTCTCCTAAATGATTTAGAAACTTTTCGGTTACTTGGATAAGTGATCGAGGTTTTGTTTTGGTTTTTGATTTTCACTAAGCGAAAAGTAAGCACATGTGAAAGAGAATACTAGTTCGCGAGACATCGCCTCTAGTATTCAGTTGTATGCACGTGATCTGGGATCCGTGTCAAGAATTAGGGACCAAGGGTCCCAATCGTGATATTATGGGCTAGGAGTCCTGATTTTGGAATTGAGGACTGTGTATCCTAATTTCGTTGTTATGGGCTAGAAGTCCTTATCATGTTGAAATAAAACATGGATAAAATTATAATTGTTTCTACGACAACAACCTCAGACTGCAGCATCGGTCTAAGGTGTTGTGATTGAGCACTCGGACTGCGTGTCTTGTGTTATTGATTTTCAAGTAATGAAAATTGTGAATAGTCGATAGTTTTGGGCTTCGACAACGGAAAAGAGTGAACACAAAGAAAAGTCTCGATAACGAAAAGTCTTTTATTCATATACATTTCCCCTTAGCAGACGTGCTTGAGTTATCCGAATACCCGCTTAAGATGTGGTATTCGATGAGGTATACATTCGAATGGCCGTTATAAGGGATTCGTGATGATGTTGATCCGGGCGCATGAGGTGACGGAGACAACTTGACCAAACGGGGCGTATGAGCCTGATCATCTCTTTCTTTATTAATGATAAAACGGTGTTGGTATCTCATGAGATTAAGTTTAGAGCCTGATGATTGAAGTGTCATGCATTCTCTTTATAAAACTGATTGATTCGGGCATGAGACCTACTGATATGACACTTGTCATTTTATCTCTGTATAATAATTAAATGTTAATGTGCTGAGGTGATGTATGTATCGTGTATATGGTTGTTGTGTGATATATCCATTTGTCGGTATCTCACCCTTACAGATATATCAGGTTTCTTCTGGTTCGCTATAGTACCCCGGGTACTTTAGTATAGATGGTGCAGAGGAGTCTTCCTAAGTCACTCAGAGACTTAGATCTGGTTGTTTGATGAAGTATTTGATTGTGGGATGATCACGTGAGTTTTCCTCAGGAATAACTTTTAGAATGACCAGCTTAGGGTTTGAGACTTAGATTTTGATAGTATGTATGGGTATGACTCAGAGAGTCTTTATTTTAAAAGGGAATGTTTATGGCTCGGAAAGCATCTCTTTTGAATGAAAACCTAAGTTTTTCCTTTTGGTCATATATAACTTATTGATGTAACTATTTTAGTATATTGCTGCCTGGTTGTATTTGGTGTAACTGGAATTCTGGAATGAAAATGTAATTATTTTAGCAGGTGTTCTTTTACCTGGGATGTCCGAATTACAGAGGAGACTCTGTCGAAATTTTCCTAAAAATACTAACTTTTATTCAAGTATCTCTTTAAATTAAATAGGCTTGTCAGGCTAGGATAGTAAGCCTGTGTGTCGATCAAGGCTTAGGTTTGGAGTCGTGGCAAATATTTTTTTTTTATACCCAATTTCATACGCTTACGTACTTATATAAATTATTTTACGAAAGCAACCAGCAAACTATCGTTTTAATTTAAATTCTGCATGGGTTACGTAGTAACACCAAGTAAGGGGGTGTTACAATATGCACATTTCGTGCTTTTATTTCTATCAGTATCTCTAATCCGACAATCAAAGCTTCATATTCAGCTTCATTGTTGGAACATGGATACTTAAGTTCAAACATGAACTTAGTAGGAGTTCCTTATGGAGTCACGATTAAAATTCCTACTCCACTACCTCCTTGATGCCTTGATCCGTCAAAATTGAGTTTCCAGGGTTGTAAACTGACAACATCTATTTCTGGCACGTCCAATCCTGGATGGTCTAGCAAAAAGTCAGTCACCGCCTGTCCTTTGACAGCTTTAGCTGGTACGTATTGTAAAGAATACTCTGACAAAGCAATGGTCCATTTACCGATACGTCCATTAAGGACTGGTTTTGACAACATATACTTTATAACATCAGTTTTGGAAATAACGAATACATGACATGGCATCATATAATATTTAAGTTTTGTACAAGAAAAATACAATGCTAGACATAACTTCTTTATTGGATTATATCTTCTTTCAACATCATTGAGGACTCTGCTTAGATAATATACGGCCTTTTCAACATTGTCATCATCATCTTGAGCCAATAGACATCCTATAGTGTCCTCAGATGCTAATATGTACAACTTCAATGGTCGACGAGGCACTGCGGGCATAATGACCGGTGGATTGACTAGGTAACGCTTGGTCTGATCAAAAGCCTCTTGGTAACAAGGCTCCCATATAAAGCTTTGCTCTGATTTCAACTTGACTAGCGGTGCAAATATTCTTGTTCTTCCCGACAGATTTGATATAAACCTTCTTAGAAAGTTAACCTTTCCTAGGAAGGATTGTAGTTCCTTTTTATCTATCGGTGCCGAGGCTTCCATGACCGCTTTGGCTTTATTTTTGTCCACCTCAATTCCTTTTTTGTGGACTAGGAATCCTAGGAATTTGGCAACCGACACTCCGAAGTTACACTTCTCTGGGTTCATTTTGAGGTTATGTATTCTCATCCTTTCAAACCCTTGCTTCAGGTGCTCCAAGTGGTCATCTTTGGTTTTAGACTTGACAACCACGTCATCAATATATACTTCTATGAATTTTCCAATCATATCATGGAAAATCGCATTCATTGCTCGTTGATAGGTGGCTCCTGCATTCTTTAAACCGAAAGGCACGACAATCCATTCATATGTCCCAATCGCTCCCGAGCACTTGAAGACAGTCTTTGGCACATCTTCTTCGGCTATAAAGATTTGATTATAACCTGGTTGTTCGAATGAACTTTGCTTTAAGCAATCTTTGTGCTTCCACTTTGATTTTTTGCACTACCTCTGGAGCAAACCTTCTACTTGCCTGTTTGACAGGCTTGCAGTCCTCCCTAAGTGGCAGTCGGTGTTCGACAAGGTTTCTGCTTAAACCAGGCATTTCATCGTAGTCCCATGCAAATCATTCTTTATACTCTGCAATTAATCCGACGAGTTTTTGTTTATAATCCTCCGGCAGAAAAGCACTGACAAAGATGGACCTTTTCTTTTCTTCCGTCACTAAATTTATTTCTTCCAGAGGATCTTCTACTTCAACGTTTTGTTTAACTTCGGCTCCTTTCTCAAAACCCAAAGGGCCGTCGTCAATGATACAATCTGCCAACACACTCTCTGAAGTGTGTACTTCTCTGTCGGCCATATAGGCCGACAATCTTCTTAGATGTGTTTCAAAGCTCATTGTCGGAACTGGGCCGAGACTTGTCGGCCTCTTCCTTTATCTTTACGCCAAACTGACTGAGAAGGCTTGCTTCTAACGCATCCTTATCAATGACCCCTTCGTTGGCAGTCACGGGTCTGACATTTGGCGAATATATTTTAAAGTCCACATGTAACTGCTGGGCGTAACACGCGCTATCGTCTGCTTCGACGATCTCCACTTGATCTTGCTTGTTCCACGGGATTATTTTCCGGTGCACTGTCGAAGGAATTGCTCCCACAGCATGAACACAGATTAATCAATCATGGCAAATACATAATATTCATTTTGGTTACATCTAATCCCAACAACAGGGATTTAGCTACTCATAGAGAAAGCCAAAACTAAAACAGTAGGGAGAAAGGAAAGAAGAAGGGAAAGAAGAAACTCCATTGGAAGCTTTTCCCCAGCCGTCGACCTCCTTTGATTCTAGGGTTCCAGTCCTTCCTCGGCCGCAGCCTCCAAGGTCTTGATAAAAGTCCCTTTTTTTTCTGTGTGTTTCTGGTCTCCACCAGGGTTCCCAGCCTCCAGATCTTTTTATTCTGTCTGCTGCACGCTTTATTTATAGAGTGGCCGCGCGTCACGGCCGTGATGGCCATCACGGCCAGGTCGTGACGCGTTCTGGAATGGACGCGCTTTCAATTTTGGAGCATCACGGTTGTGATGCTCATCACGGCTAGGCCGTGATCAGTTCTGCCTGGCCTGTCACGGCCGTGATAGGCATCACGGCTAGGCCGTGACAGCTTCTGACTTTTGCCTTCAATCTTCTCAGTTTTCTTGATCATGGCCGTGATGGTCATCACGCTAGGTCGTGATGGGCTCTGCTTGGTTCATTTTCTCCACTTTTCAAGCTCTATTTCATCCAAGCTCCATCATGGCTGATTCTGAGCATTATTTCTTAAATTCCTGCAAAACAACACCAAGAAACCGCCTCACCCGTTCCAAGGTAAAAACTAATAAAAATCAAACTAATCATGCCTAAACTATATGAAAATGCATGCAAAAATGTACATGAAATATGATGCGAAATCACACTATCAAATCACCCCAAGCTTATTCAATTGCTTGTCCTCAAGCAATCACTAAGGCCAGAAGAGATAAATAATCAAAGCATGGATAGTGAACCAAGAACCCGAGTAGTAACTAATCCAAGTAACAGACATTTCAAATAATTTAGCGAGAGATAATCAATTCAAGTCCAATTAGAAGCTTAGGTCTCCTAGACTCATATTCTCACTGATTTGGGCACTCGTTCTCACCTGAAGATCACCCCAAGCTTGTTCATTTGCTTGGCTCTCTTTCTCACCTCACTCAAGTGTTTAGGGTTATATGACAATTCGCTCCATTTTCCTTCAAGGAATGAATTCTACCATAGGCTTGACTATCAACCAAACCTCTACTTTATTAATGAAAACAATTAAGAATCAAGAGCTCTTTCACTTTGGTTGTAACGGGGCCATGGGATTAATCGTTAGGTGGGGAAATCAAGAAAAGGATATTTCAAAAGGCTAAACACAATATCAAGCATTGCAAATCATGACACCTTCTAAAATACCCTTTTGGGTTTCGATTCACTTTTGCACCTTTCTTTCTTTCTTTTTCTTTTATTTCTCACTTTTCTTTTTGTCATCCCCTTCTCTATTTATATTTATTTTTCTTTTATTTTTTTGTTTTGGAGAAGGGGAGATTTTCAATTCAAGAGAAATATTTTTCTGACTTTTTCATCCCATACTTTTTCAACTACCTTTTTACCCTTTGTGCAATACTTTAGAAGGTCACCTATCAATCATCACTCATCAAAGTATTTCAAGGTACCAAGAAAAGTATTTTATTCTTGTAGGCTCAAAATTGGGCAACTAAGGGGTAGAATTTAGTCATTAAAAGCTCAGAAGGCCAGAAAAATACCTATTGCCTCAATCATTTTCAAAAATGTTTTCAAAAATTTTTAAGTTTCAAAACGGTTTCAAGTCAAGTTCTAGAGAATACAGACCAAGAGGAATAACACTCTATCACAAAGAATGGGGTAGATTTAGTGAGTACCCCTTTTTGGCTCAAAATATCACATTTAGTAGTTCAAAAATCAATGAGAAACACAAATCTACGGAACCACATGCTAATTATCAACTATCAAAGATCATCTCAAGCATTTTTTATTTGTAGCCTTATCACAAGAATAAAAAAAATTGGGTTCAAAAATTCACTATCTCAATTTAATTGGCACTCGGTTCTCATAATTGGACGCATAATCTAAGCAAGGGACAATCGAATCATGTGATCATGCAAACCTATACCTATATGAATACAACATGCAAAATGCACAAATATGCAAAAGTACCCCTACCCCAAGCTTAAGAACTTACATTGTCCCTAATGTAAACAATCAAGTTAGGGAGAGGAGAAAAACGGAACAACTCACCTAGGCGGTAGCGGGTGCTGGCTCATATTCCAGTCAGAAACTTGTTGGGAAATTGTGCCGCGGCCGTGATGCTTATCACGGGCTGGCCGTGATGTATTCTGGTCCATAGGGGTAGCCTGTCACGGTCGTGACCTCCATCACGGCTAGGCCGTGATGCTCTCTGATCTTCAGGGTTCTCTCATCACGCCCGTGATGGGGATCACGGCTGGGCCGTGATCCTTTCTGATCTTCAATTCTGGCTCATCACGGCCGTGACTAGTGTCACGGCCTAGGCGTGATGGTTGCTGACTTTGCTTCTTTCTGCCCTTTTGCTTCTCCTTCTCTTTGCCCTGAAAACACTTAACAAACACTACAAAAAAAAAGGTTGTTTAGCGACCGAAAATAGTGATCGAATTTTTTGGTTGCTTTTTGCGACCGAAATGACGACCGATTGTAGGATCTACATGAAAGACTGATTAGAGTTAATACTGCGACCGAAATAGCGACCGAAATAGAGCGTAGCAGAGTTATCGGTCGCTATTTCAGTCGCTAAATAAAGGAACTTAAAAGTCAGAAATTTTATGCCTTTTTAGCGATTGAATTAAATACAATGGTTAAATTTTATTTACATTTACGACCAATATTAATTCGGTCGCCAAACGGCGCGTAAAAAAATTAAAACAGCGCGTGTTAGCGACCGATTTAAAAATCCGTCACTAAATTTATGAATTCAAATTTCAAATTAACTCATTTAGTGATCGATATTAATTCGGTCTCTAAAGAGCGGTAAACTAAATTCAGAAACAGAGATCCCGCGACCGAATATAGCGACTGATTTTGTATTTAAGTGATTGGCGACCGATTTGGCGACCGATTTAGCGACCGATTATTTCGGTCGCCAAATTATAAATCCCCAAAGTCGTGAAATCTTTCCCTTCTTCCTCATTTCTGCCATCTCTTCCACCCTCACCCCTTTTCTCTCCCTCGCCTCGTCAGGCCGCCAGTCACCATCGCCACCACCGCAGTGCGCACCACCACCGCCATCTCCGGTAAGCCTCCATCCTCCTCTTCTTCCATCTATTCCTCTCCTCTCTTCCTTTCCCCTCTTCCTGCTCTCTTTTTAATTCCCCCCCCCCCCCCCCCTTTTCAGTGCTTTCGACCAATACTCCGGCTACCAACACGCAGCCCTCCGGTCACCACGCGCAGAGCTCCTCCTACCCTCTTCTCTCCTCATTTTTTGCATTCCCTGCTCTGCCTTGAGGTAACCATGGACTCTCTATGTATCATTTTTTATTTTGCTTCATTGTTTCATTTCAAAAATTTTGTGGATTGTATGTATTTCATTGTTTAATTGCTTACTACTGAGAAGAGCTACTTGTGTATTTCATGTGAGTTGTGAGTTGTGAGTTGTGATGATCATTTGTTTTCATGTGTCATTATTTAATCACTCCCATTAGGATTAGGAAGCTCTCATTGAGAAAGCACGAGAAATCTGTTTTTGTAACTTTTTTTTGAATGCATTGAAATATCAAAAGTCAAGACTGTGATATTAGAATTGATGTTTACTTGAGCCACAGAATGCCATTGCTGCCTGTGAGACAGCGAAACATAAACAGGTTTTGGTTTTTTGTTGATTGTTGATGTGTTGTATAATTTAAACTTTAAAGCCTCAAAACACCCACCTGCATCGGCCGTGAAACTTGAATCCATTAGCATATTTAAGTGATGAGATAAAGATAACAGTGAGAACTAGGATTAGTGTAACTGTACCAATTTAATGTTTCAAATTTAATCTGAGAACCCTTCTGGTTTGCTTCTTGTTGATTTAGCTGTGAAATTACCTTCCATTTCAGCATCTTAGTCTTTGATTTAGATTCAGTTCTGCTTTGTGAAATGCATCTAAATTGGTTAGTGAGGATGTGTGATATGGGTTTTCAATTTGTTTTGTGCTAGGTGTCTACAATTTCAAACATGGATAGTTCATGGCTATAGTTCAAACAAATGACCAATACCGAGGCAGTTGTTTGAAGACCATTCTAGTTTAACATGTCCAGTAACAAGATTGTCCCTGTGTTAATGATGTGTTTTCTATTAAATATGGCACTTGTAATTTCTGGTCTGTTTATCTTTCCATATCTTGGCTAAATTTATGTCTTTGAAGGTTGTTCATTGTTCTGTTATATTGCCTCAGGGAATATCTCACAATAGTATGATCTATAGCCTCTGTGATGCAGCTGTTTACTTGCTGTGAATAATTTCATATTGTATTGTGTATGCATTCTGATTGTATTGTATTTTGATTCATTTGGAATCCATGAATTTGTTGGTTCTTGTTTGAATCTGTTTCAAAAATTTCAAAAGAGGGTTTTAGGGATTTCATGTTCTTGTTCACTTCTCTGTAAACAAAAAAATATTCTTTGTTGGAGTATGAAATGATCTAAAAACATTATTGTAACCTGTAATTCCAAGAGAGCTTTTCACTCATTTTGAATCGGATTCATTTGGTAATTCTACTTATCTCTTTTCTGTTTGATGATGTAAATTTATTGAAGGCTAGTACATATATCTGAGCATGTTCATACATTTGGATTGCTATGAAGAATAGTTTATTCTCTTTAAAATAAAAATCTTTCAATAACAATGAATCAATGTAATTAGAATAATTTGATATGTATTTGTTGATAACTTGTTTGGAAATGATTATGGAATCATATTTGTATATATTTACATTGTAAGCATTGGAATGAATTGATAAAGTGTTATTAGTTCGTAAATGGCATGACTTTGTTGTTGTTAATAAGATGATTATTCATTTACTAATTTAAAGTCCATGAGCTTAAGAAAGTCTCTTCTTGAAGCCAACAAAAGTGAGTCTCTTAGATAATGAAGGATTAAGTATAGGGTTAGATAAAATGAAGGGTTAGGCACAGTTTGCCAAGCACATGCATGACGTGCCGTCATCATTCAAACATTATTCACATTAGAAAGCAGTTCTGTACACAATATTATGAAAGCAACTCTGGTTTTCTACTCATTTGTTTCACTAGGAAATGGAGCTTTCCAGAAATAGTTGTTGATGACCATCCTTACTAGGTTATCTAGGCACTTCCGGTAGGAAAAGTCCTCTCTATGACCATCCTTCAAAATGACGTAAAAGCATCTGCTTTCCTAAAAACTTATATGTTTGCTAATCTGTAAAGTTGCATGTGAAGTTGCATTTCTTTGTTCTATTTTAACATGCTAGTATGCTACATGGATCTTTCCATCTTTTCTTATTATCACTTGATGAAGTTTAGACATATGACTTGTTTTCCTTATCGTTTTATCAGAAAATGGATCCGACTAAATGTTTTGAAACAGTCATCCATATAGACCAGGTACAGTATCTCATCAACCTAAGAATAACGATCGGATTCATGTAATGATGGTTAAGGTATAAACTAATCATTTACTAAATTGTTCTTGTGTATTTGCAGGATTTGATTTCAATCCCGTGATCATTCTGCGGTCGTTGGGGACAACAAATACCGCGTGTTGTGACTATTGAAGACAAAAGTGGTAATCTGTTCAATGGGAATATAGTAATCCATGAGGATCGCCCATATTTTGCAACAGATGCAAATGGTATCAGGGAGTTGTATTTGTTGTCCACTGGTGCATTGACAAAGTTTAAGTACCTTGGGGGTTCTCGCTTCTACATGTTCATCCCTTTGGAAGATTGATGAGTTTTGATATTTTGATTAGTACTTACTGACTGTGGTGTGTTTTTATGTTTTGATCGTTAATTAGTACATTATTAAACTTTTTTTTATAAACAATTATTAAACTTGCGTTAATTAATGTATATGTTTTCTTGATCATATTGACTGTGGTGTTTTGGATCGTTAGTACATCATATTTACATTTTCTATTTATTCAAAAATAATATTGGTGTATTTTGTTTATATCAGAAATTAAAAATCAATGGGGTAATAGTTGAAAAACAAAATTTGGTCAGTAGGATTAAGTTACAGGAAAATTTTTATAAAAAAAAAATTCAAAATGTGCGACCGAAATAGCGACCGAATATCGGTCGCCAAATTAGGATAGCTGAGCATGCGACCAACTATACGGCGACCGAAATATATAAATTTGTGACCGAAATATCGGTCGCAAATTTGCGACCGAAATACAAGTTCGGTCGCTAAACATTTAGCCACCAGGGTTTCTGCTACCCTTTAATTCGGTCGCTAAACAACATAGCAACCGAATTATCATGTTTAGCGACCGAAATCGTCGGTCGCTAAATATGTTTTTTTTAGTGAAATCTATTAACAAATCTCTTGATCTTCTCAAATTATTCAAGATTTAAAAATCAAAAACAAAAGAAAAAAAAAGGAGAAGAAAACTTGGGTTACCTCCCAATAAGTGCTTCTTTAACGTCAGTAGCTTGACTTATTAAGAAGCATCCACCTGGATCCCAAGGCCTGTGGTATAAGGACCAAGGGGTGCTCAAGATGTAAGATCCTCCACCCGGATCCCATGGTTTATGGAGTGGCAATTGCAGAAGTAATATGACTCTATCCATAATTCCACCTAGCCAGTGTGTGAAAACTCCATTGACCTCTACAATTATGAGCTCACTTCTCGGGTCAAATGGTGTTTTCACGAGGAAGTGTGCCAGACAAGTGGAAGGGACTAACTTAGCAGTGTCCACACATGCATGTAAGCCGACATATTTATCTAATGCAGCAAAATCAGATTGCTCAGCAAGCATAGTGGAGTCCACTACCACTTCATCTGCATTTTGAACTATCCCCAAAACCAGATTTTGCTCAAATTGTGCTTCATCTGACTCTTGTACTAACTGTTTGCAAATCTCCTCAACTTGCGTTTTGAAGTTTTGCTTCACAGTTTCGATACTGTCACAATTGGTTCGGATTTTGGTCTCAGAGGTGGATAGTTCTTGGGAATATTGTTCTAGAGCAGCTTTCAAAGGTGTCTTCTCATTCCATTCCCATTCCTCAGTTTCCCAAGGATTTGTGAAAGGTACTTCCTCTTCTTGTGATTCGTCCACCATCACCACTTCATCTTCAATTTGATCCATTCCCACAACCAGATTTTTCTCAAATTCTGCTTCATGTGGTTCCTTGGGAATCGGCTGTAAACATGGTGGTGGAGGTGGTAGATACGAGCAAAAGGTTTCCCAATCCTCCTCATAGATGTTATATATAAGCCTACCCGTCACACTATCAACTTGTGGTGGAATAATATGATTCAGCAAATCTATGCAGTCTCCCAAACACCGGTCGTCCTCCAAAGTGTGACTTGACGCTTCCTCATCAGGTGGATAATAATAATTGTCCATGAATTTCGTCCACCTACCACAAACAAAACTCAAAACAAAAAGATCAAATATATACAGAAAAAAAAAATGTCTAAATTAGTTGCCTCCTTTGTTACTAATGATATTGCCAAAACCAATCCCCGGCAACGGCGCCAAAAACTTGTTGGACGATTTCTAGGCAAGGATACCTAGTCGTACAAGTAATACGGTGGTGAGACCGGTTATCGTATCCATAGGGATCGGTTTCCAATTACCAATTCACAACTTCGACAACTATCTAGACTAAACTATAAATCAAGAGAAATCAAAACAGAAAAATAAAAGCAATAAAATATTTTTTGTCTTTTTGGGGACTTTTGACAAACACTTGGAGTGCAGAAAGAGGTGTTGGGATTAAACTTCACCAAACCTTAGCCTCATGCAATACCAAGACTAGATACCTCCCATTCATGCTTCAAATATTAAAATCAACCCACGAAATTACTCAAACCCCGATTCCTCGGATGGCAAGAGCCTAAATCCACTAATAAACCCTAATTCCTTAGGTGGCCTAGAATAATGAATTTGCATTGCGATTATGGATTACGCGATTACTAATAAACCAAACTCCATTCCTAGATGCAAGGTTTACTAGGTGATTGATTCCAGTTCTCGTTCTAATACGAATTTTCCAATTGCATACCAAAACGATAATCAAGTCATGGGGGTGCTAGCCACAACAAGCATTAAGCGTAGGAATTAAACACTAATACGAAGGCATGAACACAGATTAATCAATCATGGCAAATACATAATATTCAATTTGGTTACATCTAATCCCAACAACAAGGATTTAGCTACTCATAGAGAAAGCCAAAACTAAAATAGTAGGGACAAAGGAAATAAGAAGGGAAAGAAGAAACTCCATTGGAAGCTTTTCCCCAGCCGTCGACCTCCTTTGATTCTAGGGTTCCAGTCCTTCCTCAGCCGCAGCCTCCAAGCTCTTGATAAAAGTCCCTTTTTTTGTGTGTTTCTGGTCTCCACTAGGGTTCCCAGCCTCCAGATCTTTTTATTCTGTCTGTTACGCCCTTTATTTATAGAGTGGTCGTGCGTCACGGTCGTGATGGCCATCACGGCCAGGCCGTGACGCGTTCTGGAATGGGCGCACTTTCAATTTTGGAGCATCACGGCCGTGATGCTCATCACGGATAGGTTGTGATCAGTTCTGCCTGGCCTGTCACGGCCGTGATAGGCATCACGTCTAGGCCGTGATAGCTTCTGACTTTTGCCTTCCATCTTCTCAGTTTTCTTGATCATGGTCGTGATGGTCATCACGGCTAGGCCGTGATGGGCTCTGTTTGGTTCATTTTCTCCACTTTTCAAGCTCTATTTCATCCAAGCTCCATCATGGCTGATTCTGAGCATTTTTTCTTAAATTCCTGCAAAACAACACCAAGAAACCGCCTACCCGTTCCAAGGTAAAAACTAATAAAAATCAAACTAATCATGTCTAAACTATATGAAAATGCATGCAAAAATGTACATGAAATATGATGTGAAATCACACTATCACCAAGTAATAAGTTGTAGCTTGATTTGGCTGGAATTATCACGAACAATGTCATTCTCTCGACAGTGCCAACCTGGATGTTGAGAAGTACGACACCATCTGACGGTGTTTTGCCACTGAAATCAGTAACGACCATATTTGTCGGAATTAAGTCCGACTGATCTTTCCCTAGCTTCTTAAATATTGCCCTAGGCATCAAATTGACAGGAGCTCCTCCATCAATCAGAACTCTATTACTGGGTCTCCCATCAATTATGGCCTTTACATGCAATGGCCTCAAATGATTTCTTTGTTCATCAGTGGGCTTTTCTAACTGGGCTACATTGTCGAACACGATGACCAAATTCTCTTGGACATACATCCAACAATCATCTGGATTTCTGTCATTGTCTACCATATCCTTATCAACAGAAAAATCTACTTCAAGATATCCTTCATACTCCGCTGGGATGACGGAAATCAATCCTACATTCATCCTCATGCCTGGTTCCAGGATGATTTCATTCTCTGGATCCTCGTCTAACAATTCACCTCCTACAGTTCTTCCATGCTTTCTTCTCAAATCATTGTCATCGTCTGATCCTGACCTTTCACACAGGGGCCGAGCTATCCCTACACCACAGTTATCCAGTGCCTTGATGATGTCAGCTATATCTTCATTTGGCTATCGATGTCCATGCCTCTACTGATGTTAATATCGTCATTCAGATCGTTCAATGCCTCAATGACAGCATCAAAGGATAATTCTTCCTTGGTCAACTCACATTCAGGTTTGAATGTTGCCAACTGATGATCTTGCATTCTCGCCTCGAACTTCTTCTCAAGCCCTGCTACCTTTTCCATGTCTACCAATCCAACCGACCATTTGCCTGTGGATTTTGTTGGTGGTGACGACATTTCTAAGGCCTTCTTTTTCTCTGCACAGATTTGCAACATAGGTTTCTTTGGCTTGTTTTGAGTAGGAAGCATCTTCATGTCAACCTCCATTGGGTGAGCCTCTATAACGCTCTTCATTTTGACAGCTCCACTCTTGTCATCTACGTTGTCAGTTGTTGCAACCAAACAACCAGTATCACGCGAAGGCATCTCTTTTATGGTGACACCTCCTTGCCTGGCAAGCTTCTTCTTTTGAGCCTGTCGGAGCCTCTGCAGCCTCCTCTTTTGGCTCTTAGAGATGGCCAACTGAGTTAACGGTCCTGACAAGTCAGGTCTTGTCATCAAAGCATTCTGAGCTAGCTGGCCCTTTCGGTAAATATTCTCATTCCAAAAGGGTGGATTGTGGTCACTGAACTTGTTTTTTCTAACCTATGTCTGCTTTTGTAACTCTGGATAACGAGCCGTGGCAAAATTCTTTACCCATTGATCCACCATTACATTGGACGGGGGTTTCCTAGTCTTGACAGAATTGAATCTGCCACCGACAAAGCTGTTGTTTCCCACTAATCCTCTGATTGGCTCTTTAAGCCAACCTCCGGTGTGGTTTTGTCTGGGTCTTATCTGATGCCTGTGTTGTTGATGGCTATTTGCCTTCCTGTTAACAACAGGTGCAGTCCTTCTGTATACACTGTTAGATCCAGCATGGCTGCTCGAGTGTGAAAATCTACCTTGGTTACCACCATTATGAGACTCAGTACTATCACGTGGGGGATACGGTGATGGTTTCTGCGCCCTGGCCTCCTCGGCAGCCACTTCGTCATAAAATGCTTCACATCTTGGGCAAACCTTAAGTATGCCACCAGATTTCTTTCGTGTCATAAAATCGACAAGAGGTTCTCTCGGCTTTGGATAAACATCAAATGAATCCGACAGATCCGTCTGGATATTTTGCCAAGCCCTGATGTGGACCGTGCTTATTCCCATAGGGACTCGTCGGTCTGTCTTATTCACTTCAGGACCAAAGGGTTCTGTATCAACCTTCATGTCTGGTTTCTTGTCTGAAAATTTTAATCTTCCTTTTGCCAAACCTTTCTGAATAATGTCCCTGAAATGTATACAATCATTAGTTACATGACCAAAAGTGTTGTGATATTTACAGTACTTCCGATCCTTAATCTCATGGGCCTTCAAAAGCCTATGGTCATCTGACAACTTTAACTGCTTATCTTTGAGTAATATGTCAAATATTTGATCGGCTTTGGTCACATCAAATGTATATACTTTCTTATTAATGAAAGGAATCCTTTCTTTCGCCTTTGCAGGCTTCAAAGCTTGGCATATATAAGGTGGACCATTTTTTAATTCAACGTAATCTACCTCATGCTCCTCAGAATCGCTGCCCTCCTCGTCAGATTCACTACATCCGACAAAGTTAACCTTTTCTCTTTTGAGGAGCTTCTTCTGCTTGAAAACCTTTTCAGCTTTCAATTGTTCAATTTGTCAGACTTTATCTCCTAACTGGGCAAGATCAATTAGATGCTGGATGACCAACTTATTCCTAATATGATAATCTAGACCCCCAGCAGCCATCTTTACTATTTCTGCCTCAGGGATAGGGGTGAAGCAACGACTCCTCATTTGACGGAATCGGGCAAGGTAGTCATCGACAGACTCGTTAATCATCCTCTTAATGCCAAATAAATCTGTCAATCCTATTTTTAGGTCGCCCCTAAAGAATTGATCATGAAAACTCCTCTATAATTGATTCCAGGAATGTATGGAATTAGGCCTTAGAGTTGAAAACCAAGAAAAAACATTCTTAGTCAATGAACTAGGAAAGAACTTCATTTTTAGTCCCTCCTCTAAAGCCAAATCTCCTAATTCGATTGTATATCGGGCTATGTGCTCGACTGTCGATTCTCCACTTTCTCCTGAAAATTTTGACAACTTGGGTATTTTGTATCCTCGAGGCATTTCTGCCTGTTGGACCAAATCAGGAAATGTCGATGCAAAAAATGGTTGATTGGCATAACCTATGTTAACACCAAACCTATTCAATGCTTGCTCGATGACTTGATTGATATTTTGATTCAGAACATTTTGACGAAGCGCTCCGACAGCACCCTGGTTTAAAACAAAATCTTCGTCTTCCTCTGGTTGCAGAATATGTACATTTCCACGTCTCAAAGGAATCTGACGATGGGGCTGTGGCCGTTCGTCATCTTGTTCAGATCCGTCAAGGTGTATAACTTGTGGTTGCTCAACCTGTGGTTGATTATTTCTATTCACATTTATATTGAGATTTTTGTTGGCATTTTGGTTATCACCTGGGACTACTACGCCCAAAGCTCTATTCAACCTACGTATCTCATTTGCCAATGTCAAGCATGCATTATTCGTGTTTTCCATTAATGGCGTAATTACTGTACTCATCTGTTGAGTAAATGTATTCACCATGTCATGATTACTAGAGTTTATTTGTTATCGAACATTGGCTAATGTAGCCTCTGACATACCAACAATATTTTGTGGGGGTTGTCTTAGTGGGATATATGTGGCCTTACTACTGGTTGCTCTTGTCGAGAATGGGTTACTACCATTGACCCTGTCATCCCATTCGCATGACTGGGAATTTGCCCCCCAGTCGATGGTCCTGCCTGTCCAGAGGCATAGGCAGCCATCGTCATTCCATTTGGATATGGAATGTATGCAAATGGAGTATTTGGATTGACAGCAGTCGAACCATAAGGCATCCCATACAAAGGTTGTGACAGAGGTTGCGTAGTCCCTCTTCGATTTGAATTCACAACACTTCGAGGAGACAATCCGGTAGTTGGTGGATTTATTTGTTGTAGAGCTGGGGAATTTGGTGACGGGAGTGTTCCTTGGCCAACTTCGCCAAATCTATTGACAACCTGAGCGTAAGAAACGCCTCTTCTCGCACCTAAACTACTAGTGCTATTAATCCCTGCATTAGTAGCGTTAGCCCTGGTTGCAGGAATATTGTCAACTGGTGTAATAGCATCCACCGTTGACACAGCGGCGTTAGTGCCAACTACGCCTGCATCACTTGCACTACTCATATTCAGAGTTTTGGGAAATAGATGATGTTTGAACCACCTTTCCACTACGTAGATGCATACAAATAAATTTGTGTGTCAAATTCGTGACACTGTACGAGTTACTCTAAACTCGTCCCACTGGGCGTGCCAATTTGTTAACGTTGGTTTTTGATTGGTGTCCAAAAATCCCTTTGTTACAAATAATTAAGGATCAGACGAGTGTGGGACGTACGAGTTATGCGGTAATCTCATCAGAATGTATGTATGGATTGTCTGCCAAGTATGAATTTGACAAGTTAGTCAAATCTAGTAATATACTGGCAAAGACTTGATGCTATGACAAGTGTATAAGTTTAGGAAAAAGATGTACCAGTGATTGTCAATAATGAAACTTGACAACGCAATTGTTTGTACTTAAAAAAGAGGAATTTGAAATTTGAAAGAGGAAAATAGTTTACATGCAGAAAATAACTTCCTGATTGAACTAAGTTTACAATAAAAAGAAGGAACATAAGTTTAAAAAGAAAGTTAAGTAGAGTAGGATCTGAGTGATACAACTTTCAAGAAGTAAATGAACTTAAAAGGAGAACATAAGAGAAATGTTGGCAATGAGTAAAAATAAATGAAGACATTGAAAAGAAGAAACGAAAATGGCATTGAATTTTGCCATAATATTGAAATTGGAAGGATGGAGGGAATACTTGAGTGTAATCCATCAATCTACTGTGTGATCGAGATGTGTAGGATGTGTATCAAGTAACCTCCTCTTTTACATTGTAATAACTAGTATTTATAGGCAAATAAAGTATCGGCCTAGTAGCAACTTCCTATCTAAATGACTGCCACATGTCCTTGACAGTTTTCTTAGGTTTTACATTTAAACTGCTTGGCAAACAACTCTGATAACTACTCAATTTCTTGAACCGCTCCGTGTCAACTTGATTGTCTTCGACGGTCTGGCTGCTGGACAGCTTGTCTTGCTAATGCCTTGTCAGTCTTGAGGACTTAGCCATTTTCACACTTCTCTGTACATTTTACAACTCTTCTTAATACTTTGTCAAAAAGCTGGGTTGTCAATTTATCCTTTCTGTCGACCAGTATTTTCTTGTCAACTAAATATTTTCAATACTAAGAAAATATTAGTCATTACTCTGATTCCTTCGTCAGCCAGTCAAATGCATCCGTCAATAATCAGAAATTTCACCCTTAACAGATGCGCCCCAAGTTTTGCTTTTCGACGGCCTTGTTTGTCTGACATGTCAACTGAAGAACTTCTGGTCAACTCCACACTTGTCAATTCTTCTATAATCTTCTGAATTCGGCGTTCTTCTTTATGTCGATTTTTTTTCTTTTCCACATCTTTGACAATCCTCCCCTCAGTTCTTCTGTCAGCCTGTCGGAACTATTTTTTTCAAGAGTTTGAAATTCTTCCACTAACATGTGTCTATACGAGGTGTCAAATTCAGGAGTTCAAATAACACAACTTGTTTGTAAAATATGGCATCAACGGTGGCGCTCCTTATCGTGACTGTAAGAGTAAGAGTTCGGCTTTATCAAATAATCAGAACTCGCTGTACCAATAAAATTACCACAATTCAGAATTGTAACCAACTAACAAGCTCCTGTTTTGTTTTGTCATTTTCTTTGGTAATTTAAGGTTTCTACACTTACATTAAGAAATCATTAATATGATTATATTTGTACCAAAATTCTTATTTCTACCATTACTTATTTTCAAATTCCAATTATATTTACTCCATACCCCACTAATCATTTATGTACTTAGAAGGTTTTGTATATTTTCAACACATTTAAATTTAATTCTATTATAAGGGTATATAAAAAAAAAATAGTCAAATATGTCTAAGTTCATAAAATACTCATTGTTTTGGAACAAAAACAAATAGCTAAAATTACCAAAGAAAAATAACGGAGGAAGTAAAAAAAAAAGAAAAATAAATATTAACGCGCAGTTGTAAACCCCACTTTCTCCTGTTGGTTTTATTTTTGTTTTTTGATGGAATTAATATTAAAGAATCGATTTTAAAAAATGATAATGATTTTTATTTTTTGGTTACAAAATGATAATGATTTTAAAAGGATTAATTCTATTTGTATGATAAAAAAAAATTTTGAGATATAAATATAAATGATTTTATAGGTCTGACATCAATAATTAATTTAATTCAACAGAAAAATTAGATGTTTTTACTTTTCTAAAAATTAAAATTAATTGTATTGGACACGTTTTTAAAATGAAACACCTTCCATTACGATCCAACTAGATTTTGGGTTGAACGCGGTATGGGCTTTTTTGCTTGTATGACTCGCTCAGCCTTGCCACATATTGTGACTCCTCAGTCTCCGCTCTCTGCTGATGTACCCTCATCAGGAATATGGAAGTATGTCCTGTAGCAAAATGCAAACTGCAGGCTTGTGTCATGGGTCATGACGTCTATAATGCATCTTTAGAAAATTTGATCAATGATGGATCATGATAACCTCTTACCTGTTGGGGGTTGAAAAAGATTTTTCAAAATAAGAAAGAAATAGTTGTAGTGACTTTTCAAGCTAAGCACCTTAAATTAAATGATTTAAAACTATGTTCTAAAAAGGAAGAAGAAGAAATTGCACATTCAAGTGTAGGCTGAAATTGTGTTTGTGTAGTTCCTTGCATATCAAGCAGAATCTTGAAACTTAGCTTCACTATTTGTTCTCTGCATTAAGATGGCAACCCTACCCTGATGGAAATGCAAGTTTCCATTCACATGGACAGGAATCTTGGTTTTAATCAGATTTACTGGTCTTGTCACTTGGTGCTTTGCAACTTCTCCCTAAACATAGTTTAACCAGCAATCTGTGCAAGTAATTATCACTAATCTAAAAACAGATCTTGTTTAAACATTTGTCATTGATTTCATTTACAACTCTTGCTCGCTTAAGACAAAACGCACTTGAGCAAAGGTATTTGTTCAAAGAAGTTAAAACATAGTTTCTTGAGTTACAAGGTTGGTTAACTATGATTGATTAGAAGCTTCATTTCCAAGGGAAGACTTCATTGTTACAGCAGTGGCACAATGTTGTAGATCAACCAAGGAGATCGATCGCCATGGTGAGAAATTGTGCTTAAGAGGAGAGGATGGACCTGTAATGTCACTATCACAACATCCTCGAATTCGCGGATGGAGTGGTGGAAGAGGTGGAGGTGACCGCGAATTTGAATCCTCGCTGGTGCTGTCATAGTTCATGGCAAATGCAAGTGCCAGTGAACTTCTACTTGAGCTTATTGTTGTTCTCTTAGAAATGCCACCACTGTTACTTCTTAAAGGAAAGTTTCGATTCTTGTCCCAAACGAGGCTGAAGGCCATTAGGTTTCTACGTCTCCTGGTGTATGCATTTTCTGGTTTTACAATGTCTTTCACAGATGGGGAGGTAGCAGCATCTGCTAGGCTCGTGAAGGACTTGGATTTGCCATTATAGAACTTTGAGATGGCCCTTCTGTCAATAACATCAAACTCCAACCATCATATACTGCTATTTTTAGCATTGAAAAAGAAATTTCACACAGGCAAAAAGATTGCAACCCTGGTTTCAGTTAAATGAGGCCCCAAAATGCAATTATTCCAACTTGACAACAAGTATCACGCTTATATATAAATATATATATTAGGTTTTTACAATTAAGATCCCCCAATTTTGGTAGACAAGTAAATCAAACTAGAATCCGTGTTTTTCGTTGAAACGCGTCATCTTGAAAGAATCCTAGGAAAGCAAGAACTAACTAACTTGATTTAAGTCATAAAATCCTAAAATAAAAAATAGAAAAAATAAAAAAAAATAAACTCAGATCATAAATCAAGTTGAACAAAAAGTAATAGCATACGAGTAAAATGAAAATACATGAATAGTAAGGTAAGAATAACAAACCTGATGGGAAGAACCTCTTGAAGCGTATCCATCATGTCGAGAGGACCGTTATACGGACTCTGAGCTTCATTTTCTGCGCTCTCTGTCTCTGAACACGCTTCCGCATCGCTGTCCTTCCCGATCGACGACGTCGTCGTAGACGAGCACGCCTCTTCATCGTATTTCTTTGCTTCATCTTCTTCACCCTTTCTGGTATCGAACAACAACGACGCGCATTCCACCACGCGCTTCAATCCCGGTGCTTCCATCCTCATCTTGAAGCGCTCCGTTTTCTGATTGTCTAGTTCAACAACAAAGAAAACCCACCCAACTCTGAGATGAAGAGAGAGATAGACACAACACAACAAAGGATGCAAAAGGTAATGGCAATTGGATCAGTTTCGTTACTTAATATATATTTTATTTATGCTAATTTTCACTTTAGTTTATTAACAGATAAGTATCCAACAAGAAACAAGATAACAACACTCTTTTTATTTTCTTTTTTATTCATTGCATTTATTAATTGGAAAATATGGAAGGTCAGGGCCTGACCTTATCCTCATCCACTCCATCATGATAAAGAAATACACGTCTTCCTACCGTTTTCCTTTTCTTTTTTTTTTTGAATTTCTTTTTTATTATAGAAAAATGAGCTGTGATCAGATGCTTCGGGTTTTACCGTTGCAGCCATCTCCTAGCCTATTAATAACTTGCTTTATATAGTCACAGTGTTCACTTATATTTTAGTGTCTACATTCAATGTTTTACGGGACACTTCAATTTAAAATAGGTTTCACTGACTCAAAATTATTGGTTAAGAAAATTATTAAAAAAACTAAATATAAATTTTTTAAAAATATTAAATATATTATTTTTTATTTAAATTTTTTTTTTTGATTTCTTAAATAATGTTTTAAAACATTTATTAACATTTCCCATTTAAAATTTTAAATGTTATTTTCAGATTTGAATTTACAAGTAATATAAAGTTTGATTTTACCAATATCCATTGGTTTCATCATTTTGTGCAATTGTCCAAGTCAAGATGTACATCGTGGCTCGAGCAAGCAGCAACTATTCAAATTGATTATACCTGGAAGAAAAAAAATGAGTTATGATATTTTGACATTAAAATTTGATATTATAAAAAATATTTTTATTTTAAGTAGGTTGTGAAATAATAAAATAAAAAAATTAAATGATAAATAACCTATTTAAAATTAGGATATCCTACTATCTTTCTATAATATCAAATTTTGATGTTAAAATATTGTAACCGTACGTATTTATATCTTATCCTTAATTCTTATTCTCGTCATGCAACGGTCACCTACTTACGGCTTACCAAATCAAACTCCCTTATCCTCTATGTGCACTCACACACACTCTCTCTCCTCTTTCATCTTATCCCATAAGACACGGTAGACAATAGTAAAAGGCTTCCTACACTACATATATAATGAAAATATACACCAGTACTAAATTTCAGGAATAATAATAGTTTAATCTTGTGCATTGCACCGTTTTTTTAAATCTTAATGTTCATTTAATAACTATTTTTTTTATAAACATTTAATCACTATTTATTGACTAAATATTTAATACTTGCATAAATTATAATTTAACATAATGTACATATGCAACATGTTATAAATTTCAATAGTTCGATATGAAAACAATTAATTTAAAAAAAATACCATATGAAAAATTATAAAGTTTATAATATCAACTTTTAAAATATAACAATTTGAATAAGATACCATAACAAATAATTAGTAGTTAAATTAATTTTAAAAATAGTTTAATTGTTGTATACTGTCAGCATAAAGTTTTTTATACTGTCAACCATTGACAAATCATGATATTGATTACTTTTAAGATAGTTAGGATAAGAGTCAAAGATTTTAAATGATGTGACAACTTATGATTGATTGACAGTGTAAATAATATTTACACTGATTGTGTATATCAATTAAACTCTTTTAAAAAATAACAATTCCAATAAAACATGATAACAAACAATTATAGTATTTGTTTTGTTAAAAAACAATTAGTATTTGAATTAATTTTAAATAGATAATAATTTAAACAAGATGTGATAGCAAATAATATAGTAGTGCTATATGTTAAGAAATTGCATTTCTTAACTTTTGAAGAATTCATATATTTTCTTTATATAATAAAACAAAATCAAAAACGAAAAGTATAATGACCTATTTTTTGAAAGAAAGAGTATACATATTATTCATGTTATTGTTGCATCAACTGAGAGAAGTTTTTCTAAATTGAAATCGTTAAAATCTTATTTACGATCTATTATATCACAATGTAGATTAAATAGTCTTATTTTGATTTCTATCGAAAATGATTTTTTTAAAAATATTGATTATAATCGGATTATTAAATATTTTGCAGCAAAAAATGTAATGATGACAATCTTCAAATGATTATAAGATCACCATTTTTCTGAGTTCGCACGGGACACCCAAAATTTCAAAACCGACCCTATTTAAAAATATAATTAATTGTACCTAATGAGCACATGTCCATATAAGAATCAGTCACATTATACGTGCCACAAGCTTTAAACTAAGGTAACATTTGATATCAGTTATATTTTAATATTTAAAAAAAATAGTAATGATATTATGACATCAAAAATTGAGACCAATTTTTAACACCTTGATTAATCGGTATAAATATTTGGTTAATTCAATTCCTTATATGATTAATCATATATAAATATTTGGTTAATTCACGATGACTCATTAATTATATAAAAAACTAAATTAACCAATTATTTATATCAAATATTTACATAATTATAAAAAATAAAATTATATAAAATTAATCAAGATATCAATTTGGTGTAAAAAATTGATATCATAATATCATTACTTTTATAAATATTTTTGGTTTGGGGCACAAAATTAATGATCACGTTGTGACCCTGCTACCACGTGCACCTCCATACAACCTATCGTATCGCACGTATTAACCTTATCCACATCACGACACGTTGAGGAATGTGGACGGTTCAATGCATAGGCGGATCCAGGTTTGGAGTGAGGGTGTGCACATGCACCCCTCATTTTTTTTTAAAATAAATATTACTATCTTAAATAATTTTATTTTATCCTCTTGTTAATTTATTTCCATTCATATCATTCTATCTTTTTTTTATTTTTTTTTTATTGGGTTATGTCATTTATACAACTATTATGAATATCTATAATTATATATAGTATATCTACTCTATTTTGGAATACAGTATATCTCTATCTCACATAAACTCATATCAATTTATGATATCTATACATGTGTCCAAACTCATGTGCCCAAAAACCATTAGTGTTCATCTCATATTTAGACAATTATGAGGGGTGTAATTTACTTAATTAGATATATTAAAATTTTATTATTTTAATATTTATGTTTTTATCTTCATATGTATGATAATAATTAGACTTAATTGTTCTATTGGACCTTCTACTATTCGCTATGTGCAATTTTAGTCCCTGTGCTTTTTTAGCAAATTTGATCCTCATATTTTTTAAACGTTGCAAATTTGATCCTTTCATCTAATGCAACATTGAAAACAAAAAGAATTAAATATATTCAAAAGAAACCATAGAAACCAAAATCATAAATAACCAATAATAGTATAATCAAAAGTATAATTAAACATGATAAAAAAAATTGGAAATAGATTGTCCTCATTTACCTGGAGTACTTCTTGGATTCGTCACCGGTTGAATGCTTCATTTTGTTTCACTTTCATGCTAAAACAATTTTTTTTTTCAATACTTTTCTATTGAAAATATTGTAATTAGTATATTTTATAAATTCAAAAGTTTTTTTTATAAAAAACTTTTAATTTTTTTATTATGTAATGAAAGAAGAGTATATGTACAGAAGTACATTATTTATACAGAATCATTAGTGCGTTGGATGAGATGACGTGGTAAAGGAGACTGGGAGGTGGTGAGGCTTATCCACAAGAGATGGGTTATGTGGGGCCCATTTGGGAAATTTGGGTTAAAGTTCAACGACCTCCACCCCTTATAAACATGTCTTTGTCTATTTCTTGCTCCCTGCTCCTCCCTCTTTTTTTAATCATGTCCCAGTTTCACCCATCCATGCCATACACTCTTCTTTCCTTCCATGCCTCATAAAACGATATCATTGACCATTTGTTAAGTTGATATTATAAGAAAAAAATTAATGGAACATATGATTAATTAATCTCATTAAATCTTATAAAAAATTATATTTGTTATTTAAATTATTTTTCATCTAAAACTTTAATCTCCATTAAATATGTTATTAAAATTTGTATTAAATAGAATATATTTTAAAAATAATATTATTAAATGAGCCATTAAAAAAATAAAATTATTTATATATTGAACAAAAATCTTAGGATTTTTTTGTTTATATGTATATATTGAACCGGAGGGATTACTATCCAAAATATTTTCCCATCATTACAGATTTCAGCCTTTAAGAATTTATTTCTCATAATATGACTCAAATTTTAAAATGTTAAATTAACCCTCGCCGTTGTTTTATAGATTATTGTATTGTATGGTAATAGTAATATATACAGTTACGTGAAGGTTATGATGCACCATTTATTAAAAATATATAGTAATACATTAATCAAGTGACATAATCTAATTCATTTATTTTGTCATATAGGTTAATTCATTTTTTAACTCATGATACAAATCTCACTTTTTCATATTTTGATTAATTTAAATAGTAAAATAAACAAAATGAATGAAATATATTTTGTCATTTGAATGAGTGCTATACCTTTGATAATACCTTATAGTTAATAATTTTTTACCAACATGATATTGAGGATAGATTTGTTGAAAGAAAATTTGAAGGAGTTGATTTAGTGGCGTATGATAAGGTCTAGTATTTGATAGATTATAAGTTTGAATTTTTACCAGTATCATTGAAATGAGATAAATGTAAATCCGTTTATAAATAATCATAAAACCCAAATTTTTTCATATCTTAAATTGAGGTACGATGATTTCCACTTAAATTTTGTAAAAAAAAAAAAAAATTGTAGAAAGAAAGAACATTGATCCTTCCACTTCCACCTACTTCAACTTATCCCATTATTACACGTCTTCTCCATCACGTGGCTGGAAGTCACTATCAGCTGCCACCTTTTGCTGGTGGTTAGCAATAGCATACCCTAAACCCTTCAACACAACCCTGGTACGTGGACATAAATTTTGATATAATATAAGAAAGAATAAAATAATAAGATTAAAGTAATCTTTTTTTTTTTGTCCCTATACGTGACATCGATTTTCAATTTGATTCCTATACGTAAAATGTTATCAATTTAATCCCTATACATGACACTGATTTTCAATTTGGTCCTCACCGTTAATTGGTCCCTATATAGGATGACAAAATTGTAAATTATTATCACATGTAGGGATCAATTCAACAAAAAAAATTGAAATCGGTCCCTATGACAATTATTTTCAATTTGATCTATATATGTGATAATAATTTGTAATTTGGTCCCTCTTATATAGGGACCAATTAGCTGTGAGGACCAAATTGAAAACCAGTGTCACATATAGGGACCAAATTGATAACTTTTTACGTATATGGGCCAAATTGAAAATCAGTGTCACGTATAGGGACCAAGAGATTATTTATATGAGTTTTTTTATCATATGTAATGTTGTATAGGTTAGGAAATTTAAAAACAATAATTATTTATTAAAAAATTAAGTATTTCAATTTTAAAAATATAAAATACATAAGTTTTTATGTAAATTTATTTTTTTTAAGAACTTTAACCTGTACAAAATTACACAAGTTAAAAAAATCCTTTTTATATAGTGATAGACATCATTTTTGTGTCAAAATATCATTACTATATGGTTATTACTACAGCACCAACAATGAAACTAAACCAATTTTTTAATATTTATTACAAGTTTTTTTAAAAAAACTGAATATTATAATTTCTAATAAGGTTGCATTCTTATATTTAATCTTACTAGAGTAACTCACCTGTGTCATGCACGGGTGATACGCTAATTTTGTACTATTTCATCGAAAAATAAGTAATTGTTTATTTCATGTTTTTAGTTTATACTTTTTTGTTTGGAAATGATATACCACAACTTATTGATTCATGAGGTTAATTATGCAGAATTATTTCAAAATAATTGTTACGTAAAATATAAAAGATAAATCTTCATATAAGTTTAATTATAATATTTTTTAATCTATTTGATTTATAAACCTTCTCTCTTAAAAATTTATTCGCTTTTTTATTCTTTTCCCTCTAGTTTAACCATTATTAGAAAATATATGTATCTATTATATTTTTTCTTCTATCTTCAAAACCTATTTGATTTATTCCTCCTCTTTTTTTGTGCAAGTTAAAAAAATTTAGAAAATATATTTATGTATCATTTTTTTTCTTCTCTCTTGAAAATATATTCGATTTATTTATTCTCTTAACCTACTGCAAGTTAACAATTTTTAGAAAATATATTTATCTATCAAATTATTTTTTTTATTTTCTCCTGAAAATCTATTAGATTTGTTTCTCCTTAGTTCCCTTGCAATTTAAAAACTTTTAGAAAATATATTTATCTATCATATTTGTTTTACTTCTCTCTTAAAAATATATTTGATTTATTTCTCATCTTTTCCCATGCAAGTTAACAATCTTTATAAAATATATTTATTTATCATTTTTTCTTATCTTTTGAAAATTTATTTAATTTATCATATTTTGTATTCTCTCTTGAAAATCTATTTGTTTATCATACTTTCCTGTATAATTAGTTAATCATTTTTAGAAAATATATTTATCTATCATTTTTTTTTATTCTCTCTTAAAATTCTAATTGATTTAATTCTCCTGATATCTCATGCAAGTGAACTTTTTCTTCTATTGCAATTGATTTGCAAAGTTTTGTTGTACGTTGATATGCATATCAACATAAAATCAAAAGGTATTGGTGAGAAATTATGCACCTAACGTTTGGATAAATGAAGGTGATAAAAAAGGATGAGACGGTGATAAAAATTAAAAGCAGAACATGAGAGGGGAGGGGAGGGGAGGGGAGGATTACACGTATATCAAGGGAAATATAAATGTTAGGTTGGATTGTGCTGAAATAGGTATTTTTTTAATGATTTGATTGCAAATTCAAATTTGAATATAAATTATTGTAGCTAATGCTAAAATAATTGACCAATAGGGAATTGGCATGATTATGTTAATTAGAAGTTGGACATAAAAATCTTTTATAATTATGCAAAAAAATGTCAGGTGCATAAATGCTTTCTACCTAAATATAATGCATTAAATATGAAAAGTTTGAGGAGATGATACTTGAAATAACATAGTTTTATTCATAAATGTATATAATATAGATAGATATATTTCAAACAAAGCAAATAAATACATCATTATAAAAAGATTCTAGAAAATAAACATAAATATTTTCCTAATAAAATCAATTTAAAATATGTATACATTTTTAGAAAGTAAATTTATTATTAAAAAAAACAGATCATTTTAATATACAAACAATCTTTTTCAAATAAAAACTTTGAAAATGATAAATTTTTTCATTTTGAAATTTATTTTTTTTGACAAACTTTTCATTTTGAAATTGCTATCCTAGTCAAATAGTACATTTATTATACGGTTTTTAAGAAAAGACTAATTTTTTGTTTCTTAGTTAAAAAAACTATTAATACTTAATTGAGTTGTTTTTATGGTATTTATAATAAATTTTCATTCATTTTCTTTTAAAAACATTAAGCCAATTAAAGAAAGAAGTATTACCTCACATCATACAAGAAGTAAGAAAAACATATTTAAACATTTTTCAAAGTTGATCCATGTGTTATGTTTTTATTTATAATTCCCGTATTAATCACTTTACATATAGATATTAAAGTTTTAAAAAAATTAATTTACTTATATAAAATAAATTATTCAATATTTATGATTTGTTTTTAAAAATTAAACAAATAATAATTTGCTTCTTTAATTGCATCCATCCATAATCTTGATAATGAAAAACCCACTAATAGATGTGTTTAATTACTTAAATAAAATTTTTACTGACAATCTTCTCATTATAACTGAGTAAAATTAAGAATAAGAAATCGTTGTTGAGAGGTCATATGTTTTTTATATTTTTCTCATAAAAATAAAATCAAAAGTCTAACTTTACCGTTCAATTTTATTCTCATTCCCACATGTTTAATATAGGCAAGGCTTAGATAAGTTCCACAACTTCTACAAACTTGCAAAAAAAACCAAAAAAAAAAAAGAGAGAAGAAAAGACCGTTTCACAAATCACACATGCATACAATAAAACATTAAAAAATAAAAGAGTTATGAAACATGATTAATGATTCCAATACAAAAGTTACGTGAAGACAAACTGTGGCCCAACGAATTCTTAAATTCTATATTAGAAAATTAGCCTATACAATTAAGTGAGAATCACTTAACAGAGCATCCAAGGTTAACTTGAATACTTGATTATTCATTCATATTCATATGACAATTTTGTTTCTTCTGTAATTCTTTCTATACCCACCTTAACCATATACAACTTTTCCCTTACTGTAAGTTTGTGAAAAGGATTGGGGGGGGGGGGGCACCAATTCCCAAAGGAAAACGGATCCATCCACGAATCATCTCCCTTTAGGTGTAAATCCAAGCATTCCCCTTGCAGCAATAGGATATATTAGTATAGAAAATATTTTTAACATCGATTAAATTTGAGTTTTAACGTCGGTTATTCAACCGATATGTATACAGGTGATATTATATGTGATGGTTTTAGATATCGATTTATGTTTTATAATTCTGTTGAAAATCACTTTATACATCGGTTCCTTTTTCAACCGATGTCTAAAGTCCACCGATGTCTAAAGTGATTTTCAACATATTTATAAAAAACACGTCACTTTAGACATCGGTTCTTTGAAATAACCGATGTCTAAAGTGATTTTTAGAACTTTCAACGTCGGTTATGATTACAACCGATGTTGAAAGCGCCTTTTTTTAAAAAAAAATTCTGGCTTACACCAGTTACAATCATTTTTCTGTTTCACTTGTACAGTCAAAATCCTAACAAACAGAATCTAAATATTCTCAACAGAATCTCTTACAACCAGAATTTCATTCAAAGTACTATATTGATCGATTATGCAAAAGTATAATATTGATTACGCAAAGAAAACCAACAAAAAAGTATACATTTAACAATCTTAACTAAATACATAGAATGCCATAAATTCAAACTAAATAATATGACAACAAAGAAACTGTATATAAATGAGTATATGATCACCCATTAATTCTCAGTCAACTCTAGAAAGAAGGTTGCACAATACTCCTTTATGTCCATAATGTCCTCATTAGATAGTGGAGCCCGAGCGTCGAATATTTGCATGTAACATAAGATAAATTAAACATTATAGATAATCAGACTAAAACAAAACATAATTAATCTATAGCTTATTACAAATTCTATTACTTACCTCCATCCATCCTTCAATAATAATGATGGATACAATGCCGAGCATCCACTTCATAACATAGTATCCGCACTCCCATGAGCCATGTTGCCCACGAGACTACAAATGAACCCAATTTGAATATAATGAGTAAGCACTTAACAGTAATTAAATTTTGTAAACTGCAATTGAATCTCGGATACTTATAAACTACCTGCGTTACGGAAAATCCACTTAACAGTAAAAGGCCTAGTACCATCTAACTCCACTAAAAATAATTAAAACGCGCACATACAGATTAACATGTCGACCATTTTAAAATAACGTAAGAAGATTTGGCATATCCAAAGAATTTTGGATATCAACTATACCAACAGGATGACTAGGAAACAATAACCTTCATTAATGCACCAGTATCCCCATAGGAGGGTAATGAATGAATTTCCAGTCAAAACAAAAATAATTTCAATACATTCAGGTATATTTTTCCCACATGTCTCTATTTCTCCGTTTACACTAATGTTATTATCAGTGAATAGTGGCTCGAGCAATTCAGAGCATTACTCTTTACATCCCAAAAAGAAAGCAATTTGAGTAACAGGGAAGTAAAAGCACGCTGTCTTCCACATACATAGGCTGCCTGAAAGGATTCAGCTGGACAGGCAATATAAGAGAGCGTCCAGTTACAGTCTTAATGCAACTTGCTGCAAGATGACAAGCTTCCTCACAATAATCAGTAAAAACAGCTGGGACATCAATCTTTTTATTAGACCTTGTAAAAGAGAGAGAGATTGAGAGAAACTCTATGTAATGGAGAATTCATTGAGTGAAAATATATAAGTCTCTTATTGAAAAACAGATTTACAAGCTATATGAGTATATATAGGATAGATTAGGTACTATAATTAGCTAACTAAAGAGAATTACTCTTAACTAACTTTCTTAACAAACTCTAACTGCCTTTAACTAACTTCTTCTCTAACCGTAATACTTCCCCTCAAGTTTGGAGCATAGATGTCTAATGCACCTAACTTGGAAACCGAAGCGAAAACTTGCGGTGTGGGAGAGCTTTAGTAAAAACATCAATTGCTTCTTTCTTGAGTTGGGAGATAAACTAAGTTTAGAAAACCAGAATTGACATATTGTCCGATGAAGTGGCGAGTCAATATCTATGTGTTTCGATCTCTCATTGGAGGTGGGATTAGCGGCAAAGTTGGATTGCTTGACTTATTGTCACACATGACCATGATAGACAAAACATCAATCGAAATGCTCTAAGTAGTTGTTGCAACCAAAGGAGCTCCTTTGGTGAGACATGCCAGTGCTCTATATTCTGCTTCTGCAGAAGATCTTGCAACTGTAGGTTGTTTTTTTGATTTCCAAGAGATCAGAGAAGACCCCAGATAAACACAGAAACCTGTGGTGGATCTTCTAGTAACACTGCAATTGCCCCAGTCAGAATCAACATATGCAGTGACCTTGGTGTTTGGCTAAGCAGAGAAGAAAATTCCTTAACCTGGTGAAGTTTTCAGATACTGTAGGATATGATGCAAGGCCTTGAGATGAGGTGTCCGAGGCTTGGACATGAATTGGCTCAGTTTGTTGACTGAGAAGATGATATCAGGCCTCGAAATAGTTAAGTACGTAAGTCTGCCAAGGAGTCTTCTATACAAGGATGGATCGGGAAGAAGATCACCATCTGTGTCATTAAGCTGCAGGTTTGCTTCCAAAGGGATTTTGGCAGGCTTCGATTCACTGAATCCCGTGTCTTCAAGCAGTTCCAGAGTGTATTTTCTCTGACTCAAGTGAATTCCCTTTAATGACTTGGCAATTTCCAAGCCCAAAAAATACTTCAAATTACCAAGAACTTTCAGTTTAAACTGAAGTTGCAAATCTGTGATGGTTCTATCAACAAGAGACTTACTTAGGCTGGCAATGATGATATCATCCACATAAACAAGGAGGATGATGAGGGAGTCATTGGATCCTTTATGAAACAATGAATAGTCAACAGTGGACTGGTGGAAACCAAGATGGATGATTGTTGCATAAAATTTCTGGAACCATTGCCTTGAGGCTTGCCTCAAGCCATAAAGAGACTTATGCGATTTGCATACTGAATTGACTCCTTGTTTTGGATATCCTTGAGGTAAATCCATGTATATTTCTTCAAAAAGATCACCATTCAAGAAGGCATTGTTGATGTCTAATTGAGCCAAGTGCCAGTGCTTTTGTGCTGCCACAGCAAGCAAGACTCTAATTGTGGTTAACTTAGCCACTGGGGAGAAAGTTTCCAAAAAATTAATTCCCATCTGCTGTGTGAAACCTCTAGCAACTAATCGGGCCTTGTGTCTTTCCACTGAGCCATCTGACTTGAATTTTGTCTTTTAGATCCATATACAACCAATGGTTTGATTGCCTGGAGGTAGAGGAACCACAGACCATGTTTTACTGGCTTCTAGAGCCTCTATCTCATCTGCCATTGCTACTCTCCATTGAGGAAACTTCACTGCTTGAAGGTAAAACTGTGGCTCATATTGAGAGTCAGCATTGGAAATGAATGTATAATATGGTTGGGAAAGGTTTGTGTAATTAATATGTTCGGTTAAGGGATATTTGGTATGGTGACCATAATCCTGTAAATACTGAGGTGGATTATGAGCACGAGTAGACCTTCTGGGCTGGCTTGGTGCAGGGTCTAGAGGACCAGGTTCAGGTGCAGGAATGTCTTGAACAGGTTCAAGAAAATTTGGTGCAGTTTCAGGGATGTTTGGTTCATGTTCATTAGTTGTTTCGGGTGTAGGATCAAGATTTGGTGTTTGTGGGGCATGATTTAATTCAGGTGGGATAGGTAAGGGTGGGTAATTAGGCACAATGTCCTTAACAGGAACAGGAAGGACAGTGGATTGGAAAGGGTCAGGAGCAGTGTGCAACTGTTCTGTTTCAAAAGGAAACTTGTCTTCAAAGAAGGTGACATCTTTGGACACCACAAATTTTCTGGTGGTCAGATCATAAACTCTGTAACCCTTGTATCCAGGTGGATAGCCCATGAAAACAACAGGGAATGTCCTTGGTGAGAATTTGTTTCTCTGTGAAACTGGAACAGCAGCAAAACATAGGCAACCAAAAACTTTGAATGAAGTATAACTTGGTAATTTGTTATACAACAGTTCATAAGGAGAACAGTTTTTTAGAGAGGGTGAAGGAACTCTATTTATCAGGAAGGTGGCAGCATTGACACACTCTCCCCAAAAAGTGATAGGAACCTTGGATTGAAACAACAGTGCTCTTACAACATTCAGTAGGTGTTGATGCTTCCTTTCAACCACACGAGATGCAGCTCAGGCTGTGGGGACAGCTAAAGCGATGCATGCAGTGCCATGCTCTTGAAGAAAATCAGTCGTCTGAAGCTCCTTGGCATTGTCGGATCGAAGTCTGTCTAATGGTCTGCCAAAATTAGTCTTGACATAGCTAAAGAATTTTTTTCATCAACACGAGTGCCTCGATTTATATTGTAATAGGTATAACCAGGTAAATCTAGTACAATCATCAACTATAGTTAAAAAGAACCTCTTGCCATCATAAGTAGATTGATGATAAGGGCCCCATATGTCTACATGAACAAGATCAAAAGGATTCTCAGAGTAATTGTTGTTTGAAATAAAGGACAGACGCCTAAACTTGGACAAAGGACATATCAAGCATTTATTGCATGAAGTGAATTGCAATTGCAAATCAAGTTTATTACAGAAAAGTTTTAAGACCTTTTCAGATACATGACCTAAACGTGCATGCCAGAGAATACAATCAGATGAACTAGACTTATGTGTAACATTGTAAATTTGTGAATCAGAATGGGATTTATTGGCTAACTGTTTATTGCTAACAGAATGAGAATGAAGAACATAGAGGCCTTGATGGAGATCACACCTGCCAATCGTCTTCTGGTGTAATGTGTCCTGAATGATAAAAGAAGATTTGGTAAAAGAGACATTAAAAGGAATATTAGAAAGTAAACTACTGACAGAGAGTAGATTAACATAAAAGGAGGGTATGAAAATAACAGCATGTATGATTAACTGAGAATTGAGTTGAACTGAACCAATTCCTACAACTTTAACCAAAGACTTATTTGGTAAAGTGACAAACCTATTATGTAATTCTTGAAAGGTAAGAAAAACATGTTTATGACAGGTTATATGGGAAGTAGCCCCAGAGTCAAGAATCCAACAATTTGAATTCTTGAATGGAGAATTTAGGATGGACAGAGAGATACCTACAGATGACTCACCTACAAAAGAATCATTTTGATCTTGAGCAGTGGCCAAAAGGACTCTTGCCGGTGAGCAGTATGGCCGAGCAAGAAGGTGCTGACACTGCTGAGGTGACCAGATTGTATCTTCAGTGCCATCAGTGATTGCCAAAACCTGATTGACAGAAGTAGAAGTTTGATGCCTCTTGTGACCAGGAGGATACCCATGCAACTTGAAGCATTTGTCTTTGGTATGCCCTGTTATGCCACGGTGAGCACAGATCGGCCTATCCTTCTTCTGATTCTTGTTCTTGCCTGACTGAACATCATAAGCTGCTTCAGTGACTGGGACAATTTGAAGTCCAACTTTTCTTTGAGCCTCATCTTCAAGAAGTATTGAGAAAACTTGAGAAATTGGGGGAATAGGATTCATCATTAGAATTTGTCCTCTAGCATGAGAGAAAGACTCATTGAGTCCCATCAAGAAATTCATAACAAACTCATCCTGGAGGAAATCGATCAAGGGTTGAACACCTCCACAATTACAATTGTGCACAGGCCTATACTCACCAAGTTCTTCCCACAGTGATTTGAAACGAGTGAAATAGGCACTGATGGAGCTAGAATCTTGAGTACAATGAAGTAAATCCTTCTTCAATTGAAAAATCCTAGGTCCATTTTTCAGCTTGAAACGATCTTCAAGATCTTTCCAAATTGCTGAAGAAGAGGTGCCATAAATCACACTTGTACTGATTTCCTTGATGATTGAGTTCAAGAGCCAAGACGCAACAATGCTATCGTTGCGTTTCCACAGCTGAAAATTCGGATCATTGGCAAGGGGTTGAGGAACAGAGCCGTCAACAAACCCTAGCTTGTTCTTCCCATCGAGAGCCAACATCATTGAACGACGCCATGTGAGGTAATTTGTACCATCGAGCGGCTGGGAAACAAGAACTAAGCCAGGCAAATCCGAAGAGTGAATGAAGAGAGGATTCTGTTCTTCCATTGTTCAGAATCACAAGTTGCAGCAAGAACAAGAAATGCATGCAGAAAGGAAGAAATAATCGAAGAAGAAGGTGAAACCGCAAGGAGGAAGAAAAGAAATGGCAACGGCAATCGGAAGCTTAGAGAAAAACTATTGATACCATATTAGACCTTGTAAAAGAGAGAGAGATTGAGAGAAACTCCATGTAATGGAGAATTCATTGAATGAGTGAAAATGTACAAGTCTCTTCTTGAAAAATAGAGTTACAAGCTATATGAGTATATATAGGATAGATTAGCTACTATAATTAGCTAACTAAAGAGAATTACTCTTAACTAACTTTCTTAACAAACTCTAACTGCCTTTAACTAACTTCTTCTCTAACCGTAATACTTTTCAATTAACTTAATACTTTTCAATTAACTTAATACTTGGTAATCAACTGGAATAGGCAACAATACCACAATTTGGAGCAATAACCAAATGAGGGAAGGAATTCTTAATGAAAACTTAGTAATGGGAAAGAATTCACCGGTCAATTTTTATGAACTTACTAAAATATGAAGGTAAAATGAAAGCCTTAACTCTTAATGTCTTATATCTAGTCCAGTATAATTACAAAGTAGAATAACAATTGTGATTGTTTTCATTATTATTCTGCTTCAATTGACATTTATTTTAAATTTTTACTACATTTAGTCCTCTAATTCCGCCCCAATGTTTAAAATGGTGGAACCTCTACAATGATGCCTATTTCTTCCATTTTAAGTATGAGAGCCACTATCACAAACAAGAACATGCTACAAAGCCACATTTATACAAACAGAAACAGTATAATTATACTTACTGTGTCTGCAACCACATGATCAAGAGAAGGAACATAAACATGCAATCCATCACTCCCACCATGACCCGCGACAAGAAAACATATAGTTCCAACCCATCAGAAAAATAACAGTTCACAACGAAAACAATATAAGCATATTCATGTCTACTTATATTATTCCATGGGTTAACTTCTATTAACTCTAGATTATCCATTGGAGAATAGGAAAGGATCTTATATCGATGAGGATTCCAGGGACCAAGTGAAAGAATAAGTATTAAAACTACCTATCTAGTCGATTGCATAGACATCAAAGTTGCATGATGTTAATTGCCTTGCGAAGTCATCATATCTTCCACTAAAAAAATGAGCACTAAGTCAGAGGTGCAGGGGAAAAGGCATAAATCTTATTCTTGCAATTGCATTACAGACAATCATATGAAATATTTATGTATTAACAACCATAACCTCTTTCGCACAAACACTAGTATACGAAGCTCAATATCAAGAAATAAACATCACAAGGGAAAAGAGGGGAAATATGTTCACTCATGAGTGTGATTTCACCTCATTTTCCATGTACATTTATGCATGCATTTGCATATAGTTAGGCCATTTTAGTTTGATTTTGTTTAGTTTTTCCTTTGGAACGGATAAGGTGGTTTTGTGTGTTGTTTTGCAGGAATTTATGATTTATTGCCCAAGATTTAGCCATGATGAAGCTTGGGTGAAGATAGGGCCTGAAAAGATAAGAAAATGAGCCAAGCAGAACCCATCAGCAATTCTGGAAGTTTCACCTCGCGAGACAGGAGCTCGCCTCGCGAGCCCTAAGACCAGCCTGAACAGCAACAGTCACCCTTTCTGTCTCGCCTCGCGAATCACCATCTCGCCTCGCGAGCCTGAAGGCCTGACTGTGCCAGAGATGTCACACTTTCTGTCTCGCCTTGCGAGTTACCTTCTCGCCTCGTGAGAGAATCAATCTCTGAATATCAGATTTATAAGATTCGCCTCGCGAGCCAGGTCTCGCCCCGCGAGCGCGCGAGACCCAGAACTTCTGTATATAAGCTGTTTTAGGACAGATTTGAGGGGAGGAGAAGAGGCGGTCAAAACCCTAAAAATAGAGACTCTCTGCTGCTGTTGTGGCTGTGTGCATCATGGAGTTCCTTCCTTCCTTCATCTTTGTATCTTTTCTTTTGCCTTTCTCTTTGATTATGTATAGCTAAACTTCCCCCTTGTTGGGGTTAGATAATGCTTCTTTGAACTTGGTTGTAATACTATGTGGTAGTAATATAATTTCCTATTTCTTTATGAGTGTTTGATTCCATGCTTAATGCTTTCCTTGGTTTGATCATCCTAGGAATGATTAGTTGCTTTGATAGACAATTGAAAGATTGATATTAAGGCATGCTCTTGAATCAAATGCCAAGTAGTTCATGAACCTAGACATAGGTCTTGGGGTGCTTGCAATCTATGAATCTTGACTCTTAATGCAAATTCTCATGTTAATCCACCTAAGACATTAGGGTTTAATTTGGGATTTTAGGCTCATTCCACCTAAGACATTAGGGTTTGAGTATTTGAGAAGATTTGATTGTCATAATTGAATTATGAATTGTGTTATTTACCATTTCATAGCAATCAAGGGAGGATTAGCTTAGTATAACCCTAACAATTTCATCCATTTGTTATCACATCTCTGTTTGCCTGTTAAGTGTTTGATAAAATACCTAAAAGAACAAAAACATTTTATTCTTGTTTGTTTCATTACATGTTAGAGCTACCTTCCATCCAAACACGATCGCCTAGATAGTAGTCCAATTTGCGAAGTGGTACTTGTCCACAATCCCTGAGGACGATAACCGGTTCTTACCGTTTTATTACTTGCAACGACCCGATACACTTGCCGAGATCGTGTCATTCACCTCAAATTCTTCAAGCACAAACTCACCACTTTACATTCAAATAAAGCTCATATTGACTTTCAGAGAACATTTTAGTAACACATTGCAATTACACAGTTCAAGATGACACTAGTGTAGAAAAGGGATTCCACATAGGTTATTTTTAGCTTTTCACATCGGTTTTCAAACTGATGTTGAAACGACCGATGCTGTTTATTGTTACTTTTCACATCGTTTTTAAAACCGATGTTTAAAGTACATTTTTAACAGCGGTTTTCTAAATAACCGATGTGAAAAGTTCATTTTTTACATGGGTTATCACAAAACAGATGTGGAAATATCACTTTCCACATCGGTTTTTTATTAACCCATGTGAAAAGTCTCATTTTTAAAAAAAAACTCTTTTTAAATTTCTATCATTCCTTTCCCCTGTTTCAATAATCCAGATTAATACCAGTATAACATATTCTAAATATTATCAACACAAACACTTTTGTACAACAAAAACACACTAAATTAATATATACTGAATTTATTACGAACAATGCATATGTTCGATTATATTCAGACAACAAAGATAATTAGAAACCAAAAAGCTACATGATATATTATAGATTTCATATCAAAATATATATCAGTCAAAAGTACACTATAGCTAGTACATGATAAATTTTTAAACTAACTACATACAAACTATGGTTGGTACACTTCAAGAAAAAAATTTGCCCAACGCCTCCTTATGTTATTTATGTCAGAATCAGATAATGGAGTCGGATTGTTGAATACCTGCAAGTTTAATTGGACAAAAGATTATATCTTTTAAGTAATAAACTACCATAAAACATATAACGAATCTATAACTGTTACTTCTAATTGTTACCAATTAACATTTACCTCGTGCCATCTTTCAGTGATCCTGGAGGAGATAATTTGAACATCCACTTCATCACATAGTATCCACATTCCCTTGATCCACGTTGTATACAGGACTACGTACAAATGAAACCCAATTAGAATATGAGGAATTAAATAGAAATCAATAATTATACCCACTGCATTTGAAGCGTTTGAACTAATAAGTATCTTACGTTAGGAATAATACATCTAATAGCCCGATACCTTTCACCATGCAACATGTGGTTTGCATTAATAGCACTATCATGACAAAATAAACATTAATTAAAGTATATCTAATAGATTTCAGATAATTAAAACAACTGCATTACTGATTATAAAGTATTTTAATGCTTACGTTTCCATGATCATCTTCAGTTCATTCACCGACTTATTTCCCATTGAGCAGAAGAAGACCACGACATTCATCCTAGGGTACAAGATCAACAGTTTCCAATGATTGTTGTATTTGCTGAACAATTATTTATTAAGTCATATATAGTTATAATTAAATAACCGGTACTTACTTCTTGAGATAAGGCGCAAGATAGAATTGATGATCGTCTCGGGCAAGTATATCACGTATGGTGGTGATCGGGTCTTCTGATGCTAGGAGAACATCATTCTAAATGAACATAGGGTCAATGAACCCATAAAGGGTGAGGTTACCCTGATCAACTAACATACGATGCAGATACCTAATATATTGAAAAAACATGTTAATTATCATAGTATTTAAAATTTAATTACTTAACTTATAAATAAAATGTACTTACGTGCACCATAACGATAGGTGTGCAGAACTAGCCATTTCTTTATCGAGTACAATCTCCATAAGTTCCTTCTTTGGGATATACAGTTCGTCACCGGGAATGGCATCATGTTCCAACCTTACCAAAGCTGTGTCATTCTCCATGGTCACAACCTGTATAGCCAGAAGTTTAAAAACATCACCAGCTGCCCCTTTGTCGATCCCCTAAACAATAAAGATATATATTAGTAATCACAGATAAGTTATTTCATTCGTAATTAATTAAATGGTCAAATGAATGCCTTGGCAGGAGCAGACATCTCTGGTCTTCCTGGATCCGACCTTTTAGGCAGAATATCATTTCCAACATCCTAAAACAAATAAAAATAAAGCATTATCTTTAAACAATAATAAATAATTTCAACTATGAATATAGAAAAACACAACTAACTGAATACCTCATATGCAACAAGAAAGATGACCAGTCTTCTTGGCCAGGGGATGAAATTATCGGTGGCCTGACCAACTGTTTGAACCTCCTCAGTGGGCACAGGGACTCGAGCATCAGCATCTCGAATAATCTTAACAACGACCCTCACCTGATCAACCAGTAATAAACGATGGTGTATGGTATTACCGAAGTTATTATGTGCCCTCCCTGATGCCACTAAGCGGCGATCATGATGATCATCAACATACATCATCATTTTCAGGCTGATGAGCAGGATCACATGAGCCCTTAGTGCTCACATAGATAGAGGGTTGGACACCTGCTATCATCTGCTGGGACATAGAAGTCAATATTGCCAGCTGCTGGGCAAACTGCTCGGACATCTCCTGTCTAAGCTCGGCTGCAATCTCCTGTTTTAGCCGTGCTCTATATGCATCAACATCCCTGTGGCATTGGTGTGAATATGAACCATGGTATTGGCGAATGCCGATGCCCCATCCAACACCAATGACACGGCCCGAGTGGTGCAGTTTACTGGGTGGCGTGACTAAGATATCATCGCGTTCTCTAGGAACAAAGATTCCTTGGGTTACCTGCTCGTCCAAGGCATCCTATAACATATAAAATATCAGGTCACATTACAATTCGGTAACAATGTTAAAATGACAATTACAATTCAAACTATACTTACAATCTTCTCAGCTACTTGGCGGGCCTCTTCAGATTTATATTGTCCCGTTTTTCTTTGTCGGGACCTCTTCCATTTACGATGACGTGGGGGTGGAGGTGGATCAACAACTTCTGGACGATTTTCAGTGTTAGGATCCGCCTGAGATGTTGTTTCTTGAAATGCTTTCTTTTCCTCTTCCAGCATTATCTGACCAAGTTTTTTATATCCCCCACGAGACAGTACATGGGGGTAGATATTCTTGCTTTGGTTTTCCTGCCCCTTTTCCTCTTCTCCTGTTATAAATAGAAGACAATTAAATTACATAAGTAAATTAAATTAATGAAATTACATAAATTTAGAGACAAATCAAATAAGTTAACCTGAAAGCTGGGATCATGTCGACTCTAAACAAAGCGATCCCACGTCGCTTGGTCAAGAAACGGGTACACCTCAAGTGGGTTCTTTTCACATGTTGGATTGAATACATAGTATCTACCCAGGTCGACCTTAAAAGCCCTCCAACGCTCATCAGCATACTTTATCAAACGTTTCTTCATATCCGTCGTATCCGGTATGTCAAAGGTGAGCTACATTAACACCAAAAGAATTAACGAATTACTGTATGATATTAATAAGATTAAAATAAAGTAGATACAGACAAACACAGGACGTAAAAGTATAGATACCAGAATACTCTCCCATATCTGATCCTTCACGTCCGTCGGTACATCTTTCCAATTATCAATAAGTATACTAGGTCTGCTTCTAGCAAGGGTCACCACAAAACTGTTAAACTGCTCTGCCATTGGCCCAATAGGATTGAGGTTATTATCAAAGTCTATTCTTATCCTTTGATTTGAACCACGGTTGGCAGTCAAATTCCTCATTCGTGTGGCACCTCTACCCTTTCTACCCGTAGACGGGGTCTCTGACCCGCTACATGAATGAGGGATATCCTCAGGATCAGCCATGTATACCAGTTTAAACAAAAAAACTTGTTAGTATGTCAGGATAAATATCAAACATAACTTATAAATATCGATCAACGTACGTAAACATAACTTATAAATATCAACGTAAACATATAATATGACTTTAAACATAACTCAAACTAAACTTACATTGTGGTCAATTAGTAAAGTTCTCCCATAACCTTTCTTGGTGATCATTACGAGTAGCATGTACATCATCCACTTCATTTTCCTCATTGAAATTGGGCACCCGTGTTGAGAAAGAAGGAGTATCAGAAATATCAAGAGTTGAATCTTGATTTCCCTCACTACCATTATACATGTTTTTTCCCTGGAGAACCACTTACCACCTTTTGTTAGAAGGATCACGGATATAAAACACTTGTTTTGCTTGGGATGCCATGATCAAAGGCTCTTATTTATTACCTAACTTATTAAGGTCCACCAATTTGAATCCTAACTCATCGGTTTGCACACCATTGTTACTGTCGACCCACTGACATTTAAAAATAGGTACTCTAAACTTTGTGTAATCAACCTCCCATATCTCTTCAATGATTCCAAAGTATGAAACGGATGCCATAACAGGGTTTTTATCTTTCGAACTAGAGAAATGCATGGACTCAACGACGACCATAACCCCACTATTTTGCATAGTACTTTAGTCATCCTGGGACTTTGTATAGAAGGAAAACTTATTGATATCATACTCACTCCAGCATATGACATCAAAGTTAGGCCCTTGTGCTAGCCATTTTAATGTATCAGAAGCAATACCATCCTTTACAATTTTTTCTTTAAACCAGTTCAAGAAAGTCTTGTTATGCTTGTTCAAACACCATTTTTCATTCACTCTAGAGTAAGTTTCATTGATGATGCTTTTGTGCTCACATATGTATGGTTCAACCTCATCAGTGTTATTCAATATATACAAATGTGCTTGAAGCACTTCCTCCCGATCCATGCTCTTAACAGTGATACCTCATGTACCCTTACCATCATATCTTCCTTCATGACGAGACTTTGGAAGCCCTACGGGTTCTGCTTCTGACATGTAGTCTGTACAAAACTCAATAGCTTCTTCTGCAACATACCTTTTAACAATAGATGCTTCGGGACGGTGTGGATTCTTCATATATCCTTTCAAGATCTTCATGTATCGCTCAACCGGGTACATCCATATTAAATAAACGGGGCCGCATGGTGTCATACGATGCACGTCGTGCGATCCGGCAAGTGTACCGGATTGTCGCCAAGTAATAACAAGATATCGATCCCATAGAGATCGTGATATCGAATCGCAACTAATTATTAAATCGATTAAAACTGGACTAAATAAAAAGGATTTTTGAAAAGGTTTTGATATTTGAAATAAGAGATAACTCAAAATCAGGATCAAGTAAAACAGATAGTAAATCAATTTATGGTTTTTCAGATCTAAATGGATTCCTAGGAATTTGGGTTACCAACAAGATCGTTTATGTTACTAAATTGACTATCCCTTGTTAATTATCGAAATTGCCTTGAAGGCTAATTTATCCTCAAATAGTTAATGCTCCCTCTCGGGTTACAAAAACCGTGCCCAATTAAATCAACCCCTACTCTCGTGGTGGTCGAATTTAGATTGGACCCTTTACGTTTTGTGACAATTCGTTGACCCTCAAAGGACGGCTTCTAACTCTCGTGATTTCAGTCCTAAGTCTGATTCTATAGATTCGATATCTAAGTTCACCGCTAGGTTCGATTCATACGATGCACGTCGTGCGATCCGGCAAGTGTACCGGATTGTCGCCAAGTAATAACAAGATATCGATCCCATAGAGATCGTGATATCGAATCGCAACTAATTATTAAATCGATTAAAATTGGACTAAATAAAAAGGATTTTTGAAAAGGTTTTGATATTTGAAATAAGAGATAACTCAAAATCAGGATCAAGTAAAACAGATAGTAAATCAATTTATGGTTTTTCAGATCTAAATGGATTCCTAGGAATTTGGGTTACCAACAAAATCGTTTATGTTACTAAATTGACCATCCCTTGTTAATTATCGAAATTTCCTTGAAGGCGAATTTATCCTCAAATAGTTAATGCTCCCTCTCGGGTTACAAAAACCGTGCTCAATTAAACCAACCCCTACTCTCGTGGTGGTCGAATTTAGATTGGACCCTTTACGTTTTGTGACAATTCGTTGGCCCTCGAAGGACGGCTTCTAACTCTCGTGATTTCAGTCCTAAGTCTGATTCTATAGATTCGATATCTAAGTTCACCGCTAGGTTCCTCCTTAGAGTATTTACGTCGCGCAAATAAGCGGCCGCCGAATTTACGAGTAATTAAAACACTAGAAATCAGATCTAAAGCAAAATCGCAATTAAGAAAGATAAAACATCAAATCAACAACATAATCAGACCTTGGGCATAGCCCCAATACCTAGATATTAAACTACTACTCAAGCATTGCCATGGTGATGACAAGCTTGGTTAACAACAACATAAAATAAAACTAAGAGAAGAGAAGAGGGAGAAGAAGAGAGATCCTAAATTATAGCCTAAGAGTAGCAGCCAAAGTCCCCTGGAAGTCTTCAGCCTGATGCCATATTTATAGATTAGGGAAGTTTGAATCCTAATCAAACACAAATCAGATCCAAATTAGTTGTTTCAGATCCAAGTAATGCGCGTCACGGCCGTGATGACCGTGACGGATTCTGCCTCGGGCGTTTCTTCACTTTTTGGTCTGTCACGGCCGTGACCACCATCACGGCTAGGCCGTGATCAGTTCTGCCTGTGAGGGTCTGGTTCAACTGACATGTCACGGCCGTGACCAGTTCTGACTTTTGACTTCTTTCTTTTCAGTTTTTCTTGATCATGGTCGTGATGGGCATCACGGCTAGGCCGTGATGGGCTCTGTTTGGCTCATTTTCTTCACTTTTCAAGATCCATCTTCATCCAAGCTCCATCATGGCTAATCCTGAGCATTTAATCCTTAATTTCTGCAAAACAACACCACAAAACCGCCTTACCCGTTCCAAGGTAAAACTAACAAAAATCAAATTAAGAATGCATAAACTACATGAAAATGCATGCAAAATGATAAGCAAATATGAGGTGTAATCACACTCATCAAATCACCCCAAGCTTAAGATTTTGCTTGTCCTCAAGCAATCACCAAGACCAGAAGATATAATCAGAGCATGGATAGTGAACCAACAACCCGAGTAACTAATCCAAGCAACAAGCATATTCAATAAATACCCAAGAGATAATCAGTTTCAAGTCCAATTAGAAGCTTAGGTTTCCTAAATTCATATTCTCACTGATTCGGGCACTCTTCTCACCTCACTCAAGTGTTTAAGGATATATGACAATTCGCTCAATTTCCTCAAGGAAGGTATTCTACCATAAGCTTGACCATTAACCAAATCTCTACTTTATTAATGAAAACACAAAAGAATCAAGAGGTCTTTCATTTTGGTTGTAATGGGGCCATGGGATTAATCGTTAGGTGGGGAAATCAAGAAAAGGAAATTTCAAGAAGGCTAAACAAAATATCAAACATTGCAAAGCATGACACCTTTTAAAATACCTTTTTGGGTTTTAGTTCACTTTTCCACCTTTCTTTCTTTTTCTTTTTATTTCTCACTTTCTTTTTGTCATCCCCTTCTCCATTTTTTTTGTTTATTTTATTTTATTTATTTGGAGAAGGGGAGATTTTCAATTCAAGAGAAATATTTTTCTAATTTTCTCATCCCACAATTTTATTTTTCAAACTACCTTTTTACCCTTTTTGCAATACTTCAAAAGGTGTCATACCAAGCATCATTCATCAAAATAATTCAAGGCACCAAGAAAAGTATTTTATTCTTTTAGGCTCAAAAATTGGGCAACTAAGGGGTAGCATTTAATCAATCAAAGCTCAGAAGGCCAGAAAAATACCTAATGCCTCAATCATTTTCAAAAATTTTTAAGTTTCAAAACGGTTTCAAGTCAAGTTCTAGAGAGTACAATCCAAGAGGAATTAAACACTCTATCACAAATAATGGGGTAGATTTAGTGAGTACCCCTTTTGGGATCAAAAATCTCACATTTAGTAGTTTAAAATCAATGAGAAACACAAATTTAAAGGACCACATGCTAATTATCAACTATCAAAAGATCATCTCAAGCGTTTTTATTTTTAGCCTTATCACAAGAATAAAAAAAATTGGGTTCAAAAATTCACTATCTCAATTTATTTGGCACCAAGTTCTCGCTATCGGATGCATAATCTAAACAAGGGGCAATCTAATCATGTGATCATGCAAAACTATGCCTATATGAATGCAACATGAAAAATGCAAAAAATTGCAAAAATACCCCTACCCCAAGCTTAAAAACTTACATTGTTCCCAATGTAAATAATCAAGTCGGAGAGGAGAAAAATGGAACAACTCACTGAGGTGGTAGCGAGTGTTGGCTCACATGCCAGTCAAAAACTTGTTGGAAAATGTATCACGGTCGTGATGTGTATCACGGCTGGGCCGTGATCCTATCTGGTCTTCTTTGGTTAGCTCATCACGGCCATGACCACCGTCACGGCCTGGGCGTGATGACTTCTGACTTTATTTGTCCTTGCCCTTTTTGCTCTTCCTTCCTTCATAACCTGAAAACACTTGGTAAAAATCATCAATTAGTGATCTTTCTTTTCTTATCTTCTCAAATTATTCAAAAACAAAATTTAAAAACAAATGGAAAAGGGAAAGAAAACTTGGGTTGCCTCCCAAGAAGCGCTTATTTACGGTCTTAAGCTTGACCATACTTCTTTTAATCAACCGGGGTCGACTGGGCGTAGAAGTGCAGGAACACTTCTCTTCCATGGGAGTCCTTCAAAGAGCCGATTCTGCTCATATGGCCAATTGCGCTTCCGCTTTGCTCTTTTCACTCTAAGCTTCATGGCCTTACTCCCTCTCGGCGGAAGTTTTGTTTCAACATGATGAGCAAGTCCAACTTCATCACTACTGGGTGCATCATTTGCCATGTAAATCTTCGGAGTTACTTCCATGTTGAGCTCTTCCTTTACCACTGGAGACGTTATATCGATCCTGCACACATGACTCTCAAAAGGAGGGTTGTTATATAAGTTAGTCAATTCAAAATCTACCCTACCTTCTTCTACATTTAGAGAGAGTTTGTCATTCTTTACATCTATCATTGCTCCAGCGGTGGCCAAGAATGACCTTCCTAGAATGATGGGGAATTTAGAATTCCCGTTCATATCCAATACCAGGAAATCAGTAGGGATGAAAAATTTCCCTACCTTTACGGGAACATTCTCTAGTAGGCCTAGAGGAGTTTTGGTTGAGCCATCCGCGAATTGTAAAGAGAATTTGAATGGACTCAACTCCTTGGTTCCCAACCTTTCCAAGATAGAAAGCGGCATCAAGCTCGTACTAGACCCTAAGTCACATAAGGCTTGGTCTATTTGTACTTCTTCAATTGAGCAAGCGATAGAGAAACTACCTGGGTCTTTCAGCTTAGGAGGCATATTAGTTTCTATATCTACTAGCTTTTTCTTGACCAACCTTTGTGGGAAAGGTATTGGGGGTTGGTACGGTGGTGGAGGGACATACTTTGGTTCTGGCTCTTCATCTTCTCTCATGTCCTCCTCACATTCCACATCCTTTTCAGCTACCCTAAGCTTATCATCCCTCAAGTATATGGCATTACAATGTTCATTGGGATTAACTTCGGGTTGTCCTGGGAACGTACCCTTAGGTCTAGAGTATGTGTTGCCTTGTTGGGAAATCTGAGTTTCTAGCATCTTGTTATGAATGGCTAAGTTATCTAACTTAGATTCTAGCTCTTTTATTGCCTTGTTTACTGCCCTACCTTGTTGTCTAAACTCTTCATTTTGTTTTGTTTGAGTTTCTACAAAACTTTCCAATAAAGACTCGAGTTTAGACTTCTGTACCTGAGGATACCCCAGTGCGGGTTTCCTATTACCTTGGCCTTCTTGGAACTAGTGGTTCAGTGTGTTGCTGTAGTTCCCGTAGGAGAGGTAAGGGTTGTTCTTCCTCTGGTTGTAGGGATTTGGGGGAGCATAATTTGGCAACTTCGGGTTCGTGTCGTAGAAGTTGTGACAAGAGTTCACTTGTTCCCCCGAAGCGCCAGATCCATGAGCAATACCACGTGGGCACTCCATTATGTCATGTCCCTACATTCCACAAATCTCACAAACAATGTTAGTAGCACCTATTGAACTCACGTTAGCCCTTTCAAGCTAATCAAAGCGTTTGTTCAATGAGTCAATTTTAGACATTATAAGATCAGTGCTATTCATTTCAAACTTACCCCCCGAAATCTTTTTCGGGTTATTACCTCTTTCTGAACCCCATTGGTGGTAGTTGGTGGCCACGTTTTCAATGATGTTGAATGCCTCAGTCAGAGGCCTATTCATAAAGGCTCCACCAGCCGCGGAATCAAGTGACACCTTCGAAGAGTAATCCAATCCATTGTAGAAGGTGTGCACTAATAACCACCTCTCGAGTCCATGATGTGGGCAAGACTCCAGCAATCCCTTGTAGTGATCCCAAGCTTCTGACAAGCATTCTCCGTCCTTTTGAAAGAAGCCGGTGATCTGAGTTCGTAGGTAGGCCGTCTTGGATGGAGGGAAGAATTTCTCCAAGAATGCCTGCTCCAGTTGGTCCCAAGTCGACAAGGTATTAGCGGGTATTTGCTTCAGCCAAGCTTTTGCCTTTCCAGTAAGAGAGGAGGGGAACAACCTCAAACGAATAGCATCAACCGGGGTGCCTTGAATTCTAACTGCATCGGTGAACTCCGAGAATGTCTCTACATGGTCAGTCGGGTCCTCCGAGGGCAATCCTCCGAATTGATGTTGCCTAATCATGTTGATTATCATAGGCGGTATAGCGTAGTTCTCCGCCTCAATCTCTGGCCTAGTGATGAGTGTGATTCCACCTCATCTTTGTCCATCATTTTGCATGCATTTTCATGTAGTTTAGGCATATTTTTATTAGATTTTAGGTTAATTTTCCTTTGGAACGGGTAAGGCGGTTTTCGTGTGTTGTTTTGTAGATATCAAGGGTAAATTACTCAAGATCAATCATGATGAAGTTTGGATGAAGATGGAGCTTTAAAACTGAAGAAAATGAGCCAAACAGAGCCCATCATGGCCTAGCCGTGATGCCCATCACGGCCTAGCCGTGATGCCCATCACGGCCTAGCCGTGATGCCCATCACGGCCATGATCGAGCAAAACTGAAAAAGAAGAAAGGCTGAAGTCAGAGTCTGTCACGGCCTGGCCGTGATAGCCATCACGGCCGTGACCCAAAACCACCACAAGTCGGCTGTCGGGGGCCAGGCCATGATGGCCATCACGGCCGTGATGGCCGTCACGGCCAGGCCGTGATGAGCATCACGGCCATGACAAACCAACCAGTGAAGAATTTTCAAGGCAGAATCCGTCACGGCCAGGCCGTGATAGCCATCACGGCCGTGACGCGTATTACTTGGCTCAGAAGTAACAGAATTGGATCTAATTTGAGTTGGATTAGGACTCTAACTGCCGAATTCTATAAATAAGGGACCAGGCAGAGGCAGAAATCATCAGACCTTAGGGGCTACTACTCTAGGCATAGATTTAGGATCTCTTCTCCTCTTCTCCTCTCTTCTCTTTTCTGATTTTCATTATGTTGTCAACCCAGCTTGTCATCTCCATGGCAAGACTGGAGTAGTAGCATAGTTTCTAGGGATTAGGGCTCTGCCCAAGTTTGTTTATGATGTAAATTTGATGTAAACTCTTTGTTAATTACTATTTGCTTTAGATCTGATTTCTAGTGTGTTAATCACTCATAAATTTCGGCAACCGTTTATTTACGTGACATAGACGTTCTAAGGAGGAACCTAGCGGTGAACTTAGGATTTCTAGGGTGATTCACTCGTAAAGCCCGGCAGCCACTAGTTTGTGAGATGTGAATGATCCAAGGAGGAACCTAGCGGTGAACTTAGGTTATTTGCATAACTGAGACATTATAGGGAGGAACCTAGCGGTGAACCTAGGTGTCGGACCTATAGAAGTCAGACTTGGGACTGAAATCACGAGAGTTAGAAGCCGTCCCTCGAGGAGCAACGAGTTGTCACGGAACGCAAAGGGTCCAATCTGGGATCGACTACCACGAGAGTAGGGGTCGGGTCAATTGGGCACGGCTTTTGTAACCCGAGAGGGAGCTTAAGCTATCAGAGGATAAACTCGCCTTCAAGGCAATTTCGGTAATCAACAAAGGTAAATCTGTTAGCAACATAAACGGCCTCAAAGGTAACCCAAATCCCTAGGAATCCGTTTTAGATCGAAAACCCCATAAACATTTGTTTTCTGCTCGTCTATCTTTAATTTTCAAATTCAAAACCTTTTTACAAAACCCTTTACAAAGTCCAGATATAATCGATTAGAATTTAATTGCGATTCGAGAACACGGTCTCTGTGGGTTCGATATCTTTTATTACTTGACGGCAGTCCGGTACACTTGCCGGATACGCACAAGCGTCGTCGCACGTGCATCCGCACGCTATCAAGTTTTTGGCGCCGTTGCCGGGGACTGTGCCTTTTCGAATCTCAATTCAAATTTTGAATTGATTTTTCTGGACCTTTTCTTTTTGTTTGATTTTTATTTCTGAAATTTAAAAAAAAAAAATCAAAAATCAAAAATCAAAAAAAAAAAAAAAAAAAAAATTTCCTTCTATTGTATCCATCTCTCTGTGTGTTATATGCAAAGATCCCTAAGTCTTGGGAGCCTTAGTGAGATTGATCCGGAGATCGAGAGGACCTTCCACCGACGTAGAAGACTACAAAGAGAGGAAGAAAGGTTGAGTCCCTTTCCATTCATGGCGAATCAACCGGATACAAAGCCTTTGAAGGATTACGCAGCCCCAAATGCGAGAGGCTTGCGAACTGGGATTGCAAGGCCAGAGATTGAGGCGGAAAACTATACCATACCACCTATGCTAATCAACATGATTAGGCAACATCAATTCGGAGGATTGCCTTCGGAGGACCCGACCGATCATATAGAAACATTCTTAGAGTTCACCGATGCAATCCGGATTAATGGAGCCTCAGTCGATGTTGTGCGTTTGAGAGACCGTTCCCCTCATCTCTCACTGGAAAAGCGAAGGCCTGGCTAAAGCAAATCCCCGCTAACACTTTGACTACTTGGGACCAATTGGAGCAGGCGTTCTTGGAGAAATTCTTCCCTCCATCCAAGACGGCCTACATAAGAACCCAGATCACCGGCTTCTTCCAGAAAGACGGAGAATCATTATCGGAAGCTTGGGATCGATACAAGGGGACTGTTGGAGTCGTGCCCACATCACGGACTCGAGAGGTGGTTAATAGTGCACACCTTCTATAACGGATTAGACTACTCTTGAAGGTGTCACTAGATTCTGCGCCAGCAGTGGAGCGTTTATGAATAGGCCTCTCTCTGAGGCATTCAACATCATTGAGAATGTCGCCACCAACTACCACCAATGGGGATCCGAAAGAGGTAATAACCCGAACAAGATTTCGGGGGAAAGTTTGAGGTAAATAGCACAGATCTTATTATGTCAAAAATAGACTCACTTAATAAACGTTTTGATCGGCTTGAAAGAGCTAATGTGAGTACATTAGGTGCTACTAACCTTGTTTGTGAGATTTGTGGAATGCAGGGACATGACATGATGGGATGCCCACATGGATCCCAAGGCCGGGTGAACAAGTGAACTCTTGTAACAACTTCTACGATACGAACCCGAAGCTGCCCAACTATGCTCCCCCAAATCCCTATAACCAAAGAAGGAACAACCCTTACCTCTCCTACGGCAACTACAGCAACACGCTCAACCATGAGTTCCAAGAAGGTCAAGGTAATAAGAGAACAGCACCGGGGTATCCTCAGGTACAAAGATCTAAACTCGAGGCTTTATTTGAAAGTTTTGTCGAAACTCAGACAAAACAGAATGAGGAGTTTAGACAACAAGGAAGGGCAGTGAGTGAGGCAATAAAAGATCTAGCATCTAAGGTAGACAACTTAGCAACTCATAACAAGATGCTAGAAACACAAATTGCCCAACAAACCAGCACGTACTCGAGACCTAAGGGTACATTCCCGGGGCAACCCGAAGCAAATCCCAATGAGCATTGCAATGTCATACACTTGAGGGATGATAAGCTTGGGGTGGGGGTAGCTGAAATGGACGTGGAACCGGAGGAGGACACGAACGAAAAAGAAGAGCCAGAACCGAAATATGTCCCTCCACCACCGCATTACCAACCCCCGATACCTTTCCCACGAGAGGTTGGTCGGGAAAAGCAAGTAGATGTAGAGACTAAAATGCCTACTAAACTGAAAGACCCAGGTAGTTTCTCCATCGCTTGCTCGATTGAACAAGTGCAAATTGACCAAGCCTTATGTGACCTAGGGGCTAGTGCGAGCTTGATGTCCCTCACTATCATGGAAAGGTTGGGGAGCAAAGAGTTGAGACCATTCAAATTCCCCTTACAAATTGCGGATGGCTCAACTAGGACTCCTCTAGGCATACTAGAGAATGTTCCTGTAAAGGTAGGGAAAATTCTCATCCCTATCGACTTCCTGGTATTGGACATGAAAGGGAATTCTAAATTCCCCATCATTTTAGGAAGGCCATTCTTGGCAACCGCTGGAGCATTAATAGACGTAAGGAATGGCAAACTCTCTCTAAATGTAGAGGAAGGTAGGGTAAATTTTCAGTTGATTAACTCTTGTAACAACCCTCCTTTTGAGAGCCATGTGTGCAGAATTGATGTAACGTCTCCAGCGGTAGAGAAAGAACTTAGCATGGAAGCAACCCCAAAGATTTGCAGGGCTAATGATGCACCCAGCAGTGGTGAAGTTGGAGTTGCTGTCCATGCGGAAACAAAACTTCCGCCGGGAGAAAGGAAGGCAAGGAAGCTCCGAGAGAAAAGAGCAAAGCGGAAGCGTTACTGGCCGTATGAGCAGAAACGGCTATTTGAAGGAGCTCCATGGAAAAGAAGTGTTCCTGCACTTCTACGCCCACCGATCCCGGTTGATCAAGGAAGTTTGGTCAAGCTTAAGACCATAAATAAGCGCTTCTTGGGAGGCAACCCAAGTTTTCTTTCCCTTTTTCCTTTTGTTTTTGATTTAACCTCTTGAATAATTTGAGAAGATCAAGAGGCAAAAATATCATTAATAGGTTTGTCTAGTGTTTTCAGGTTGAGAAAGAGAAGAAGAGCAATAAAAAAGATAAAGTCAGAGGCCATCACGCCCTGGCCGTGGACAAAGTGGTCACGGCCGTGATGAACTAAACAAGAGCACACAGAGAGCATCACGGCCTAGCCGTGACAACATTCACTGGCGTTATGAGTAGGATGCCAAGGTCGAGAGAGCATCACGGCCCAGCCGTGATGTAGATCACGGCCGTGACAGGGGCAACTCCCGAGGACCGAAACGATCACGGCCTAGCCGTGATGAGCCTCACGGCCGTGATAAAATTTCTACCCAAATTTTGACTGGAATGTGAAGCCAACACCCGCTACCGACTCGGTAAGTTGTTCCATTTTTCTCCTCTCTCCGACTTGATTATTTACATTGGAGACAATGTAAGTAATCAAGCTTGGGGTAGGGGTATTTATTTTTGCATTTGCATTGTTGCATTCATATTGCATTCTCATAGGCATAGATTGGTATGATCACATTCTCTAGATTGCCCCTCACTTAGAACATGAATCCGATTGTAAGAACTTGGAGCCAAATGAATTGAGATAGTGAATTTTGAGCCCAATTTTTCATTATTCTTGTGATATGGCTAAAAATAAAAAAATTCTTGAGATAGTCATTTGATAGTTGATAATTAGCATGTGGTCCCTTAAACTTGCGTTCCTCACTGATTTATGAACTACTAAATGTAAGATTTTGAGCCAAAAAGGGGTATTCACTAAATCTACCCCATTTCTTGTGATAGAGTGATTTAATTCCTCTTGGACTGTATTTTCTAGAACTTGACTTGAAACCATTTCAAAACTTAAAAATTTCTGAAAACATTTTTGGAAATGATTGAGGCACTAGGTATTTTTCCGGCCTCCCGAGCTTTGAACGATAAATGCTACCCCTTAGTTGCCCAATTTTGAGCCTAAAGATAAAATACTTTTCTTGGTACCATGATTTAATTTGATAAATAATGCTTGGTATGGCACCTTTTAAAGTATTACAAAAAGGGTAATTGGTAGTTTGGAAAAAGTATGGGATGAAAAAGCTAGAAAGTAATTTCTCTTGAGCTATAAATCTCCCCTTCTCCAAACAAATAAAAATGAAATAAACAAAGAAAAAAAAATGGAGAAGGGGATGACAAAGAAAGTGAGAAATGAAAAGAAAAAGAAAAAAAAATTAAATGAAGGAAGAAAGGTGGAAAAGTAAACCAAAGCCCAAAAAGGGGTATTTTAGAAGGTGTCATGCTTTGTAATGTTTGATAATCTGTCTAGCCTTCTTGAAATTCCCTTTCCTTGATTTTCCCACCTTACAATAAATCCCATGGCCACATTACAACCAAAGGAAAAGACCTCTTGATTCTTAAGTGTTTTCATTAATAAAGTGGAGATTTGGTTAATGGTCAAGCCTATGGTAAAATACTTTCCTTGAGGAAATGGAGTGAATTGTCATAAACCCTAAAACACTTGAGTGAGGTGAGATGAGTGCCCAAATCAGTGAGGACATGAACTTGAAAAAAAAAAAAAAAAAAAACCTAAGCTTCTAATTGGACTAGAAATTGATTATCTCTTGAGTGCTTATTAAAAATGCCTATTACTTGGATTAGCTTCTAGGGTTCTTGGTTCACTATCCATGCTTTGAATGATTTATATCTTATGGCCTGAGTAATTGCTTGAGGACAAGCAAAGTTTTAAGCTTGGGGTGATTTGATGAGTGTGATTCCACCTCATCTTTGTCCATCATTTTGCATGCATTTTCATGTAGTTTAGGCATATTTTTATTAGATTTTAGGTTAATTTTCCTTTGGAACGGGTAAGGCGGTTTTCGTGTGTTGTTTTGCAGATATCAAGGGTAAATTACTCAAGATCAATCATGATGAAGTTTGGATGAAGATGGAGCTTTAAAACTGAAGAAAATGAGCCAAACAGAGCCCATCACGGCCTAGCCGTGATGCCCATCACGGCCTAGCCGTGATGCCCATCACGGCCATGATCGAGCAAAACTGAAAAAGAAGAAAGGTGAAGTCGAGTCGTCACGGCCTGGCCGTGATAGCCATCACGGCCGTGACCCAAAACCACCACAAGTCGAAGTCGTCGGGCCAGGCCATGATGGCCATCACGGCCGTGATGGCCGTCCCCGGCGCCGCCGTGATGAGCATCACGGCCATGACAAACCAACCCGGTGAAGAATTTTCAAGGCGAGAATCCGTCACGGCCAGGCCGTGATAGCCATCACGCCGTGGTGACGCGTATTACTTGGCTCGAAGTAACAGTTGGATCTAATTTGAGTTGGATTAGGACTCTAACTCGCTAATTCTATAAATAAGGGACCGGGAGAGGCGGAAATCATCGGACCTTAGGGGCTACTACTCTAGGCATAGATTTAGGATCTCTTCTCCTCTTCTCCTCTCTTCTCTTTTTCGATTTTCATTATGTTGTCAACCTGACTTGTCATCTCCATGGCAAGACCGGAGTAGTAGCATAGTTTCTAGGGATTAGGGCTCGCCCAAGTTTGTTTAAGATGTAAATTTGATGTAAACTCTTTGTTAATTACTATTTGCTTTAGATCTGATTTCTAGTGTGTTAATCACTCATAAATTTCGGCAACCGTTTATTTACGTGACATAGACGTTCTAAGGAGGAACCTAGCGATGAACTTAGGATTTCTAGGGTGATTCACTCGTAAAGCCCCCGGCAGCCACTAGTTTGTGAGATGTGAATGATCCAAGGAGGAACCTAGCGGTGAACTTAGGTTATTTGCATAACTGAGACATTATAGGGAGGAACCTAGCGGTGAACCTAGGTGTCGGACCTATAGAAGTCAGACTTGGGACTGAAATCACGAGAGTTAGAAGCCGTCCCTCGAGGAGCAACGAGTTGTCACGAACGCAAAGGGTCCAATCTGGGATCGACTACCACGAGAGTAGGGGTCGGGTCAATTGGGCACGGCTTTTGTAACCCGAGAGGAGCTTAAGCTATCAGAGGATAAACTCGCCTTCAAGGCAATTTCGGTAATCAACAAAGGTAAATCTGTTAGCAACATAAACGGCCTCAAAGGTAACCCAAATCCCTAGGAATCCGTTTTAGATCGAAAACCCCATAAACATTTGTTTTCTGCTCGTCTATCTTTAATTTTCAAATTCAAAACCTTTTTACAAAACCCTTTACAAAGTCCAGATATAATCGATTAGAATTTAATTGCGATTCGAGAACACAGTCTCTGTGGGTTCGATATCTTTTATTACTTGACGGCAGTCCGGTACACTTGCCGGATACGCACAAGCGTCGTCGCACGTGCATCCGCACGCTATCAAGTTTTTGGCGCCGTTGCCGGGGACTGTGCCTTTTCAAATCTCAATTCAAATTTTGAATTGATTTTTCTGGACCTCTTCTTTTTGTTTGATTTTTATTTCTGAAATTTAAAAAAAAAAAATCAAAAATCAAAAATCAAAAAAAAAAAAAAAAAAATATTTTTCCTTCTATTGTATCCATCTCTCTGTGTGTTATATGCAAAGATCCCTAAGTCTTGGGAGCCTTAGTGAGATTGATCCGGAGATCGAGAGGACCTTCCACCGACGTAGAAGACTACAAAGAGAGGAAGAAAGGTTGAGTCCCTTTCCATTCATGGCGAATCAACCGGATACAAAGCCTTTGAAGGATTACGCAGCCCCAAATGCGAGAGGCTTGCGAACTGGGATTGCAAGGCCAGAGATTGAGGCGGAAAACTATACCATACCACCTATGCTAATCAACATGATTAGGCAACATCAATTCGGAGGATTGCCTTCGGAGGACCCGACCGATCATATAGAAACATTCTTAGAGTTCACCGATGCAATCCGGATTAATGGAGCCTCAGTCGATGTTGTGCGTTTGAGACTGTTCCCCTCATCTCTCACTGGAAAAGCGAAGGCCTGGCTAAAGCAAATCCCCGCTAACACTTTGACTACTTGGGACCAATTGGAGCAGGCGTTCTTGGAGAAATTCTTCCCTCCATCCAAGACGGCCTACATAAGAACCCAGATCACCGGCTTCTTCCAGAAAGACGGAGAATCATTATCGGAAGCTTGGGATCGATACAAGGGACTGTTGGAGTCGTGCCCACATCACGGACTCGAGAGGTGGTTAATAGTGCACACCTTCTATAACGGATTAGACTACTCTTCGAAGGTGTCACTAGATTCTGCAGCCGGTGGAGCGTTTATGAATAGGCCTCTCACTGAGGCATTCAACATCATTGAGAATGTCGCCACCAACTACCACCAATGGGGATCCGAAAGAGGTAATAACCCGAACAAGATTTCGGGGGGTAAGTTTGAGGTAAATAGCACAGATCTTATTATGTCAAAGATAGACTCACTTAATAAACGTTTTGATCGGCTGGAAAGAGCTAATGTGAGTGCATTAGGTGCTACTAACCTTGTTTGTGAGATTTGTGGAATGCAGGGACATGACATGATGGGATGCCCACATGGATCCGGCGCTTCGGGTGAACAAGTGAACTCTTGTAACAACTTCTACGATACGAACCCGAAGCTGCCCAACTATGCTCCCCCAAATCCCTATAACCAAAGAAGGAACAACCCTTACCTCTCCTACGGCAACTACAGCAACACGCTCAACCATGAGTTCCAAGAAGGTCAAGGTAATAAGAGAACAGCACCGGGGTATCCTCAGGTACAAAGATCTAAACTCGAGGCTTTATTTGAAAGTTTTGTCGAAACTCAGACAAAACAGAATGAGGAGTTTAGACAACAAGGAAGGGCAGTGAGTGAGGCAATAAAAGATCTAGCATCTAAGGTAGACAACTTAGCAACTCATAACAAGATGCTAGAAACACAAATTGCCCAACAAACCAAAGACGTACTCGAGACCTAAGGGTACATTCAGGGCAACCCAAGCAAATCCCAATGATCATTGCAATGTCATACACTTGAGGGTTGATAAGATTGGGGTGGGGGTAGCTGATATGGACGTGGAACCGGAGGAGGACACGAACGAAAAAGAAGAGCCAGAACCGAAATATGTACCTCCACCACCGTACCAACCCCCGATACCTTTCCCACGAGAGGTTGGTCGGGGGAAAAAGCAAGTAGATGTAGAGACTAAAATGCCTACTAAACTGAAAGACCAGTGTAGTTTCTCCATCGCTTGCTCGATTGAACAAGTGCAAATTGACCAAGCCTTATGTGACCTAGGGGCTAGTGCGAGCTTGATGTCCCTCACTATCATGGAAAGGTTGGGGAGCAAAGAGTTGAGACCATTCAAATTCCCCTTACAAATTGCGGATGGCTCAACTAGGACTCCTCTAGGCATACTAGAGAATGTTCCTGTAAAGGTAGGGAAAATTCTCATCCCTACCGACTTCCGGTATTGGACATGAAAGGGAATTCTAAATTCCCCATCATTTTAGGAAGGCCATTCTTGGCAACCGCTGGAGCATTAATAGACGTAAGGAATGGCAAACTCTCTCTAAATGTAGAGGAAGGTAGGGTAAATTTTCAGTTGATTAACTCTTGTAACAACCCTCCTTTTGAGAGCCATGTGTGCAGAATTGATGTAACGTCTCCCGGTAGAGAAAGAACTTAGCATGGAAGCAACCCCAAAGATTTGCAGGGCTAATGATGCACCCAGCGGTGGTGAAGTTGGAGTTCTTGTCCATGCGGAAACAAAACTTCCGCCGGGAGAAAGGAAGGCAAGGAAGCTCCAGAGAAAAGAGCAAAGCGGAGCGTTCTGGCCGTATGAGCAGAAACGGCTATTTGAAGGAGCTCCATGGAAAAGAAGTGTTCCTGCACTTCTACGCCCAGCCGACCCGGTTGATTGAAGGAAGTCTGGTCAAGCTTAAGACCATAAATAAGCGCTTCTTGGGAGGCAACCCAAGTTTTCTTTCCCTTTTTCCTTTTGTTTTTGATTTAACCTCTTGAATAATTTGAGAAGATCAAGAGGCAAAAATATCATTAATAGGTTTGTCTAGTGTTTTCAGGTTGAGAAAGAGAAGAAGAGCAATAAAAAAAGATAAAGTCAGAGGCCATCACGCCCTGGCCGTGACAGTGGTCACGGCCGTGATGAACTAAACAAGAGCACAGAGAGCATCACGGCCTAGCCGTGACAACCATCACGGGCGTGATGAGTAGGATGCCAAGGTCAGAGAGCATCACGGCCTAGCCGTGATGTAGATCACGGCCGTGACGGGCAACTCCGAGGACCAGAAACGATCACGGCCTAGCCGTGATGAGCCTCACGGCCGTGATAAAATTTCTACCCAAATTTTGACTGGAATGTGAAGCCAACACCCGCTACCGACTCGGTAAGTTGTTCCATTTTTCTCCTCTCTCCGACTTGATTATTTACATTGGAGACAATGTAAGTAATCAAGCTTGGGGTAGGGGTATTTATTTTTGCATTTGCATTGTTGCATTCATATTGCATTCTCATAGGCATAGATTGGTATGATCACATTCTCTAGATTGCCCCTCACTTAGAACATGCATCCGATTGTAAGAACTTGGAGCCAAATGAATTGAGATAGTGAATTTTTGAACCCAATTTTTCATTATTCTTGTGATATGGCTAAAAATAAAAAAATTCTTGAGATAGTCATTTGATAGTTGATAATTAGCATGTGGTCCCTTAAACTTGCGTTCCTCACTGATTTATGAACTACTAAATGTAAGATTTTGAGCCAAAAAGGGGTATTCACTAAATCTACCCCATTTCTTGTGATAGAGTGATTTAATTCCTCTTGGACTGTATTTTCTAGAACTTGACTTGAAACCATTTCAAAACTTAAAAATTTCTGAAAACATTTTTGGAAATGATTGAGGCACTAGGTATTTTTCCGGCCTCCCGAGCTTTGAACGATAAATGCTACCCCTTAGTTGCCCAATTTTGAGCCTAAAGATAAAATACTTTTCTTGGTACCATGATTTAATTTGATAAATAATGCTTGGTATGGCACCTTTTAAAGTATTACAAAAAGGGTAATTGGTAGTTTGGAAAAAGTATGGGATGAAAAAGCTAGAAAGTAATTTCTCTTGAGCTATAAATCTCCCCTTCTCCAAACAAATAAAAATGAAATAAACAAAGAAAAAAAAATGGAGAAGGGGATGACAAAGAAAGTGAGAAATGAAAAGAAAAAGAAAAAAAAATTAAATGAAGGAAGAAAGGTGGAAAAGTAAACCAAAGCCCAAAAAGGGGTATTTTAGAAGGTGTCATGCTTTGTAATGTTTGATAATCTGTCTAGCCTTCTTGAAATTCCCTTTCCTTGATTTTCCCACCTTACAATAAATCCCATGGCCACATTACAACCAAAGGAAAAGACCTCTTGATTCTTAAGTGTTTTCATTAATAAAGTGGAGATTTGGTTAATGGTCAAGCCTATGGTAAAATACTTTCCTTGAGGAAATGGAGTGAATTGTCATAAACCCTAAAACACTTGAGTGAGGTGAGATGAGTGCCCAAATCAGTGAGGACATGAACTTGAAAAAAAAAAAAAAAAACCTAAGCTTCTAATTGGACTAGAAATTGATTATCTCTTGAGTGCTTATTAAAAATGCCTATTACTTGGATTAGCTTCTAGGGTTCTTGGTTCACTATCCATGCTTTGAATGATTTATATCTTATGGCCTGAGTAATTGCTTGAGGACAAGCAAAGTTTTAAGCTTGGGGTGATTTGATGAGTGTGATTCCACCTCATCTTTGTCCATCATTTTGCATGCATTTTCATGTAGTTTAGGCATATTTTTATTAGATTTTAGGTTAATTTTCCTTTGGAACGGGTAAGGCGGTTTTCATGTGTTGTTTTGCAGATATCAAGGGTAAATTACTCAAGATCAATCATGATGAAGTTTGGATGAAGATGGAGCTTTAAAACTGAAGAAAATGAGCCAAACAGAGCCCATCACGGCCTAGCCGTGATGCCCATCACGGCCATGATCGAGCAAAACTGAAAAAGAAGAAAGGTGAAGTCGAGTCCGTCACGGCCTGGCCGTGATAGCCATCACGGCCGTGACCCAAAACCACCACAAGTCGGAAGCTGTCGGGGCCAGGCCATGATGGCCATCACGGCCGTGATGGCCGCCACGCCCGGCCGTGATGAGCATCACGGCCATGACAAACCAACCCGGTGAAGAATTTTCAAGGCAGAATCCGTCACGGCCAGGCCGTGATAGCCATCACGGCCGTGACGCGTATTACTTGGCTCAGAAGTAACAGAATTGGATCTAATTTGAGTTGGATTAGGACTCTAACTGCCGAATTCTATAAATAAGGGACCAGGCAGAGGCAGAAATCATCAGACCTTAGGGGCTACTACTCTAGGCATAGATTTAGGATCTCTTCTCCTCTTCTCCTCTCTTCTCTTTTCTGATTTTCATTATGTTGTCAACCCAGCTTGTCATCTCCATGGCAAGACTGGAGTAGTAGCATAGTTTCTAGGGATTAGGGCTCTGCCCAAGTTTGTTTATGATGTAAATTTGATGTAAACTCTTTGTTAATTACTATTTGCTTTAGATCTGATTTCTAGTGTGTTAATCACTCATAAATTTCTGCAACCATTTATTTACGTGACATAGACGTTCTAAGGAGGAACCTAGCGGTGAACTTAGGATTTCTAGGGTGATTCACTCGTAAAGCCCGGCAGCCACTAGTTTGTGAGATGTGAATGATCCAAGGAGGAACCTAGCGGTGAACTTAGGTTATTTGCATAACTGAGACATTATAGGGAGGAACCTAGCGGTGAACCTAGGTGTCGGACCTATAGAAGTCAGACTTGGGACTAAAATCACGAGAGTTAGAAGCCGTCCCTCGAGGAGCAACGAGTTGTCACGGAACGCAAAGGGTCCAATCTGGGATCGACTACCACGAGAGTAGGGGTCGGGTCAATTGGGCACGGCTTTTGTAACCCGAGAGGGAGCTTAAGCTATCAGAGGATAAACTCGCCTTCAAGGCAATTTCGGTAATCAACAAAGGTAAATCTGTTAGCAACATAAACGGCCTCAAAGGTAACCCAAATCCCTAGGAATCCGTTTTAGATCGAAAACCCCATAAACATTTGTTTTCTGCTCGTCTATCTTTAATTTTCAAATTCAAAACCTTTTTACAAAACCCTTTACAAAGTCCAGATATAATCGATTAGAATTTAATTGCGATTCGAGAACACAGTCTCTGTGGGTTCGATATCTTTTATTACTTGACGGCAGTCCGGTACACTTGCCGGATACGCACAAGCGTCGTCGCACGTCGACTGACGCGACATCACCTAGCAATCCCAGTTCGCAAACCCCTAGAATTCGGGGCTGCGTAGTCCTTCAACGGTTTCGTATCCGGGAGATTCGCCATGAGTGGAATGGGAATCAACCCCTCTCTCTCTCTTTGTAGTCTCCTACGTCTATGAAAGGTCCTTTCGACTTCGGGATCGACCTCACTAAGATTTCTAAGACTTAGTGATCGTTGCATAAAAGAGAAAACAACATAGAGAGATAGATACTCTAGAAGGAAAAAGCGATTTTTTTTAAAAAAAAAGAAATATAAAAATTAAATAAAAAGAGAAAGTCCAGAAAATTAATTTAAAAATTAAATTGAGATTCAAAAAAGCACAGTCCCCGGCAACAGCGCCAAAAACTTGGTGTCGTGCGATCCGGCAAGTGTACCGGATTGTCGCCAAGTAATAAAAAGATATCGATCCCACAGAGAACGTGATCTCGAATCGCAACTAATTGTTAAATCGATTAAAACTGGACTAAATAAAAAAGATTTTTGTAAAGGTTTTGATATTTGAAATAAGAGATAACTCAAAATCAGGATCAAGTAAAACAGATAGTAAATCAATTTATGGTTTTTCAGATCTAAATGGATTCCTAGGAATTTGGGTTACCAACAAGATCGTTTATGTTACTAAATTGACGATCCCTTGTTAATTATCGAAATTGCCTTGAGGGCGAATTTATCCTCAAATAGTTAATGCTCCCTCTCGGGTTACAAAAACCGTGCCCAATTAAACCAACCCCTACTCTCGTGGTAGTCGAATTTAGATTGGACCCTTTACGTTTTGTGACAATTCGTTGACCCTCGAAGGACGGCTTCTAACTCTCGTGATTTCAGTCCTAAGTCTGATTCTATAGATCCGATATCTAAGTTCGCCGCTAGGTTCCTTCTTAGAGTATCTACGTCATGCAAATAAGCGGCCACCGAATTTACGAGTAATTAAAACACTAGAAATCATATCTAAAGAAAAATCATAATTAACAAAGATAAAACATCAATTCAACAACATAATCAGACCTTGGGCATAGCCCCAATCCCTAGAAATTAAAGTATTACTCAAGCATTGCCATGGTGATGACAAGCTTGGTTAACAACAACATAAAATAAAACTAAGAGAAGAGAAGAGGGAGAATAAGAGAGATCCTAAATTATAGCCTAAGAGTAGCAGCCAAAGTCCCCTGGAAGTCTTCAGCCTGATGCCATATTTATAGATTAGGGAAGTTTGAATCCTAATCAAACACAAATCAGATCCAAATTAGTTGCTTCAGTTCCAAGTAATGCGCGTCACGGCCGTGATGGTCATCACGGCCAGGCCGTGACCGATTCTGCCTTGGGCGTTTCTTCACTTTTTGGTCTGTCACGGCCGTGACCACCATCACGGCTGGGCCGTGATCAGCTCTGCCTGTGAGGGTCTGGTTCAGCTGACATGTCACGGCCGTGATGGGCATCACGGCTAGGCCGTGACCAGCTTTGTTTGGCTCATTTTATTCACTTTTCAAGCTTCATCTTCATCCAAGCTCCATCATGGATAATCCTGAGCAATTAATCCTTAATTTCTGCAAAACAACACCACAAAATCGGCTTACCCGTTCCAAGGTAAAAACTAACAAAATCAAATTAAAAATGCATAAACTACATGAAAATGCATGCAAAATGATAAGCAAATATGAGGTGTAATCACACTCATCACCGCACAATCTAATCTCCCTCACCAGATGAACAATCAAATGAACCATGTTGTCAAAAAATGAAGGTGGAAAATACATCTCCAATTGGCACAAGATAATGGCTGCCTCATTTTCCAAGTCATCCAACTTTTTAGTGTCAATGACCTTGCTACATATAGCATTGAAGAATAAGCATAACCTAGTAATGGCATGTCTGACTTTTTTAGGCAAGATGTCACGAATGGCCACCGGTAGTAGTTGTTGCATCAAGACATGACAATCAATAGACTTTAAGCCAACTAATTTGAGATCTTTCATTGAGACAAGTCTTTTGATATTTGAAGAGTAACCCTGTGGCACTTTGACTCCCCGTAGACATTCATAGAAACTTCTTTTCTCTTTTATTGATAAAGTATGACATGCTGGGGGCAAATAAGTCTTCTTATCCCCCACTTTATGTGGAGCTAACTGCTCTCGTATATCCATCGCAACTAGATCCAGACGAGCATTCACACCATCCTTTGTCTTGCCTTGAATGTTGAGAAGCGTTTCGATTAAACCGTCACACACATTTTTCTCCACATGCATCACATCAATACAATGTCCTACATCAAGCTTGCACCAGTATGGAAGATCAAAGAAGATCGACCTCTTCTTCCATATTTTCCTCTCTGTAGCCTTCTTCTGGGTCTTCCCATAGATAACATTAGTGTTGTTCACCCTTTCATAAACTTGCTCTCCAGTTAAGGCCACCAGAGCAATTTCATAAACTTGTCGACCTTAGGATTTTTTTGTTTATATGTATATATTGAACTGGAGGGATTACTATCCAAAATATTTTCCCATCATTACAGATTTCAGCCTTTAAGAATTTATTTCTCATAATATGACTCAAATTTTAAAATGTTAAATTAACCCTTGCCGTTGTTTTATAGATTATTGTATTGTATGGTAATAGTAATATATACAGTTACGTGAAGGTTATGATGCACCATTTATTAAAAATATATAGTAATACATTAATCAAGTGACATATTCTAATTCATTTATTTTGTCATATAGGTTAATTCATTTTTTAACTCATGATACAAATCTCACTTTTTCATATTTTGATTAATTTAAATAGTAAAATAAACAAAATGAATGAAATATATTTTGTCATTTGAATGAGTGCTATACCTTTGATAATACCTTATAGTTAATAATTTTTTACCAACATGATATTGAGGATAGATTTGTTGAAAGAAAATTTGAAGGGGTTGATTTAGTGGCGTATGATAAGGTCTAGTATTTGATAGATTATAAGTTTGAATTTTTACCAGTATCATTGAAATGAGATAAATGTAAATCCGTTTATAAATAATCATAAAACCCGAAATTTTTTCATATCTTAAATTGAGGTACGATCATTTCCACTTAAATTTTGTAAAAAAAAAAAAAAAAATTGTAGAAAGAAAGAACATTGATCCTTCCACTTCCACCTACTTCAACTTATCCCATTATTACACGTCTTCTCCATCACGTGGCTGGAAGTCACTATCAGCTGCCACCTTTTGCTGGTGGTTAGCAATAGCATACCCTAAACCCTTCAACACAACCCTAATACGTGGACATAAATTTTGATATAATATAAGAAAGAATAAAATAATAAGATTAAAGTAATCTTTTTTTTGTCCCTATACGTGACATCGATTTTCAATTTGATTCCTATACGTAAAATGTTATCAATTTAATCCCTATACATGACACTGATTTTCAATTTGGTCCTCACCGTTAATTGGTCCCTATATAGGATGACAAAATTGTAAATTATTATCACATGTAGGGATCAATTCAACAAAAAAAATTGAAATCGGTCCCTATGACAATTATTTTCAATTTGGTCTCTATATGTGATAATAATTTGTAATTTGGTCCCTCTTATATAGGGACCAATTAGCTGTGAGGACCAAATTGAAAACCAGTGTCACATATAGGGACCAAATTGATAACTTTTTACGTATATGGGCCAAATTGAAAATCAGTGTCACGTATAGGGACCAAGAGATTACTTTAACCAAATAATAAATAAATATTGAAGAGTATTTTTATATGAGTTTTTTTATCATATGTAATGTTGTATAGGTTATGAAATTTAAAAACAATAATTATTTATTAAAAAATTAAGTATTTCAATTTTAAAAATATAAAATACATAAGTTTTTATGTAAATTTATTTTTTTTAAGAACTTTAACCTGTGCAAAATTACACAAGTTAAAAAAATCCTTTTTATATAGTGATAGATATCATTTTTGTGTCAAAATATCATTACTGTATGGTTATTACTACAGCACCAACAATGAAACTAAACCAATTTTTTAATATTTATTACAAGTTTTTTTAAAAAAACTGAATATTATAATTTCTAATAAGGTTGCATTCTTATATTTAATCTTACTAGAGTAACTCACCTGTGTCATGCACGGGTGATACGCTAATTTTGTACTATTTCATCGAAAAATAAGTAATTGTTTATTTCATGTTTTTAGTTTATACTTTTTTGTTTGGAAATGATATACCACAACTTATTGATTCATGAGGTTAATTATGCAGAATTATTTCAAAATAATTGTTACGTAAAATATAAAAGATAAATCTTCATATAAGTTTAATTATAATATTTTTTAATCTATTTGATTTATAAACCTTCTCTCTTAAAAATTTATTCGCTTTTTTATTCTTTTCCCTCTAGTTTAACCATTATTAGAAAATATATGTATCTATTATATTTTTTCTTCTATTTTCAAAACCTATTTGATTTATTCCTCCTCTTTTTTGGTGCAAGTTAAAAAAATTTAGAAAATATATTTATGTATCATTTTTTTTCTTCTCTCTTGAAAATATATTCGATTTATTTATTCTCTTAACCTACTGCAAGTTAACAATTTTTAGAAAATATATTTATCTATCAAATTATTTTTTTTATTTTCTCCTGAAAATCTATTAGATTTGTTTCTCCTTAGTTCCCTTGCAATTTAAAAACTTTTAGAAAATATATTTATCTATCATATTTGTTTTACTTCTCTCTTAAAAATATATTTGATTTATTTCTCATCTTTTCCCATGCAAGTTAACAATCTTTATAAAATATATTTATTTATCATTTTTTCTTATCTTTTGAAAATTTATTTAATTTATCATATTTTGTATTCTCTCTTGAAAATATATTTGTTTATCATACTTTCCTGTATAATTAGTTAATCATTTTTAGAAAATATATTTATCTATCATTTTTTTTATTCTCTCTTAAAATTCTAATTGATTTAATTCTCCTGATATCTCATGCAAGTGAACTTTTTCTTCTATTGCAATTGATTTGCAAAGTTTTGTTGTACGTTGATATGCATATCAACATAAAATCAAAAGGTATTGGTGAGAAATTATGCACCTAACGTTTGGATAAATGAAGGTGATAAAAAAGGATGAGACGGTGATAAAAATTAAAAGCAGAACATGAGGGGAGGATTACACGTATATCAAGGGAAATATAAATGTTAGGTTGGATTCTGCTGAAATAGGTATTTTTTTAATGATTTGATTGCAAATTCAAATTTGAATATAAATTATTGTAGCTAATGCTAAAATAATTGACCAATAGGGAATTGGCATGATTGTGTTAATTAGAAGTTGGACATAAAAATCTTTCATAATTATGCAAAAAAATGTCAGGTGCATAAATGCTTTCTACCTAAATATAATGCATTAAATATGAAAAGTTTGAGAAGATGATACTTGAAATAACATAGTTTTATTCATAAATGTATATAATATAGATAGATATATTTCAAACAAAGCAAATAAATACATCATTATAAAAAGATTCTAGAAAATAAACATAAATATTTTCCTAATAAAATCAATTTAAAATATGTATACATTTTTAGAAAGTAAATTTATTATTAAAAAAAACAGATCATTTTAATATACAAACAATCTTTTTCAAATAAAAACTTTGAAAATGATAATTTTTTTCATTTTGAAATTTATTTTTTTTTGACAAACTTTTCATTTTGAAATTGCTATCCTAGTCAAATAGTACATTTATTATACGGTTTTTAAGAAAAGACTATTTTTTTGTTTCTTAGTTAAAAAAACTATTAATACTTAATTGAGTTGTTTTTATGGTATTTATAATAAATTTTCATTTATTTTCTTTTAAAAACATTAAGCCAATTAAAGAAAGAAGTATTACCTCACATCATACAAGAAGTAAGAAAAACATATTTAAACATTTTTCAAAGTTGATCCATGTGTTATGTTTTTATTTATAATTCCCGTATTAATCACTTTACATATAGATATTAAAGTTTTAAAAAAATTAATTTACTTATATAAAATAAATTATTCAATATTTATGATTTGTTTTTAAAAATTAAACAAATAATAATTTGCTTCTTTAACTGCATCCATCCATAATCTTGATAATGAAAAACCCACTAATAGATGTGTTTAATTACTTAAATAAAATTTTTACTGACAATCTTCTCGTTATAACTGAGTAAAATTAAGAATAAGAAATCGTTGTTGAGAGGTCATATGTTTTTTATATTTTTCTCATAAAAATAAAATCAAAAGTCTAACTTTACCGTTCAATTTTATTCTCATTCCCACATGTTTAATATAGGCAAGGCTTAGATAAGTTCCACAACTTCTACAAACTTGCAAAAAAAACCAAAAAAAAAAAGAGAGAAGAAAAGACCGTTTCACAAATCACACATGCATACAATAAAACATTAAAAAATAAAAGAGTTATGAAACATGATTAATGATTCCAATACAAAAGTTACGTGAAGACAAACTGTGGCCCAACGAATTCTTAAATTCTATATTAGAAAATTAGCCTATACAATTAAGTGAGAATCACTTAACAGACCATCCAAGGTTAACTTGAATACTTGATTATTCATTCATATTCATATGACAATTTTGTTTCTTCTGTAATTCTTTCTATACCCACCTTAACCATATACAACTTTTCCCTTACTGTAAGTTTGTGAAAAGGATGAAAATCACATACGCATCTCCATCAAGATGAACCAATGGTCATGCAGTTTTTTAATGGTGGGGAGTGGGGGGGGTGGGGCGGGGCACCAATTCCCAAAGGAAAACGGATCCCTCCACGAATCATCTCCCTTTAGGTGTAAATCCAAGCATTCCCCTTGCAGCAATAGGATATATTAGTATAGAAAATATTTTTAACATCGATTAAATTTGAGTTTTAACGTCGATTATTCAACCGATATGTATACAGGTGATATTGTATGTGATGGTTTTAGATATCGATTTATGTTTTATAATTCTGTTGAAAATCACTTTATACATCGGTTCCTTTTTCAACCGATGTCTAAAGTGATTTTCAACATATTTATAAAAAACACATCACTTTAGACATCGGTTCTTTGAAATAATCGATGTCTAAAGTGATTTTTAGAACTTTCAACGTCGGTTATGATTACAACCGATGTTGAAAGCGCCTTTTTTTTTTAAAAAAATTCTGGCTTACACCAGTTACAATCATTTTCCTGTTTCACTTGTACAGTCAAAATCCTAACAAACAGAATCTAAATATTCTCAACAGAATCTCTTACAACCAGAATTTCATTCAAAGTACTATATTGATCGATTATGCAAAAGTATAATATTGATTACGCAAAGAAAACCAACAAAAAAGTATACATTTAACAATCTTAACTAAATACATAGAATGCCATAAATTCAAACTAAATAATATGACAACAAAGAAACTGTATATAAATGAGTATATGATCACCCATTAATTCCCAGTCAACTCTAGAAAGAAGGTTGCACAATGCTCCTTTATGTCCATAATGTCCTCATTAGATAGTGGAGCCCGAGCGTCGAATATTTGCATGTAACATAAGATAAATTAAACATTATAGATAATCAGACTAAAACAAAACATAATTAATCTATAGCTTATTACAAATTCTATTACTTACCTCCATCCATCCTTCAATAATAATGATGGATACAATGCCGAGCATCCACTTCATAACATAGTATCCGCACTCCCATGAGCCATGTTGCCTACGAGACTACAAATGAACTCAATTTGAATATAATGAGTAAACACTTAACAGTAATTAAATTTTGTAAACTGCAATTGAATCTCGGATACTTATAAACTACCTGCGTTACGGAAAATCCACTTAACAGTACTAGGCCTAGTACCATCTAACTCCACTAAAAATAATTAAAACGCGCACATACAGAGTAACATGTCGACCATTTTAAAATAACGTAAGAAGATTTGGCATATCCAAAGAATTTTGGATATCAACTATACCAACAGGATGACTAGGAAACAATAACCTTCATTAATGCACCAGTATCCCCATAGGAGGGTAATGAATGAATTTCCAGTCAAAACAAAAATAATTTCAATACATTCAGGTATATTTTTCCCACATGTCTCTATTTCTCCGTTTACACTAATGTTATTATCAGTGAATAGTGGCTCGAGCAATTCAGAGCATTACTCTTTACATCCCAAAAAGAAAGCAATTTGAGTAACAGGGAAGTAAAAGCACGCTGTCTTCCACATACATAGGCTGCCTGAAAGGATTCAGCTGGACAGGCAATATAAGAGAGCGTCCAGTTACAGTCTTAATGCAACTTGCTGCAAGATGACAAGCTTCCTCACAATAATCAGTAAAAACAGCTGGGACATCAATCTTTTTATTAGACCTTGTAAAAGAGAGAGAGATTGAGAGAAACTCTATGTAATGGAGAATTCATTGAGTGAAAATATATAAGTCTCTTATTGAAAAACAGATTTACAAGCTATATGAGTATATATAGGATAGATTAGGTACTATAATTAGCTAACTAAAGAGAATTACTCTTAACTAACTTTCTTAACAAACTCTAACTGCCTTTAACTAACTTCTTCTCTAACCGTAATACTCCCCCTCAAGTTTGGAGCATAGATGTCTAATGCACCTAACTTGGAAACCAGAACTGAAAACTTGCAGTGTGGGAGAGCTTTAGTAAAAACATCAGCTAACTGCTGCTGAGTTGGGAGATAAACTAAGTTTAGAAAACCAGAATTGACATATTGTCTGATGAAGTGGCAGTCAATATCTATGGGTTTCGATCTCTCATTGGAGGTGGGATTAGCAGCAAGCTGGATTGCTGACTTATTGTCACACATGACCATGATAGACGAAACATCAATCTGAAATGCTCTAAGTAGTTGTTGCAACCAAAGGAGCTCACTGGTGAGACATGCCAGTGCTCTATATTCTGCTTCTGCAGAAGATCTTGCAACTGTAGGTTGTTTTTTTGATTTCCAAGAGATCAGAGAAGACCCCAGATAAACACAGAAACCTGTGGTGGATCTTCTAGTAACACTGCAATTGCCCCAGTCAGAATCAACATATGCAGTGACCTTGGTGTTTGGCTAAGCAGAGAAGAAAATTCCTTAACCTGGTGAAGTTTTCAGATACTGTAGGATATGATGCAAGGCCTTGAGATGAGGTGTCCGAGGCTTGGACATGAATTGGCTCAGTTTGTTGACTGAGAAGATGATATCAGGCCTCGAAATAGTTAAGTACGTAAGTCTGCCAAGGAGTCTTCTATACAAGGATGGATCGGGAAGAAGATCACCATCTGTGTCATTAAGCTGCAGGTTTGCTTCCAAAGGGATTTTGGCAGGCTTCGATTCACTGAATCCCGTGTCTTCAAGCAGTTCCAGAGTGTATTTTCTCTGACTCAAGTGAATTCCCTTTAATGACTTGGCAATTTCCAAGCCCAAAAAATACTTCAAATTACCAAGAACTTTCAGTTTAAACTGAAGTTGCAAATCTGTGATGGTTCTATCAACAAGAGACTTACTTGGGCTGGCAATGATGATATCATCCACATAAACAAGGAGGATGATGAGGGAGTCATTGGATCCTTTATGAAACAATGAATAGTCAACAGTGGACTGGTGGAAACCAAGATGGATGATTGTTGCAGAAAATTTCTGGAACCATTGCCTTGAGGCTTGCCTCAAGCCATAAAGAGACTTATGCGATTTGCATACTGAATTGACTCCTTGTTTTGGATATCCTTGAGGTAAATCCATGTATATTTCTTCAAAAAGATCACCATTCAAGAAGGCATTGTTGATGTCTAATTGAGCCAAGTGCCAGTGCTTTTGTGCTGCCACAGCAAGCAAGACTCTAACTGTGGTTAACTTAGCCACTGGGGAGAAAGTTTCCAAAAAATTAATTCCCATCTGCTGTGTGAAACCTCTAGCAACTAATCGGGCCTTGTGTCTTTCCACTGAGCCATCTGACTTGAATTTTGTCTTGTAGATCCATATACAACCAATGGTTTGATTGCCTGGAGGTAGAGGAACCACAGACCATGTTTTACTGGCTTCTAGAGCCTCTATCTCATCTGCCATTACTGCTCTCCATTGAGGAAACTTCACTGCTTGAAGGTAAAACTGTGGCTCATATTGAGAGTCAACATTGGAAATGAATGTATAATATGGTTGGGAAAGGTTTGTGTAATTAATATGTTCGGTTAAGGGATATTTGGTATGGTGACCATAATCCTGTAAATACTGAGGTGGATTATGAGCACGAGTAGACCTTCTGGGCTGGCTTGGTGCAGGGTCTAGAGGACCAGGTTCAGGTGCAGGAATGTCTTGAACAGGTTCAAGAAAATTTGGTGCAGTTTCAGGGATGTTTGGATCATGTTCATTAGTTGTTTCGGGTGTAGGATCAAGATTTGGTGTTTGTGGGGCATGATTTAATTCAGGTGGGATAGGTAAGGGTGGGTAATTAGGCACAATGTCCTTAACAGGAACAGGAAGGACAGTGGATTGGAAAGGGTCAGGAGCAGTGTGCAACTGTTCTGTTTCAAAAGGAAACTTGTCTTCAAAGAAGGTGACATCTTTGGACACCACAAATTTTCTGGTGGTCAGATCATAAACTCTGTAACCCTTGTATCCAGGTGGATAGCCCATGAAAACAACAGGGAATGTCCTTGGTGAGAATTTGTTTCTCTGTGAAACTGGAACAGCAGCAAAACATAGGCAACCAAAAACTTTGAATGAAGTATAACTTGGTAATTTGTTATACAACAGTTCATAAGGAGAACAGTTTTTTAGAGAGGGTGAAGGAACTCTATTTATCAGGAAGGTGGCAGCATTGACACACTCTCCCCAAAAAGTGATAGGAACCTTGGATTGAAACAACAGTGCTCTTACAACATTCAGTAGGTGTTGATGCTTCCTTTCAACCACAGCATTCTGCTCAGGCCTGTAAGGACAGCTAAACTGATGCACAGTGCCATGCTCTTGAAGAAAATCAGTCGTCTGAAGCTCCTTGGCATTGTCAGATCGAAGCTGTCTAATGGTCCTGCCAAAATTAGTCTTGACATAGCTAAAGAATTTTTTCATCAACACAGGTGCCTCAGATTTATATTGTAATAGGTATAACCAGGTAAATCTAGTACAATCATCAACTATAGTTAAAAAGAACCTCTTGCCATCATAAGTAGATTGATGATAAGGGCCCCATATGTCTACATGAACAAGATCAAAAGGATTCTCAGAGTAATTGTTGTTTGAAATAAAGGACAGACGCCTAAACTTGGACAAAGGACATATCAAGCATTTATTGCATGAAGTGAATTGCAATTGCAAATCAAGTTTATTACAGAAAAGTTTTAAGACCTTTTCAGATACATGACCTAAATGTGCATGCCAGAGAATACAACCAGATGAACTAGACTTATGTGTAACATTGTAAATTTGTGAATCAGAATGGGATTTATTGGCTAACTGTTTATTGCTAACAGAATGAGAATGAAGAACATAGAGGCCTTGATGGAGATCACACCTGCCAATCGTCTTCTGGTGTAATGTGTCCTGAATGATAAAAGAAGATTTGGTAAAAGAGACATTAAAAGGAATATTAGAAAGTAAACTACTGACAGAGAGTAGATTAACATAAAAGGAGGGTATGAAAATAACATCATGTATGATTAACTGAGAATTGAGTTGAACTGAACCAATTCTTACAACTTTAACCAAAGACTTATTTGGTAAAGTGACAAACCTATTATGTAATTCTTGAAAGGTAAGAAAAACATGTTTATGACAGGTTATATGGGAAGTAGCCCCAGAGTCAAGAATCCAACAATTTGAATTCTTGAATGGAGAATTTAGGATGGACAGAGAGATACCTACAGATGACTCACCTACAAAAGAATCATTTTGATCTTGAGCAGTGGCCAAAAGGACTCTTGCCAGCTGAGCTTGTAACTGAGCAAGAAGGTGCTGACACTGCTGAGGTGACCAGTTTGTATCTTCAGTGCCATCAGTGATTGCCAAAACCTGATTGACAGAAGTAGAAGTTTGATGCCTCTTGTGACCAGGAGGATACCCATGCAACTTGAAGCATTTGTCTTTGGTATGCCCTGTTATGCCACGGTGAGCACAGATCGGCCTATCCTTCTTCTGATTCTTGTTCTTGCCTGACTGAACATCATAAGCTGCTTCAGTGACTGGGACAATTTGAAGTCCAACTTTTCTTTGAGCCTCATCTTCAAGAAGTATTGAGAAAACTTGAGAAATTGGGGGAATAGGATTCATCATTAGAATTTGTCCTCTAGCATGAGAGAAAGACTCATTGAGTCCCATCAAGAAATTCATAACAAACTCATCCTGGAGGAAATCGATCAAGGGTTGAACACCTCCACAATTACAATTGTGCACAGGCCTATACTCACCAAGTTCTTCCCACAGTGATTTGAAACGAGTGAAATAGGCACTGATGGAGCTAGAATCTTGAGTACAATGAAGTAAATCCTTCTTCAATTGAAAAATCCTAGGTCCATTTTTCAGCTTGAAACGATCTTCAAGATCTTTCCAAATTGCTGAAGAAGAGGTGCCATAAATCACACTTGTACTGATTTCCTTGATGATTGAGTTCAAGAGCCAAGACGCAACAATGCTATCGTTGCGTTTCCACAGCTGAAAATTCGGATCATTGGCAAGGGGTTGAGGAACAGAGCCGTCAACAAACCCTAGCTTGTTCTTCCCATCGAGAGCCAACATCATTGAACGACGCCATGTGAGGTAATTTGTACCATCGAGCGGCTGGGAAACAAGAACTAAGCCAGGCAAATCCGAAGAGTGAATGAAGAGAGGATTCTGTTCTTCCATTGTTCAGAATCACAAGTTGCAGCAAGAACAAGAAATGCATGCAGAAAGGAAGAAAGAATCGAATAAGAAGGTGAAACCGCAAGGAGGAAGAAGAGAAATGGCAACGGCAATCGGAAGCTTAGAGAAAAACTATTGATACCATATTAGACCTTGTAAAAGAGAGAGAGATTGAGAGAAACTCCATGTAATGGAGAATTCATTGAATGAGTGAAAATGTACAAGTCTCTTATTGAAAAATAGAGTTACAAGCTATATGAGTATATATAGGATAGATTAGCTACTATAATTAGCTAACTAAAGAGAATTACTCTTAACTAACTTTCTTAACAAACTTTAACTGCCTTTAACTAACTTCTTCTCTAACCGTAATACTTTTCAATTAACTTAATACTTTTCAATTAACTTAATACTTGGTAATCAACTGGAATAGGCAACAATACCACAATTTGGAGCAATAACCAGATGAGGGAAGGAATTCTTAATGAAAACTTAGTAATGGGAAAGAATTCACCGGTCAATTTTTATGAACTTACTAAAATATGAAGGTAAAATGAAAGCCTTAACTCTTAATGTCTTATATCTAGTCCAGTATAATTACAAAGTAGAATAACAATTGTGATTGTTTTCATTATTATTCTGCTTCAATTGACATTTATTTTAAATTTTTACTACATTTAGTCCTCTAATTCCGCCCCAATGTTTAAAATGGTGGAACCTCTACAATGATGCCTATTTCTTCCATTTTAAGTATGAGAGCCACTATCACAAACAAGAACATGCTACAAAGCTACATTTATACAAACAGAAACAGTATAATTATACTTACCGTGTCTGCAACCACATGATCAAGAGAAGGAACATAAACATGCAATCCATCACTCCCACCATGACCCGCGACAAGAAAACATATAGTTCCAACCCATCAGAAAAATAACAGTTCACAACGAAAACAATATAAGCATATTCATGTCTACTTATATTATTCCAGGGGTTAACTTCTATTAACTCTAGATTATCCATTGGAGAATAGGAAAGGATCTTATATCGATGAGGATTCCAGGGACCAAGTGAAAGAATAAGTATTAAAACTACCTATCTAGTCGATTGCATAGACATCAAAGTTGCATGATGTTAATTGCCTTGCGAAGTCATCATATCTTCCACTAAAAAAATGAGCACTAAGTCAGAGGTGCAGGGGAAAAGGCATAAATCTTATTCTTGCAATTGCATTACAGACAATCATATGAAATATTTATGTATTAACAACCATAACCTCTTTCGCACAAACACTAGTATACGAAGCTCAATATCAAGAAATAAACATCACAAGGGAAAATAGGGGAAATATGTTCACTCATGAGTGTGATTTCACCTCATTTTCCATGTACATTTATGCATGCATTTGCATATAGTTAGGCCATTTTAGTTTGATTTTGTTTAGTTTTTCCTTTGGAACGGATAAGGTGGTTTTGTGTGTTGTTTTGCAGGAATTTATGATTTATTGCCCAAGATTTAGCCATGATGAAGCTTGGGTGAAGATAGGGCCTGAAAAGATAAGAAAATGAGCCAAGCAGAACCCATCAGCAATTCTGGAAGTTTCACCTCGCGAGACAGGAGCTCGCCTCGCGAGCCCTAAGACCAGCCTGAACAGCAACAGTCACCCTTTCTGTCTCGCCTCGCGAATCACCATCTCGCCTGCGAGCCTGAAGGCCCCGATTGTGCCAGAGATGTCACACTTTCTGTCTCGCCTTGCGAGTTACCTTCTCGCCTCGTGAGAGAATCAATCTCGAATATCAGATTTATAAGATTCGCCTCGCGAGCCAGGTCTCGCCCCACGAGCGCGCGAGACCCAGAACTTCTGTATATAAGCTGTTTTAGGACAGATTTGAGGGGAGGAGAAGAGGCGGTCAAAACCCTAAAAATAGAGACTCTCTGCTGCTGTTGTGGGTGTGCATCATGGAGTTCCTTCCTTCCTTCATCTTTGTATCTTTTCTTTTGCCTTTCTCTTTGATTATGTATAGCTAAACTTCCCCCTTGTTGGGGTTAGATAATGCTTCTTTGAACTTGGTTGTAATACTATGTGGTAGTAATATAATTTCCTATTTCTTTATGAGTGTTTGATTCCATGCTTAATGCTTTCCTTGGTTTGATCATCCTAGGAATGATTAGTTGCTTTGATAGACAATTGAAAGATTGATATTAAGGCATGCTCTTGAATCAAATGCCAAGTAGTTCATGAACCTAGACATAGGTCTTGGGGTGCTTGCAATCTATGAATCTTGACTCTTAATGCAAATTCTCATGTTAATCCACCTAAGACATTAGGGTTTAATTTGGGATTTTAGGCTCATTCCACCTAAGACATTAGGGTTTGAGTATTTGAGAAGATTTGATTGTCATAATTGAATTATGAATTGTGTTATTTACCATTTCATAGCAATCAAGGGAGGATTAGCTTAGTATAACCCTAACAATTTCATCCATTTGTTATCACATCTCTGTTTGCCTGTTAAGTGTTTGATAAAATACCTAAAAGAACAAAAACATTTTATTCTTGTTTGTTTCATTACATGTTAGAGCTACCTTCCATCCAAACACGATCGCCTAGATAGTAGTCCAATTTGTGAAGTGGTACTTGTCCACAATCCCTGAGGACGATAACCGGTTCTTACCGTTTTATTACTTGCAACGACCCGGTACACTTGCCGAGATCGTGTCATTCACCTCAAATTCTTCAAGCACAAACTCACCACTTTACATTCAAATAAAGCTCAGATTGACTTTCAGAGAACATTTTAGTAACACATTGCAATTACACAGTTCAAGATGACACTAGTGTAGAAAAGGGATTCCACATAGGTTATTTTTAGCTTTTCACATCGGTTTTCAAACTGATGTTGAAACGACCGATGCTGTTTATTGTTACTTTTCACATCGTTTTTAAAACCGATGTTTAAAGTACATTTTTAACAGCGGTTTTCTAAATAACCGATGTGAAAAGTTCATTTTTTACATGGGTTATCACAAAACAGATGTGGAAATATCACTTTCCACATCGGTTTTTTATTAACCCATGTGAAAAGTGAACTTTCTACATCAGTTTTTGAATAACCGATGTGAAAAGTCTCATTTTTTTAAAAAAACTCTTTTTAAATTTCTATCATTCCTTTCCCCTGTTTCAATAATCCAGATTAATACCAGTATAACATATTCTAAATATTATCAACACAAACACTTTTGTACAACAAAAACACACTAAATTAATATATACTGAATTTATTACGAACAATGCATATGTTCGATTATATTCAGACAACAAAGATAATTAGAAACCAAAAAGCTACATGATATATTATAGATTTCATATCAAAATATATATCAGTCAAAAGTACACTATAGCTAGTACATGATAAATTTTTAAACTAACTACATACAAACTATGGTTGGTACACTTCAAGAAAAAAATTTGCCCAACGCCTCCTTATGTTATTTATGTCAGAATCAGATAATGGAGTCGGATTGTTGAATACCTGCAAGTTTAATTGGACAAAAGATTATATCTTTTAAGTAATAAACTACCATAAAACATATAACGAATCTATAACTGTTACTTCTAATTGTTACCAATTAACATTTACCTCGTGCCATCTTTCAGTGATCCTGGAGGAGATAATTTCGAACATCCACTTCATCACATAGTATCCACATTCCCTTGATCCACGTTGTATACAGGACTACGTACAAATGAAACCCAATTAGAATATGAGGAATTAAATAGAAATCAATAATTATACCCACTGCATTTGAAGCGTTTGAACTAATAAGTATCTTACGTTAGGAATAATACATCTAATAGCCCGATACCTTTCACCATGCAACATGTGGTTTGCATTAATAGCACTATCATGACAAAATAAACATTAATTAAAGTATATCTAATAGATTTCAGATAATTAAAACAACTGCATTACTGATTATAAAGTATTTTAATGCTTACGTTTCCATGATCATCTTCAGTTCATTCACCGACTTATTTCCCATTGAGCAGAAGAAGACCACGACATTCATCCTAGGGTACAAGATCAACAGTTTCCAATGATTGTTGTATTTGCGGAACAATTAGTGATTAAGTCATATATAGTTATAATTAAATAACCGGTACTTACTTCTTGAGATAAGGCGCAAGATAGAATTGATGATCGTCTCGGGCAAGTATATCACGTATGGTGGTGATCGGGTCTTCTGATGCTAGGAGAACATCATTCTAAATGAACATGGGGTCAATGAACCCATAAAGGGTGAGGTTACCCTGATCAACTAACATACGATGCAGATACCTAATATATTGAAAAAACATGTTAATTATCATAGTATTTAAAATTTAATTACTTAACTTATAAATAAAATGTACTTACGTGCACCATAACGATAGGTGTGCAGAACTAGCCATTTCTTTATCGAGTACAATCTCCATAAGTTCCTTCTTTGGGATATACAGTTCGTCACCGGGAATGGCATCATGTTCCAACCTTACCAAAGCTGTGTCATTCTCCATGGTCACAACCTGTATAGCCAGAAGTTTAAAAACATCACCAGCTGCCCCTTTGTCGATCCCCTAAACAATAAAGATATATATTAGTAATCACAGATAAGTTATTTCATTCGTAATTAATTAAATGGTCAAATGAATGCCTTGGCAGGAGCAGACATCTCTGGTCTTCCTGGATCCGACCTTTTAGGCAGAATATCATTTCCAACATCCTAAAACAAATAAAAATAAAGCATTATCTTTAAACAATAATAAATAATTTCAACTATGAATATAGAAAAACACAACTAACTGAATACCTCATATGCAACAAGAAAGATGACCAGTCTTCTTGGCCAGGGGATGAAATTATCGGTGGCCTGACCAACTGTTTGAACCTCCTCAGTGGGCACAGGGACTCGAGCATCAGCATCTCGAATAATCTTAACAACGACCCTCACCTGATCAACCAGTAATAAACGATGGTGTATGGTATTACCGAAGTTATTATGTGCCCTCCCTGATGCCACTAAGCGGCGATCATGATGATCATCAACATACATCATCATTTTCAGGCTGATGAGCAGGATCACATGAGCCCTTAGTGCTCACATAGATAGAGGGTTGGACACCTGCTATCATCTGCTGGGACATAGAAGTCAATATTGCCATTTCTTTGGGCAACCGCCTCCGGACATCTCCTGTCTAAGCTCGGCTGCAATCTCCTGTTTTAGCCGTGCTCTATATGCATCAACATCCCTGTGGCATTGGTGTGAATATGAACCATGGTATTGGCGAATGCCGATGCCCCATCCAACACCAATGACACGGCCCGAGTGGTCTGGTTTACCGATGGCAGCAGCTAAGATATCATCGCGTTCTCTAGGAACAAAGGTTCCTTGGGTTACCTGCTCGTCCAAGGCATCCTATAACATATAAAATATCAGGTCACATTACAATTCGGTAACAATGTTAAAATGACAATTACAATTCAAACTATACTTACAATCTTCTCAGCTACTTGGCGGGCCTCTTCAGATTTATATTGTCCCGTTTTTCTTTGTCGGGACCTCTTCCATTTACGATGACGTGGGGGTGGAGGTGGATCAACAACTTCTGGACGATTTTCAGTGTTAGGATCCGCCTGAGATGTTGTTTCTTGAAATGCTTTATTTTCCTCTTCCAGCATTATCTGACCAAGTTTTTTATATCCCCCACGAGACAGTACATGGGGGTAGATATTCTTGCTTTGGTTTTCCTGCCCCTTTTCCTCTTCTCCTGTTATAAATAGAAGACAATTAAATTACATAAGTAAATTAAATTAATGAAATTACATAAATTTATAGACAAATCAAAAAAGTTAACCAGAAAGCTGGGATCAAGTCGACTCTAAACAAAGCGATCCCACGTCGCTTGGTCAAGAAACGGGTACACCTCAAGTGGGTTCTTTCACATGTTGGATTGAATACATAGTATCTACCCAGGTCGACCTTAAAAGCCCTCCAACGCTCATCAGCATACTTTATCAAACGTTTCTTCATATCCGTCGTATCCGGTATGTCAAAGGTGAGCTACATTAACACCAAAAGAATTAACGAATTACTGTATGATATTAATAAGATTAAAATAAAGTAGATACAGACAAACACAGGACGTAAAAGTATAGATACCAGAATACTCTCCCATATCTGATCCTTCACGTCCGTCGGTACATCTTTCCAATTATCAATAAGTATACTAGGTCTGCTTCTAGCAAGGGTCACCACAAAACTGTTAAACTGCTCTGCCATTGGCCCAATAGGATTGAGGTTATTATCAAAGTCTATTCTTATCCTTTGATTTGAACCACGGTTGGCAGTCAAATTCCTCATTCGTGTGGCACCTCTACCCTTTCTACCCGTAGACGGGGTCTCTGACCCGCTACATGAATGAGGGATATCCTCAGGATCAGCCATGTATACCAGTTTAAACAAAAAAACTTGTTAGTATGTCAGGATAAATATCAAACATAACTTATAAATATCGATCAACGTACGTAAACATAACTTATAAATATCAACGTAAACATATAATATGACTTTAAACATAACTCAAACTAAACTTACATTGTGGTCAATTAGTAAAGTTCTCCCATAACCTTTCTTGGTGATCATTACGAGTAGCATGTACATCATCCACTTCATTTTCCTCATTGAAATTGGGCACCCGTGTTGAGAAAGAAGGAGTATCAGAAATATCAAGAGTTGAATCTTGATTTCCCTCACTACCATTATACATGTTTTTTCCCTGGAGAACCACTTACCACCTTTTGTTAGAAGGATCACGGATATAAAACACTTGTTTTGCTTGGGATGCCATGATCAAAGGCTCTTATTTATTACCTAACTTATTAAGGTCCACCAATTTGAATCCTAACTCATCGGTTTGCACACCATTGTTACTGTCGACCCACTGACATTTAAAAATAGGTACTCTAAACTTTGTGTAATCAACCTCCCATATCTCTTCAATGATTCCAAAGTATGAAACGGATGCCATAACAGGGTTTTTATCTTTCGAACTAGAGAAATGCATGGACTCAACGACGACCATAACCCCACTATTTTGCATAGTACTTTAGTCATCCTGGGACTTTGTATAGAAGGAAAACTTATTGATATCATACTCACTCCAGCATATGACATCAAAGTTAGGCCCTTGTGCTAGCCATTTTAATGTATCAGAAGCAATACCATCCTTTACAATTTTTTCTTTAAACCAGTTCAAGAAAGTCTTGTTATGCTTGTTCAAACACCATTTTTCATTCACTCTAGAGTAAGCTTCATTGATGATGCTTTTGTGCTCACATATGTATGGTTCAACCTCATCAGTGTTATTCAATATATACAAATGTGCTTGAAGCACTTCCTCCCGATCCATGCTCTTAACAGTGATACCTCATGTACCCTTACCATCATATCTTCCTTCATGACGAGACTTTGGAAGCCCTACGGGTTCTGCTTCTGACATGTAGTCTGTACAAAACTCAATAGCTTCTTCTGCAACATACCTTTTAACAATAGATGCTTCGGGACGGTGTGGATTCTTCATATATCCTTTCAAGATCTTCATGTATCGCTCAACCGGGTACATCCATATTAAATAAACGGGGCCGCATGGTGTCATACGATGCACGTCGTGCGATCCGGCAAGTGTACCGGATTGTCGCCAAGTAATAACAAGATATCGATCCCATAGAGATCGTGATATCGAATCGCAACTAATTATTAAATCGATTAAAACTGGACTAAATAAAAAGGATTTTTGAAAAGGTTTTGATATTTGAAATAAGAGATAACTCAAAATCAGGATCAAGTAAAACAGATAGTAAATCAATTTATGGTTTTTCAGATCTAAATGGATTCCTAGGAATTTGGGTTACCAACAAGATCGTTTATGTTACTAAATTGACTATCCCTTGTTAATTATCGAAATTGCCTTGAAGGCTAATTTATCCTCAAATAGTTAATGCTCCCTCTCGGGTTACAAAAACCGTGCCCAATTAAATCAACCCCTACTCTCGTGGTGGTCGAATTTAGATTGGACCCTTTACGTTTTGTGACAATTCGTTGACCCTCAAAGGACGGCTTCTAACTCTCGTGATTTCAGTCCTAAGTCTGATTCTATAGATTCGATATCTAAGTTCACCGCTAGGTTCGATTCATACGATGCACGTCGTGCGATCCGGCAAGTGTACCGGATTGTCGCCAAGTAATAACAAGATATCGATCCCATAGAGATCGTGATATCGAATCGCAACTAATTATTAAATCGATTAAAACTGGACTAAATAAAAAGGATTTTTGAAAAGGTTTTGATATTTGAAATAAGAGATAACTCAAAATCAGGATCAAGTAAAACAGATAGTAAATCAATTTATGGTTTTTCAGATCTAAATGGATTCCTAGGAATTTGGGTTACCAACAAAATCGTTTATGTTACTAAATTGACTATCCCTTGTTAATTATCAAAATTTCCTTGAAGGCGAATTTATCCTCAAATAGTTAATGCTCCCTCTCGGGTTACAAAAACCGTGCTCAATTAAACCAACCCCTACTCTCGTGGTGGTCGAATTTAGATTGGACCCTTTACATTTTGTGACAATTCGTTGGCCCTCGAAGGACGGCTTCTAACTCTCGTGATTTCAGTCCTAAGTCTGATTCTATAGATTCGATATCTAAGTTCACCGCTAGGTTCCTCCTTAGAGTATTTACGTCGCGCAAATAAGCGGCCGCCGAATTTACGAGTAATTAAAACACTAGAAATCAGATCTAAAGCAAAATCGCAATTAAGAAAGATAAAACATCAAATCAACAACATAATCAGACCTTGGGCATAGCCCCAATACCTAGATATTAAACTACTACTCAAGCATTGCCATGGTGATGACAAGCTTGGTTAACAACAACATAAAATAAAACTAAGAGAAGAGAAGAGGGAGAAGAAGAGAGATCCTAAATTATAGCCTAAGAGTAGCAGCCAAAGTCCCCTGGAAGTCTTCAGCCTGATGCCATATTTATAGATTAGGGAAGTTTGAATCCTAATCAAACACAAATCAGATCCAAATTAGTTGCTTCAGATCCAAGTAATGCGCGTCACGGCCGTAATGACCGTGACGGATTCTGCCTCGGGCGTTTCTTCACTTTTTGGTCTGTCACGGCCGTGACCACCATCACGGCTAGGCCGTGATCAGTTCTGCCTGTGAGGGTCTGGTTCAACTGACATGTCACGGCCGTGATGGGCATCACGGCTAGGCCGTGACCAGTTCTGACTTTTGACTTCTTTCTTTTCAGTTTTTCTTGATCATGGTCGTGATGGGCATCACGGCTAGGCCGTGATGGGCTCTGTTTGGCTCATTTTCTTCACTTTTCAAGATCCATCTTCATCCAAGCTCCATCATGGCTAATCCTGAGCATTTAATCCTTAATTTCTGCAAAACAACACCACAAAACCGCCTTACCCGTTCCAAGGTAAAACTAACAAAAATCAAATTAAGAATGCATAAACTACATGAAAATGCATGCAAAATGATAAGCAAATATGAGGTGTAATCACACTCATCAAATCACCCCAAGCTTAAGATTTTGCTTGTCCTCAAGCAATCACCAAGACCAGAAGATATAATCAGAGCATGGATAGTGAACCAACAACCCGAGTAACTAATCCAAGCAACAAGCATATTCAATAAATACCCAAGAGATAATCAGTTTCAAGTCCAATTAGAAGCTTAGGTTTCCTAAATTCATATTCTCACTGATTCGGGCACTCTTCTCACCTCACTCAAGTGTTTAAGGATATATGACAATTCGCTCAATTTCCTCAAGGAAGGTATTCTACCATAAGCTTGACCATTAACCAAATCTCTACTTTATTAATGAAAACACAAAAGAATCAAGAGGTCTTTCATTTTGGTTGTAATGGGGCCATGGGATTAATCGTTAGGTGGGGAAATCAAGAAAAGGAAATTTCAAGAAGGCTAAACAAAATATCAAACATTGCAAAGCATGACACCTTTTAAAATACCTTTTTGGGTTTTAGTTCACTTTTCCACCTTTCTTTCTTTTTCTTTTTATTTCTCACTTTCTTTTTGTCATCCCCTTCTCCATTTTTTTTGTTTATTTTATTTTATTTATTTGGAGAAGGGGAGATTTTCAATTCAAGAGAAATATTTTTCTAATTTTCTCATCCCACAATTTTATTTTTCAAACTACCTTTTTACCCTTTTTGCAATACTTCAAAAGGTGTCATACCAAGCATCATTCATCAAAATAATTCAAGGCACCAAGAAAAGTATTTTATTCTTTTAGGCTCAAAAATTGGGCAACTAAGGGGTAGCATTTAATCAATCAAAGCTCAGAAGGCCAGAAAAATACCTAATGCCTCAATCATTTTCAAAAAATTTTAAGTTTCAAAACGGTTTCAAGTCAAGTTCTAGAGAGTACAATCCAAGAGGAATTAAACACTCTATCACAAATAATGGGGTAGATTTAGTGAGTACCCCTTTTTGGATCAAAAATCTCACATTTAGTAGTTTAAAATCAATGAGAAACACAAATTTAAAGGACCACATGCTAATTATCAACTATCAAAAGATCATCTCAAGCGTTTTTATTTTTAGCCTTATCACAAGAATAAAAAAAATTGGGTTCAAAAATTCACTATCTCAATTTATTTGGCACCAAGTTCTCGCTATCGGATGCATAATCTAAACAAGGGGCAATCTAATCATGTGATCATGCAAAACTATGCCTATATGAATGCAACATGAAAAATGCAAAAAATTGCAAAAATACCCCTACCCCAAGCTTAAAAACTTACATTGTTCCCAATGTAAATAATCAAGTCGGAGAGGAGAAAAATGGAACAACTCACTGAGGTGGTAGCGAGTGTTGGCTCACATGCCAGTCAAAAACTTGTTGGAAAATGTATCACGGTCGTGATGTGTATCACGGCTGGGCCGTGATCCTATCTGGTCTTCTTTGGTTAGCTCATCACGGCCATGACCACCGTCACGGCCTGGGCGTGATGACTTCTGACTTTATTTGTCCTTGCCCTTTTTGCTCTTCCTTCCTTCATAACCTGAAAACACTTGGTAAAAATCATCAATTAGTGATCTTTCTTTTCTTATCTTCTCAAATTATTCAAAAACAAAATTTAAAAACAAATGGAAAAGGGAAAGAAAACTTGGGTTGCCTCCCAAGAAGCGCTTATTTACGGTCTTAAGCTTGACCATACTTCTTTTAATCAACCGGGGTCGACTGGGCGTAGAAGTGCAGGAACACTTCTCTTCCATGGGAGTCCTTCAAAGAGCCGATTCTGCTCATATGGCCAATTGCGCTTCCGCTTTGCTCTTTTCACTCTAAGCTTCATGGCCTTACTCCCTCTCGGCGGAAGTTTTGTTTCAACATGATGAGCAAGTCCAACTTCATCACTACTGGGTGCATCATTTGCCATGTAAATCTTCGGAGTTACTTCCATGTTGAGCTCTTCCTTTACCACTGGAGACGTTATATCGATCCTGCACACATGACTCTCAAAAGGAGGGTTGTTATATAAGTTAGTCAATTCAAAATCTACCCTACCTTCTTCTACATTTAGAGAGAGTTTGACATTCTTTACATCTATCATTGCTCCAGCGGTGGCCAAGAATGACCTTCCTAGAATGATGGGGAATTTAGAATTCCCGTTCATATCCAATACCAGGAAATCAGTAGGGATGAAAAATTTCCCTACCTTTACGGGAACATTCTCTAGTAGGCCTAGAGGAGTTTTGGTTGAGCCATCCGCGAATTGTAAAGAGAATTTGAATGGACTCAACTCCTTGGTTCCCAACCTTTCCAAGATAGAAAGCGGCATCAAGCTCGCACTAGACCCTAAGTCACATAAGGCTTGGTCTATTTGTACTTCTTCAATTGAGCAAGCGATAGAGAAACTACCTGGGTCTTTCAGCTTAGGAGGCATATTAGTTTCTATATCTACTAGCTTTTTCTTGACCAACCTTTGTGGGAAAGGTATTGGGGGTTGGTACGGTGGTGGAGGGACATACTTTGGTTCTGGCTCTTCATCTTCTCTCATGTCCTCCTCACATTCCACATCCTTTTCAGCTACCCTAAGCTTATCATCCCTCAAGTATATGGCATTACAATGTTCATTGGGATTAACTTCGGGTTGTCCTGGGAACGTACCCTTAGGTCTAGAGTATGTGTTGCCTTGTTGGGAAATCTGAGTTTCTAGCATCTTGTTATGAATGGCTAAGTTATCTAACTTAGATTCTAGCTCTTTTATTGCCTTGTTTACTGCCCTACCTTGTTGTCTAAACTCTTCATTTTGTTTTGTTTGAGTTTCTACAAAACTTTCCAATAAAGACTCGAGTTTAGACTTCTGTACCTGAGGATACCCCAGTGCGGGTTTCCTATTACCTTGGCCTTCTTGGAACTCGTGGTTCAGTGTGTTGCTGTAGTTCCCGTAGGAGAGGTAAGGGTTGTTCTTCCTCTGGTTGTAGGGATTTGGGGGAGCATAATTTGACAACTTCGGGTTCGTGTCGTAGAAGTTGTGACAAGAGTTCACTTGTTCCCCCGAAGCGCCAGATCCATGAGCAATACCACGTGGGCACTCCATTATGTCATGTCCCTACATTCCACAAATCTCACAAACAATGTTAGTAGCACCTATTGAACTCACGTTAGCCCTTTCAAGCTAATCAAAGCGTTTGTTCAATGAGTCAATTTTAGACATTATAAGATCAGTGCTATTCATTTCAAACTTACCCCCCGAAATCTTTTTCGGGTTATTACCTCTTTCTGAACCCCATTGGTGGTAGTTGGTGGCCACGTTTTCAATGATGTTGAATGCCTCAGTCAGAGGCCTATTCATAAAGGCTCCACCAGCCCGCGGATCAAGTGACACCTTCGAAGAGTAATCCAATCCATTGTAGAAGGTGTGCACTAATAACCACCTCTCGAGTCCATGATGTGGGCAAGACTCCAGCAATCCCTTGTAGTGATCCCAAGCTTCTGACAAGCATTCTCCGTCCTTTTGAAAGAAGCCGGTGATCTGAGTTCGTAGGTAGGCCGTCTTGGATGGAGGGAAGAATTTCTCCAAGAATGCCTGCTCCAGTTGGTCCCAAGTCGACAAGGTATTAGCGGGTATTTGCTTCAGCCAAGCTTTTGCCTTTCCAGTAAGAGAGGAGGGGAACAACCTCAAACGAATAGCATCAACCGGAGCGCCTTGAATTCTAACTGCATCGGTGAACTCCAAGAATGTCTCTACATGGTCAGTCGGGTCCTCCGAGGGCAATCCTCCGAATTGATGTTGCCTAATCATGTTGATTATCATAGGCGGTATAGCGTAGTTCTCCGCCTCAATCTCTGGCCTAGCAATCCCAGTTCGCAAACCCCTAGAATTCGGGGCTGCGTAGTCCTTCAACGGTTTCGTATCCGGGAGATTCGCCATGAGTGGAATGGGAATCAACCCCTCTCTCTCTCTTTGTAGTCTCCTACGTCTATGAAAGGTCCTTTCGACTTCGGGATCGACCTCACTAAGATTTCTAAGACTTAGTGATCGTTGCATAAAAGAGAAAACAACATAGAGAGATAGATACTCTAGAAGGAAAAAGCGATTTTTTTTTAAAAAAAGAAATATAAAAATTAAATAAAAAGAGAAAGTCCAGAAAATCAATTTAAAAATTAAATTGAGATTCAAAAAAGCACAGTCCCCGGCAACAGCGCCAAAAACTTGGTGTCGTGCGATCCGGCAAGTGTACCGGATTGTCGCCAAGTAATAAAAAGATATCGATCCCACAGAGAACGTGATCTCAAATCGCAACTAATTGTTAAATCGATTAAAACTGGACTAAATAAAAAAGATTTTTGAAAAGGTTTTGATATTTGAAATAAGAGATAACTCAAAATCAGGATCAAGTAAAACAGATAGTAAATCAATTTATGGTTTTTCAGATCTAAATGGATTCCTAGGAATTTGGGTTACCAACAAGATCGTTTATGTTACTAAATTGACGATCCCTTGTTAATTATCGAAATTGCCTTGAAGGCGAATTTATCCTCAAATAGTTAATGCTCCCTCTCGGGTTACAAAAACCGTGCCCAATTAAACCAACCCCTACTCTCGTGGTAGTCGAATTTAGATTGGACCCTTTACGTTTTGTGACAATTCGTTGACCCTCGAAGGACGGCTTCTAACTCTCGTGATTTCAATCCTAAGTCTGATTCTATAGATCCGATATCTAAGTTCGTCGCTAGGTTCCTTCTTAGAGTATCTACGTCATGCAAATAAGCGGCCACCGAATTTACGAGTAATTAAAACACTAGAAATCATATCTAAAGAAAAATCATAATTAACAAAGATAAAACATCAATTCAACAACATAATCAGACCTTGGGCATAGCCCCAATCCCTAGAAATTAAAGTATTACTCAAGCATTGCCGTGGTGATGACAAGCTTGGTTAACAACAACATAAAATAAAACTAAGAGAAGAGAAGAGGGAGAAGAAGAGAGATCCTAAATTATAGCCTAAGAGTAGCAGCCAAAGTCCCCTGGAAGTCTTCAGCCTGATGCCATATTTATAGATTAGGGAAGTTTGAATCCTAATCAAACACAAATCAGATCCAAATTAGTTGCTTCAGATCCAAGTAATGCGCGTCACGGCCGTGATGGTCATCACGGCCAGGCCGTGACCGATTCTGCCTTGGGCATTTCTTCACTTTTTGGTCTGTCACGGCCGTGACCACCATCACGGCTGGGCCGTGATCAGCTCTGCCTGTGAGGGTCTGGTTCAGCTGACATGTCACGGCCGTGATGGGCATCACGGCTAGGCCGTGACCAGCTTTGTTTGGCTCATTTTATTCACTTTTCAAGCTTCATCTTCATCCAAGCTCCATCATGGATAATCCTGAGCAATTAATCCTTAATTTCTGCAAAACAACACCACAAAATCGGCTTACCCGTTCCAAGGTAAAAACTAACAAAATCAAATTAAAAATGCATAAACTACATGAAAATGCATGCAAAATGATAAGCAAATATGAGGTGTAATCACACTCATCACCGCACAATCTAATCTCCCTCACCAGATGAACAATCAAATGAACCATGTTGTCAAAAAATGAAGGTGGAAAATACATCTCCAATTGGCACAAGATAATGGCTGCCTCATTTTCCAAGTCATCCAACTTTTTAGTGTCAATGACCTTGCTACATATAGCATTGAAGAATAAGCATAACCTAGTAATGGCATGTCTGACTTTTTTAGGCAAGATGTCACGAATGGCCACCGGTAGTAGTTGTTGCATCAAGACATGACAATCAATAGACTTTAAGCCAACTAATTTGAGATCTTTCATTGAGACAAGTCTTTTGATATTTGAAGAGTAACCCTGTGGCACTTTGACTCCCCGTAGACATTCATAGAAACTTCTTTTCTCTTTTATTGATAAAGTATGACATGCTGGGGGCAAATAAGTCTTCTTATCCCCCACTTTATGTGGAGCTAACTGCTCTCGTATATCCATCGCAACTAGATCCAGACGAGCATTCACACCATCCTTTGTCTTGCCTTGAATGTTGAGAAGCGTTTCGATTAAACCGTCACACACATTTTTCTCCACATGCATCACATCAATACAATGTCCTACATCAAGCTTGCACCAGTATGGAAGATCAAAGAAGATCGACCTCTTCTTCCATATTTTCCTCTCTGTAGCCTTCTTCTGGGTCTTCCCATAGATAACATTAGTGTTGTTCACCCTTTCATAAACTTGCTCTCCAGTTAAGGCCACCAGAGCAATTTCATTCTCCGGAAGTCCATTGAAAGCTTTTCTCAATCTATGATAAGGATGATTACGTAGGAGAAATATCCGATGCCCAAGGTAAACTGTCTTCCTTCCATGTTGCAGTTGATGGTAACATGTGCCTTGTTCACATATTGGACATGCTTCATGCCCCTTAACATTATACCCACACAGGTTCCCGTATGCTGGAAAGTCATTAATGGTGCAAAATAACATGGCACGCAATCTAAATGTCTCACGGCAATACCCGTTGATCACATCAATGCCTTCATCCCACAACATTCTCAAGTCTTCAATCAAGGGACTCAGATAAACATCAATATCATTTCGTGGCTGTTTAGGACCCGAAATCATCATACTTAACATAATGTATCTGTGCTTCATGCACAACCAAGGAGACAGGTTGTAAATTACCAGGAAAACATGCCATGAACTATGAATACTACTTAAGTTTTCATATGGATTCATTCTATCGGTAGCAAGTCCAAGCCTGAGGTTTCTGGACTCATTGCCGAAATCCGGAAACAAACTATCAATTCTCTTCCATTGCAAAGAATCGGCCGGATGGCAAAGCTGTCCATCACACTTCCTCTCATATGCATGCCATCTATGTTCTTTGCGTCATTTACATTAGCAAACAATCGCTTGAACCGCGGAATCACGGGAAGATACCATAACACCTTCGCAGGAGAACCTTTGGTGACCACATCACAACTAGAATCACCATCCTTCACTTTGTAGCGTGATACCCCACACCTGGGGCACTCGTGCATCTCTTCAAACTCTTTCCTGTACAATATGCCATCATTGGGGCAAGCGTGTATTTTCTTATACTCCATACCCATCGGACACAATATCTTCTTCGCCTCATAGTTTCGAGATGGCAATGTGTTACCTTCTGGAAGCATGTCTTTCAACAACTCAAGCAATTCGGTAAAGCTTTTATCGCTCCACCCATTTCTCGCCTTCACATTGAACAATCTTAACACCACTGAAAACCGTGTGAAATTAGTGCACCCCGGATACAAAGCCACTTCCGCATCACTGCACAAAGTATCATACACATGTGCGTGCCGAAAAGACTCTTGCCCAACATCACAGATCATATCCTCTAGTCCATCGTCCATTTCCACGTCATCAACTTCCTCTTTATTCGACACCCTCGGCCTGTCTAACGATTCACCATGACATATCCATGTTGTATAACTCTTGCAAATCCCCTCACAAATAAGATGATCACGTATCTCCTCAGATTCTAGTCGTCTCTCATTCAAACTGTTAACACAAGGACAATAAAACCTTCCGTTACCACTATCAGGAGCATTTGTTTTTGCAATCTGTAGAAAATCTTCCACTCCATTCTCATACTCATCACTTGCCCGTCTAGCATTCATCTAATCGCGATCCATGACTAAACCAATAATTTCGTACTTAGTCCAACATATTCATCAACCACTTCTTATGACAGGGTATGGCCCTATCCCATTCGAGAAGAAACTTTTTCAACATTCGGTTAACAGTTAGTCCTTAACTCCCATTCTCATACTTGACGAAATTTCGGCAGCATTTCCCTTCGGTCTCCGACGTACACGACTTGAACGCGATGACATCCACCACGATAAAGTATGCACCCGGAGAACGAAAGGAAATGTATCAATCCGAAATTTCATCAAGTATATAACATTAGAATCAATGAATAACTATTTTAACTGAATGAAGAAAAAGTTTTTTCCCAAACTGTCCAACTTTGGACAATTCAAGATCCAATACAATGAGCGGTACATTAAGCACGTACACGTGTGCTCATTAGTATTGCATCTCAAACGGGAAACTAAGGCTTTACTAATTATTGTGAGTATATTCTCGGATCAAATAAATTTTCAAGCAAATACATTAAAACTCCAATGAAAGCTTTTCAGTCAAAACGATGGAAATCAAACCTTACTTTGTAATTTTCCAATGCAAAGCGGCTATCTACTGGTATAACTCCTTTCTTGTATTTTCTTGTCAGCACGCCACATGCAAGTGGACTCCAAGTTGTCAAACCAAAGCCATAGTTACAGGTTTGATTTGGATCTGAAAAAATAACATTGCCTCGTCATAAACCAAATGACTTGACAAAACCCGTGAAAGTATAATCTTAAATGCTTCTCTCCATGAATCTCAACTCTCAATTTCCCAGCATCCATACACAAGATGATATAAAATACAAAATTGGTAAAACTACTATGGGCAAGAAGCTCTTACATTTTGTATCCAAGGATTGTGCCCCTCACGTAGAGTCTAAAATCAAAGCATGAAAAATACAGTGTTAGCTTATTACATTTTTCCATGTTGGTAATTACCACACTAACAGATGCATGGATGCCTATGATCTAGTTGGGGAAAGAACATAACACTATACCTGACAATAATTGACTTAAAATTATATTCTTTAGCAATTAGAGCTATCACAGCCATATTAAGGCAAAAATAAAATTCACAAATAATAAAAATATACAACAAAAAAAATGAAGTCTATGGTCCTTTTTCCCCAAAACAGATATTCTCAAGATTGTATGGAATTATAACTGAAATGAAAAGACAAAAGGTAGTAGTTCATATAAACTTACAGTACAAGATAATTCAACCAATAATGTAAATAAAAAGCAGCATGAAGTAAGAAGCGTACCTTCTGAAAGACAACCCCAGTTGTTATTGTGCAAAGACAGCAGAGAAGTGAACAAAGCAGAGGCAGTAGCACTATGCAACGGAGTCAAAGACACTTGTACACCTGCCAACTGCTCCGGAATCCTAAACAACAACAATATATAATTATTCAAATGCATAAAAAAAGTAAATAAAAAAATGCTATCCATTTTAATAATGCACTCAAATCAAAAGAACGATTTATTCATTGGTATTCTATATTGAGTTGCACAAATTGTAGTGGCTCCAAAAGGGCTTAAGGGAACGAGGGAGAAAATGGTGATGTAAGGAAAAAAGGAGTGAACTTTACCAGCAAAACTTGAGTGAGCGATTCTGGTCAGAAACTCTAGAAGAAGAAGAAGCTAAGCATAGAAGAGCAGAGAATGTAATAAAGGATGTTGGAGGGCGTAGTTATTAAGAGCGTAGTTTCCCTTTTGTCTTTTAGAAGCGGCGGAGCAAGAGGATGGACTTCGAGGCTGAGGTGACAACGGAGGGCGCGGCCGAGCGAGCAAGAATGGAGGGAGAAGCGGAAGCAGAAGCAGTGGAGACCGGCGAGCAGTAGGGAGAGACAGAGATGGGAGGCGGCGACGAAGCAGTAGGGACAGCGAGCACAAAGCAGTGAGAGAGATGGGGAAGAAGTGACGAGCACAAAACGAGGGAGGGAATGAAAAACAAAGGAATGGAAGAGGGCGTGAAACAGATGAAGGGAATGAAAATAGAAACAAAAAGTAGGGTTTTGTCAAATATTACACATCGGTTTTCCAAAAACCGATGTGGTTAGTCATATTTCACATCGGTTCAATATTAACCGATGTAGAAACTTACGATTTAATTTAAAACTTCATTTTTTTAAATTTAATATATCGGTTATATAGAAACCGATGTGGTTAATATATATTAGATATTGGTTCAATAGGAACCGATGTGGAAAGATAAAAATTTTAAATTCTAATTTTTTTTTTAATTGTATACATCGGTTATAAGACAATTAATGTGGTTAATCTATATACTAGACATCGGTTCAAAAAGAACCGATGTGGAAAGATAAAAATTTTAAAATTTAAATTTTTGTTGTTTTAATTTTAGACATCGGTTAAAATATAACCGATATGAAAAATATTCACACATGGGTTATTTTTGAAACCGATATGGAATCCTTTGCTTTTAATTTCAAAAATGTCACCGCCTCGTTTTACACATTGGTTTTAGGGAAACCGATGTGAAATCTCCGATGTTAAAAACATATTTTGCACTAGTGTGAACACAACAATTCACATGGAGGTCTCCGCCAAATTGAGCACATGCCCTTAATTCAATATTTCCAATTCGATAACCGATGTCCTTCATTCTTGTTTTAATTTACTTTGATATTAGACATCGGTTCTTTTAATAACCGATGTTAGAAGTTTGGCAAAAAATTACAATTTCTTTTTGTTTTATTTATAGACATCAGTTGATAAAAATAACCGAGGTAAAAGGTTTTTAACATCGTTTATTTTAAGAACCAATGTCAAAAATTATTATATTAATTTCAAAAATGTCACCGCCTCATTTTTTGCACCAGTGATAGGAGGACATAGATGCATAATTGGAAATTTACATACTAAAAGTTAAAATTCAAATAAATAACACATAATTCAAAATTACATAGAGATAAACTCATCTTAACTCCAATAGTATTCAACAAATCTTAATCAAAAGGACCGAAGAAAAAAGATTGAAAGAAGAGATATTAATAAACTCAGGCAACATGCCTCTTGTATATCGTTGTTCTAGTCTTCCCATAGAGAAAAATGTTGTATTTTCTCATCTTAGTGCTTTGTGCAAACCTGAAAAAACAAAATAAATGATAGATCAAACAATGAATTTATGATCAAAATAACTGAAAAAAGAAGAAAGAAACAACAAAAGTTTGATAGATGAAGAAAATAAATTAAAAGGATAAGAGAATGAATGCATTTCAGAATTGAATGGAATACCTTTGGAACGTCGTGAGGATTTCTTGAAGCATTTTCATGCAAAAAGCATATGTTTTCCAGTCTAGTGTTCATGTTTGGGTTGAAAGAAGCCTGGATGAAATGAAAAAAAAAAAACAGAGAATAAGTATGGAGTCAGAGAGAATTATATATCTGGACATTGATTATTCCTCTATTTGGAGGTTGAAGATTGACCTGGTGAATGTGTTGCTAGACTGTGTGAAGTAAATTGCATAAATTGATTTGAAGAATTAAATGAAATGATTTGAATACAAAAATGCTTAAAAAATTAATGCTTAAAAAATTAGAATGGTCGTTAATGCTCTCTAAATTGAAGCTTTAGACAAATGCCCTCACTACATATTTACGAAAATGACTTATAAAATTTGACAAAATTTATTGGAAATGATTTATTTCCAATTTGAATCAAAGGAAATAATTCACGGGCACATGTATAATCAATGCAATAAAATGTTCTTTTAAATTTTGATCTTTTATAATCAATGTATTATTTATGGTTGAAATTTGAATTGTTATCAATATAATCATTTAATTCTAATCAATACATTTTTTTCCTATGGAGATTTCATTTGAAAATTTGGATATGAGAAATTAAATCCATACCCAAACTTACCATATAAATAACATATAAAAATATTTGAATTTGAATATTTTTATATATCTGCTACGCAATTAAATATCCAGATACTGTAAATATTCAAGGTACTCAATCAAAGCCAGAATAGGATTATAACGTTCATTAATGATAATTCCTTAAATCGCTCTTGTATATTGACACGTAAGCCTTACTAATGTGTCATTGCCCAGATAAAAGAATTTGCCTTGAGGACATTTTACTTTGTATATATAATAATAGATTTGCATTTTCAGTTTTTATAGTGAAAGTTGGGTTTCTTATAGTATGAAAATAGAAGATATATTACACTCCAACTATTAACCTTTATTGTCATTTATTTCTTTTATTATCATTTATTTTTAATTAATATTTCTTGTGTACGGAGAAAATTTGGTTGGGGGGAGAATCCACCTCATGTGCCCAACAAGTTTCCGATGGAGATTAGTCACCACTAACGGTACTTTATACTTATAACATGATTTAAAAAAAAATCTCAAAATAACTATTATTTAAAGCAGACTCAAAACAAAGTGTAACCCTTTTCAAAATTCAAATACACCATTTTTTTCATATAAATTTTTTCTCTTTGGTTCCTTAAACAATGTCTTCACTCTTACACTATGTTTGGTATGATTGAAAAAGAGAAGAGAAAAAGAGGAAAGAGAGAAAGAGAGGAGAAATGAGTCATTTCTCTTGTTTGGTAAATAGAAGAAAGAGAGAGGAGAGAAATAAAATTTCTCTTCAAATATGAGGAGAAAGATGAGAGAAATGTGGAAAAGAGGTGTGTATTTCCATCTATACTCCTAAGATACACAATATTTATTTCTTCTATCCTCCTTGTAGGGACATTCTTGTCTTTTTAAAAATAATATTATTTCTCTTCTCCTTTTTTATCCAACCAAACAAAAGGATGAGAGAAAACATCTATTTCTCTTCTCTTTCTTTCATTTTTTCTCTCATACCGGACAACATGAAAATCTACTTTATTTCTCTTCTCTTTCTCTCTTCTACCTTTCTTTCTAATCTCTCTCTTTCTTCTCACTTTCTTCCATGCAACCAAACAAAGTGTTAAGGACACTGGAACCAATTTTCTTTAAAAAAATGACTAAATTCAAATTCGAACAAAATAGAAGAGATCTTAATTATAACATTTTCCAAAAAGTTGTGTCACTAGTTATTGAATTGTCGTCGTAATCAAAGGCAATTAAAGCGGAAGAAATGAAAACGTGGAAAAATGAGTGCAAGAGAAATGGTTGTCGTTTGGCAGACGCTGGACCGCGCAAAGAATAGAGTAGTTGGCTCGGCGGAGTGTGTGCCTGGGTCCGCTGATTGCTGATATATATGATTTTTTTTTATTTTTTGTCGTGAGCCAGAATTTTTGGCATTGATTAATTCAGGTTGAAGGTAAGTAAAGTTTAATCAAGAATTATTATCGTTAAGGATCGAACTCACGTAAAACATGAACCATTTGTCTTAACAATAACGTATTAACCACTTACATCCAACTGTTTGGTTTGATATATATGAATATGGCTAAATTAGTGTTTTGGTCCCTTATCTTTATTTTAGTTTTCATTTTGGTCTCTTAACTTTTTTTGTTTCGTTTTGATCCCTTATCTTTTTTTAGGTTTTATTTTGGTCCCTTACGTCAATTTTGCACCGACGGCGTTAGGTATCCGTCGTGAGTCGCCGGAAACCGCCGCCGGAATCTGGCTTCTAGAGAGAGAAATTCCTTCTCCCTCCTTCTTCCCTCTTCCTCCTTCTTCCTCCACGAAACAGTGACAACTGACAACATCAATGGGATTTAAGGAATGGGAGAGAAAGAAGGAAGAAAGGAGGAAGAAGGGACCAAAAGAGGCTACAAAGATAGGGATCAAAACGGAAAAAAGAAGAAGATAAGGAAGCAAAATAAAAACTAAAATAAAGATAAGGGACCAAAATAGGGATTTAGCCTATGACTATAAATGTGAATTGATTGATTATTAAGTTTTGTAGAATCATAGTCAGTGTTAATGAATTAATAATTTTTTAAAAACCACATATTCAATATTTTGATAAATATTACTACAGCTAATTATTTAATAAAAATGTTTTTATTGAAATTTTTAATTAGTACAAAAATCCTGATTAATATGACGCTTGCATTTTTTCGAAGTTAACATCTACATGTTTTAGGTAAGCAGTTACTGGTGTAGAAAAGAGATTCCACATTAGTTATTTTTGGTTTTTCATATCGATTTTCAAACTGATGTTGAAAAGACCAATGTTGTATATTGTTACTTTTCACATCGATTTTAAAACCGATGTTTAAAGTATATTTTTAACAGCGGTTTTCCCAATAATTGATGTGGAAATTTTATTTGTCAATGGGTAACCTATTGGAAATATCACTTTCCACATCAGTTTTATTTAAAACCGATGTGAAAATTAGACTTTACACATCGGTTTTCCATAAAATCGATGTGGAAATTTCAATTTCCACATCGGTTTTTATCCAAAGAGGATTAATTCTTATTTTTAGTACAAAGAATTTACAAAATGATGACTTTCACCTCTACCAAAAATAGAAGCCACGAAACTAAGTTTCACCAAGAAACTTCCGCTATCACGAAATTATCTGTGTTATAACTCAAGAAATAGTTATAACCACTTTTAAAACTTAAATTAAATTGAAGATTAGTTACCTACGTATTTACAGCTTCCACCACCTTCTGTGGCGGGTTTTGGTGGAGAGAGCAGAAAAATATGACAGTATGCCTAGACGGGTGCAGTACGAGCAACTGCCAATGGTTATTCATACACTAGGGAACCAGATATAATTCTTTCCGATTGTCTCCCATCAAGTTCCCTATGTATTTACTTAATTCATTGTCAGCAAAGAATTGAGGCATAAGGATTGACGGATCTAAGAAGCCATAAACTGATTTGGAGCCCTTATCAAGCTGAAGACGATGGAGATACCTAAGGAAAACCGATGTAGAAAGTGAAATTTCCACATCGGTTTTTTAGTAACCGATGTGTAAAGTCTAATTTTTTTTTTAAAACTCTTTTTTACATTTCTATAATTCATTTCCCCTGTTTCAGTAATGCAGATCAATACCAGAATAACATATTCTAAATATTCTCAACACAATCACTTTTGTACAACAAAAACACACCAAATTAATATATATTGAATTTATTACGAACAATACATATGTACGTTCAATTACATTCAGACAACAAAGATAATTAGAAACCAAAAAGCTATATGATATATTATAGATTTCATATCGAAATATATATGATCAGTCAAAAGTACAATATAACTAATATATGATAAGTTTTTAAACTAACTGCATATATACAAACTATGGTTGGTACACTTCAAGAAAGAAAGTTACCCAACGCCTCCTTATGTTGTTGATGTCGGAATCAGATAATGGAGTTGGATTGTTGAATATCTGTAAGTTTAATTGGACAAAAGATTATATCTTTTAAGTAATAAACTAACATAAAACATATAACGAATCTATAACCGTTACTTCTAATTGATACCAATTAACATTTACCTCGTGCCATCTTTCAGTGATCCTGGAGGGGATAATTTCGAACATCCACTTCATCACATAGTATCCACATTCCCATGATCCACGTTGTATACGTGACTACGTACAAATGAAACCCAATTAGAATATGAGGAATTAAATAGAAATCAATAATTATACCCACTGCATTTGAAGCGTTTGAACTAATAAATATCTTACGCTAGGAATAATCTATCTGATAGCCCGACGCCTTTCACCACGCAACATGTGGTTTGCATTAATAGAACTATCATGACAAAATAAACATTAATTAAAGTATATCCAATACTGCCACACTCTATGATGCCTTTCCTCATAACACACCACCTCCACACAATACTGAACATATCATTCCACCAACATCCCCTGCACTTTATGATCACCATACCCCCTCAACTCCTTCTAACTCTCCTATTAGCATGTAAGATCCATTCCATAAAGCTACTCTACGGTTCCAATGAGTAATATTGTTGACTTAGTTTGTTGTTTGACTCCATGGAATTGTAAAAAGAGCTAATGAGGCCTATTTTTGGTTTCCATAAACAATATGGTAAAGGAGTTTGAGGAACATATAAAAAGTTGCGGAAGTCAGAAATCATGTTATAAATCAGATGCAAAAATTTAAGAAGTAACTGGTGTTTTAAATTATGCATTTATGGGTAGCTTCTTCCTTGGTTTAAAGTTTAAAAAGAGAGTATACCCCAGAAATTGTATCTATTATGTAGTCTAGCAATCATATGAAATGTATGTATCACTCACAAAATCAAATAAAGAGGCAAGTAGCAGTTATGAAATTACACATCAAAAAAACATTTACAACTTTTGCCAATATGTATAGGTGTTGCTGCCAGTGCCATTGTAATGAAGCTACAAAAGAGCGAGCAACAACAATACCTTAGCGTCGTTGGCTAACTAAACTATCCATTGCATCAAGACAAAGAAGAATAGTAAGAAGAAGGGAACACGTCTTTAACAGTAGAGGCATCAGTGAGGTAATTAAGCGTCTTTAACAATAGAAGACCATGATTATATAGAGAAATAACGGAGCAATAGGCCCATGAAAACACATATTTTAATTCCCACCACAGCATGACTAAGGCTCATAGGGATAAACATACAGACACTACAAAAAAAAACCTATTTAGCGACCGAAGATTTCGGTCGCTAAACTTGATAATTCGGTTGCTATACTGTGTAGCGACCGAATTAGCGATCAAATTAAGGGGGTAGCAGAAATCCTGGTCGCTAAATGTTTAGCGACCGAACTTATATTTCGATCGCAAATCTGCGACCGAAATATCGGTCGCAAAATTATATATTTCGGTCGCCGTATTGTTGGTCGCATGCCCAGCTCGCCTAATTTGGTGACCGATATTCGGTCGCAAATTTTGATTTTTTTTTTAAATTTTCCTGTAACTTAATCCTGCCGACCAAATATTGTTTTTCAACTATTACCCCATTGATTTTTAATTTCTGATATAAACAAAATACACCAATATTTTTTTTAAATAAATAGAAAACGTAAATATGATGTACTAACGATCCAAAACACCACAGTCAATATGATCAAGAAAACATATACATTAATTAACGCAAGTTTAATAATGGTTTATAAAAAAAGGTTTAATAAGTACTAATTAACGATCAAAACATAAAAATACACCACAGTCAATAAGTACTAATCAAAATATCAAAACTCATCAATCTTCCAAAGGGATGAACATGTAGAAGCGAGAACCCCCAAGGTACTTAAACTTTGCCAATTCACCAGTGGACAACAAATACAACTCCCAGATACCATTTGTATCTGTTGCAAAATATGGGCGATCCTCATGGATTACTATATTCCCATTGAACAGATTTCCGCTTTTGTCTTCAATAGTCACAACACGCGGTATTTGTTGTCCCCGACGACGGTAGAATGATCGCGGGATTGAAATCAAATCCTGCAAATACACAAGAACAATTTAGTAAATGATTAGTTTATGCCTTAACCATCATTACGTGAATCCGATCGTTGTTCTTAAGTTGATGAGATACTGTACCTGGTCTATATGGATGGCTATCTCAAAACATTTAGTCGGATCCATTTTCTGATAAAACGATAAGGAAAACAAGTCATATGTCTAAACTTCATTCCAATGCTTAGAATGTAAATATATACAAATATGATTCCATAATCATTTCCAAACAAGTTATCAATAAATACATATCAAATTATTCTAATTACATTGATTCATTGTTATTGAAAGATTTTTATTTTAAAGAGAATAAACTATTTTTCATAGCAATCCAAATGTATGAACATGCTCAGATATAAGTACTAGCCTTAGATAAGTAGAATTACCAAATGAATCCGATTCAAAATGAGTGAAAAGCTCTCTTGGAATTACAGGCTACAATAATGTTTTTAGATCATTTCATACTCCAACAAAGAATATTTTTTTGTTTACAAAGAAGTGAACAAGAACTTGAAATCCCTAAAACCCTCTTTTGAAATTTTTGAAACAGATTCAGACAAGAACCAACAAATTCATGGATTCCAAACGAATCAAAATACAATACAATCAGAATGCATACACGTACAATACAATATGAAATTATTCACAGCAAGTAAACAGCTGCATCACAGAGGCTAGCTATAGATCATACTATTGTGAGATATTCCCTGAGGCAATATAACAGAACAATGAACAGTCTTCAAAGACATAAATTCAGCCAAGATATGGAAAGATAAACAGACCAGAAATTACAAGTTCCATATTTAATAAAAAACACATCATTAACACAGGGATAATCTTGTTACTGGACATGTTAAACTAGAATGGTCTTCAAACAACTGCCTCAGTATTGGTCATTTGTTTGAACTATAGCCATGAACTATCCATGTTTGAAATTGTAGACACCTAGCACAAAACAAGTTGAAAATCCATAGCACACATCCTCACTAACCAATTTAGATGCATTTCACAAAGCAGAACTGAATCTAAATCAAAGACTAAGATGCTGAAATGGAAGGTAGTTTCATAGCTAATTCAACAAGAAGCAAACCAGAAGGGTTCTCAGATTAAATTTTCCCGTTAAATTGGTACGTCAATAATCAACAAAAAACCAAAACCTGTTTATGTTTCGCAGTCTCACAGGCAGCAATGACATTCTGTGGCTCAAGTAAACATCAATTCTAATCTCACAGTCTTGACTTTTAATATTTCAATGCATTCAAAAAAAAGTTACAAAAACATATTTCTCGTGCTTTCTCAATGAGAGCTTCCTAATCCTAATAGGAGTGATTAAATAATGACACATGAAAACAAATGATCATCACAAATCACAACTCACATGAAATACACAAGTAGCTCTTCTCAGTAGTAAGCAATAAAGCAAGCAATGAAATACATACAATCGACAAAATTTTTGAAATGAAACAATGAAGCAAAATAAAAAATGATACATAGAGAGTCCATGGTTACCTCAAGGCAGAGCAGGGAATGCACAAAATGAGGAGAGAAGAGGGTAGGAGGAGCTCTGCGCGTGGTGACCGGAGGGCTACGTGTTGGTAGCTGGAGTATTGGTCGAAGCACTGAAACGGGGGGGATTAAAAACAGAGCAGGAAGAGGGGAAAGGAAGAGAGGAGAGGAAGAGGGAAGAGATGGAAGAAGAGGAGGAGGAGGACGGAGGCTTACCGGAGATGGCGGTGGTGGCAACGGTGGCTGGCGGCCTGACGACGCGAGGGAGAGAAAAGGGGTAAGGGTGGAAGAGATGGCAGAAATGAGGAAGAAGGGAAAGATTTCACGATTTTAGGGATTTATAATTTGGCGATCGAAATAATCGGTCGCTACATTGGTCGTCAATCACTTAAATAAAAAATGGTCGCTAAATTCGGTTGCGGGATGAGTTAATTTGAAATTTGAATTCATAAATTTAGCGACGGAGTTTTAAATCGGTCGCTAACACGCGCGGTTTTAATTTTTTTACGCACCGTTTAGCAACCGAATTAATATCGGTCGCAAATGTAAATAAAATTTAACCGTTGCATTTAATTCGGTCGCTATTTCGGTCGCTGAGAATACATAAAATTTCTGACTTTTAACCATTGCATTTAATTCGGTCGCTATTTCGGTCGCTAAGAAGACATAAAATTTCTGACTTTCAAGTTCCTTTATTTAGCGACGGAAATAGCGACCGATAACCCTGCTACGCTCTATTTCGGTCGCAGTATTATCTCTAATCAGTCTTTCATGTAGATCCTACAATCGGTCGCCATTTTGGTCGCAAAAAGCAACCGAAAAATTCGGTCACTATTTTCGGTCGCTAAACAACCTTTTTTTTGTAGTGAGAGGTTCTAGAATTCCCTCAATCATCAGCAATAACAAAACCCATAAAGCTACTAAAAACTAGAAGAGAAATCAGAGAGCAGTGCATGGAAGATAACACTTTAACCAATCAGACTTTTCATCGAACATTTCATCTCCAAGAGTTTAAATACAACTAAATCCATTGAATCGATTAAAGCCGAATATTACTAAGTTGTCAACAACAGTGAAAACAAACAACAACAATAAGAGAAGAACTAGTTAGTTACCCACTAATATTCGTGAAATATAGCATCCCCTTTTCGCTCTCAATTGGTCTCCCTCTCTTGCACGCTAATGGGGCGAGTGAGTGTGTGTGTGTGACCTGTTATCATTGCAATGGAGGTGAGGAATGGGGTTTTCTGGGAGGGAGAGTGAGCACAGGCATGCAAGAGGGGTTTTTTTTGGGTCAAAGGTCTCTTAGCAGCGCGAAAATGAAAAGGAGGATGAGGGAATTAAAAATGACAGATGAACAATACACATCGGTTAAAATAAAAACCAATGTTATAATGTTTTCCACATCGGTTATTAACAAAACCGATGTTAAAAGTTATATTATTCATTTTCTTAATTTTTTTATTCGTTTTTCCACATCGGTTTTTAAAAAACTGATGTTAAAACATAAACATTTCCACATTGGTTATGAAAAAAACCAATGTGTTAAATTATGCATTTTAAATTTTTTTATTTTTGGTTCAATTTTCAACATCGGGTTTTTAAAAACCGATGTTAAAACCTTTATAACATCGATTTAGTATAGAACCGATGTTAAAAAATTTCAATTTAATTTCAAAAATGCCACCGCCTTCTTTTTCACATCGGTTTTCTGAAAACCGGTGTTAAAACCCCGATGTTAAAAGTATATTTTGTACTAGTCAGTGTATAATTTTTTATAGAGTAAATAGACAATTTAGCCCCTGAAATTGGGATTTAGTATCAAGTTGGTCCCTGAAGGTCGACGACCCACTTCGAGGGGAAGACCCATTACCCCCTTTCCTCATCTCCTTCGGTTTAGGCTTGCAGCAATAAAGAAAGAGAGATGCAGAGAAGGAGGCATAATAGGGAACGGGGGAGAACCAAAAAAGAGTAGTTGAAGAAGGAAGGGGATGAAGATGAAAGAAATTTAAAACCTTAGGAGGTTTCAATTTAGTCTCCGAAATATCACTTTAGTCCCTGAAATTGTGTTTAAGTGAGTCATGTGACGTGGAGCCAAGGTGTATGATGAGATGGCATCCAACAGGGCATTATACACATATATATTACTGCAGTATCGTTTTATATTTTATTTATACGATTATAGTTACGATTTTAAAAAAAAAATTAACCATTTTGCTTAAAATCTAACCAAGTCACTACATTAAAAAGGCTAATTAGCAACCGAATTTAATGATCGATAAGGGTCGGTCACAAACAGAGACCCAGATAGTGATCAACAAGTTGTTTTCTAAAACTTATCGTCGGAAAGCAACTCTTCTTCTGTTTGTTTCCATTTCCCCCTGACATTTCCTTTTTATTCCTCTTTCAAATTTACTCTAGTAAGACTGATTACTCAAATATTCTTCCTTGCATCTTTTTTTTTTTATCAGAAAACAAAATATGCATTAATAAAAGTATAAAGGATAGGCTAACCCGTTACGATGGAACAATTACAACCAAACCAGTAGACCTCTGATACTTTCTATTCTTCCTACTAATAAATTTGAAGCAACTAATTGAGACAATATCTACAAAAGAGATGTAAGTACCTTGTACAGCTGACTTACACCAATATACCAAGATCTAATCCAAATCAATTCAGTGTTACCACCTTTAAAAACAATATCATTCCTATGAAGCTAGAGTGAAACAATATCATTCCTATTCTTCCTTGCATCTTATTTGATAGGTTTGCTCATGTGTATTCTTATATATTTCTCACGTGAAATAAGGTTGATTTAAAGTGAGATTTTTCTATTAATAGAGTGAGCAAAAATATATAATATTAAATTTTAGAAGATTAAAAACATAATATATTTTAATATAAATTAATAACTAATACATTTTTAGTTATTTATTATAAAAATAAATACATTTCCCATGCGTGAATATTGGTTTGGAAGAGAAAATCTCCATATATTATTCAAATTATTCAGTGATTACAGTTTCGCGCGCGCATCACATATGCGCATGATGAACTGAATATGGTTTTATAACTGTCTTCTAATTACTTGCAGCTGTGTGTAACTGAATATGAATCATGAAAGATTGGGAACTCACAATTTTTTGATACGTCCTTGTGAATGAAATTAGAGTTGTGATATTTGAACATTAAATTTTGGATATTATATGTGACACTCTCTCACTTACTTTTTCATCTTCTTTATATACATGTTTTCCAACAATACATCAAAAAATAAAAAGGATATCGTATGGTGTCCCTATTTAGTTGTTCAAATATCATTATTCATGAAACTAGGGACTGATTCGATTTAATAGTAAAATGTTGTCTATCTAACATCATTTATCAAAAAGCTAAAACGTAGCCAGGAAAATGTTTACATCATGGTTCGTATATATGTTACTTGCCCACCTATTTAATTTAGTCACGGGGGCACAAGTAATAAAGTACAACCTAATTAAATAACCATATATACCAAATAAACACCGACCCACCCACTAATTAAACATGTAAGAGACTTACAAATTAAAGTCTAGTCTTGATACATATATAATCTACATACTAATTTTGAAACATGAAATTAACCCATTGTTGCAAGCTTTGCTAGAGTTCCAACTGCTAGGGAGTTGACGTAAGTGCATGGTTCGGTATAGGAGGAAGCAGAGCGTTTGTCGACGAACTTGTCGTTGCGGTCAGGGCCACCCACAATGGCACCAGTGAGCTCATGGATGTTAGGTTCATCTTTATGTAACCATTTGGCGAAGGTGGTGGAACAGATGATCTCTACGCCCTGTGGCATCTTTGGCACGGAAGCGCCTCTATGGTGAGCTTGTAGTGGTGGGTTTTTTCCAAATCCTACCATGTACGATCTTCCTTCAGGGTTTGTCCCTAGTATGTAATCCATCTGCATGTGCATGCCAGTTTATATCACCATCCCATTAATCAATTAGTCTTTGCCTATTTATCGTTCCTTTTGAAGATATAAATCAAGGTTTTAAATTGAGTTTACGGCCACGGTTGTGTTGTGGTTGTTGCGGTCTGATGTGGTCATATTGTGACTGATACGATCCGTAATCACGGTCCGATGCCGTTTTGGTGGCCACCGCAACAGAGATATTACGACCACATCACGTGATTTGATATAAATAAATATCAAGGTTTTAAATAAAGGTAAAGGTCCGCGACCACAATTGAGATGATAACATTTTGATTTTGGAGATATCCGAAACTAAAAATGACCGCGATTGTGGTTGTAGCGACCATATTGTCTTGTAATTGTCTAAGATTGCATTAAACGCAACTGTACTTTAAAACCTTGATAAATATAATTAATAAACTAATGCATATTGTGTTATAGTATATATGTACTAACTTGTTTCTTAGCGAAAGCCAAGAGTTGGGATGAGCTAAATTGTTTCTCTCCACAAGTGACTTTCTGATTATGTTTGGCAAGCAAATCACTATATACTGTGAACAAGAAAGATGTGCTGGTGACATACTGCATGTTGGCTCCATCTCTCAAATGGATCATGCCACCTGCAAAATCATAGATACGAACGTTAACACAACTAATTAACTGTAAAAGGTGATGTATAATTATATATATTGAAATTAATTATAGTTCAGCCCTCAGCTTGTAACTTTTAATTTAATTAGGATGACAATTAATTAATATATATATAGAGAGAGAGAGAGAGCATTAACCAGGAGTCATGGTAATCTGATGGTAGGGACTGTCAGGAAGGACTGAGCATATGAAACTATCGCCGTGGGCTTTGAATTCTTCTAGATCTTTGTGTCCTTGAAAATGTAACTGAGCAACACATACAAGTTTCATTTTGTTAGGAGTCAAGACTTAGGAGGCCAATTAAAAAAACAGAGAATAGATAAAATAAAAAATGAAATAAATAAAATTAACCTGGGTTAGAAGGATTTGAGCTCCTGCATATTTAAGGTCCCAACTGAATTCTGCTACACTAGCACTTATGGCTTCTTGTTGTATGTACTTCATATACATTGGCTTCAAGGTAGCAAAGTATAGCCACGTTGCTGCCCACATCAGTTCGTCCTGCTTCCCAAAAAACACCGTTACAAATCCAAACATTCACTTATATATATATTAATGATCAGGAAAGGTTTCAGACTTAGAGATATTAAAAAAAAAAGGTACGTTATAAGAAAATTACATTATAGCCCGAATAAGAGCAGTAGAAGGGACACTCTCCATCAAAGGTTCCTTTATGTGATTTTGCCATTGTGAAAAGCTGCCACCAAAATGAGATTGAGGAAATTAAATTATCATATATTTCCATGCTTCCACCCAAATTAAAATAACAAAACAGAATGAGACATACACATATTATATATATAACGTACCAATTTGGCTTTGTTGAGGAGACGACGAGCATATTTACGATCTATGGGCCTAAAAACAATAGAAGAAGCAGCCATCGCCGCTGCAGTTTCAGCTGCAATCTCAGTCCCGGGTGTGTTACTGTCAATCTCCAAAACTGTTCTTTTTGTTTTCATATTTTCTGGTCGAATCCAACATTGGTGATCCTCATCTGGGTCCCCTACCTATATATCAATGTTTCTTATATGAACAAAAAAAAAAAACAAGTATAGTGTTTGCTAGTACAAGAATTGCATTAGCAATATGGCCCTCACCTCCACATATAGTTTTTGCCGTTTAGAACTACATTTGAGAAAATAATCAGTACCCCATTTGATGGCATCATGAACATGTCCTAATTCTTTTGTAGCTTGTAATTCTGTCTTGTAAAATAAGGCAGCCCATGATAGAGTAGTCACAGTGAATGCCATGGGTAGCCCAAACTTTACATTATCTCCTGCATCATAGTATCCCCCAACAAGGTCCACCTACATGTATGTATGTACATAAAAAAAATATGATATATATGACTTGTGAGCACAAATTATCCATTTTCTGTCGGTATTCTGAAACATAACATACTAATTACTGACGTTTGTCTATTAAAAAAAAGGAAAGAAAAGAAAAGAAAGAGACATTAGCGAGTTTTCCATCATCGAGTGCCGAGTCTCCTCTCCAAGGAACCCTATTATTGGGAGGGAGCTTTCCCGATCGTTGTGCCTCTAGAAAAATAAGGGACTTGGTGAGAGCATCCTTATAATTAAAATTACCATTAACAAGTATCACATTTCCTCCTAACAAAGCAAGCCATACTACAATGATGGCCCTGTGTGCTCTTTGAATACCCATGAGCCTAAAACTTCAAAATTCAACACTGAAAAGCGGGGAAAGACAATGTGAGTTGTTTGCAAGAAGCAGCTAAGGATTAGAGTTTATAAGAAAATGTAATTAAGGAATTGGTTATATGGTTGTTGAATAGTAGTTTTAATTGTCTCCAAAAAGAACCAATTAGTGTTTGGTTTTTTCCATTTTGTGTTTGTAATAGCGGGAAAAGTGAGGGAGTTGGCTTTTAGAGAGGTGAAAAAGAAACTAGGGGATGGTTGTGAGGGAAAGTGGCATTAAGCCTTTGTTTTGCATAGATATTTTAATTTCCAACCTACAATTTGAACCCAATTTACACAATACTATTCTTAACATGCGGTGGTGGTAAGAGGGCTTGTTAATTAACAATGTTGAGAGGGAATGAAATTGGAGAATGGAGATGCACCTCATATTCTCCCTGCCTAATTTCAATTCAATTCACCAATAATAAACTACAAACAAACTCATCTTTTGTTGAGAAAGAGTTTGTTGCAAAGCCAGATAAAGCTTTGGTTGCAACGGAGGGATGTTATACTGCTATCAACTATATCGTGAATTGCTTGAATTTTTTAAATTCATATATGATTTAAATAAATATAGATTGAAAAAACAAGTGTTTAAAATTATTTTAAAAAATGTATACATAATTTATTTTAGATAGAATCTAGGGGTGCTTGATTTGTTAAAAAAATAAGGGATAGCGCACAGTTTTTTTTACCTTGTTTGATTTTTTAATTTGTGGACAGATTAATCAATGGCCAACATAAAAGTCACTCCCTCCCTCCCCCCAACACTAAATCATGGGGCAAAATTTTGTCCACTAAAGGGTATTGTAGTACATTTTGCATTCTTCTACTAAGCACCCTAAAAATATAAATTAAAAGAGTGGAAAATGTTTAAAATGTAATGTGTGTGTGTCTATATAAAAAAGATAAATTGGTTTTAGTTTTTAAAAATTTCTTAGCGGAAGAGTAATTGATTTTAAGCCCCATTCAAGAAATTATGTTCTAATTTGTTAAATGAAGGTAGATTACCAAGAGCCATAGCCATAGGTTAAATATAAATTAAATCTTTTTGCATCACATTTGAATGCCCTTTTTTAGTATTTAAAATCTTAGATATAACCTTCGTTACTGTTTATACCAATCTTAATTGTCGATGTTTGTTGGGATATATAATAGTAGTCACTGCAGGTGCTGACGTTCTGTCGTGAGCCTTATGGCTGGCCGTCGATGCTAAAGGGATGACTAGTAATCAAAGTACTAATTCAGTTGAAACAATAGATTTTCTTAAATTATTATAAGACTTCTCGTGTATGCTCTTTCTAGAAGAGCAAAGAGCCACGCAGACGTGAGATTCTACGATCTGGTACATACTTTGTTACAAAAAGTATAGATGAGTTGGGTCCGAGAGCTTATCAGGATCAGGGTAGGTCTCAGGACTCAAGGAACGCTTACAAAGGTACTTATAAATTACAAACCAACGAAATCCTCACATCAATAGTGGGATTCGAACTCACAACATTTCCTTACCAACTGCACCAACCTTCGTTGGTGGCTGTATATACTAATATTTTTTTTTTTTTGTCTAAACCCCGTGTATCCCAACTGTAGAAATTGGCTTGAGCTCTTTTAGTCTAAAAGTCTAGTACAGGAAGAAATTTTCAGTTTTGGTCTTGTATTCTGTTAAACCATTTTCTGTTATGGTAGTTATGGCAAATATGTAACTAACTCAGTTTCGCATATACTTATTTTTAGTGCATCAGGGTTCCTATAAATAAAAGGGGAATTCCTGAGATAGATATAGGAGGTATGCTAGCTGAGTAATGACAACCACTTGTTCATTTTGTAAATCTCAAAATCATAGTGAATCAGTTTTCTCCTTCTACCCATGGATAGATGTAGCCAAGTTGGTGAACCACCCACATAAATTGATGTGTTCTTGTGTGTATTTGAGTAATCTGTGTTTTTGTGTGCTTCTCTATGCATTGTCTTCTTATCTCTACATAACACCAACACTATCAATGAAAGATTAATCACTGATCACAAGGTGTGGCTTCCGCTGGTCAAGCATTATTTTCACGCTGTCAGGAATCGAACCCAGAAGCAAACCGAGTTTATAGTTGATAACCCAGTCAATATCATACTCTACTAATTTATTATTATTTTCAAAGCACGCATGCACACCAACACATGGAACCATTGGTAAAATCTGATTAATAAACACAAATAACGGACATGAAATATGAAATATATCATTGGTGACTTTTAATCAACAAATAATAATGTCATGTTGAAAACTTCATAAAGGCCTTTCTCCATCCATCCATTCAACAGGATTAACTTGACATAAAATCAACAAATCCATTTAATCCATTTAATACTATTGTATACCTGACTTCTCAATATACCCAAAATCTCATGACCTCTTCAATGTAAAAATAATAGTCCCTCTTAACATATACTGTTCTGTACTTCTGTGATCATAATAAGCCAGCTTCAAAGAGATTCCTCCGCCTCAAAGTTTCGTCGACAAGCTTGAAAGTCTTCTTCACAAGCTTCTGATCAAGGGCAGTGGTCCGATAGATCTTGAAGACACGATCTACGCGATCAGGAGCAGTGCTTTGGAAATATAACTCCTCAAACTTTTTCTTCACAAACCTGGAGACATTGTTTATCAAAGTGAATTAATTGTGTTGGTTATAAAAATTTAATCATCCAGAAAATAAAGTTTATAAAAGCATCAACATGTATGTGTGTGTGTATTCCATGTAATGGTTCAGAAGGAAGCACAACAAAGGAATTTCAGGCTTGGCATAGAATAGAAGACAAGTTAAAGTATAATGTAATAATGTCTGAATCAAAACTACTTTGCCTTCAGCAACGCCCTTCATTCTATATATCACCAAGGTATAAAGAAGTTGCTTACTCATATGCATGCTCAATCTCTTGTTTCCCTGTTGAAACTGGCTGGTAATCTTTGAACCACTCACAAACATTGAGTGGGACCTGCACAATGTAAGACATTAGACCGAAATAATGATGGGTGAGAGCTTCCACTAATGACAAAGTGTACAATGTTTGGATGGTTCTTACTTTCAGGATCTTCTTCTCGAATATGTCAAACTTGTTTAAAAATAACATGAAGGATGTTTTCTGTGCAGAAAAGAGAAGCATCATTATTCACTGAGATAGAGTACAAATCTTTATTGCCAATATAGTATAAAGCTCTCAACACAAGTGTCATATGACTGAAACAGAGACAAAGCAAAACAAAAATTCCCCAAGTAAATGTAGATGCTAATATATAAAAAGAGCATAAAAGGAAACCTCAAAACATGGTTGCTTCAGGACCCACTCAAAAAGTTCCTTAGTCTCAGTCATCCTGTTCTTGTTTTCATCCTCAAAAAGTGTTTGGTCATACCTGGAAGGCAAATGCAAAGTCAAGACTTTAGCTTTACACATCTCGTGATTATGATGCTCTTGCCAGAAAGACTAAAGGATGGGTGAATTACTTTATCTACTCAAAGTCAAACCCAGCATAAAACATTTATTGCTAATAATATGCATACCATCATTCTTTGATATTAGTAACAAGCACCAAACATGCACAGCTAAAGGACTAGAATGAGCTTACCTTTCAATTCTCTTTCAAGTAAAAATTGCTTTTGTTAACTGGCAATTATATTAAAGTGTCAAAGTAATATCAAATAGAAATAGTTTTTAATTGTAACTAGGGGAGTGCAACTGGATTTTGTGACCTTTTAATTTGGTGCACAACACAATCGGAACAGTATACAGACAAGAAATTGAGTTATGTTTTCGAGTTCAAACAAACTTGTTTTTTTAAATATAGAATAGTTCAAATAGACTTTATCACCAACATTAACCGCATTATGATATGCAATCAAATGGCAGACCATACTCGCTAATAGCAGCACAGAATATTACAGCCGAAACTCCTTCAAAAAGATGGATCCATTTTCTCCTCTCATTTCTCTGGCCACCAACATCAAAGAGTCTATAGACTTCGCCACTTCTCTTATTTTCACCAACAGGGCTGTCAAAATAGTAAACACATACTAGTCAAGCTGGTCCACTCTATATACCATATCATGATCAAGAAATACAACGGAACATTATAAATGAGTCAGTATGAGTGCACCCTTCTTCAAACAATATAGGTGGCTTAATATACACAATCACACAATAAAACAAGTATGATCTGTCCTTCCTTCCAGAATAAATGGCAAATACTATTTGAAAAAGCATATAAAAAAAATTAAACAAACACATGCAACCAATTCTATGTCACTTGTAACTATTTACAACAATACATTATGTGAGAAGGTAGAGATGGTTAACACTCGACAGGCAAAGAGGATAAAAACAAAACCATAAGCAACAAAGACCATCTATACCAATCAAATGTGAGGACAATACAATGATGATATGCAGATGAATATGAAAAGATACCACATGTACAGTATCATTTTTAAGATTGAGCCACAGAAACAAAACTAAAGGATCAAAATCTCCAAGTAGTAATTCACGACCAAGGCAATTGCACTCAGTAAATGCAGAGATATATTTTCTTATAGCATCTCTAAATGCTGTTGAGAAATTTATATATGAACAGTATGATTATAAATAATGCAGTTGCCCAAGAACAACATATATTCCACCATTTTAAATTGGTTAAGAATGAATAAGTGCAATGCACCCATTGCTACCCACAAAAAATGCTTATTCAGGAACAGAAGGACAAAACACAGGTAGCTGTATCATTTCAATAAGACAAAACATGTCAGGTCAGCATGTTCACCTGAACTGTATCTCCACAACACCAGTTGTACGAACTCTTGCATACAATACATCCTCCTGTAGTTGTAAAATAGAGTGAGAAATATCCAGAGATTCATAACTTCATAACACCTTCAAATTTAGGGGTCCATAAATGAAAACAGAAGTAAAAATGCAGTAGCCTAGTGGACTTCTTCCAACACATGTATTCAGTGTGCTGACTTAGCACCAGGTAACTTTTGCAGCATAAAGTATAATAATTTACAACATTAATATGCTTATTAATTCTATAAAATAACTTCATGCACGGACATAAAGAAGTTAAGCACATTAAGGCCATTGCTGATTGCTTGAGATCAAGACACTGCATTTGATCATCTTTTTTTAAACAAAATTAAAACCACCACACCTCTCATCAGTAACATAGTAATTAACCATACAAATAGACATTTTCAAACCTTTCACTTGCACTTTTTGATGATAAGGAACAAAACAGAAGTGTAACATGTTGTAACCTATGCATGTAGGGAATGATTTGGACCCTCGGACTTGAAGTTGAAACATTTAGAAAATCCAAAATATCACACCCACCAAAAGAAAGAATTCAGGTTATTAATATACAGAGAGCAAATAAAACAGATATTAGGAAATAGCTTTTGTATCTCAGTACAACAAAAGTATGATAGAACTTGCATACCTTTGTTGGAACATAATTTGCATCAGACAGCCTTTGCAAATTTTCCATAAAATAACAGGCACAATCTGGAACTTGGAGTTCATTGCCACGGGCATATGTTTCCTAGAGCAAGTAAAATGTGGAGCATAAATATTAATTAATTGATATATATATTCAAATAAAACAATCAAAGCATGCAATCTGGCCACCTGAATTGCAGCATCCTCCCACAGAGTCTCTATTTCATGTGCCAGTTCCTTGGTGAGATTTGGGTAATCCAGCCTGCTGCCAATTTCTGCTAGTTTTTCACCAATGTCCTGCCAGAAAAATAAGCTTTCTTTGAATTAAGAAGACATTAACATGTATGTTTGACAAAGCAACAGATGCTCCAGATGAAACAAGCCTCTATAGTTCTTCATAACAAATCTTGGTAAAATGCTCAACTAATATTAAACAAACATAGCAGGGCATAAAAGAGGTGGTAATAGTGAACTACCTTATTTTCATTAGATATAACATACTTTGAAGAATCAGGATCATTCTGGGACAACTCCTTTGACCCATCATGCAGTAACTGTTTAAACACATCAAGTACGAATTGCGGGTTACAGTTTTCTTCGCTAGCTGTATTAAAACTCAACTCACATAATTTTTTATTTAATTTTAACTATAAACAGTGGACACTGTAATCTCTATATATTTTTAAGAGAAAAATAATCAACACACCCTTTCAAGTATTGCGTACTTTTATTGTCTGATACACATTAGCATGAATGACTGGTATGTAGCTTTTTAGCTCTGCCTCATCGAAGCCAGTTTGAAACAGTAGTTTTATCTGCATATTATAAACAAATAAATGAAAATTAATAATCTAGCAATTACATACTGTCCACAGAAGTTGAGAACAATACAGTTTCTTACTTGCTTAAATATTGTAGACTTCCCTGACTCTCCAGAACCTAAACAACAGAGACATTGACACAATGATTTAATTAAGTCCAGAGAAAAATATAATAGAAGCAAGCAGGCTGTTGAGTGATTGTGGCATATATGATTCGTTCACACACTGGAGATCGTCACCACTTATGCAGTGCTAGACTCCAAGTACTACTATAAATTGCTAAAGTATACGATTTTTAACCTAAAAAACCTATATGTGAAGTGAAGTATATACAACTAAAATGTACCTAGCAGTATATACCACCCAAAAAAAAAAAATTGTACCTAGCAGTAGAAGTTTCTGAATATGTTTTTCAGCCTTTGTCTCTAACTCTATTCTTCTTTCAATCTCTGCAGCCTGCAAATGCATGTTACATTTATAAAATTAAAGTCCATCTAACAACAGTTTATGATTATTTGTAACTTAACAATTATGCGATTTATGGGGAAGAATGGACCTGTGCATTTTCTTCAGCATCAGCATCATTATAACGACGATTTTTGCTGCAGAGTAAGCCCATGTTTTCTGTTACAAAAGACAGCATAGAAGATGCACTAGTCAAGCTCCGCCAGAAATCAGTGTTTCAATGCCCTTCTCTAATACACACGTGCATTAGTGGGCTTGAGTTCACCTAACAAGAGAACTAGGACAGTGTCAGGAGGAGCAAATAAAGACAAGTAGGATCCCCCCTCTGAAAGGAATATCTTAAGTCAATTCATAAGAAGATACTTTGTGCAAATTGCAATAGCATACAGAAATAATAGATTCTCAAACCACAGAATGACAGCTGAACGAATCAAAACAGACTCAAGGACCCAGCTGCATTGATGCTTTAGCCAAATACATCAGATCTGAAGTTTCGGATACTTTTCAATTGAGTTATTTAACTAAAATACTAGATTGGATGAACATCGGGACATTCTAATCTTTACACACAGGGAAAAATATCACATATGAAGTAAGTACGAATGACTCCAAGGTCCAAGGTACAACTTAAATTTTTCTTAAAAATTTATTTTTTTGGTAAAGACATTTATGTTACATACATACAGCTTGAATAATTACTATATGGCTAAACCCCATGAGAAGATAAAAGCAAGTCCATGTTGAGCATAGAGTTATGTGGATAATTAAGATGTCCATGACTGATATAGAGATTTACATGGACCATTATCGAATGCTTTTAGGGCATTTAGCAAAAGCATAAAGCTATTAATTCATTTGGGGAAACAAAATATGCTCTTTTTAATTTTATTTTTCAGCTAATTATTTCAAGCTTTGAATGTTGATTCCAACCGCAGTGAGCAAGAAATTTTAGCTGTTGAAGTACTATGAAAAACACGAGCATGCAAAGTACAATCAGCCCACGAAAGCTTACACTGAAAGAGAATACAGTCGAAAATGGTACAGAAATCATGTGGAAAAAAATCAAACAAAAATTGAAGAAAAAAGGTGAATAAGTTCGCATCTCGATCTGCATATGCAACACCATATACAAAGATTTCCTCAGAAAAAAATCCAACCCCCTTAAATTATTAAAGAAAGAAAGAAAGAAAGATCTTGAAAAAGAGAGAGAATGAAACAATTAGGAATGCAACAGAAGAAAGAGTTGGTACCTGAAAAGAAGCAAAAGGGGTGGGTCAGTTTAGCAGAGGTGTAGAGCTGGAATATGACCCTAGATTTGGCAGATTCGTGAAGCGTCGAGTGTGAAGTGTGAAGTGTGAAGTGTGAAGTGTGAAGTGTGAAGTGTGAGGTGAAAGTGAAACTAGAAAGCAAGTTCAGTTGTGTTGTTCCTTGTGGAGGAACTAGGAAGATATACTATTCTACTTCTATTCTGTATCATAATATAATGACAATACTAATTGTTTTTTTTTTTAGCAAGACAATACTAATTGTTGTTTAGTTTAAGTTAGTATTGGATTATAGGCGATTTCCACGGTACACAAGTAATGGGTATGGGTACCGTGCACAAATAAAAATCACCTTTATATTCATGTTTGTCTACAATAATACGGTGCACTCTCTCCCACGCAACTGAAACTAGTATTTCTCATTTCTCTCTCATTTTTTTCTACCACCAACACATCACCGGAGAGCATTTCCGACGACGACGCATCGCTTCGCCGTCGGTGACTCCACTGCCTCTGCCACCAAGATATTCCTCCTGGCCTCATCTTCGATTCCATGGCCCTTTGCTCCGTTCCCGAACTTTGATTTATTGGAGAGTTATCTCTCTTGCTTCCACAGTCTTCTATCTCACTTTAACGATAGTGTCGATTCCATAGAAGGAAGGAACAATCAAAGAGAGATGTTGCAGATCCGGTGACAGTGGGATTGAAGCTTGCAACCCATATCCGCCACCGCTTGCAACCTAACCTGGACCTGTGAATGTCATTGTTGGATCCACATCACTCTCCTCTCCATAATCGTTCACTTGGTTTTGAAAAAGGTCCAACCTTTTCCGGCGAGAGTCCTACAAAACCCCTCCATGGAATCGATTCGGTCACCGATGACCCGTGAATGAAGCATTACAGAGCAGCAATCCCAGTCATCGCCGTCTCTGGCGGCTCCTCCATTGCTGGCCTCGTCTGCCTCTGCCAATTATGTGAGAGTGGGGTGAAGTTGTAGGAGTGGGACTGGGGAGAGGTGATGAGGATGTTAGTGTCAGGGGTGGAGTGGAGTTCTTGGAGGAACTGGTGGCAGTGGCTGCAGGGGCGGCGGAGACGGCTAAGGAGTGGAGGAGGGGTTCGAGGTTCCTGTGTGGGAGAGGAAATCAAGTGTAAAAAATGTATTTTGAGAACTCCTGAATCTTTGCAATCCAAATGCTAAGATTAAAAATAGAACTTGTGTATCGTACGCCACCCATATTACTTTGTATGATAGAACCCACCTTGGATTATAATTACAACATAAATTGGGTTTAGGAGTAGTGTGGTCAAATATCGGTTATATACCAAAAGTCGTAGCAAGTGGAAATAAACTGTGTTTTTAAAAAGGGATTTGAATCCTATCTTATTAAAGATAGTTTTACCTAACTATCATCGTCAATATAAGGATGAGTATTATAACTTCTTATTAGTAAAATATCCCATCAAAGATATATATATATATATATATATATATATATATATATATATATATATATATATATATAATTATAACGAAGGGTTGCTTCTTCAGAAATGTAATTACAGGTAAGTAGTCATTTGTTTTTATTTTTCATTTTGTACCTCTAATTAATTGTATGTTTCTATTTAGTCCTTGGTCAAATTTGAAGTTTCTTGCTATTTAGTCCTTAGCATAAACTCTTAATTCCCAAATAAAACGTCATATTCACTGGTTCCTGCATGGTCAATGGTGTTCTCTTCGTCGCGGGAAGCTGGTTCCTTAGTGAGATATGATCTGTCCATGTTAATTTCTTGATGTGCAGTACAACGAGAGAAGAAGGAGGGAGAGAGATATAAATATGAGAGTAAAGATTTAAAGTGGTCCTTGAAATTTTTCGAGGATTTCATTTTAGTCTCTAAAAAAAAGGATAATTTGGTCTCCCAAATTTAAAAAACGAGGGATAATTTGGTCCCTCCTTAAGGACCAGATTGTCCCCGTTTTAAAATTTGGGAGATCAAATTATCTTTTTCTTTTTTGAGGGGCTAAAATGGGGTCCTCGAAAAATTTTAGGGATTATTTTAGGGCTTTACTCTAAATATGATTTAGATTTTAGAAGGATCAAAAAGTAAATAATTATAAGTTAAGAGGCTTTCATGTAATTTATAAGTTTGACCAAATTGTAACTGAAAAGGAATCTTAGCCATTGATGTGTTTTTCCGGCATCATCCACAGTCATTATTATTATAAGAAGAGGTATATGTATGAATGAATACGATTAAAGTTAAAAAAGAAAGAAAGAAGCTATGGTTGCTGGCTTCACTGGGGTCTGATCGGATGGACGGGAGGATGAAAATAATAATATTATTATTTATTTTTATTTATAGAGATTAAAATAAAGAGCGCCGAAAGCTGGTGGTGAGGGTTCCTGCAACCTTCCCTTCGGTCAAAGTTTAGTTTACAAAAAGACAGACCCAGCCAGCCACCCACCCACCCCCACATCAATACCACTTTTTTCTTCTTTATAATGTCTTCTTGGAATAATACACACACCGTATCTGTATCCGTATCCGCGGAAAAATATATGTGTGCAACTGGTCTGCGTAATTATGTGATTAAGGGCATCTTTGTTAGAGTTGGAAAATCGAACCCAAACCCCAGTTGGTACAGTAACTTGAGTATTTGGGTATAAAATTCAGTTACAAATAATTGATTCTTAATCGTTATAATCGAGTTTCATGGAAGAAAAAATTTCTAACTTTTCTGTTGAGAATAATTAATTCTAAATGCAGGGTTGCAGCCAGAAAATTTTGATAAGGGGGTCAAAATTTAATTTACATGAGTCATGACAGTTGTACACACTGTTGGTGTCCAACATCATATATACACAGTGTCAGAAAATAACCCACCACCATATGATGTCTATCCATGATGTCCAAAAATATGTACAATTATCATTTTTCAATTTACATAACATGAAATAGTAATAAAAAATTAGTTTGGTTTTTATACAGTGTCGATATAATTTCTTTTTTTATAATATAATATAAATTACTCAAATAGATTTATATCTAAAACATTCACTTCTTCAACTGTACACACGATACTTCATAGAATAAAAAATCATCTATTATCATATGTGGTCTATTTACTGATCAAAAAAATATGTGGTCTATTTTTATCAATTTCTTTTTTTAATGTAAACAATTGTATCTATCTTAGAATTCTAAAAAATTCTAAAAAAGTATAATTTAAATGTTTGAAATTGTACTTATTTTAATTAAATTTGAGTCAATCATTTTTATAAGAGTTAATTGTGTTATATATATATATATATATATAAGATGGCAATATGGGGAGGGGGGCCATGGCAACCCTTCGTCCCCCTCCCTCCGCCCCTGTATAGATGTAAAACCCACAAAATTTTACATATTTATATTTCAAAAGTGATTTTAATTTATCATCCAAATAAAATCAATTCTTCTAAACCTACTTTTAAAATATCTTTATCAAACGGACCATAAGTGTTTAATTTTATATTATTATGACCCGTCTCAAAAAATTTATGTTATCAATTGATTATATCTTGATTGATGTTTATTATTATCATTATAAATTTTATGAACAATCAATTATAAATTGTATATCAATAAAAATATTTGATACATATCCTATCTATTTTAAAATATTCATAAAATAGATTTGATTAGATAATAATATAACTATGTGTTGGTTCAATTGAAAGGGGTTTTAATCCCTTAAACATATGATTTTGGGTTTGATCATTGAACTCATGTGTATGAAAAAAAAAATATTATTGAAATGAGTCTGTGAAAGCATATAACAGAAGTATTCACGACATTAGTCTCTTAGACCATCTCCAATGATGGTTCTTACATGAGTTCTTATTTGTAAGAGCTGGTTCTTAAAAATTCATCCGTTGGAGATAAATGACATGGATGTGATTCTATCATTGTGGATGCTCTTACTATTAGATTAGTATATCAAATGTATTTTCGATATGTTTATATATAAAGATCATAAAAAATAAGTAAAAGATAAAAAAAACACATGATATCACAACATAATAATCTAAAATTTATATTTAAATAACACAATAAGAAAAATATGAGAACTAAAAAAAAGTATATATAAGTATTCATCGTATGGAGAATCGTGTACAAGTAAAACACGGCCCTTCACTCCGTGACCTCCCCGCCTGCCACCATGTCTCCAGCATCATAATGTTGGTCAAGCCGTGTACAAAATCATTTCTCAAAATTATCCATCATAAAAAACTGAAAACAACTTTCCAAATTCCAACGTCGGGAATAAAATTTTCAATCGTATCATAATGATCGAAAATTTGTGGAATATGGCAATGTGAACCCAAAGAAAGAGATAGATTGAGTCAAATGGTATTCCGTATTGAGAAGAAAGAAAAACAAGAGAGAGATGGGGAATGTGATTGATTCCATAGGCAGTCAAAAGAGACGAGACAGGAAAGGACAGATTTCCGTGCGTTAAGATGCTAGTTGCTAGTTGGCACTTGGCAGTTCAGTTGCTACTCTCCTGACTCCTTCACCTGACCTTCTTCAGTTCGTCCTTCCTTCAAACACTATCTATCTGGGGTATTTGACTAAAACAGGATCCTTTAAAAACTTACTATTACTTTAGGATTTTTTGAAATAAATTATTAATGGAGGTTTATTTTTTATATGATAACATTTTTTTTCCCTGACAGTCCAAAAATACCTGTCAGAATGACGTATTCAGCCCGTCCCATTAAATAATCATCAATTATTACTTTACTCAAAAAAAAGTAATGAAAAACGATTTGAACAGTTCATTTTTTTCTTCATTTTTCTTCTCATTTTCCAATTTTCAAATTATAAAAATGTTAATAATTATTTTACTAAAAATATTTGTAGATGATGTCGGAGCCAGATAAATCGATTAAAAATCGAAGAGTGTAATATGCACTTTAAATTCGTAGTTAATGGATTCAATAGTGATGTATCCACTGGACCGAGGTCTACCAAACGTGCTCCTGATTGTGAGCTAGATGATGTCATATCTTTTCACTGGACCGAGGTCTACCAAACGTGTCCCTGATTAACGCCATATTAAAAAAAACACTTAAAAAACTAAAGTAATAAGAACTCAATTAAGTAATAAAAAAATAATTAAATAATTAATTAAATACCAATTATAAAGACAAAGTAACGACATTTTTTTATAGCACATAAATAAATAAAAAAACAGTGCCAACATATTAAAACTTGTAGCAATAAAAATACAAAAAGCACAAAAAAAATTTAATATTACATTTAAGTAAAACTATGTATCATAAAAAAAAATACCTTACACAATTAAAATGAAACTTTTAAGCAAATTGATAGAAACAATGTCATAAAAAAATACTAGAGTGTGAAAATACTTAATTAAATTATTTTTTCTACAAACAATTTAATTAAGGAACATCGATAGAAAAATTAATACTATAAATCACGAGGGGAAGTAATGTGATGGTGTGGTTTATATTATATAGGAGAGAAGGGGGATAACATAAGGGGGGCGGTTGGGGGGAGGGGGTTTTAATTAATTGGGTGGTGGGCGGTGGGTGGGTGGTGGGTGGTGGGCGGTGGGTGGGTGGACAAGGGGCACAGGGACAGGACAGGGGATAGGGAGCGCAGGGGACAATTTTTTTTTAAAAAAAAAATGGGAGACGTTACACTGATTAGTATCTTTGACCTGTCAGAAAAAAAAATAAAAATATCACTGTATCAAAAAAAGATCTCCACTGATAATTTGTTTCAAAAGGATCATAAACTAATAATAACTTTCTAAAATGATCCTATTTTGGTGAAAGAGCCATCTATCTGAACTCTCATTTCAAAGGTCTTTTTCTTTCTTTCTCAACATAGGTTTTTTTTAAGTCTTATAACTTTCTAGGTTATTGTGTTTAGTGTATGTTTGATTTTATGGTCGAAAGTATCAAAATTATGTTTCATTTAAAAAATAGATAGAATTGATTTTGTCTTTAAACATGATTTTATTAGAAGATGCAGAAAGTAATTTTACGTTGGATTGAAAACTTGATATTAAATTTTACATCAAACTTAATTGCAAAATAAAAATATCCAAAGTCAACGAAGGTTGGTCCAGTTGGTAAGGATACGACTCATAATCCACAAGGTCGTGAGTTCGAATCCCACTATCAATGTGAGGATATCGTTGGTGGGTAAATTATAAGTACCTCTGTAAGCGCTCTTTGAGTCGTGAGGTCTGACCTGAACCTAGTGAGCCACCGGGACCCAACTCACCTAAACTTTCTTTTCATAAAAAAAAATCAAATATAAATTACTTTATTTCAAACTCAATTACAACCAAATCAATTTTAGTTAAAATTAGATTTACTAAACCCTCGTCCAAACACACTAAATTTTGTGACGATTGTTTTGCTTTCTTTCTTTCAAAAGGGTATGTATTTTAATTGAAAATAAAATTATTTGTAATTACAAGAATTAACCTAAAAACACATATATTGAATCAAGGGTTTACGACAGAACAAAATCATCACTCACTATTCTAATGCTGTGTAATACCCGCTAAAAATGGCATAAGGTACATTTGTTATAATATATATATATATATATATATGAATGAAGAATTTGTTTGGAATGTTATAAATTATTTATAACATGAGAAAATTATTGGAGTGTAATAATAAGTATTAGTGTGTAAAATAATAAAAAATAAAAAAACTAAATGAGTTATCATAATAAAATTAGGGACATATTTCGTTTGCACCCAATTCCCAAATGTTTAGTTATGGTTTAACCTAACATCAAATGGGCTTTTATGTAAAAGTTAGGAGGTATAAATAACTAGATAAAGGAGCATTTGACCATCCCATAGTAACCCTAGAAGAAAGGAGGAGGAGGAGGAGGAGGAGGAGGAGGAAAGGAGGAGGGAAGAGTAGCGACAATGCAGGGAGAAAGAATATGGATATTCAAGAACTCCAGACAAGGTGAGGGATTTAGATTATTTGTAGATTTGATTTGAATTTGTATTGGGGAAAATTCGGATGAATGCTACCTTAGGTCTTGTGACATGCATTTGGGGGTGATTTTGGTATGAAATTGGTTAGAAATTGGTTGCATGTTGATAAAGTATGGTTAATGATGGTGTATTCTTTGTAGGTATTGATTTATATTATGTTTTGTGTCTAATTTTTATTGAATTTGAGCCTAGTAACGAAATATGGGGTTTTGAGGGTGTGCAGTTTGCGTTTTCTGTGTTTCTGCATTTTATGTAGAATTGCGTCCGCGCTGAGCGCTAGGTACCTTGCCCTGAGAGCCAGGGTACCTAAGAGCAAACGTGGGAAATTGTTCCCTGCGTTGAGCGCAAGCGGATGATAGCAAATAAGTTTTTCCGATTTCCATTTTTCTTCTTAGTTTCTCATAAGAAGGAAATGACTTAGAATGAGTATAAGTAAAATAAATTTGATATATTGTACTATAATATCAAAGCAGGTTTATTTAAAAACATATTACAAAGGATTACAATGTTACCGACGAAATAAAATTGCCATGAATTTGTATATATGTATATAGAGAGAGAGGTATGACTGGGGATGATGTTATTTTAAGAATTTAATAAACTATGTTAAAATGCTTGTGGCATAACGTGAGGTAAAACATGAGCGGTTCTAATGGAATCACTTCGTTGATGCTTTTACATATAGATTTAAGATACGTGTAATTGAAAGAATATATATGATGTTGCCATATGATAATGGGTATAATAAATGAGTATGAGAATGTGTTATCATCATTGAATGTATTTATTTTAGGTGTTGGAGTTCCTTAAAAATATAATTTAGGGAAAATTACATTAATCTTCCACGAGGCTTAGTTTAATTACACCTGATACCCCTTCTATATGAAAGCTACACTTACCTCCCTTTATCGGATGTCAATATAATTACAATGACCTCTCCTTCGGGGGATGTATGTGAAATGATAACTAGATTTGGAAGCAGACGAGTACAAATTTTGAAACAAAAGAGATACCAAGTGTAATCAAGTCAAACATCAAAGAATGTCAATAGACTTAATATAATCCTCCATATAAGTTAGGTTTGATTTGGGATCTATGTACATAAAAAAATTACCATTAAGACAACTTCCCACTTAATTGTTTTATTGCGTTTTGAGAAATTGGTATTTTATATCTCAAATTTCTTATATAAATGACTTTTGTCAATAAAATGGGCTAAAGCCCAAAACAATACTACATGGAAATAAGTTGGAAAGTAGAAACTCCCATTACATTAGAAATCAAAAGCTGAAACAACTGCATATGAGGCTGATCATACACCACCATATTGTACCTATGCTCACACCCCATAGAAGCTAAAGCATCAACACAACGATTAGTTTCTCTATAGATATGTCTAACCCGCACCTCCCAAATCCCAATCAAGGTTCAACAAATTCCAAATCTAGTTCACTAGGCTTCTTCCAGAAGAGCACCACTTCTGAGTCTAACACATCGTTTTGAACACAAGAAACATAGAGGAAAGAAATTACAAGGATAGAAAACACACATTCCAAGAATCTTTCCTTAGTGTTTTTTTTATACCATGACATAGGTGCGAAGTATCCACCAGCTTAGTCGATGGCTAACCTCCGTCGGGAAACCTGGCTGGCCACCTTTAGTGGGGTCTCCCCTCCCAACCATGTTTTTTCCATCCACAAGGCTCGAACTTGAGACCTTGTTTAAGAGATCCGAACCCAGTTCCACCCAGACCAACGTAATGTTGGTAAACTTTCCTTAGTTTGATTTGAAATGAAAAGAGAGGGAATATAAAAAAAAAAGTGTGGGACCCATGCAAGTAATGCTTTCTCCTCATTTTGGAAAGAAAACTAACAAATGTCGGGTTCAGTACATTGTCTAGTGTAAAAGGGCAAAAAAGCATTTTACTTTTTATTTTTAAAAATTATTATATAAGGGTATTGTTGTCATTTTATATATTTTTTATTTCCTCTCACTTTCTTTGCAACCAAATAAGAGGAGAGAAAAGTTTCAATTTTCTTTCCTTTCATTTTCTCTCATACCAAATAATTAAACAATCATCTCATTTTTTTTTCTTTTCTTTCCTTTCTTTCCTCTCACTTTCTTTCATCCCACTTTCTCCCCTACATCCAAAGAGAGTGCAAGTGTAACTCGATATCACCATGAAATTTCGGCCTCTAGCCAATTTCAACACCTCATAATCACCCTACAGCTCCGACAACTCTACGCGGTGGAGATCGATGATATTTTAAATAAAAAAATTATAAGTAAACTATATCATTTTTTTAAAAGTACATTATGTACAAAAATAATAATAATAGTACGTTATACACATTAATAGGAGATAGCTTGAAATTTGATTTATGTATTGGCCCAGGGGCGGATCCATGTGCACATTAGGGTGTGCATATGCACCCTCTCACCTTTATAAAGAAATCATCCATGTCTTAATTTTTTTATTTTGGCCCCCAAAATTCATATACTTGCACCCATGTTATTGTCTTACACTTTTTTCCCTTCCTTCTTAAGTTAACATGTCAGCGCCTCTCATCTCTTATTTCTTTCATTTTCAGACATAACATAATCCAAAGAGCAGGAGTGTCTCACTATCTCCAATCAATGACCACCATCTCCGAACATTTATATATATATATATATATATATATATATATATATATATATATTATTTTAAATAAATTGTCCCCACTAGTCCGGATCCTGGTTCCGTTCCGCCACTATAGTAGCATGATAAATAAACTAATCTTATAAAAAAAACATACACACAAACAATGCATGTGTGACCTATTCGCAGATAACATTATTGTCATTGACACGGAAAAATAAAATTGTTGTCATTACAATGACAGAAGAGAAGTAGACTTCAAACTTCGAAGAGTACAGACAAAACTGGATTTTGGGGATCCGACTTGTCTCCAGCCCTCCAATCTCTAGCAAGATTTTACATCTTTCTCATACACAAATTATTTCATACGATAGTTTTCTTTTACCTTTTTATAGATACGGGACGGTCCAGCGCCGGAAACAATCCAAATTCGGATTTTGGTGGCACGCGTTCATTGGATGGCTGCAAAAAAGTTGGCTTTTACCCGAAAGTTAAATAAGCGGTCAAGCTTAAGACAGAAAGAGAACACTTGTCATCGCAATCCGTAGATCACTAAATTAATTGTGTTTTCATTAATTTTTTAATAAAATATTTGACTAAAGGTATTATTTTGTTTTAAATTTAATGGTTACCGGTAGACAAACTTTTTTAACATATAGTGGGCATGACCTCAAAATAAGTACTGACCACATACTCTTATTGATTGCCAGATCAAAAGAAAATTAGATATATGGCATGAATTGATGTAATATACTAGTATACGATTAATTATAGGTAAGCTTCAAAAGTTTTAATTTACAGATTGATGCCTTAAAAGTAAAAGAATTCTAACTTCAACCTAAGTCTTAACATGTTTGAAATTGAGTCAGATCATTCCAAAAACACTTCCAACATGAAGCTACCTATTATAGTTTATGAGTTCCAAAAGTACTTATAATCTTTCCCACCTCAATTCCAAATATATGCACTATGTTTCCATCATTAGAGCTGTCATCACCGGACCACCACCGTATCACTAACCACAAAACCCATCACAAAATAACTCTGTAGAGTAAAGGGTACTGCAGGGCTAAAAAAGGCAAGATTATTATATTACAATACTTGTATATAGGTTGAGTACCCTTATACTCTCAATCTGTATATTTTTTTGCTTGTAAAAAATAATAATGAAGCTCTTTTAATTGAAAAGCTCTTGCACAATAATTTGGTTAGACTTTTGGGCTGTCCCAATGATCAAACATAAAAAATTATCGATTAATGATTTTATGCCTAACAAAAGCTTAGATTTCCCCCTTTTTGGTTTGTACTTTATAATCTCAGAACTCTTGTAAAAATGCTCCCTTATATACTCTATTGGAACCTTCTCCACAACAACAATCATCTACAAAATAGCTAGGCTGTTAGGATTAGTTTTATCATCTGTAAAGTAGCTAGGATTAGTTTTATACTTTACTAATAACTGAAGTTTGTTATATCAGTTACATAACAGTCCTTTTAGATTAGTCAAACAAGTCTCTTGATAGCTTCTTGATAGCCTCTTGATTCCAGTCTGTTGTGATTATGTTCTATATAAAGAATGAACAATCACATTGTAATTCAATGAATTCATTCAATAAAAGAAATACATTCTTCACTAGCTGCTGAACCTGTAATATGGTATCAGTTTGACAAATCCTTTCTTCCTTCCGCTGAACCACTTCTTTCATTACCATTCTTTGTTTCATCCTTTTCGCCATGGCTGAAACCTCGAGTGATTCCAATTCAAACACAAATATTGACACCAACAACAGTGGCGGCGGCGGCAGCGAGGCCAACATTCCTGTTCCCCCAGCCGATCCATCCCTAAACCCAAACAGCCCATACTATCTCCATCCCGGCGAGAACCCCGGTTCTGTTCTCGCTTCCCCTGCTCTCAATGGGGACAACTATTATCATTGGAGTCATGCCATGACACGAGCTCTATCTTCAAAAAATAAGCTCAAATTTGTCAATGGCGCCATCACTCAACCCAGCCCTACTGACCCTTTGTTCGATTCTTGGGAACGCTGCAACAACATCGTGGTATCCTGGATCAACCGAACCCTAAATTCCCAAATTTCACAGAGTTCATCATCCTTCGACAACGCTCGTGATTTGTGGCTGGAACTCCAAAATCGCTTTACAAAGGGCAATCATTTTCGACAATCAGATCTTCTTCAAGAACTGCACTCTATGCGCCAAGGTGATTGTTCCTTAATCACTTTCTTTACTGACATGAAAATCGTTTGGGATGAACTGGAATTCACTCGCCCCATGATAAGCCTCTGGCTTATCTAGTTTTATGACTAGATGAACTAGGGTTTATGTGTCTATTTATTCGAGTTCACTCTCGTTTTCGCCCAAATTTGCCTTGTTTCGTTCCTGAGTTGGACTTTGACTCGTTTTGCGTCTTTTGTGTAGTTTTTAGCTTATTTTGGATAGAATTACGCTTGTGGGTGCTTTTGTGTTTTCAGGTAAATAAAGTGAAGCTCCGGGAGTCAAGGAAAGCAAAGAAATAGTGGAAATTGAAATTCTGAGATACTCGCCCCGCAAGTGTACTCTCGCCTCGCGAGAGTCTGAAGACCAGCAAGACAGAGACTATCACGGCATAGTCGTGATTAAGGTCACGGCTGTGACAAATGGAGGTTTGAAGACTCGCCCCGCGAGAGAATGAAGACTTGGAAGTCAGAGGCCATCACGGCCTAGCCGTGATGAAGGTCATAGCCCAGAATTGAAGACTCGCCCCGCGAATGGTGTCTCGCCTCGCGAGTCCTTGGGGACCATGGAAGACAGAGGCAATCACGGCTTAGCCGTGATGGATATCACGGTTGTGACAGATTAGGGTTTGAAGACTCGCCCCGCGAATACAAGCTCGCCTCGCGAAAATACAAAATTTGAAGCGCGCCAATGCTTAATTTCGCGTCGCGAGAGTAAGCTTCGCCCGCGAGTGGCGAGAAACAGAATCCTTATTTAAAGGCCATATCGGATCGAATTGGGTATCAAGTTGTTAGCCACTTGTGTAGATCGAGTAGTGCGAATCCTTGTCTCGGAGCTGCGTCTCCGTCTTCTTTTTCTTTTCTTCTTTTAGTTTGTTATTATGGAGATTATTGCCGATTGTTTGTGCGTCGTCACGGGCATGAGGAACTAATCCCCTCGTCCGAGGGATCGATGAAGCCACCCATGGCTGTGTAGTGTTCATATGAATGTATGTGTTCTCCTCTCTTTTTAATTGATGATTTCCGATTCTGATTTGAATGTTTGATCATATGTATTGCGTGATTAATAAGTTAAACGTGTTTGAGGCCGAAAGGCGATTCGCGTTTTAGAACTTGAATCGGGATCATAAATGTTTTCCAATTCTGAATTGATTGTGTTGATCATATGTGTGCGTGATTAACTTGTTAACGTGTTTGAGGCCAAACGGTGAGAAGCGTTTTAGAACTTGAATTGGAATCATTAATCGAATAATGAGCACGACCGTGGATTTATTTGATTAGTGCAACCATATAGGGAACAAGGTTTAATAGAATTCGAGATTATGGATTATGAGACCGAACAAGTGATTAATCCAATCATCGAATACGTCCTATTGAGCACGACAGTGGATATAGGAGAATTTAGGGGGTCCCGGTTGACATTGCAATTGAACTTAGGGAAGGAATACATCATCACTTGGGTACTTAACATGATTGGGTAGGTGGATTTGAGACCTTGGATGCATTTAATTTCTGATTTTAATCACCGTAGCGTTAGTTGATTTGATTCTTGAATTGCAATCTCAATATCTTTCTCTCAACCACCCTCTATTGCTTAACCAACGTATCGGATTTCTTGACAATTTAGTTGAATTGGTAGCCCAATCCTTGTGTTCGACCTCGGTAATATCTTACCGTGTTTTTATTACTTGCGACGACTCGGTACACTTGCCGGAGCCACAACAAGTTTTTGGCGCCGTTGCCGGGGATTGGCACACCAATTTTCCTAATTTTTAGGAAATTTGATTATTTGGTTAAGCGGTTTTTATTTTTATTTTTCTGTTATTTCGTTATTATTTCTCTCTACTTCTTTGATTCCACTTGGTCTTGCCGTGTTTTTGTATGCGAGGTACCCTTTCACAAGAGGACTTGCTATTCGATTCAGAGATCACCAGGACCGAGAGGCAATTAAGAAAAAAGGCCAGAGAAAGGAAGAGGTTGGAAGCAATTAAAATCGAGACATGGCTGAAGAAAATCCTCCTCCTCCTCCTCGTTACAAGCCTCTCTTCGAGTACGATCTACCCAGCTTGGGTGATTGTGACTCTTCTATTGTGAGGGGCAACCTGAACACAGACTCCTTCAGAGTTGAAGCATGTGTCACATTCCAGCTCCGGGAGAATCAGTTTGATGGGAGTGGCAAACAGGACCCTCATAGACACATCACTCGCTTCCTAGAAGCCCGTGACTTACAGAAGATAAGGGGAGTCTCTCAGGATGAGTTTCGCTTGCGACTTTTCCCTCTCTCTCTTAGGGATGTCGCTCGCGATTGGGTTGATAGCTTGGATAGGAACAACATCAGAACTTGGGAGCAAATGGCACAGAAGTTCCTAACCAAATATTTTCCTCCTCAGAAAGCGGCACAAGCAAGAATAGCCGTTACATCTTTCAGGCAGACAGAGGATGAAACATATAATGAAGCTTGGGAGAGGTACAATGGCTTATTGAGAAGATGCCCTTCAGCGTTCTTTGACCCCGTCTCAAAAGTTCAGCACTTCTTTAATGGGTTGAGGGGACGCTATCAGATGAACTGTGATGCCGCAGCTGGCGGTTCTTTCTCATATTTATCAGCTGAGGATGGATGGGCATTATTAGAGAAAATGTCATATAATGATTACAACCGTGGAAGGGAAACCGCAAATGGAATCAGTTCTGGGGCAATGGAGGCCATTCTTGAGCAAAACAGATTGTTGAAGACGCAAGTGGCGGCTTTGTCAGAGAACAAGAAGGCTAATGTGATACACGAGGGAATGCCTCCAGGTTGTGGTAATTGTAATGGAGATCATGACACTCGAAACTGTCCATTCAACTTCCCTCAGGAACATGTGGACTCATGCCACAACTTTTATGACACTGTGCCCCAGAATAACTATCAGAGGAACAGACAAAATGACTACAATCAGAATCAAAATAGGGGGTACATGAGGAGAGACCATCCGGGTTTCGCTTGGAGTAATGTTAATGGTGGTCTAACCGGTCAACAACCTCCTCAGCAGAATTGGCAACAACCTCAGCAGGGTATAAGGCCGAACATTGGAATTCAACAGTGCAATACCCAGCAGGCTCTTCCAGGGCCTAGTCAGTTGCAAATAACAGATGGTGGAAGACAACCGTGGGAGCTGGCTATTGAGAAGATGAGTGCAGCAATGGAAAAGATGATAATCAACACAGACACGGTGAATACGAAAGTTGACAAGTTAACAACGCATACAGGGGCGGCAATTCACAATTTAGAGACACAGATGGCCCAACTCGCAAAGCAACTTAATGAGCGTCTCCCAGGCACTTTCCCAGGTAATACCGAGAACAACCCCAAGGGACAATGCAACGTCATATCTACTAGAAGCGGAAGGGTGTTAGAACCTAACAGGGGTGCAACTAGTTCTCAGGATGACAAGGCCCCGGAACAACTACCCGATGAGGAAGAGCAACCAGAGAAAGAAGGGTTGGCATGTGACAAGGCACCGGAGCAAGGGGGAAGGCTGAAACTTGTGGATGAGGAGTTCCGAAAGAAGAAGTGGGTTGAACCCCAAGACCTCCCACCTTACATGAAGGTACCGTATCCTGAAAGATTGAAGAAGCCTCAACAGGATAAGCAATTCAATAAGTTCCTTGATGTCTTCCGAAAACTTCAGATTAACATTCCATTTGCGGAAGCCTTGGAACAGATGCCATCATATGCCCGATTTATGAAGGATCTTCTCACCAAGAAGCGGAAATTAGTGGACGAGGAAAGCGGTTGCTTTGACCGAGGAATGTAGTGCCATTCTTGGAGAAAACTCCCTCCAAAGTTGAAGGATCCGGTTCCTTTTCGATACCATGTACCATTGGGGAGATGACTGTAGGGAAGGCATTATGTGATCTAGGGGCAAGCATCAACTTGATGCCCCTCTCTATGATGAAGAGGTTGGGAATACAAGAAGTTAAGGATACACGGATGTCGCTCCAACTGGCCGACCGCTCTATAAAATATCCTTATGGGGTGGTCGAAGACTTGTTAGTGAAGGTGGACAAGCTTATATTTCCGGCGGACTTTGTAGTGCTTGATATGGATGAAGACGCCGAGGTTCCCCTCATATTGGGTAGGCCCTTCTTGGCCTTTCGGGGTGCCTTGATAGATGTGCGGCAAGGGAAACTCACTCTAAGGGTGCATGATGATGAGGTAGTCTTCAATCTCTTTGAAGCAATGAAGCACCCTGCAGAGAAGTCAGCTGTGTATCGAGTGGATGTGGTGGACCCAACTGAAAAGGTAAAGGCAACTCGAGAAGACCATGATCCTTCACTTGCAACAGTATCGGTCGAATCTCATGAGGAAGACAGTGAGGAAAAAGGCCCTTCAGGGGATGAAGTCTATCTTGAGTGGCTACGAGACATGGAACCCATACCGAGTCTCCCAAGGGAAGAATGTGCGAAGGAAGAGCTCAGCAGCAATGGCAAGAAAAAGAATGGTAAAGCACCAAGGTTGAAAGGTGGCGCAACCGTGGTGGTCAATGCAAACAACGAGTTGATCCCAAAAAGGACCATCACGGAGTGGAGAGTTCGTGCTGATTATAGAAGGATGCTGGACTTAAATGAGTTGTCCGGGAACGGTAGGAGAGCTTATGAAAGGGCAATAGCCTACAGAATACGGATTGAGGCATGGAACGGCAAGCAAGATCTACGTCCGGATTAACCCTTAGGGGTGACTTGAGTCAGGCTCGGGACGTTAAACAAGCGCTACTTGGGAGGCAACCCAAGCTAGGTATCTCTCTTTTCCTAACTGTTGTTTTGTTTTTTATTTTCGTTTTGTTTTTGTTTGTCACTCTTGAATAATTTGAGAAGATCAAGAGTTGTTGTATGAATGTCGTGTCGGCAAGCTTGTTGGTTTCTAATTAAATTGAGCACAGATTGCATGAATTATTTGACCATTGATGATTTCCCATAAGTTCTGAAATTAGAAAAGTTTATCCCCGCTTAAAAATTGAAAACTGAACTTTGAGAATTTTATTGTGATTACTTGATTTATGATAAGTTTGGGGTGAGGGGGTGCACACACTAGGAATCGTATCTCGGTCAAACAATTTGCAAAATGTCCAGGTGAGGATTTGAGCCTCCAACTCTGTTTTTGAATGTGTGAATCACTGTTAAGTTGCACTTTCCCGAATTTGCTTGAATCTCTATATGGTTTGCATGTTTATGTGTTGCATCAAATGATTTAGGCAATTTTCTTTGGAAAAAAAAAACCACTTGGCCTAAAAAGAACCATCCCTAATGCATGTTCCCTAGTTAGCCAAATTGAGCCCAATTGACCTATTGTTTCTTGATGACCATACATTACGAGCCAAAATATGAAAAACCATGTTAACCCAATCTTAGGATTAGGAGAGCATGGAAATGAGCAAGAGAAAGGTTGTGAGAAACTAAGTTTGGGGTGGCTACAAGGAAGTATGACATTTTGGGGTGAGAAAAAGAAAAATAAAGGTTGAAACCCAAGGCAATAAAAAATAATAATAATAATAATATTCAAAATAACTTGCCAAAGGAAAAGGGGCAAAACAGAAAAAAGATGAGCAAGGAAAAAAGGCTGTAGTCACCCGAGACAAAAAAAAATGGAAAAAAGGAATTTGAGTGGAAATGTGTTTAATGCTCATGCTCTCTTAGTTCCTAGGGACTTAAGCCTAAATATCCTTCACTATCCTACCCTCAGCCATGCCCCATTACAACCTTTAAAAGACCTTCTGATGTTGCATGCATGTTTTCGTGGGAACCATTTTGAGATGAAAATTAAATTCATGGGAAGTGCTCTTGATATGTGAAATTGAGTGAAAAAGTTGATAACCTAGACAAACTTGAGCGAATGAGTGAAATTTTAAATGCCCTTGTGAGGAAGGCAATTGTTTGAGATAGGTGATCTTCCTTTGTGTGTATCTCTGATCCTCAACTTAGAGTAATTACGGAATGAATGATGAGTTCTCAATGGTTTAAAGTAAATGAATGTGGGGATTACATTGATGTAGGGGGAGATCATTGGAGTAAAACTGTTTTGTAAAGTTACATTAAATTTGTGCGAAATCGATTGATTCCTTTAGGCTTGCCAAGTCTTGAGTCGTTTTTGAGTTTTAAGCTTGCTTGGGGACAAGCAAGGTTTAAGTTTGGGGTATTTTGATAAGCCTCTGGCTTATCTAGTTTTATGACTAGATGAACTAGGGTTTATGTGTCTATTTATTCGAGTTCACTCTCGTTTTCGCCCAAATTTGCCTTGTTTCGTTCCTGAGTTGGACTTTGACTCGTTTTGCGTCTTTTGTGTAGTTTTTAGCTTATTTTGGATAGAATTACGCTTGTGGGTGCTTTTGTGTTTTCAGGTAAATAAAGTGAAGCTCCGGGAGTCAAGGAAAGCAAAGAAATAGTGGAAATTGAAATTATGAGACACTCGCCCCGCGAGTGTACTCTCGCCTCGCGAGAGTCTGAAGACCAGCAAGACAGAGACTATCACGGCATAGTCGTGATTAAGGTCACGGCTGTGACAAATGGAGGTTTGAAGACTCGCCCCACGAGAGAATGAAGACTTGGAAGTCAGAGGCCATCACGGCCTAGCCGTGATGAAGGTCACAGCCCAGAATTGAAGACTCGCCCCGCGAATGGTGTCTCGCCTCGCGAGTCCTTGGGGACCATGGAAGACAGAGGCAATCACGGGTTAGCCGTGATGGATACCACGGTTGTGACAGATTAGGGTTTGAAGACTCGCCCCGCGAATACAAGCTCGCCTCGCGAAAATACAAAATTTGAAGCGCGCCAATGCTTAATTTCGCGTCGCGAGAGTAAGCTCGCCCCGCGAGCTGGCAAGAAACATAATCCTTATTTAAAGGTCATATCAGATCAGAATTGGGTATCAAGTTGTTAGCCACTTGTGTAGATCAGAGTAGTGCGAATCCTTGTCTCTGGAGCTGCGTCTCCGTCTTCTTTTCTTTTCTTCTTTTAGTTTGTTATTATGGAGATTATTGCCGATTGTTTGTGCGTCGTCACAGGCATGAGGAACTAATCCCCTCGTCCGAGGGATCGATGAAGTCACCCATGGCTGTGTAGTGTTCATATGATGTATGTGTTCTCCTCTCTTTTTAATTGATGATTTCCGATTCTGATTTGAATGTTTGATCATATGTATTGCGTGATTAATAAGTTAAACGTGTTTGAGGCCGAAAGGCGATTCGCGTTTTAGAACTTGAATCGGGATCATAAATGTTTTCCAATTCTGAATTGATTGTGTTGATCATATGTGTGCGTGATTAACTTGTTAACGTGTTTGAGGCCAAACGGCGAAGCGTTTTAGAACTTGAATTGGAATCATTAATCGAATAATGAGCACGACCAGTGGATTTATTTGATTAGTGCAACCATATAGGGACCAAGGGTTAATAGAATTCGAGATTAGGGATTATGAGACCGAACACGTGATTAATCCAATCGTCGAATACGTTCTATTGAGCACGACGGTGGATATAGGAGAATTTAGGGGGTCCCGGTTGACATTGCAATTGAACTTAGGGAAGGAATACATCATCACTTGGGTACTTAACATGATTGGGTAGGTGGATTTGAGACCTTGGATGCATTTAATTTCTGATTTTAATCACCATAGCGTTAGTTGATTTGATTCTTGAATTGCAATCTCAATCTCTTTCTCTCAACCACCCTCTATTGCTTAACCAACGTATCGGATTTCTTGACAATTTAGTTGAATTGGTAGCCCAATCCTTGTGTTCGACCTCGGTAATATCTTACCGTGTTTTTATTACTTGCGACGACGACCGGTACACTTGCTAGGAGCCACAACACCCCACTCCCACTTGCTCCTGTCCCGTTGTTTGTTCTTGTTCACTACGGGATTACATGCAATCTTATAAAGATAAAGAGCATGTGATTTGTTTTTTGAAGGGCCTTAATGATTCTTATCAAGCTGTAAGAACCCAAATCTTGATGTTGAATCCCTTACCTTCTATAAGCCAAGCTTATTCTATGGTTGTTCAACAAGAACGTCATTCTTCTTTCTCCCCATCTATTGATTCCTCTGCTTTCTCCTTTAATAGCACCAATTCCTTTTCCCCAAACCGCCCTAACAATTCTTCTCAAGGTCGAGGAAGAGGGAGAAACAATAACAACAAATCTATGCTCTGTACTTACTGCAATAGGACTAACCACACCATTGAAAATTGTTATTTCAAACATGGTTTCCCTCCCGGGTATCGCTCAAGAACTGCAAACTCTAATAGCTCCATTGCTACTACGTCTGCTGATCAGTCTCCCAAGATACAACGCCCCACTGTTTCTGCCAAGCAGCCTGTTCCTGAGACACCAATGTCCATTTCCAAAGAAGACTTTCAATACCTCATTACTTTACTTCAATCTGCCAAAGCAGAGCCTGCATCTTCCATCAATTCTATAAGTAAGCAATCATCCAACAATTCCAGCAACCATATGGTTTATGGAGTCACTAAAACAGGTAATCCCCTTTCCTCTAATTCTTTTTGGATATTGGACTCTGGAGCTAGTGATCATATTTGCACTACTCTTACTTCTTTCCATTCTTTTCAAAAAATTTCCCCTATTTTAGTCTAATTGCCAAATGGAATTCATATTAATGCTTCTTTTTCAGGAACCATCCTTTTTAAAGATGACCTTTCTTTACATGATGTTCTTTTTATCCCCGAGTTTCACTATAATCTAATTTCCATTCATAAACTTACTTCCTCACTTCATTGTCAATTGATTTTTTCTCCAACTTCTTGTGTCATACAGGACCTATCTTCCAGGAAGATGATTGGGCATGCTAAGATACACCACAGCCTCTACATCTTCTATGGCACTCCCCAATATCATGTTTACAACATAACTTCTTTTTCTAGCAATGATTCCAATAACATGTTACCTAAATCTTTTGATTTGTGGCACTTTAGACTTGGCCACCCATCTACTGATGTTTTGAAGGATTTATGTACCAATTTCCCTTATATTGTACCTAATAGACAATTCATTTATGATTCTTGTCATTTAGCTAAACAATGCAAACTCCCTTTTCCTACTAGTCTCACTGTTACCTCTCGTTCATTTGAGCTTTTGCATATGGACATATGGGGACCCATCAATATTGCATCTTTTCAAGGTCATAGATATTTTTTGACTATTGTGGATGATTATAGTAGGCATACATGGTTGTATTTAATGCACAATAAATCTAAAACTAGGACACATATCACTAATTTTCTCAATTTGGTTAAAACACAATTTTCTGCTCATGTAAAGATTATTAGAACTGATAATGGTTTAGAATTCCTCATGCCAACCTATTATGCATCTCTTGGAATATTACATCAAACATCATGTGTTGAAACCCCTCAACAAAACTCCATTGTTGAGAGGAAACATAGGCATCTCTTAAATGTCACTAGAGCTTTACTTTTTCATTCTAAGTTGCCTAAATGTTTCTGGTCTTTTGCTGTATGCCATGCCACTTTTCTTATCAACGGGTTTCCTAGCCCTATTATTCAGCATAAGACTCCTTATGAGCTTTTACGCAACCAGCCACCTACATTTCTGGACATTCGAGTTTTTGGATGTTTGGCTTTTGCCTCTACTCTCCAACAAAATCGCCACAAACTTGATCCTCGAGCAAGGAAATGCATCTTTCTGGGATTCAAGCAAGGCACAAAAGACTATGTTTTATATGACCTGCAAACTCACAGTGTTTTCATTTCCAGAAACTCAATTTTTTATGAGCATGTCTTTCCTTTTGAATCTTATTCACAAACAGAATTTTTAGCCCCTTCACAAAACTGTCCTGATGAAGATTCTGTTTTGCAGTTCGATATTCCAACCATTCAGCCCACTGATATTCCTACTAATGTTGCTCATGATTCTCAACAATCCTCTCATGATGATACTGCACCAACCATTCACCATCAAGCTGCGGAGCCAAGCAGGAAATCAACACGAACAAGGAGGCCACCTACATACTTACAAGATTTTCACTGTAACAGTATCTCTAACTCTTCTCATTCTAATTCACTTTATCCCTTATCTGATGTTCTTTCCTACTCTAACCTTTCATATTCTCATCTTCATTTCAATCTCTCTATATCTACACACTTTGAACCTACCACCTACATACAAAGCCGCACAACACAGCCATTGGGTTGATGCCATGAATAAAGAATTGGCTGCCCTAAATCACAATAACACTTGGAAAATCACTGAATTGCCTCCTAAGAAAACTCCCATAGGATGAAAATGGGTATATAGAATTAAATACAAGGTTGATGGCTCAATAGAAAGATATAAAGCCCGCCTTGTAGCCAAAGGCTTCAATCAAATTGAAGGCCTAGACTATTTTGACACATACTCACCAGTGGCAAAACTTACAACCATTCGGCTTCTTTTAGCCATCTCTTCTATCCACAATTGGCATTTACAACAAATGGATGTCCACAATGCTTTTTTACATGGTGATCTAGAGGAAGAAGTTTACATGCACTTAACTCCTGGACTTTCTTCCTCTAATCCCAATCAAGTTTGCAAATTGTAAAAATCAATTTATGGCCTCAAACAATCTAGCAAACAATGGTTTACTAAATTATCTAATTTTTTACTTTCCAAAGGATTTATTCAATCTAAATCTGACCATTCTCTTTTCATTAAAAATACCAACACTTCCATTACTATACTTTTGATCTATGTGGATGATTTGATAGTTGCAGGAAACAACTTGCATGATATTGAACTTTTGAAACATGATCTTCATTCTGCCTTTAGAATAAAGGACTTAGGCAAACTGAAATATTTTCTAGGACTAGAAATCGCTAGATCTAGTAAAGGAATCCATATCTGTCAAAGAAAGTATGCATTGGACATACTTTCTGATTGTGGTCTTCTTGGCTCCAAGCCCCTTACCACTCCTATGTCCAAAAACACTAGATTAACTAAAACAGATGGTTGTCCCTTGCCTGACCCTGAATCATTTAGAAGACTCATTGGCAGACTTTTGTATTTAACTCACACAAGACCTGACATTTCATTTTCTGTACAGCAGCTGAGTCAATACATGAGCCATCCTACTACTCATCATTATGATGCTGCAATACGGATCTTAAGATACATCAAACACTGTCCAGCTCAAGGATTGTTCTTCCCATCAGATTCTCCTCTCCAGATCAAGGGTTTCAGTGACTCTGATTGGGCTACATGCCCTGACACTCGAAAATCAGTCACAGGCTACTGTATCTTCATTGGCAACTCCCTTCATAGTGCAATAAGTGCTTTTTACGTCATTTAAAATTGATTTTATACGTCAGGATATTGCTGACGTAAATACAGCTGACGTTAATTGTTAGTATTTTAACGTCAGTTGTTTAAACAACTGACGTTAAAGATAAAACTATTAACGTCAGTTCTTTAACACAACTGACGTTAAAGATAAAACTGTTAACGTCAGTTGTGTTAAAAAACTGACGTTAAATGTTTTATTTTTAACGTCAGTTTCATAATACAACTGACGTTAATAGTGTACTGTATATTTTATAAAATACTATCAACATCAGTTTTTTGATACAAGCGGCGTTAATAGATTTTTTTTAATTCAGTTTTAAAATATCACTCCCCTAAGCTATCCCTGCATTCAGTAAATATCCCAGTAACACACAGAATATCACACACATTACAGAATTGCAAACTCCCTTAAATTTCAATATTAACAATAAGAAAAGAAATATACAAAGGAACAATGGGGGGACTTAAAACCAAAACCCATGTATAGGAAAAACATAACTATCTACAAGTATATATATATAAATTTTAGTCTCTAATGTCTAAAACAAAACTACCAATCTAAGGATATATATATATATATATATATATATATATATATATATATATATATATATATATACATGTTATTAATTAGTTTCTAAAGTCTAACAAAAAAACCATTCATCTAAGTATTGCGGAGGTATCTTGTCAATTCCTTTTTCAGCCGCATACTTGAAGAAGAATTCAGCTAAGCGCATCCTCAAGTCTCTGAAGTCATCTTCTCGAAGAGGCGATTGGTCGTTAAATGCCTACACACGTTCAAATAATAACAATAACATTAACGCAAGTCATCTTCAAAACTATAATATATAATTTAACAAGTTGTTGAAATATTACCTTATTCCATCCATCCCTAATAGATGCGGAGACTATGTTCAGCATATGAAGCATCACATAATAGCCACACGACCACCCATCAGGTTGAAATCCAGACTACAAACAAAATTAATTTCAATGTCAGTTGAATATACATATCAATTAGTAATTATATTATTAATTATTTGATAAATAAACTACCAAACCTTGAGGATGGTCCATTCAGGATTTGCTTTAGCCTTAGAAGTCCTACTTCTCCCGTTGGCGCAACTTATGCTACTCGCCTTCAGCGCGCTATCATAAATAAATAATCACGTCAATTAACAAATTCATATATCATGTGTGTAATAAACTAAAAACAACTGATATTAAAACTTAAATTAAATTTAAGATTAGTTACTTACCTATTTACAGCTTGCACCACCTCCTGTGGCGGCTGTTGGTGGAGAGAGCATAAGAATATGACAGTATGCCTAGACGGGTGAAGTACGAACAACTGCCAATGGTATTTAATACAGTAGGGATCCATATATAATTCTTTCTATTTGTCTCCCAACAAGTTCCCTATGTATTTACTAAATGCATCGCCAGCAAAGAATTCGGGCACAAGGATTGACGGATCTAAGAAGCCGTAAACTGGTGCAACGCCCTTATCAAACTGAAGACGATGGAGATACCTAAGATATGAAAAGGTGTGGATGTTAGTTACATAATATATATATTGAAATTAAAATAAATTATTAAATGGAAAAATACCAAAAATAAATAAGTTATAAAATTAAAATTAACTTACGTGCACCAGAGACTCAAAACCGTGTTGGCCATCCAGACGTTATTTCTGCAGGCGTGCCCGAGATCTTCACCATAGAAGGAAAATATCCTCTACACCAGAGACTCAAAACCGTGCCACCCATCCATCGTGCTCCAATGGACATTCAAAAATCTCAAACGCATAATCCTCACCAAGTGAGAACAAACGAGTGACAGGTGTGACAACGACACGACATCGACTTGGCCTTCAATTTAGGAAAAATAAAATAGATAAGTTGTTGACAATTAAAAAAAAACACAAGTAATTATTTGACTAATTTGGACATTAATAATGAATACATACCTTTGTTAAAATTTCGAGCTCACGTCGTTTGAAGTCCAACTCAAGCTCACGCCTTTTCATTTCCAACTCAAGCTCATGGCGTTGGACTTCCAACTCCCGCTCCCTAGCTGCCAACTCATCGTCCTCCACATGTGCCCTACTATAACTCTCTTTTGTGCTCACATGTGAAGGGTTGACATGCCCTGCGGTGTCCTAGGATGAACCGACGGAGGAAAGTTCTCTGGAAAGCGCCTGTTTGAATTCTGGGTTGGATATTAAGCTTTGCATCAGATGTGTTGTAATAGCAGGGTTGGACATGAGGTGCTGAGTAATGTCATCCAAAATTGATGCTTCATCGACCACCCGCTTTCGTGAAGCAGACTTGCCATAATATTCTTTGATGGTCACGTTCCCAGGAACACCGATAACCCGACCAGGATGGTCTTTCTTGCCTAGAGCAGTCATCAAGACGTCCGGCCGTCCAGAAGGGACGAATGAGCCCTGGGAGGATTGTTCATTAAGATCCACCTACAATGAAAAAATGAAAAAACGTGCAAGTGAAAAGTGTTAAAAATATCTATACAGATATCAATTGAAATCAAGTTAATTATTTACTTACAATCTTATCTGCCACTTCGCGAGTGGCATCAACTTTAAAAGATCTCGTCTTTGTCATGCGGCCGGCTAACCAGACATCCTCGCGGTCGATGTCCGACGGAGGACTTGATGGTGTGCCCTTAGGCACCTCTCCTCTTTCAATCCTAGCAGAGTGCTCTTCCTGCTTCACCCTCAGCCTATCCGCCATCATCTCCTTGATCCGAGTCTGGTACCCACCCTGAGACATGGTGTGGCGGTGTGTTGAGTCACCGACAAGTGTACCGGGTCATTGTACGTAATAAAACATGATAAGTAATTACCGAGGTCGGACACAGGGATCGGGCTACCAATTCTATCAATTTGCAGAAATTTGATATGTTTGGTCAAGTAACAGAAAGTGGTTGAGAAGATAGAAAATAGGATCGCGAGTTCAAATCAACACGAATTAGCAAATCAATTAAGAGTGAAAATCTGGATTAAAACGCCTAAGGTCACAAACCCACCTACCCAATAATTCATAGTACCCAAGTGATGATGATCCTCTCCCTAAGTTCAATTTTACTGTCAACCGGGACCCCCAAATTCTCCTAAATTCACTATCGTGTGCTCAATAGGACGTATTCAACGATTGAGTTAATTACTTGTTAGGTCTCATAACTCAATAATCAAACTCGGTTAAATCTTGTTCCCTATAAGGTTGCACCGACCTCCTATCCACTCTAGTGCAATATTCAATCAATGATCCCAATTCAAGTTCTAAACGCGAATTGCCTACTAAGCCTCATCAACGTTAACTAGTCGATCACGCATGCATATGATCAACGCAATAAAATCAGAATTGGAAAACAAGAATTGAGTTAAAGGAGAGAAACATACATCACATTGAATCACTACACCGCCATGGGTGGTTTCATTGATCCCTTAGACAAGGGGATTAGTTCCTCATGTTCGTAACGACAAACGAACAATCGGAATTCATCATAATTCTAAACAAGAAAAAGAAAAATAGGGAGTAGGAGACGCAGCTCCAGAATAAGGATTAAAATAGATCTAAAAACAGTTCTGATCCAAAAAGTGTGTCTCTTGGTTCTGCCTGCACTGCTTTATTTATCGGGAGGCCACGTGTCACGACCGTGATGGCCATCACGGCCAGGCCGTGACACGTTCTGGAATGGGTGCGCTTTCAAATCCGGAGCATCACGACCGTGAGCCTCATCACGGGTAGGCCGTGAGCTTCTCGTCTCGACCCAATCTGTTCTATCATGGCCATGAGGGTACCACGGCTAGGCGTGTGACAGTTTCTGACTTCCACCACATGGTCTGTCACGGCCGTGATGGGCATCACGACTTGGCCGTGACAACTTCTGACTTTTGCCTTCTACTCTACTTGATCATGGCCGTGATGGGCTCTGTTTGGCTCATATTCTTCACTTTTCAAGCTCTATTCCATCAAGGCTCCGTCAAGGCTAATTTCTGAGTATTTTTCCTTAAATTTATGCAAAACAACACCAAGAAACCGCTTCACCCGTTCCAAGGGAAAAACTAACAAAAATCAACTAATTATGCCTAAACTATATGAAAAAATGCATGCGAAAGTGCACATGAAATATGATGTAAAATCACACTATCAAATCACCCCTAAGCTTAAAACTTGCTTGTCCTCAAGCAAACACTAAGGCTAGAAGATCAAAAAGTATGGATAGTGTGATTTAGAACCCGAGTAGTAACTGATCCAAGTAATAGGCAATTCAAATAATTTAGCAAGAGACAATCAATTCAAGTCCAATTAGACGCTTTGGTTTCTTAGACTCATATTTTCACTGATTTGGGCACTCTTTCTCACCTGAAAATCACCCCAAGCTTGTTCATTTGCTTGGCACTCTTTCTAGCCTCACTCAAGTGTTTAGGGATACATGACATTTCGCCCGATTTCCTCAAGGAATGAATTCTACCATAGGCTTGACTATCAACCGAATCTCTAATGTATTAATGAAAATAATTAAGAATCAAGAGATCTTTGCTTTGGTTGTAACGTGGCCATGGGATTAATCGTTAGGTGGGGAAATCAAGGAAAGGAAATTTCAAAAGGCTACACAAACATCAAGCATTGCAAACATGACCTTCTAAAATACCTTTTTTTTTTTGGGTTTTGATTCACTTTTCCACCTTTCTTTGTCTTTTTGTTTTTATTTCTCACTTTTCTTTTGTCATCCCCTTCTCCATTTTTTTTGTTTTCTTTTTCTTTTTATTTTTATTTGAGAAGGGGAGATTTTCAATTTAGGAGAAATATTTTTCTGATTTTCTCATCCCATACTTTTTCAACTACCTTTTTACCCTTTCTGTAATACCTTAGAAGGCCGTATCAAGCATCATTCAACAATATATTTCAAGGTACCAAGAAAATTATTTCATTCTTTTAGGCTCAAAATTGGGCAACTAAGGGGTAGCATTTAGTCAATCAAAGCTCAGAAGGCCGGAAAAAATACCTAGTACCTCAATCATTTTCAAAAAATTTTAAGCTTTGAAACGGTTTCAAGTCAAGTTCTAGAGAAATATCATCCAAGAGGAATAACACTCTAACACAAAGAATGGGGTAAATATAGTGAGTACCCCTTTGGCTCAAAATCTCACATTTTGTAGTTCAGAAATAAGTGAGAAACACGAATCTACGGGACCACATGCTAGTTATCAACTATCGAAGATTATCTCAAGCATTTTCATTATTTGCCTTATCACAAGAATAAAAATTGGGTTCAACAATCCACTATCTCTATTTATTTGGCACTCAGCTATCACAATTGGATACATCATATCTAAGCAAAGGGCAATCGATTCGTGTGATCATGCAAAACTATCATGCACAACTATATGAATGCAACATGAACAATGCAAATGCAAAATACCCCTACCCCAAGCTTAAAAATTTACATTGTCCCCAATGTAAACAATCAAGTCAGAGAGAGGAGAAAAATTGGAACGGCTTACCAAGGCGGTTGCGGGTGTTGACTCCCATTCCAGTCAGAGACTTGTTAGGAAGTACATCACGGCCGTGAGCCTTATCACGGCCGTGAGCCTCATCACGGCTAGGCCGTGATCAATTCTGGTCCTCAGGGCTGGCCTGTCACGGCCGTGACCTCCCTCACGGCTAGGCTGTGATGCTTTCTGCTCTTCAGGGTCTTTCCATCACGCCCGTGATGGGTATCACGGCTGGGCCGTGATCCTTTCTGGTCTTTTTAGCTCATCACGACCGTGACCAGTGTCACGGCCTGGGCGTGATGGCTGCTGCCTCTGCTTTTTCCTTGTCTTCTTGATCCCCCTTCCTGAAATCACTTGGCAATTTTATTAGTAAGAGAAACTCTTGATCTTCTCAAATTATTCAAGAGTGAAATCAAAAACAAAAACTACTAAGAAGCAGAAAATCACTAAAGAGAAGGGTTAAGAAACTTGGGTTGCCTCCCAATAAGCGCTTGTTTAATGTCCCGAGCCTGACTCAAGTCACCCCTAAGGGTTAATCCGGAAGAAGATCTTGCTTCCCATGCCATGCCTTGGTCCGCTTTTTGTAGGTTTTTGCCCTTTCATATGCTCTCCTGCGGTTCCCGGACAACTCATTTAAGTCCAACAGCCTTCTATAATCGGCACATACTCTCCACCCCGTGATGGTCCTTGCTGGGATCGATTTATTGCTTTTATTGGCCACCACGGTCGTGCCACCTTTCCTTGGGATCATATGAACTGGACCAACCCAACTACTATCCGAGATTGAATAGATGATTCCGGCCTCTAAAGGCTTAATCACTTCCTCACGCACAGCTTCTTTCAATCCTTCTTTGTTGAGCTTTTCCCTTGCACCTTCATCCTCTGGGAGACTCGGTAAGGCTTCCCTGTCCTTTAACCACTCAAGATAGACCTCATCCCCCAAAGGGTCTTTTTTCTCACTATCATCATCATGGGATTTTACCAACACTTGTGCAAGTGAAGAACCATGGGCTTCTCTAGTTGCCTTTGCCTTGACAGTTGAGTCCACTATATCCACTCGATACACCTCCGACCTCTCAGCAGGGTGCTTCATTGCTTCAAAGACATTGAAGACCACCTTCTCATCTTGCACCCTTAGGGTAAGTTTCCCTTGTTGCACATCTATCAAGGTACGCCCAGTGGCCAAGAAGGGCCTACCCAATATGAGAGGGATCTTGGCGTCTTCATCCATATCGAGCACCACAAAGTCCACCGAAAATATGAACTTGTCCACCTTCACTAACAAATCTTCGACCACCCCATAAGGATATTTTATAGAACGATCGGCTAGTTGGAGTGACATCCGTGTATCTTTGACTTCTTTGATCCCCAACTTCTTCATCATAGAGAGGGGCATCAAGTTGATGCTTGCCCCTAGGTCACACAATGCCTTCCCTAAGGCCATCTCCCCAATGGTGCATGGTATAGAAAAACAACCGGGATCCTTCAACTTTGGAGGTAGTTTTCTTTGAAGAATGGCACTACACTCCTCAGTCAAAGCAACCGTTTCATCATCCACTAACATCCGCTTCTTGGAAAGAAGCTCCTTCATAAACCGAGCATAGGATGGCATTTGTTCCAGGGCTTCCGTAAATGGAATGTTAATTTGAAGTTTGCGGAAGACATCAAGGAATTTATTGAATTGCTTATCTTGTTGAGGCTTCTTCAATCTTTCAGGATATGGTACCTTCATGTAGGGCGGGAGGTCTTGGGGTTCAACCAACTTCTTTTTTCGGAACTCTTCATCTACAAGTTTCAGCCTTCCCCCTTGCTCCGGTGCCTTGTCACTTTCCAACTCCTCTTTCTTAGGTTGCTCTTCCTCAACATGTGGTTGTTATTCCTCAACTTCCTGAGAACTAGTTGCACCCCTGTTAGATCCCAACACCCTACCGCTTCTAGTTGTTATGGCATTGCATTGGTTCTTAGGGTTGTTCTCGGTATCACCTGGGAAAGTACCTGGGGGACGCTCGTTTAGTTGCTTTGCGAGCTGAGCTATCTGCGTCTCTAGATTCTGAATTGCCGCCCCTGTATGAGTTGCTAACTTGTCAATGGCTGTGCTTGTATTGATTGACAACTTATCAACTACTGCACTCATCTTCTCAAAAGTCAAAAACCAACTCCCAAGGTTGTCTTCCACCATCTGTTATTTGCAATTGATCAGGCCCCGGGAGAGCCTGCTGAGTATTATGCTGATGGATTCCATAGTTTGGCCTCAGACCCTGCTGAGGTTGTTGTTGTTGGGCTAGACCACCACTAGCATTACTCCAAGCGAAACCCGGATGGTCTCTCCTCATATATCCCCATTACGATTCTCGATTGTGATCATTCATCTGCATTCCTCTGATAGTTGTTCTGGGGCACGCTGTCATAGAAATTGTGGCATGAATCCACATGTTCTCGAGAGAATTTGAACGAACAGCGCTGAATGTCATGATCTCCATTACAATTATCACAACTCGGAGGCATTCCCTCGTGTATCACATTAACATTCTTGTTCCCAGACAAGGCCGCTACTTGCATCTTCAACGATTTAATTTTCTCTAGAACGACTTCCATTGTTGCAGAACTGACTGCACTTGAGGTTTCCCTACCACGGTTGTAATCATTGTACGACATCTTCTCCAATAATGCCCATCCATCCTCAGCTGATAAATAGGAAAATGAACCGCCAGCTGCGGCATCACAGTTCATCTGGTAGCGCCCCCTTAACCCGTTAAAGAAATGTTGCACCTTGGAGACCGGGTCAAAGAAAGACGAAGGACATCTTCTCAAGAGCACATTGTACCTCTCCCAAGCTTCATTATAGGATTCATCTTCTGTCTGCCTGAAAGAAGTGACGGCTACTCTTGCTTGTGCCGCTTTCTGAGGAGGAAAATATTTGGTAAGGAACTTTTGTGCCATTTGCTCCCATGTTCTGATACTATTCCTATCCAAGCTGTCAAACCAATCGCGAGCGACATCTCTAAGAGAGAGAGGGAAAAGCCGCAAGCGAAACTCATCTTGAGTAACTCCTCTTGTCTTCTGCATGTCACAAGCTTCAAGGAAGCGAGTGATGTGTCTAAGAGGGTCTTGTTTGCCACTCCCATCAAATTGGTTCTCACAGATCTGAAATGTGACACATCCTTCCACTTTGAAGGAATCTGTATTGAGGCTACCCCTCACGATAGAAGAATCACAATCACCCAAGTTGGGTTGATTGTACTCGAAGAGAGGCTTGTAACGAGGAGGAGAAGGAGGAGGGTTTTCTTCAGCCATCCTCTCAAAATCAATTGCTTCAAGCCTCTTTCGCTCTCTGGCTTCTTTCCTTAAGCGCTTCTCGGTCTTGGTGATCTCCGAATCATATAGCAAGTCTTCTTGTGAAAGGGTACCTCGCATACAAAAACAGGGCAAGACCAAGTGGAATCAAAGAAGTAGAGAGAAATAATAATAAATAAATAACTGAAAAATAAAAATAAAAACAGCTTAACCAAATAATCAAATTCCCTAAAAATTAGGAAAATTGGTTGTGCCACTCCCCAGCAACAGCGCCAAAAACTTGTTGAGTCACCGGCAAGTGTACCGGGTCGTCGTACGTAATAAAACATGGTAAGTAATTACCGAGGTCGGACACAGGGATTGGGCTACCAATTCTACCAATTTGCAGAAATTTGATATGTTTGGTCAAGTAACAGAAAGTGGTTGAGAAGAGAGAAAATAGGATCGCGAGTTCAAATCAACACGAATTAGCAAATCAATTAAGAGTGAAAATCTGGATTAAAACGCCTAAGGTCACAAATCCACCTACCCAATCATGCATAGTACCCAAGTGATGATGATCCTCTCCCTAAGTTCAATTTTACTGTCAACCGGGACCCCCAAATTCTCCTAAATTCACTGTCGTGCTCAATAGGACGTATTCAACGACTGAGTTAATTACTTGTTAGGTCTCATAACTCAATAATCAAACTCGGCTAAATCTTGTTCCCTATAAGGTTGCACCGACCTCCTATTCACTCTCGTGCAATATTCGATCAATGATCCCAATTCAAGTTCTAAACGCGAATTGCCTACTAAGCCTCATCAACGTTAACTAGTCGATCACGCATGCATATGATCAACGCAATAAAATCAGAATTGGAAAACAAGAATTGAGTTAAAGGAGAGAGACATACATCACATTGAATCACTACACCGCCATGGGTGGTTTCATTGATCCCTTAGACAAGGGGATTAGTTCCTCATGTTCATAACGACAAACGTACAATCGAAATTCATCATAATTCTAAACAAGAAAAAGAAAAATAGGGAGTAGGAGACGCAGCTCCAGAATAAGGATTAAAATAGATCTAAAAACAGTTCTGATCCAAAAAGTGTGTCTCGTGGTTTTGCCTGCACTGCTTTATTTATAGGGAGGCCACGCGTCATGGCCGTGATCGTCACGGCCGTGATCGCCATCACGGCCAAGCCGTGACGCATTCTGGAATGGGCGCACTTTCAAATATGGAGCATCACGGCTAGGCCATGATCAGTTCTGCCTGACCTGTCACGACCGTGATCTGTATCACGGGTAGGCCGTGACAGCTTTTGTCTCCACCAACTGTTGCATCACGGCGGTGAGGGGTATCACGGCTAGACCGTGACAGTTTTTGACTTCCACCACATGGTACATCACGGTAGTGATGGGCATCACGGCTTGGCCGTGACAGCTTCTAACTTTTGCCTTCTGCTCTGCTTGATCATGGCCGTGACGGGCTCTGTTTGGCTCATATTCTTCACTTTTCAAGCTCTATTCCATCAGGGCTCCATCAAGGCTAATTTCTGAGCATTTTTCCTTAAATTTCTGCAAAACAACACCAAGAAACCGCTTCACCCGTTCCAAGGGAAAAACTAACAAAAATCAACTAATTATGCCTAAACTATATGAAAAAATGCATGCGAAAGTGCACATGAAATATGATGTAAAATCACACTATCACGGTGGACGTTCTTCGCCTGATTCTGCCGACCCTTATCTGCCTTAGCCTATTCAAACAAAAACACATAATTAAATACAGTTAAATGATCTATAAGAAGCATACAAAATTAACTTAATCAACCAACCTGAAATTCTCCATCTTGTCGACTCCAAGCAAACATATCCCAAGTATCTCGATCAATCCGGGGATAATCCTAGAACATTTTATCAAGCCGCTTCTTCCCGGATACATAGTACCTGGTAAGATCATGCTTGAACCCATTCCAACGCTTTGATGCCATTTTCATACATTTATGACGATGATCCTCGTCATTTGGCACAGTCCAAGCTACCTACACATTAAATACATAACAACTGGATGGATTATAACTCGGATAATTATCTAATAATGTAAATCAAACGAATGTAAAGGTAAAATACCGTGATAGCCTCCCAAATCTGATCCTTAAAATTCTGTGGAACGTCATTCCAGTGGTTGTAGTTGATGATTACGTGCTGCTTCGCTTGTAGAAACACCCACTTATAAAATTCTTTAGCACGGGGTCCCTGGCATTTAGATTAGCATCGAAGGACACCTCAAGCTTCTGTCCCCTTTGCCTGTCCTTCTCTAGTTTCTTCAACGTCGTGGCTCCTCTACCCCGTTTCCTATGAGCCTTTGATGTCTGTATGGACAAAAAAAATGATAAAATAGAGGGTTGTAACATTATAAACTTACATTAAAAAGAGGGACTAAAGATAGTATATAACATGTATACTTACACTAGAATCAGGCGTAGGCGTGATCGGGTCCTGCGTAGGCCCCACAGTGTCCTCCCGTGCATGTGGGCTATCCGACTGATCCATATGTATGCTTGTTCAGAAACAATATATATTTATTAACATAGGCTATAAATCACAATAAATACAGAAGTATAAATAAAAATAAATGTATACTAAGTTTAAACAACCTATATCAATATCCCTTCGTGATGATCATCACGAGTGGCATGTACATCGTCCACCCGTGTCTCCTCGATTATAGTAGGCATGTTTGTTGAAAAAGAAGGAGTCTCAGATATATCAAGATTGGAATCTTGATTTTCATCACTACCATTATACATGCTTTTTCCTTGGAGAACCACGGATAACCTTTTGTTAGAAGGATCAGTGATGTAGAACACTTGTTTTGCTTGGGAAGCCATTATGAAAGGCTCATTTATATGACCTAACTTGTTGAGGTCTACCAATGTGAACACCAATTCGTCGGTTTGTACACCACTGTTACTATCAACCCACTTACATTTAAAAATCGGCACCATAAGCTTAGTGTAATCGAGCACCCAAATATCTTCAATATATCCAAAGTAAGGTCTCGGTGCTTTAAGGGGTTTTGTGTCCTTTGAACTAGAGAGGTGCATTGCTTCGGCCACGATCATAACCCCACTATTTTGCATGGTACTCTCGTTATCTTGCTCCTTTGTATAAAAGGAAAAGTTATTTATGTCGTATCCGCTCCATCATATGACGTTGAAGCTAGGCCCACGTGCTAGCCATCTTACGTCATCAGAAGAAGTACTACCATCCTTCAGCATTTCTTCCTTGAACCATGGTAAGAAAGTTTTGTTATGCTTGTTCAACAACCACCTTTCGCTCATTCGAGGGTTTTCTTGATTGACTTTTCTTTTATGTTCAAATAAGAAACGCTGAACACAATCGATGTTGTTCAATACATACAAATGTGCTTGAAGCACTTCCTACCGACCCTTGCTATTAATTCTTAAGCCATGTGTATCCTTACCTTGACATCTGATCTCATCATGCTGATGCTTAGGAACCCCTATAGGATCCGTGTTATGAAGGTAGTCCGAACAAAACTCAATAGCTTCTTCTGCAACATACCTTTGAACAATAGATGCTTCCGGACGATGAGGATTCTTCACGCACCCTTTCAAGATCTTCATGTAGCGCTCAACTAGGTACATCCATCTCGGAAAAACCGCCCACATAATCTAATCTCCCTCACCAAATGAACAATTAAGTGAACCATTATGTCGAAAAAGGAAGGAGGAAAATACATCTCCAATTGGCACAAGATTGTAGCAGCCTCAACTTCCAAGTCATCCAACATACGGGGGTCAACGACTTTGCTACATATAGAATTGAAGAATGAGCACAACTGAGTAATGGCATGTCTCACATTTTTTGTAGCAATACCACGAATAGCAACGGGCAGAAGTTGTTGCATCAAGATGTGACAATCATGAGACTTCAAGCCAACCAATTTAAGATCACTAGAGACAAGCCTCTTCATATTTGAAGAGTAACCATGTGGAACTTTGATGCCCTGAAGACACCGCATGAAACTTTGTCTCTTTTTTTTTGACAAAGTATGACATGCTGGCGGCAAATAAGTCCGCTTACCATCCTCAACAACTGGAGCTAACTGCTCTCGTATACCCATAGCAACGAGGTCGAGACGAGCATTCACACCATCCTTTGTCTTGCCCTGAATGTTGAGAAGCGTCCCGATCACACTATCACACACATTTTTCTCCACATGCATCACATCAATGCAGTGTCTGACATCAAGCTTGCGCCAGTATGGAAGATCAAAGAATATCGACCTCTTCTTCCATATGTTTTTCTCATGACTTTACTTTTCTTTTTGGACTTGCCGAATATAACATCGATGTCCTTTACCCTCTGATAAACCTGCTCTCCAATTAAGGCCGCCAACGCTTCTTCTGTCTCTTGGCATCCATTAAAAGCTTTTTTCATCTTACGATATGGGTGATCATGTCTAAGAAATCTATGATGCCCAAGGTAAACCGTCTTCTATCCATGATGCAACTGAGTGTAGCATGTGCCTTCTTCACATATAGGGCATGCTTTATGCCCCTTGACACTGTACCAGGACAAGTTACCGTATCCTGGAAAGTCGTTGATGGTGCAAAATAACATGGCACGAAGCTTGAAAGTCTCATGAGAATACCCGTCAACTACATCAACACCTTCCACCCACAACGTTTTCAAGTCTTCAATCAAGGGACTTAGATAAACATCTAAGTCATTTCCCGGTTGCTTTGGGCCCGAAATCATCATAGACAACATCATGTATTTGCGCTTCATGCACAACCAAGGGGGCAGGTTATAAATTATCAACAGAACAGGCCATGAACTATGAATACTACTCATGTTACCATAAGGATTCATTCCATCCGTAGCAAGTCCAAGCCTTAGGTTTCTTGGCTCATCGGCGAAATTCGGAAACATAGTATCAATATTCTTCCATTGCATAGAATCAGCAGGATGACGAACTTTTCCATCACGTTTACTCTCATCATTATGACATCTAAGATTCTTCGCATCTGGGGCAATCGTGATTGTCTTCATGAACATCGGTGTACAATATGCAATCATTGGGGCATGCGTGTATCTTCTTATACTCCATACCCTTCAGACACAATACCTTCTTGGCCTCATAGTTACGGTCAGGCAATGTGTTGTCCTCCGGAAGCAAGTCTTTCAACACTTCAAGCAATTCCGTGAAGCTTTTATCGGTCCAACCATTTCTCACCTTCACACAAACCAATTTTAGCACCGACAACAAGTGTATGAGTAGTTCACCCTGGGTATAAAGGCTTATCCGCATCACCGCACAACCTATCATACACATGAGCTCAAAGAAAAGATTCTTGTCCAATATCACGGATCATGTCCTCTACTCGATCATCCTCCATATCTACGTCAACGTCCTCACTTTGGGAGACACTTGTCGTACTACTCAACAACACATCACCATGCCATATCCATCTTGTATAACTCAAGCAAATCCCTTCACAAATCAAATGAGTACGTATATCCTTCACCGTACATTTCGTCATATTCAAACACTTGACACAAGGACAACAGAACATTCCATTACTATTAGGAACATTCCTTTGAGCAAATTCTATAAATTCTCCCACCCCCATCAAATACTCAGCACTAGTGCGCTTACAAACCATCTAACTATGATCCATAACTAGATAGGTTCTGTAGATATACAAAACATATATCCAAGGCGTTTAAAAATTATTTCAAATTTACACCATTTTCAGGTTTCTTAAGACAAAAGAAATAAGCAGATGAAGATAAATTAACAAAACATAATTCCAATGAGCAATATATTGTTGATGTCACATGCTACAAGCAACTCTAAATTTCTTCCCATTTTGAAATAGGTCATGATAACAGAAGAAAAACAAGAGAAAACACAAAACCCACGACCAGAAATAGAGACATTCCAAACAACTCAAACTCACAGTTTCAAGTTTCAACTGTAGAGACTACAGTTGAAACATACACTCAAAACCAAACATAAAAAAATGTGCCCTAAAGACTCACCAGAAATAGGTGCTCGCGTGGTGGCCAACGTTCGATGTGGTTACTGAGAGCAGAGGGACAAGGAGAGTTAGTGTGCGGGAAGGGGAAAGAGAGATGTCAAGTTATTGCAATGTTCTCCTCTCTTTTTAATTGATGATTTCCGATTCTGATTTGAATGTTTGATCATATGTATTGCGTGATTAATAAGTTAAACGTGTTTGAGGCCGAAAGGCGATTCGCGTTTTAGAACTTGAATCGGGATCATAAATGTTTTCCAATTCTGAATTGATTGTGTTGATCATATGTGTGCGTGATTAACTTGTTAACGTGTTTGAGGCCAAACGGCGAGAAGCGTTTTAGAACTTGAATTGGAATCATTAATCGAATAATGAGCACGACCGTGGATTTATTTGATTAGTGCAACCATATAGGGAACAAGGTTTAATAGAATTCGAGATTAGGGATTATGAGACCGAACAAGTGATTAATCCAATCATCGAATACGTCCTATTGAGCACGACAGTGGATATAGGAGAATTTAGGGGGTCCCGGTTGACATTGCAATTGAACTTAGGGAAGGAATACATCATCACTTGGGTACTTAACATGATTGGGTAGGTGGATTTGAGACCTTGGATGCATTTAATTTCTGATTTTAATCACCATAGCGTTAGTTGATTTGATTCTTGAATTGCAATCTCAATCTCTTTCTCTCAACCACCCTCTATTGCTTAACCAACGTATCGGATTTCTTGACAATTTAGTTGAATTGGTAGCCCAATCCTTGTGTTCGACCTCGGTAATATCTTACCGTGTTTTTATTACTTGCGACGACCCGGTACACTTGCCGGAGCCACAACACCCCACTCCCACTTGCTCCTGTCCTGTTGTTTGTTCTTGTTCACTACGGGATTCTGTACAATCTTATAAAGATAAAGAGCATGTGATTTGTTTTTTGAAGGGCCTTAATGATTCTTATCAAGCTGTAAGAACCCAAATCTTGATGTTGAATCCCTTACCTTCTATAAGCCAAGCTTATTCTATGGTTGTTCAACAAGAACGTCATTCTTCTTTCTCCCCATCTATTGATTCCTCTGCTTTCTCCTTTAATAGCACCAATTCCTTTTCCCCAAACCGCCCTAACAATTCTTCTCAAGGTCGAGGAAGAGGGAGAAACAATAACAACAAATCTATGCTCTGTACTTACTGCAATAGGACTAACCACACCATTGAAAATTGTTATTTCAAACATGGTTTCCCTCCCGGGTATCGCTCAAGAACTGCAAACTCTAATAGCTCCATTGCTACTACGTCTGCTGATCAGTCTCCCAAGATACAACGCCCCACTGTTTCTGCCAAGCAGCCTGTTCCTGAGACACCAATGTCCATTTCCAAAGAAGACTTTCAATACCTCATTACTTTACTTCAATCTGCCAAAGCAGAGCCTGCATCTTCCATCAATTCTATAAGTAAGCAATCATCCAACAATTCCAGCAACCATATGGTTTATGGAGTCACTAAAACAGGTAATCCCCTTTCCTCTAATTCTTTTTGGATATTGGACTCTGGAGCTAGTGATCATATTTGCACTACTCTTACTTCTTTCCATTCTTTTCAAAAAATTTCCCCTATTTTAGTCTAATTGCCAAATGGAATTCATATTAATGCTTCTTTTTCAGGAACCATCCTTTTTAAAGATGACCTTTCTTTACATGATGTTCTTTTTATCCCCGAGTTTCACTATAATCTAATTTCCATTCATAAACTTACTTCCTCACTTCATTGTCAATTGATTTTTTCTCCAACTTCTTGTGTCATACAGGACCTATCTTCCAGGAAGATGATTGGGCATGCTAAGATACACCACAGCCTCTACATCTTCTATGGCACTCCCCAATATCATGTTTACAACATAACTTCTTTTTCTAGCAATGATTCCAATAATATGTTACCTAAATCTTTTGATTTGTGGCACTTTAGACTTGGCCACCCATCTACTGATGTTTTGAAGGATTTATGTACCAATTTCCCTTATATTGTACCTAATAGACAATTCATTTATGATTCTTGTCATTTAGCTAAACAATGCAAACTCCCTTTTCCTACTAGTCTCACTGTTACCTCTCGTTCATTTGAGCTTTTGCATATGGACATATGGGGACCCATCAATATTGCATCTTTTCAAGGTCATAGATATTTTTTGACTATTGTGGATGATTATAGTAGGCATACATGGTTGTATTTAATGCACAATAAATCTAAAACTAGGACACATATCACTAATTTTCTCAATTTGGTTAAAACACAATTTTTTCGCTCATGTAAAGATTATTAGAACTGATAATGGTTTAGAATTCCTCATGCCAACCTATTATGCATCTCTTGGAATATTACATCAAACATCATGTGTTGAAACCCCTCAACAAAACTCCATTGTTGAGAGGAAACATAGGCATCTCTTAAATGTCACTAGAGCTTTACTTTTTCATTCTAAGTTGCCTAAATGTTTCTGGTCTTTTGCTGTATGCCATGCCACTTTTCTTATCAACGGGTTTCCTAGCCCTATTATTCAGCATAAGACTCCTTATGAGCTTTTACGCAACCAGCCACCTACATTTCTGGACATTCGAGTTTTTGGATGTTTGGCTTTTGCCTCTACTCTCCAACAAAATCGCCACAAACTTGATCCTCGAGCAAGGAAATGCATCTTTCTGGGATTCAAGCAAGGCACAAAAGACTATGTTTTATATGACCTGCAAACTCACAGTGTTTTCATTTCCAGAAACTCAATTTTTTATGAGCATGTCTTTCCTTTTGAATCTTATTCACAAACAGAATTTTTAGCCCCTTCACAAAACTGTCCTGATGAAGATTCTGTTTTGCAGTTCGATATTCCAACCATTCAGCCCACTGATATTCCTACTAATGTTGCTCATGATTCTCAACAATCCTCTCATGATGATACTGCACCAACCATTCACCATCAAGCTGCGGAGCCAAGCAGGAAATCAACACGAACAAGGAGGCCACCTACATACTTACAAGATTTTCACTGTAACAGTATCTCTAACTCTTCTCATTCTAATTCACTTTATCCCTTATCTGATGTTCTTTCCTACTCTAACCTTTCATATTCTCATCTTCATTTCAATCTCTCTATATCTACACACTTTGAACCTACCACCTACATACAGGCTGCACAACACAGCCATTGGGTTGATGCCATGAATAAAGAATTGGCTGCCCTAAATCACAATAACACTTGGAAAATCACTGAATTGCCTCCTAAGAAAACTCCCATAGGATGAAAATGGGTATATAGAATTAAATACAAGGTTGATGGCTCAATAGAAAGATATAAAGCCCGCCTTGTAGCCAAAGGCTTCAATCAAATTGAAGGCCTAGACTATTTTGACACATACTCACCAGTGGCAAAACTTACAACCATTCGGCTTCTTTTAGCCATCTCTTCTATCCACAATTGGCATTTACAACAAATGGATGTCCACAATGCTTTTTTACATGGTGATCTAGAGGAAGAAGTTTACATGCACTTAACTCCTGGACTTTCTTCCTCTAATCCCAATCAAGTTTGCAAATTGTAAAAATCAATTTATGGCCTCAAACAATCTAGCAAACAATGGTTTACTAAATTATCTAATTTTTTACTTTCCAAAGGATTTATTCAATCTAAATCTGACCATTCTCTTTTCATTAAAAATACCAACACTTCCATTACTATACTTTTGATCTATGTGGATGATTTGATAGTTGCAGGAAACAACTTGCATGATATTGAACTTTTGAAACATGATCTTCATTCTGCCTTTAGAATAAAGGACTTAGGCAAACTGAAATATTTTCTAGGACTAGAAATCGCTAGATCTAGTAAAGGAATCCATATCTGTCAAAGAAAGTATGCATTGGACATACTTTCTGATTGTGGTCTTCTTGGCTCCAAGCCCCTTACCACTCCTATGTCCAAAAACACTAGATTAACTAAAACAGATGGTTGTCCCTTGCCTGACCCTGAATCATTTAGAAGACTCATTGGCAGACTTTTGTATTTAACTCACACAAGACCTGACATTTCATTTTCTGTACAGCAGCTGAGTCAATACATGAGCCATCCTACTACTCATCATTATGATGCTGCAATACGGATCTTAAGATACATCAAACACTGTCCAGCTCAAGGATTGTTCTTCCCATCAGATTCTCCTCTCCAGATCAAGGGTTTCAGTGACTCTGATTGGGCTACATGCCCTGACACTCGAAAATCAGTCACAGGCTACTGTATCTTCATTGGCAACTCCCTTCATAGTGCAATAAGTGCTTTTTACGTCATTTAAAATTGATTTTATACGTCAGGATATTGCTGACGTAAATACAGCTGACGTTAATTGTTAGTATTTTAACGTCAGTTGTTTAAACAACTGACGTTAAAGATAAAACTATTAACGTCAGTTCTTTAACACAACTGACGTTAAAGATAAAACTATTAACGTCAGTTGTGTTAAAAAACTGACGTTAAATGTTTTATTTTTAACGTCAGTTTCATAATACAACTGACGTTAATAGTGTACTGTATATTTTATAAAATACTATTAACATCAGTTTTTTGATACAACTGACGTTAATAGATTTTTTTTTAATTCAGTTTTAAAATATCACTCCCCTAAGCTATCCCTGCATTCAGTAAATATCCCAGTAACACACAGAATATCACACACATTACAGAATTGCAAACTCCCTTAAATTTCAATATTAACAATAAGAAAAGAAATATACAAAGGAACAATGGGGGGACTTAAAACCAAAACCCATGTATAGGAAAAACATAACTATCTACAAGTATATATATATAAATTTTAGTCTCTAATGTCTAAAACAAAACTACCAATCTAAGGATATATATATATATATATATATATATATATATATATATATATATATATATATATATACATGTTATTAATTAGTTTCTAAAGTCTAACAAAAAAACCATTCATCTAAGTATTGCGGAGGTATCTTGTCAATTCCTTTTTCAGCCGCATACTTGAAGAAGAATTCAGCTAAGCGCATCCTCAAGTCTCTGAAGTCATCTTCTCGAAGAGGCGATTGGTCGTTAAATGCCTACACACGTTCAAATAATAACAATAACATTAACGCAAGTCATCTTCAAAACTATAATATATAATTTAACAAGTTGTTGAAATATTACCTTATTCCATCCATCCCTAATAGATGCGGAGACTATGTTCAAGATATGAAGCATCACATAATAGCCACACGACCACCCATCAAAGTTGAAATCCGGACTACAAACAAAATTAATTTCAATGTCAGTTGAATATACATATCAATTAGTAATTATATTATTAATTATTTGATAAATAAACTACCAAACCTTGAGGATGGTCCATTCAGATTTGCTTTAGCCTTAGAAGTCCTACTTCTCCGTTGGCGCAACTTATGCTACTCGCCTTGCCGCGCTTATCATAAATAAATAATCACGTCAATTAACAAATTCATATATCATGTGTGTAATAAACTAAAAACAACTGATATTAAAACTTAAATTAAATTTAAGATTAGTTACTTACCTATTTACTGACTTGCACCACCTCCCGTGGCTATTTGTTGGTGGAGAGAGCATAAGAATATGACAGTATGCCTAGACGGGTGAAGTACGAACAACTGCCAATGGTATTTAATACAGTAGGGATCCATATATAATTCTTTCTATTTGTCTCCCAACAAGTTCCCTATGTATTTACTAAATGCATCGCCAGCAAAGAATTCGGGCACAAGGATTGACGGATCTAAGAAGCCGTAAACTGGTGCAACGCCCTTATCAAACTGAAGACGATGGAGATACCTAAGATATGAAAAGGTGTGGATGTTAGTTACATAATATATATATTGAAATTAAAATAAATTATTAAATGGAAAAATACCAAAAATAAATAAGTTATAAAATTAAAATTAACTTACGTGCACCAGAGACTCAAAACCGTGTTGGCCATCCAGACGTTATTTCTGCAGGCGTGCCCGAGATCTTCACCATAGAAGGAAAATATCCTCTACACCAGAGACTCAAAACCGTGCCACCCATCCATCGTGCTCCAATGGACATTCAAAAATCTCAAACGCATAATCCTCACCAAGTGAGAACAAACGAGTGACAGGTGACAGCGACACCGACATCGACTTGGCCTTCAATTTAGGAAAAATAAAATAGATAAGTTGTTGACAATTAAAAAAAACACAAGTAATTATTTGACTAATTTGGACATTAATAATGAATACATACCTTTGTTAAAATTTCGAGCTCACGTCGTTTGAAGTCCAACTCAAGCTCACGCCTTTTCATTTCCAACTCAAGCTCATGGCGTTGGACTTCCAACTCCCGCTCCCTAGCTGCCAACTCATCGTCCTCCACATGTGCCCTACTATAACTCTCTTTTGTGCTCACATGTGAAGGGTTGACATGCCCTGCGGTGTCCTAGGATGAACCGACGGAGGAAAGTTCTCTGGAAAGCGCCTGTTTGAATTCTGGGTTGGATATTAAGCTTTGCATCAGATGTGTTGTAATAGCAGGGTTGGACATGAGGTGCTGAGTAATGTCATCCAAAATTGATGCTTCATCGACCACCCGCTTTCGTGAAGCAGACTTGCCATAATATTCTTTAATGGTCACGTTCCCAGGAACACCGATAACCCGACCAGGATGGTCTTTCTTGCCTAGAGCAGTCATCAAGACGTCCGGCCCGTCGGAAGGGGACGAATGAGCCCTGGGAGGATTGTTCATTAAGATCCACCTACAATGAAAAAATGAAAAAACGTGCAAGTGAAAAGTGTTAAAAATATCTATACAGATATCAATTGAAATCAAGTTAATTATTTACTTACAATCTTATCTGCCACTTCGCGAGTGGCATCAACTTTAAAAGATCTCGTCTTTGTCATGCGGCCGGCTAACCAGACATCCTCGCGGTCGATGTCCGACGGAGGACTTGATGGTGTGCCCTTAGGCACCTCTCCTCTTTCAATCCTAGCAGAGTGCTCTTCCTGCTTCACCCTCAGCCTATCCGCCATCATCTCCTTGATCCGAGTCTGGTACCCACCCTGAGACATGGTGTGGCGGTGTGTTGAGTCACCGACAAGTGTACCGGGTCATTGTACGTAATAAAACATGATAAGTAATTACCGAGGTCGGACACAGGGATCGGGCTACCAATTCTATCAATTTGCAGAAATTTGATATGTTTGGTCAAGTAACAGAAAGTGGTTGAGAAGATAGAAAATAGGATCGCGAGTTCAAATCAACACGAATTAGCAAATCAATTAAGAGTGAAAATCTGGATTAAAACGCCTAAGGTCACAAACCCACCTACCCAATAATTCATAGTACCCAAGTGATGATGATCCTCTCCCTAAGTTCAATTTTACTGTCAACCGGGACCCCCAAATTCTCCTAAATTCACTGTCGTGCTCAATAGGACGTATTCAACGATTGAGTTAATTACTTGTTAGGTCTCATAACTCAATAATCAAACTCGGTTAAATCTTGTTCCCTATAAGGTTGCACCGACCTCCTATCCACTCTAGTGCAATATTCAATCAATGATCCCAATTCAAGTTCTAAACGCGAATTGCCTACTAAGCCTCATCAACGTTAACTAGTCGATCACGCATGCATATGATCAACGCAATAAAATCAGAATTGGAAAACAAGAATTGAGTTAAAGGAGAGAAACATACATCACATTGAATCACTACACCGCCATGGGTGGTTTCATTGATCCCTTAGACAAGGGGATTAGTTCCTCATGTTCGTAACGACAAACGAACAATCGGAATTCATCATAATTCTAAACAAGAAAAAGAAAAATAGGGAGTAGGAGACGCAGCTCCAGAATAAGGATTAAAATAGATCTAAAAACAGTTCTGATCCAAAAAGTGTGTCTCTTGGTTCTGCCTGCACTGCTTTATTTATCGGGAGGCCACGTGTCACGACCGTGATGGCCATCACGGCCAGGCCGTGACACGTTCTGGAATGGGTGCGCTTTCAAATCTGGAGCATCACGACCGTGAGCCTCATCACGGGTAGGCCGTGACAGCTTCTGTCTCAGCCAACTGTTCTATCATGGCCATGAGGGGTACCACGGCTAGGCCGTGACAGTTTCTGACTTCCACCACATGGTCTGTCACGGCCGTGATGGGCATCACGACTTGGCCGTGACAACTTCTGACTTTTGCCTTCTACTCTACTTGATCATGGCCGTGATGGGCTCTGTTTGGCTCATATTCTTCACTTTTCAAGCTCTATTCCATCAAGGCTCCGTCAAGGCTAATTTCTGAGTATTTTTCCTTAAATTTATGCAAAACAACACCAAGAAACCGCTTCACCCGTTCCAAGGGAAAAACTAACAAAAATCAACTAATTATGCCTAAACTATATGAAAAAATGCATGCGAAAGTGCACATGAAATATGATGTAAAATCACACTATCAAATCACCCCAAGCTTAAAACTTGCTTGTCCTCAAGCAAACACTAAGGCTAGAAGATCAAAAAGTATGGATAGTGTGATTTAGAACCCGAGTAGTAACTGATCCAAGTAATAGGCAATTCAAATAATTTAGCAAGAGACAATCAATTCAAGTCCAATTAGACGCTTTGGTTTCTTAGACTCATATTTTCACTGATTTGGGCACTCTTTCTCACCTGAAAATCACCCCAAGCTTGTTCATTTGCTTGGCACTCTTTCTAGCCTCACTCAAGTGTTTAGGGATACATGACATTTCGCCCGATTTCCTCAAGGAATGAATTCTACCATAGGCTTGACTATCAACCGAATCTCTAATGTATTAATGAAAATAATTAAGAATCAAGAGATCTTTGCTTTGGTTGTAACGTGGCCATGGGATTAATCGTTAGGTGGGGAAATCAAGGAAAGGAAATTTCAAAAGGCTACACAAACATCAAGCATTGCAAACATGACCTTCTAAAATACCTTTTTTTTTTTTGGGTTTTGATTCACTTTTCCACCTTTCTTTGTCTTTTTGTTTTTATTTCTCACTTTTCTTTTGTCATCCCCTTCTCCATTTTTTTTTGTTTTCTTTTTCTTTTTATTTTTATTTGAGAAGGGGAGATTTTCAATTTAGGAGAAATATTTTTCTGATTTACTCATCCCATACTTTTTCAACTACCTTTTTACCCTTTCTGTAATACCTTAGAAGGCCGTATCAAGCATCATTCAACAATATATTTCAAGGTACCAAGAAAATTATTTCATTCTTTTAGGCTCAAAATTGGGCAACTAAGGGGTAGCATTTAGTCAATCAAAGCTCAGAAGGCCGGAAAAAATACCTAGTACCTCAATCATTTTCAAAAAAATTTAAGCTTTGAAACGGTTTCAAGTCAAGTTCTAGAGAAATATCATCCAAGAGGAATAACACTCTAACACAAAGAATGGGGTAAATATAGTGAGTACCCCTTTGGCTCAAAATCTCACATTTTGTAGTTCAGAAATAAGTGAGAAACACGAATCTACGGGACCACATGCTAGTTATCAACTATCGAAGATTATCTCAAGCATTTTCATTATTTGCCTTATCACAAGAATAAAAATTGGGTTCAACAATCCACTATCTCTATTTATTTGGCACTCAGCTATCACAATTGGATACATCATATCTAAGCAAAGGGCAATCGATTCGTGTGATCATGCAAAACTATCATGCACAACTATATGAATGCAACATGAACAATGCAAATGCAAAATACCCCTACCCCAAGCTTAAAAATTTACATTGTCCCCAATGTAAACAATCAAGTCAGAGAGAGGAGAAAAATTGGAACGGCTTACCAAGGCGGTTGCGGGTGTTGACTCCCATTCCAGTCAGAGACTTGTTAGGAAGTACATCACGGCCGTGAGCCTTATCACGGCCGTGAGCCTCATCACGGCTAGGCCGTGATCAATTCTGGTCCTCAGGGCTGGCCTGTCACGGCCGTGACCTCCCTCACGGCTAGGCTGTGATGCTGTCTGCTCGTCAGGGTCTTTCCATCACGCCCGTGATGGGTATCACGGCTGGGCCGTGATCCTTTCTGGTCTTTTTAGCTCATCCACGACCGTGACCGGTGTCACGGCCTGGGCGTGATGGCTGCTCGCCTCCGCTTTTTCCTTGTCTTCTTGATCCCCTTCCCGAAATCACTTGGCAATTTTATTAGTAAGAGAAACTCTTGATCTTCTCAAATTATTCAAGAGTGAAATCAAAAACAAAAACTACTAAGAAGCAGAAAATCACTAAAGAGAAGGGTTAAGAAACTTGGGTTGCCTCCCAATAAGCGCTTGTTTAATGTCCCGAGCCTGACTCAAGTCACCCCTAAGGGTTAATCCGGAAGAAGATCTTGCTTCCCATGCCATGCCTTGGTCCGCTTTTTGTAGGTTTTTGCCCTTTCATATGCTCTCCTGCGGTTCCCGGACAACTCATTTAAGTCCAACAGCCTTCTATAATCGGCACATACTCTCCACCCCGTGATGGTCCTTGCTGGGATCGATTTATTGCTTTTATTGGCCACCACGGTCGTGCCACCTTTCCTTGGGATCATATGAACTGGACCAACCCAACTACTATCCGAGATTGAATAGATGATTCCGGCCTCTAAAGGCTTAATCACTTCCTCACGCACAGCTTCTTTCAATCCTTCTTTGTTGAGCTTTTCCCTTGCACCTTCATCCTCTGGGAGACTCGGTAAGGCTTCCCTGTCCTTTAACCACTCAAGATAGACCTCATCCCCCAAAGGGTCTTTTTTCTCACTATCATCATCATGGGATTTTACCAACACTTGTGCAAGTGAAGAACCATGGGCTTCTCTAGTTGCCTTTGCCTTGACAGTTGAGTCCACTATATCCACTCGATACACCTCCGACCTCTCGGCCGGGGTGCTTCATTGCTTCAAAGACATTGAAGACCACCTTCTCATCTTGCACCCTTAGGGTAAGTTTCCCTTGTTGCACATCTATCAAGGTACGCCTGGTGGCCAAGAAGGGCCTACCCAATATGAGAGGGATCTTGGCGTCTTCATCCATATCGAGCACCACAAAGTCCACCGAAAATATGAACTTGTCCACCTTCACTAACAAATCTTCGACCACCCCATAAGGATATTTTATAGAACGATCGGCTAGTTGGAGTGACATCCGTGTATCTTTGACTTCTTTGATCCCCAACTTCTTCATCATAGAGAGGGGCATCAAGTTGATGCTTGCCCCTAGGTCACACAATGCCTTCCCTAAGGCCATCTCCCCAATGGTGCATGGTATAGAAAAACAACCGGGATCCTTCAACTTTGGAGGTAGTTTTCTTTGAAGAATGGCACTACACTCCTCAGTCAAAGCAACCGTTTCATCATCCACTAACATCCGCTTCTTGGAAAGAAGCTCCTTCATAAACCGAGCATAGGATGGCATTTGTTCCAGGGCTTCCGTAAATGGAATGTTAATTTGAAGTTTGCGGAAGACATCAAGGAATTTATTGAATTGCTTATCTTGTTGAGGCTTCTTCAATCTTTCAGGATATGGTACCTTCATGTAGGGCGGGAGGTCTTGGGGTTCAACCAACTTCTTTTTTCGGAACTCTTCATCTACAAGTTTCAGCCTTCCCCCTTGCTCCGGTGCCTTGTCACTTTCCAACTCCTCTTTCTTAGGTTGCTCTTCCTCAACATGTGGTTGTTATTCCTCAACTTCCTGAGAACTAGTTGCACCCCTGTTAGATCCCAACACCCTACCGCTTCTAGTTGTTATGGCATTGCATTGGTTCTTAGGGTTGTTCTCGGTATCACCTGGGAAAGTACCTGGGGGACGCTCGTTTAGTTGCTTTGCGAGCTGAGCTATCTGCGTCTCTAGATTCTGAATTGCCGCCCCTGTATGAGTTGCTAACTTGTCAATGGCTGTGCTTGTATTGATTGACAACTTATCAACTACTGCACTCATCTTCTCAAAAGTCAAAAACCAACTCCCAAGGTTGTCTTCCACCATCTGTTATTTGCAATTGATCAGGCCCCGGGAGAGCCTGCTGAGTATTATGCTGATGGATTCCATAGTTTGGCCTCTGACCCTGCTGAGGTTGTTGTTGTTGGGCTAGACCACCACTAGCATTACTCCAAGCGAAACCCGGATGGTCTCTCCTCATATATCCCCTGTTCTGATTCTGATTGTGATCATTCTGTCTGTTCCTCTGATAGTTGTTCTGGGGCACGCTGTCATAGAAATTGTGGCATGAATCCACATGTTCTCGAGAGAATTTGAACGAACAGCGCTGAATGTCATGATCTCCATTACAATTATCACAACTCGGAGGCATTCCCTCGTGTATCACATTAACATTCTTGTTCCCAGACAAGGCCGCTACTTGCATCTTCAACGATTTAATTTTCTCTAGAACGACTTCCATTGTTGCAGAACTGACTGCACTTGAGGTTTCCCTACCACGGTTGTAATCATTGTATGACATCTTCTCCAATAATGCCCATCCATCCTCAGCTGATAAATAGGAAAATGAACCGCCAGCTGCGGCATCACAGTTCATCTGGTAGCGCCCCCTTAACCCGTTAAAGAAATGTTGCACCTTGGAGACCGGGTCAAAGAAAGACGAAGGACATCTTCTCAAGAGCACATTGTACCTCTCCCAAGCTTCATTATAGGATTCATCTTCTGTCTGCCTGAAAGAAGTGACGGCTACTCTTGCTTGTGCCGCTTTCTGAGGAGGAAAATATTTGGTAAGGAACTTTTGTGCCATTTGCTCCCATGTTCTGATACTATTCCTATCCAAGCTGTCAAACCAATCGCGAGCGACATCTCTAAGAGAGAGAGGGAAAAGCCGCAAGCGAAACTCATCTTGAGTAACTCCTCTTGTCTTCTGCATGTCACAAGCTTCAAGGAAGCGAGTGATGTGTCTATGAGGGTCTTGTTTGCCACTCCCATCAAATTGGTTCTCACGGATCTGAAATGTGACACATCCTTCCACTCTGAAGGAATCTGTATTGAGGCTACCCCTCACGATAGAAGAATCACAATCACCCAAGTTGGGTTGATTGTACTCGAAGAGAGGCTTGTAACGAGGAGGAGAAGGAGGAGGGTTTTCTTCAGCCATCCTCTCAAAATCAATTGCTTCAAGCCTCTTTCGCTCTCTGGCTTCTTTCCTTAAGCGCTTCTCGGTCTTGGTGATCTCCGAATCATATAGCAAGTCTTCTTGTGAAAGGGTACCTCGCATACAAAAACAGGGCAAGACCAAGTGGAATCAAAGAAGTAGAGAGAAATAATAATAAATAAATAACTGAAAAATAAAAATAAAAACAGCTTAACCAAATAATCAAATTCCCTAAAAATTAGGAAAATTGGTTGTGCCACTCCCCAGCAACGGCGCCAAAAACTTGTTGAGTCACCGGCAAGTGTACCGGGTCGTCGTACGTAATAAAACATGGTAAGTAATTATCGAGGTCGGACACAGGGATTGGGCTACCAATTCTACCAATTTGCAGAAATTTGATATGTTTGGTCAAGTAACAGAAAGTGGTTGAGAAGAGAGAAAATAGGATCGCGAGTTCAAATCAACACGAATTAGCAAATCAATTAAGAGTGAAAATCTGGATTAAAACGCCTAAGGTCACAAATCCACCTACCCAATCATGCATAGTACCCAAGTGATGATGATCCTCTCCCTAAGTTCAATTTTACTGTCAACCGGGACCCCCAAATTCTCCTAAATTCACTGTCGTGCTCAATAGGACGTATTCAACGATTGAGTTAATTATTTGTTAGGTCTCATAACTCAATAATCAAACTCGGCTAAATCTTGTTCCCTATAAGGTTGCACCGACCTCCTATTCACTCTCGTGCAATATTCGATCAATGATCCCAATTCAAGTTCTAAACGCGAATTGCCTACTAAGCCTCATCAACGTTAACTAGTCGATCACGCATGCATATGATCAACGCAATAAAATCAGAATTGGAAAACAAGAATTGAGTTAAAGGAGAGAGACATACATCACATTGAATCACTACACCGCCATGGGTGGTTTCATTGATCCCTTAGACAAGGGGATTAGTTCCTCATGTTCATAACGACAAACGAACAATCGAAATTCATCATAATTCTAAACAAGAAAAAGAAAAATAGGGAGTAGGAGACGCAGCTCCAGAATAAGGATTAAAATAGATCTAAAAACAGTTCTGATCCAAAAAGTGTGTCTCGTGGTTTTGCCTGCACTGCTTTATTTATAGGGAGGCCACGCGTCATGGCCGTGATCGTCACGGCCGTGATCGCCATCACGGCCAAGCCGTGACGCATTCTGGAATGGGCGCACTTTCAAATATGGAGCATCACGGCTAGGCCATGATCAGTTCTGCCTGACCTGTCACGACCGTGATCTGTATCACGGGTAGGCCGTGACAGCTTTTGTCTCCACCAACTGTTCTGTCACGGCCGTGAGGGGTATCACGGCTAGACCGTGACAGTTTTTGACTTCCACCACATGGTCTGTCACGGCCGTGATGGGCATCACGGCTTGGCCGTGACAGCTTCTAACTTTTGCCTTCTGCTCTGCTTGATCATGGCCGTGACGGGCTCTGTTTGGCTCATATTCTTCACTTTTCAAGCTCTATTCCATCAGGGCTCCATCAAGGCTAATTTCTGAGCATTTTTCCTTAAATTTCTGCAAAACAACACCAAGAAACCGCTTCACCCGTTCCAAGGGAAAAACTAACAAAAATCAACTAATTATGCCTAAACTATATGAAAAAATGCATGCGAAAGTGCACATGAAATATGATGTAAAATCACACTATCACGGTGGACGTTCTTCGCCTGATTCTGCCGACCCTTATCTGCCTTAGCCTATTCAAACAAAAACACATAATTAAATACAGTTAAATGATCTATAAGAAGCATACAAAATTAACTTAATCAACCAACCTGAAATTCTCCATCTTGTCGACTCCAAGCAAACATATCCCAAGTATCCTGATCAATCCAGGGATAATCCGAGAACATTTTATCAAGCCGCTTCTTCCCAGATACATAGTACCTGGTAAGATCATGCTTGAACCCATTCCAACGCTTTGATGCCATTTTCATACATTTATGACGATGATCCTCGTCATTTGGCACAGTCCAAGCTACCTACACATTAAATACATAACAACTGGATGGATTATAACTCGGATAATTATCTAATAATGTAAATCAAACGAATGTAAAGGTAAAATACCGTGATAGCCTCCCAAATCTGATCCTTAAAATTCTGTGGAACGTCATTCCAGTGGTTGTAGTTGATGATTACGTGCTGCTTCGCTTGTAGAAACACCCACTTATAAAATTCTTTAGCACGGGGTCCCTGGCATTTAGATTAGCATCGAAGGACACCTCAAGCTTCTGTCCCCTTTGCCTGTCCTTCTCTAGTTTCTTCAACGTCGTGGCTCCTCTACCCCGTTTCCTATGAGCCTTTGATGTCTGTATGGACAAAAAAAATGATAAAATAGAGGGTTGTAACATTATAAACTTACATTAAAAAGAGGGACTAAAGATAGTATATAACATGTATACTTACACTAGAATCAGGCGTAGGCGTGATCGGGTCCTGCGTAGGCCCCACAGTGTCCTCCCGTGCATGTGGGCTATCCGACTGATCCATATGTATGCTTGTTCAGAAACAATATATATTTATTAACATAGGCTATAAATCACAATAAATACAGAAGTATAAATAAAAATAAATGTATACTAAGTTTAAACAACCTATATCAATATCCCTTCGTGATGATCATCACGAGTGGCATGTACATCGTCCACCCGTGTCTCCTCGATTATAGTAGGCATGTTTGTTGAAAAAGAAGGAGTCTCAGATATATCAAGATTTGAATCTTGATTTTCATCACTACCATTATACATGCTTTTTCCTTGGAGAACCACGGATAACCTTTTGTTAGAAGGATCAGTGATGTAGAACACTTGTTTTGCTTGGGAAGCCATTATGAAAGGCTCATTTATATGACCTAACTTGTTGAGGTCTACCAATGTGAACACCAATTCGTCGGTTTGTACACCACTGTTACTATCAACCCACTTACATTTAAAAATCGGCACCATAAGCTTAGTGTAATCGAGCACCCAAATATCTTCAATATATCCAAAGTAAGGTCTCGGTGCTTTAAGGGGTTTTGTGTCCTTTGAACTAGAGAGGTGCATTGCTTCGGCCACGATCATAACCCCACTATTTTGCATGGTACTCTCGTTATCTTGCTCCTTTGTATAAAAGGAAAAGTTATTTATGTCGTATCCGCTCCATCATATGACGTTGAAGCTAGGCCCACGTGCTAGCCATCTTACGTCATCAGAAGAAGTACTACCATCCTTCAGCATTTCTTCCTTGAACCATGGTAAGAAAGTTTTGTTATGCTTGTTCAACAACCACCTTTCGCTCATTCGAGGGTTTTCTTGATTGACTTTTCTTTTATGTTCAAATAAGAAACGCTGAACACAATCGATGTTGTTCAATACATACAAATGTGCTTGAAGCACTTCCTACCGACCCTTGCTATTAATTCTTAAGCCATGTGTATCCTTACCTTGACATCTGATCTCATCATGCTGATGCTTAGGAACCCCTATAGGATCCGTGTTATGAAGGTAGTCCGAACAAAACTCAATAGCTTCTTCTGCAACATACCTTTGAACAATAGTTGCTTCCGGACGATGAGGATTCTTCACGTACCCTTTCAAGATCTTCATGTGGCGCTCAACTAGGTACATCCATCTCAGAAAAACCGGCCCACATAATCTAATCTCCCTCACCAAATGAACAATTAAGTGAACCATTATGTCGAAAAAGGAAGGAGGAAAATACATCTCCAATTGGCACAAGATTGTAGCAGCCTCAACTTCCAAGTCATCCAACATACGGGGGTCAACGACTTTGCTACATATAGAATTGAAGAATGAGCACAACTGAGTAATGGCATGTCTCACATTTTTGTAGCAATACCACGAATAGCAACGGGCAGAAGTTGTTGCATCAAGATGTGACAATCATGAGACTTCAAGCCAACCAATTTAAGATCACTAGAGACAAGCCTCTTCATATTTGAAGAGTAACCATGTGGAACTTTGATGCCCTGAAGACACGCGCAGAAACTTTGTCTCTTTTTTTTGACAAAGTATGACATGCTGGCGGCAAATAAGTCCGCTTACCATCCTCAACAACTGGAGCTAACTGCTCTCGTATACCCATAGCAACGAGGTCGAGACGAGCATTCACACCATCCTTTGTCTTGCCCTGAATGTTGAGAAGCGTCCCGATCACACTATCACACACATTTTTCTCCACATGCATCACATCAATGCAATTGTTCGACATCAAGCTTGCGCCAGTATGGAAGATCAAAGAATATCGACCTCTTCTTCCATATGTTTTTCTCAACAGCTTTACTTTTCTTTTTGGACTTGCCGAATATAACATCGATGTCCTTTACCCTCTGATAAACCTGCTCTCCAATTAAGGCCGCCAACGCTTCTTCTGTCTCTTGGCATCCATTAAAAGCTTTTTTCATCTTACGATATGGGTGATCATGTCTAAGAAATCTATGATGCCCAAGGTAAACCGTCTTCTATCCATGATGCAACTGAGTGTAGCATGTGCCTTCTTCACATATAGGGCATGCTTTATGCCCCTTGACACTGTACCCGGACAAGTTACCGTATGCTGGAAAGTCGTTGATGGTGCAAAATAACATGGCACGAAGCTTGAAAGTCTCATGAGAATACCCGTCAACTACATCAACACCTTCCACCCACAACGTTTTCAAGTCTTCAATCAAGGGACTTAGATAAACATCTAAGTCATTTCCCGGTTGCTTTGGGCCCGAAATCATCATAGACAACATCATGTATTTGCGCTTCATGCACAACCAAGGGGGCAGGTTATAAATTATCAACAGAACAGGCCATGAACTATGAATACTACTCATGTTACCATAAGGATTCATTCCATCCGTAGCATGTCCAAGCCTTAGGTTTCTTGGCTCATCGGCGAAATTCGGAAACATAGTATCAATATTCTTCCATTGCATAGAATCAGCAGGATGACGAACTTTTCCATCACGTTTACTCTCATCATTATGCCATCTAAGATTCTTCGCATCTGGGGCAATCGTGATTGTCTTCATGAACATCGGTGTACAATATGCAATCATTGGGGCATGCGTGTATCTTCTTATACTCCATACCCTTCAGACATAATACCTTCTTGGCCTCATAGTTACGGTCAGGCAATGTGTTGTCCTCCGGAAGCAAGTCTTTCAACACTTCAAGCAATTCCGTGAAGCTTTTATCGGTCCAACCATTTCTCACCTTCACACAAACCAATTTTAGCACCGCTGACAACCGTGTATGAGTAGTTCACCCTGGGTATAAAGGCTTATCCGCATCACCGCACAACCTATCATACACATGAGCTCAAAGAAAAGATTCTTGTCCAATATCACGGATCATGTCCTCTACTCGATCATCCTCCATATCTACGTCAACGTCCTCACTTTGGGAGACACTTGTCGTACTACTCAACAACACATCACCATGCCATATCCATCTTGTATAACTCAAGCAAATCCCTTCACAAATCAAATGAGTACGTATATCCTTCACCGTACATTTCGTCATATTCAAACACTTGACACAAGGACAACAGAACATTCCATTACTATTAGGAACATTCCTTTGAGCAAATTCTATAAATTCTCCCACCCCCATCAAATACTCAGCACTAGTGCGCTTACAAACCATCTAACTATGATCCATAACTAGATAGGTTCTGTAGATATACAAAACATATATCCAAGGCGTTTAAAAATTATTTCAAATTTACACCATTTTCGGGTTTCTTAAGACAAAAGAAATAAGCGGATGAAGATAAATTAACAAAACATAATTCCAATGAGCAATATATTGTTGATGTCACATGCTACAAGCAACTCTAAATTTCTTCCCATTTTGAAATAGGTCATGATAATGAGAAGAAAAACAAGAGAAAACACAAAACCCACGACCAGAAATAGAGACATTCCAAACAACTCAAACTCACAGTTTCAAGTTTCAACTGTAGAGACTACAGTTGAAACATACACTCAAAACCAAACATAAAAAAATGTGCCCTAAAGACTCACCAGAAATAGGTGCTCGCGTGGTGGCCAACGTTCGATGTGGTTACTGAGAGCAGAGGGACAAGGAGAGTTAGTGTGCGGGAAGGGGAAAGAGAGATGTCAAGTTATTGCAAAGAATGAGCGGGAAAGACAGAGTTAGGGTTAAGAGTGTACCTCACGGTGGTGGGGTAGAAGCCCTCGCGGTGGTTGCGGTGGAGATGAGCTCGCGATTAGGGCAGAGTGAGAGTGAGAGTGAGAGTGAGAGTGAGAGTTGAGAGTGAGAGTGAGCGTGAAAGAGAAGAACAGAGACGCACGAGAGCGAAGTGCAAAAGGCGCGTTGGTGTAAACGTTATAATCAAAAACCCAAAATAAAACAACATTTTACGTCAGTTGATTGTAGCAACTGACGTTAAAGGTAATCTATTTAACGTCACTTGTCTTAAGAAACTGACGTTAAAAGTCATTGTTTATGTTATAATCAAAAATCAAAAATAAAACAACATTTTACATCAGTTATATTAAACAAGCGGCGTTAAAAATAAATATTTTTATTTAAAAACACTTTTAACGTCAGTTGATGAAGACAACTGACGTTAAAAGTGTATAAGTTTCTGCAAAAACATTAATTCCTTTAACTACTGTGCTACTTACCCATGAGCATTAAGTTTATAGATCAGTTTTCAAGAAAATCAGCTAGTCTCTCTTCTCTATATAAAGTACCATTCTTTCAGTATCGATCATGTCTGACCTCTTCTTTTTCCTCTATATTTCGTGCGTTTTCTATTCTTCACAAAATGGCTCTGAGACTTTTGTTATTTCTTCCTATACCTAGACTTAAAGGTCTCTGTCCTAATGGTCCAAAAACTTCTGAGGTTGAGTAAATCACGTAACATGGATGGTAAGGTTGTGTAAATCACGTAATGTGATTTACTCACTTTATTTCATCCGACCATCCCTTTCACTCGATTTGGTCCCAAGTGATGTGTGGATTCAAGACGATGCATCAAGGAATTCCAAGTGAAGGAGGTGATGCAAAGATCCCTTTCACTTTGCTTTATTTTGCTAGTGACTGTGGATTCACGATGCATCATGGAATTCAAGTGAGGGAAGAGATGCATCGATCCATCCATTGGAGTTTCTGAGGACAGTACTGAGAAGAAAATGATGTTGAAGCCGAAACTTTGCATCCATTGGAATTTCTGAGGACATGATTGAGAAGAAAATGATGTTGAAGCAGAAACTTTTTTATATTTTAGGGCTATGTTGCAGAAATTTTTTATCTTTTAATCATGTAATTGTAACTTATGAATCGCTTCAATGAGATACGATTTGATTATACATATATAACTTGTTTTATGTCAAGTGTTAATTTATTTTAATTTGCACAAGAATTTGTTTACTAATTCAAGCTAATTAATTAAGATTAAAAATAAACTTGTTTAAAAAAAAGTTTAGAAATAAACTGCACTATATATATGGATTGACCTGTGTTAAGAGTGACAACAGGGCATTTCAGATAGGGATATATGATTATTTACGTCAGCTATTTATTTAACTGAAGTAAAAATCACACTTTTAACGTCAGTTGTATAAAAAACTGACGTTAAAAATAAATATTTTTTATTTTTAAAACACTTTTAACGTCAGTTGTATTAAACAACTGACGTTAAAAATGTATAAGTTTCTGCAAAAGCATTCATTCCTTTGACTACTTTGCTACTTACCGTTAACTGCTGTGCTACTTACCCATGCACATTGTAACCTATAATCAACTAGTCTCTCTTCTCTATATAAAGTACCATTCTTTTGTATCAGTCTGTAATGTCTGACCTCTTCTTTTCATCTATATTTCGTGTGTTTTCTATTCCTTCATAAAATGGCTGAGACTTTTGTTATTTCTTCCTATACCTAGACTTAAAGGTCTTTGTCTTATTGGTCAAAAAACTTCTGAGGTTGAGTAAATCACGTAACATGGATGGTAAGGTTGGGTGAATCACGTAATGTGATTCCCTCACCTTATTTCATCCCATCCCTTCATTCTGCTTTGGCTCCAAAGTGACAGTGGATTCAGATGGAGTATCAAGGAATTCAAGTAAGGGAGGAGATGCATCAATTGGAGTTTCTGATCGAGGACAGGACTCAGAAGAAAATGATGTTGAAGCAGAAACTTTTTTATATTTTAGTGCTATGTTGCAGAAATTATTTATCTTTTAATCATGTAATTGTAGCTTATGAATCGCTTCAATGAGATACGATTTGATTATACATATATAACTTGTTTTATGTTAAGTGTTTATTTATTTTAATTTGCACAAGAATTTGTTTACTAATTCAAGCTAATTAATTAACATTAAAAATAAACTTGTTTAAAAAAAAGGTTTAGAAATAAACTGCACTATATGGAGTGATCTGCGTTAAGAGTGACAACAGGGAGATGACAACGAAAGAAATGAGTTTCATAATTATTTACATCAGTTATTTATTTAACTGCCGTAAAAATCACACATTTAACGTCAATTGTATAAACAACTGACGTTAGAAGTGTTAAAATCACTATTCATTCTGCTCGTTTATAATATATGACTGCCAACTCTCAATGCGCCTTGGAACCTAATGCTCTTAATGATCAACTTAATTTTTTAGCAACTTACGACGCCTAGTAACTTCATCCCTTGCTCCTATAATTAAATAGCTTCCTTCCTTCCTTTTATTTTTCTGCTTCACAATATGGCTCTGCCATGGAGATTAACTTCATCACTCTTTCTTCCTATTCCTAGACTCAAAGATCTTTGTCTTAATGGTCAAACAACTTCTGAGGTTGTGTAAATCACATAACATGGGTGATAAGGTTGTGTAAATCACATAATGTGAGTTGCTCACCTTATCATCCTCTAGGAGAATCGGCAGCTACAGTTCCAAAACCTCAGCTTTGGAAGCAAGTGACTGTTCCAAGACCATTGCTGAAACAGATCAAGTGCACCCTTGCTCAGCCGCTCTGGAAAACTTAGTCGCTCGACTCTCCTCTCTTGCTCACCCGTGAAGGGAACGAAGCCTCAACAAATGTTTAGGATTTTAAACCGTTTCAATGTAACTTTTTATAGGATTTTAAAATTTTGATTGTATCTTGTAATTGTATTATTGATACACTTCATGAATGAGATCCGGTTTGGGTTATTGATTCAACTTATAGCATTTTTACTTCGCACATATATTTTAGTTTTCAAAACAGAAACACAAAACATAAAAGCAAGTGAAACTGAAACTTTGAGGAAGGAAATGCGGAAGGGTACGTATACTAGCTAAAAAAAATTATTAAAATAACCTTTAACGTCATTGATGAAAGAACAGGCGTTAAAAGTTAAGTGACTCCTTTTAACGTCCATTCAATAAACAATCGGCGTTAAAAGGTTAGCTTTTAATCGATTGTTTATTGAATTGCCGTTACAAGTGAGTCACTTAACTTTTAACGTCAGTCCTTACAACAACTGGCGTTAAAATTGAATTAATAAAGTCTTATATTTACAAAACTGGCACCGCCTCCTTTTTAACGTCTAGCTTTTGGTTAACTGACGTAAACCTTTCCCGTCTAATGTATATTTTCCACTAGTGCTTGTATCATGGAAATCCAAGAAACAGGTCACTGTCTCCAAGTTCTCATCACAGGCGGAATACAGAGCACTTGCATCAACAGTGTGTGAACTGCAGTGGCTCACTTACCTTATGCAGGATATCCGTGTCTCTCTTACATCACCTACCCTTCTTTACTGTGACAGTCAGTCGGCCAGGCATATTGCAACCAACTCCTCCTTCCATGAGAGGACTAAGCACATTGAATTAGATTGCCATATTGTGAGGGAGAAGCTGCAGAACAAGCTCTTCCATCTTCTCGCTTTTCGGCCAACATCAACTTGCTGATGTTTTGACTAAAGCCATGGACCCGAAGACTTTTCAGGAATTTATCAGCAAACTGGGTGTCTATAGCATACACTCACCAGTTTGTGTGTGTGTGTGTGTGTGTGTGTGTGGGGTGGGGTGGGGTGGGGTGGGGTGGGGTGGGGTGGGGTGGGGTCCTTCTCCGCAACAACAATCATCTACAAAATAGTTAGGCTGTTAGGATTAGTTTTATCATCTGTAAAGTAGCTAGGATTAGTTTTATCCTTTACTAATAACTGAAGTTTGTTATATCAGTTACATAGCAATCCTTTTAGATTAGTCAAACAAGTCTCGTTGTGATTCTGTTCTATATAAAGAATGAACAATCACATTGTAATTCAATGAATTCATTCAATAAAAGAAATACATTCTTCACTAGCTGCTGAACCTGAAATATACTCAAACTTTGGTTCTGCAACCTTTGAATGCAAAACAACTAAGTGACTTATCAAGGGAATGGTAGGAATTACATGTGTGAGTAAAGATGTCAATAAAAAAGTCTGACATTTTTTTTTTTTTGATAAGCAAAACAAAAAGTCTCACATTGAACAAAAACTTGATAAGTTTTTTTTTGATAAGCAAAAGAAAAAAAAAACTTGCTAATTAAAAGATATATAAAAGAAGAAGACCCATATATAGACTCGTTACCTTAACATTTTAGATTAAGAGTGGTATCAATCTTTGATTCTTTAATTAACTTAGAGAAGAAGATGTCCAGATGTTTGTACTTCCTATCTTCCTCGAATCCTATCAAAAATTCCCTATCCAGGATGGGTCAGTGACAACCTAAACCACATGACAACCATGGTTGCTGGCGTTTCTTTGTGTCGCAAGGCACACATAGGATTGTAGTGTTGGTTGTACGGGGATGGGTGGTGCTAGAGGGTGTGGTCTTGGCTATTTGGGAATGGGTATAGAAATAGCTACTAAATGAAGGTTAATTGTTAATAAATGGATAGAGAGCATCCACATCCCAGTATCCCATTTTGAAGTTTTTAAATGGGTTTTACTATTATACGTCACTCATTTTTTACTTTTAATAACTTAAACATCATATATCTTCATCCCAACAACTCTTTAGAAGTTCTTAAATAGACCTCACCTGTAACCCCACATCTCTATATTTTGATACCAAGTACCAACTTTCAAATACTTTTAATTAAAAAAAATTATAAAAATAAATAAAATGTCAGGGACCAAGCACAAGCACCGAGTCGGTGCTTGTGCAAGATCCCTGCTTATTAAGCATCAAGTCAAGCACTGCCTCCATCGAGGCCAACTTTTGAAGCATCGGTGCTTACATTATAAGCACCTCACTTTGGAGAGCGATAAAGATGGCCTAAAGAAGATTGAGAATAACTTCACAGAAAAACAATGGCATAGATGAAATATGCTCGTAATGTATATATAGCAGCTACAGTAACGAAAAAGATTCAAGGACCCCCGTTTAAGAAATTTAGGATAATGTTGTTGAATTCTCCTGACTTTTCGATTTGAGGCACATGCGATGCGTCCTTTATCAATTCCAGTCTTGCCTTCTTGCTGATTACCCTGCAAGAGTAGTCTTATAATTATTAATTAAATAACATAAATTCAAAAATTGAAAATTTACGTGAGAAGGTGGTATGTATTCAATATTTCAAAAATTTAAAAGTTACATTTTTCATTAAAAAATTTTTATCTTCGGATTTTTTAGTTAGCAAGACCGATATTATTACAATTTGAATATATAGATATATATATATGAGAAAAATTCAAAATAAAAAGAAGGCACAAACAACTAATTAATTATGAATTGGGTGGTATACTATAATAACACCGAAGCAGCAGGATACATACTTTTTCAGTTCATTGGCCTTCTGCACGGGAAATATTCGATCATGTTCCCCCCAGATTATGAGAACCTCCTGAGTAAGACGATTATGAATCAGCTATAGCAAACATCGAATATCATATTTTATTTTCTGTAGTAAATTATATAGGGGTATTCATATTGCAAGTAAGAGTTACAGCCTACTTGTTGGAGAGGTGAAATGTTTGAAGTATCATCCCTTCCGAGGGATATCCCTTTTAGAAGCTCCATCTTCTTCTTCCTATTTTCTGAGTATAATTTCTGCAAAATCATAAAATTAACTTGTATTATATTTCTTACTTTCTACTCTTCTAATACCACTTTTCATTTTCATAAGAATTGTTGTATCCCACATACGGACAGCTGAAGTAGTACATATCAGTGTTGGCAAAAATTATTAAGCAAGCACATTCATAGTCATTCAAATCATATTTCTTTGTTGTTTGACCCGATATCTTAGTAGGCAAAACTGTAAGACCAATAATTAGGTGGGAGACACAATTCACTTTCACTGTAATCAACCATCCTTAAGCAGTCACTCAAATCATATACATAAATTATGAATACCATGTTACCAATTAATGCAGAAATCGTACATGAGAAGTACAACTTCTATTATTTTATTAGAGAAAACAGAATATAAAATCATACGTGAACTTCAAAATTATATATCCCATATATAACTTACATCAGATAGCTAAATTCTTTTGAACTAACCAGAGAGGTCCAAAAGCCCCTTATTTTCCAACCACTAGATATGTGACATGGTATAGGATTTCATGTGGTTGGTATCATCAAAGACATGTCACTCTTTACTTGATTGCTCTAGATCTTTACTATTGATTAACATGAAAAAAGGTGCAGAAAACAATACTAGTGAATTAAGCTGTAGAACACACAAAAATTAACGCCCGTCTGAACAGGGTAGCTACCAGTTTTCTCTATATGAATTTGTAACTTTAATAAGAGGCTCACCCTAGCCTATATTAATGTTTTTCAAATAATCGAGGAAAATAACGAAAGTAAAAAGATTGAACTTACATTTAAGAAATCTTTCAAGAAAAAATCAGGCATCATACGGACACGCTTGGATGACACAGACAGGGACATCAATTTCCTCAAATGTTGGGGAGTAGCAGGCAACATGAGATCCTCGATCTTATCCAATCCAGCCCTTTCCAACAACCCCACGTTGTCACTCTTTGTCATGTTAACAGCCGAGCTTGCAATCACCACTTTCTCCACCCTTTCTTCCCCAACCATCTTAGCCAAATGGTATGCTACAAACCCACCATAGCTCGTGCCAACCACGTGGAACCTCTTCACTTCCAGCTTCTCCATAAGCTTCCCCACGCAACTTGCCTGAAACTTCTCGCTTCTCTCGCTGGATTTGGTGGTGGACCCACCGAAGAAGATGAGGTCTGGGACGTACACGTTGAAGTGAGGGGTGAAGAATTGCACTTGTTGACGCCATTGCCAGATGGCCATAGGACCAAACCCGTGGATCAGAACCAGGGAAGGTTTTTGGGTGGTTTGGTTTCTGGGTTTTGGTGTGGGCCCCCAGAAGAGGAGGGTGGTTTCGTCATCATCCAAGTTAATGGATTGAGAGGAGAGCCCTGACACCGCGAAGCAGCGGCGGAGGTAGCCGCCGTAAAGGGAGGCGATGCTTAGAAAGGATGGAAACATGTCAATTGGTGCGTTGTAGAAAACGTACGTGAGATGAGGTTAGTTATTAAGGCCAGAAAAGAATATGGATGTGTTTTAATTTGAGTACGGTGTTTTCTAGGAGAAGGTCATAAAGGTTCTGTTGTCAAAAAAAAATTAGGGTCGCTATCGGGTGTAAAGAAAATGAATTACATTACAGGTAGAGGTTTGTACAATGGTTTTTGCTGTCCTTTTTTTTTGGGGGGGTTTCCCTGGGGTTTTTGCTGCCTTTAATTACTCACTCCTTAAATAGTAAAACAAAAACAATAAAACTGCTATTCTTGATCTGTTTTGAAATTGCAAGCAACTGCCAAGCTACCACCATATAACTTTATCTTTAAAACAAATCAGAATTAGGCATATGATAATCTTGTAATTAATGATGATGACATGACACAAAAAAATAAATATTTATCATTAACTCATGAAGTTAGCAGATCAACTATTAATACACTTGCACTTCCGTGGAGATAAAATCTTACAAATAATACCATGCAAAGTCTTAAGCCGCAGGGAATGAATTTGGGAGAGGGGTGAAATGTACTCACAATTCATACATGTAGTTGAATCAACTAAACTGGCTAAGGAATGTAGGAAATAAATTTTTTAATCAAGTCATCATGCTTAGGGTGTGCAAAACCCACCCCGGCTCTAAAACTCGTCCCAATCCGTAGTGTTCGGATCGGGTCTGACCCTAACTCGCAGATGAGAAGGGACGAACTCGTGTCCCATTTAGTGACTCGGTGTCGGATCAGGAACGGGTCCGGGTTGACCTTCGGGTTACCCAAACCATCTCATATAATAAAAATCTATCACTCCTTATCTTACGTTTCACGTTAGATATATTTTATGGTTTTTGTAATATTAAAAGAATCATGTTTGATGAAAGTATCATATTTTAAACAATATGACATTGGTAACAAGAGTATCAAGAAAGCATCCAACAAAATGATCTATTTATTGATATTTTGTAACAACCAATTTTGGATCTATTTGGCGATACGAGATCAATTGGTGACTTTTAGGTAACATCTTTTGCTCATATTTTGGCTTATAAAAAAATAACATTTTTTTCTCACTTACTAAAATTTAGTTTGCAAAAAAAACTATTTAACTTCGGGTCAACCCGATCTTGTCCCATTGAAGCCAGGTCTTAAACCAACCCATATATGATCGGGTTCCTTCGAGTCCAAGGATGGGTTCAAGTTCAAAAGATTGACCCTATCAATATTGAAGGGTTGGGTAAGGGATAAACAAAATCCGTCTCAACTCGTCTCACGCTCCCCCGAATTCATGTTACAGATTTTCCTTTTCTTTTCTTGGTATTTTTTTTTTATATATTCAGTTATTCACCCTAAATCAAGACAAATGTATCATTAATTTTTAATTCGTTGCATGGAAAGTGCGAAAGGATGTATAGTAACGAAATGGTTGGGTGTTATCATAACTTGGACCATGAATTATTGATGACGGTGAAAGAATTGACAAAATATCTGGAAGAACAAAATTAATTTCGACGGTGGATTGTTGAAATGAGGTGGGTGGGTTGGTATAGTTGGTTTCGATTTTAGGGGTGAGGGTGACCCACTGTGGAAACTCCTTCACCAAACTCCTTTAATTCTTTATTCTTTTTATAGGCAAATAACAATAAAATGAGTACAAGAAACGATTTGACTTTAAATATATAAATGCATATATATATTGATATTGGTTTTTATTTCCTTTTAAATAAAATGAGATTATGCCAATCATGCTTGCAACGTTCACTTGCTGTTGATTACCTTTCAATTTATTCATTGCCATTTACTTAGCTGGTTGGATCACTTTTTTTGGGTTGTTTCTTTCAAGCCTTTACAAGGTCCTTTTGTTTTATGGAGGGAAGTGGTGCATACGGGACAGTACTGGAAACACAATAACAGTTATAAGAGTAAAAATATATTTTTTTATAAATATTATAGATTATAGATACTATGTAGTAAATTGAATTGTGTAAACTTCATTACTCTTGGTCTTGAATGTACATATTAAAGAGCTTGTTATGTTAACCTTCGGGAATAAGTCGGATTGTCAGATTGTATCGTAAGTCTATCGGAATCATGTTTTTAAGGTAATGGTTCATCCACGATACAACTATCGATATTTTTTATTACTCTAATAATTTTTCCAACAGAATGTAGTGATTTGTAATTGTTGAAGACATAATTAAATTAAATATTTAAATTAAAATTAAACCACAAGTACACTCGATCTTCCAAATTGAATGAGCGAAGTTGAAAGATATCAACAAATGTGAAGTATCCTCCGGAGAAGAACAAAAAAAAAAACACATAAACATGAGTTGGTAATGGTTTTTAGGATTTTGGATTGTCATAGTTTTGGGTTTTCGAGTTTGGCTCTTGGCTTTATCATCTGTAAAGTTAATATCAATTTTAGTTCTAGATCATTATTTTATTTATATTTGATAGTTTGTAGGTGCTCCGATGTATATGGGTTACGGTATCTCTAATACTCCCTTTCAATAAATTGTGTTGATAACAAAAATGTGTTGTTGATACCCCATGATGTTCCTTTTTTCAAATTTAATTTTGTTGGGATTCTATCTTTAATGGCAAACCTAGAGGTGGAATCTGGGATGAAGTAGTTATCTTAGTGATATACCCATGTAGCCGAATTTTCACATAAGTACCAATAGTATCAGCCGTCAATTTATTAATTATTTAAGGCAATGGTTGAGATGTTTTTGTACAATAAAAAAATTCTAACCGGTTAATGGAAGACGAGGTTTACTCTAAATTTATTATTTAGTCCTTTTTTTTTCTGCAGTTGTGCCCTTTACCATTGTTTTCACTTTCCACGGCCCCTGTATCCGGTAGTGATGACTGGTGAGTGAGGGTATTGGGTCGGCTTAGCAGATAAATACGGAGCACCACCGCCGGCGGCACTGGGTCTCTCCCTCCAGATCCGACCCTCTACCTTCGATCTCTCTTTTCTGTATCAGTGGTTGCGTTTTGTGATGATGGCGAGGTGGTGGAGGATAGCTACTAGATTTAATCTATTCTGGGTGTGGAAATGGGTTCTGCGTTTTGTGTACAAGCTTCTTTGGTGCTAGTGGTGGAGATGGGTAATGGTATGGAGCCTTGTGGTGGTGGGTGTGTGATAGAAGAAGATGTTTCAGCTTTAAAATAATAATAATAATAATAATAATAATAATAATAATATTTTGCTGGATTTGTTTATAAAAAAAGGTTAAAGTAATTCATCCCTTTAGGTGATATTGATTTTTAATTTGGTTCTTATACTTAAAAAGTTATCAATTTGGTTTCTATACGTGACACTTATTTTCAATTTGGTCCTCACCACTAGTTGGTCCTTATATAAGAGGACCAAATTGTAAATTATTATCACATGTAGGGACCAATTCAACAAAAAAAAATTGAAATCGATCCCTACATGTGACAACTATTTTCATTTTGGTCCCTATATGTGATAATGATTTATAATTTGGTCCCTTATATAGGGACCAATTATTAACGGTAAGGACCAAATTAAAAATCAGTGTCACGTATAAAGATTAAATTGATAACTTTTTATGTATAGGGATCAAATTGAAAATCAATATCACATATAGAGACGAAAAGATTACTTTAACATAACAAAAATTAATAACCCAAGTTTTCAGCATTTTTGCAACCACAAAAAAATGGATGTACGTGACGGAGGTCTGAGCAAGCAAAACATGAGAGAACCTATTTTCTAAAGTTTCGATCGATTGTTATAAACATTGGCAGAAATGGAGGAAGACGGCTCCCACCAATTTTTTAATTTAAAAATAATTTTATTTTATTTTATTATTTAACAAAAAGTCTTAATCTTTATTTTTTAATCTGAACTCTCCCCCTTCCCTCACTCACCTTTCCCCTCCTCCTGCTTCCAATTCGTCACCCATTTCTCAAAACAAATAGATCGCACAAACAATGAGACCAACTTTTGGGTTTCTCAGTGCTCTGGTTCTGCCCGCCAACGAAAGGGATGAAGGAAACCAAGTCTTGTTTTCAACTAAACCCATTCAATTTGGACAGGCCCGTTACCGCAAATGTCAAAATTTAATTTACCGGAAAATCCCGTGTCTACCGGCCACTCTAGCTAGGTGGAAATAGTACCACATGGATATATCACTAAAATATATACTTCATGTTAGAACCCACCAAACATGAAGAAAGCTAAAGGCTTTGAAGGACACTTCCACAAAGTCTTAAAAATATAAATTTTATAACTGGGAACATTCATGGGATTAGATAAATGATTTAGCAGTTAAACATGACGAAGCCGATTAGATACCATAGTTATTGAAATCTCGCTTCATATAGTGTATAACATAGTCTATATAACATAGTTTATAACATAGTCACATGCTCAACTCTTATGGACCAGGATTCTCTACCGTCATTTTAACCTATAGTCACCGCATATTTTCTTAGTCAAGCATAGTTTTAGTTTGAATCATAGTACAAGTGATTGCAGGAATTTAAATCTCGATTTTGGTCCCTACAAGCTAAGTCATATTTCTCTAGATCGACTCCCACCCTTAACATTGACACAAATATTTATTTAATGTTATTTTTGTTAACTAGTGAAATTTAGGAAAATGAATTCTCTCCATTTAATTTTGGTATGTTATCTCTCCATTCACAATTACAATCTTACATTATATATCCATTGGTCATAATTTTTGTGACCCTAGTTGGATACATAATGTAGGGTTGTAATTATGAGTGAAGAGAGCCAAAATAAATTATGACCATTGAATGCATAATACATGATTGTAATTGTGAGTGAAGAGGATCTATAACCATTTTTTTATCAATATAATCGAATTTTAGTTATATTACCGTGCAAATATTCAAATAATATTTTCTCCACAGTAAAAACAAACAATTTAAATTCTTCAGTTTTGCTTTGATTGGGCTTCTAGCTTCTATGGAGTCTGCAAAAAGATATATTTGTGCGTGCATGCCATACTCTATGACTCTACATACTACCTACAGTCTAAAGGGATTTTGTATTGATTGATTTTCATGTACAACAGCTGCCTCTATATAAATACATATTAATACATATTGAAGTTTGAAAATAAAATCTAATCCCTAGACTAGGGAACAGTTGCATATCAGCATCCTAACTAATGGAGCTGAGCAATCTCAACAGAGATATGCAATCTCAACAATAAACAACTAATCCAAATTTAAAGTGATCTTATCTCTTTGACTAAGATCATTATATCTATTATGCCCCCTCAAGATTGGGTCACCATCAGTGACACCAAGCTTGTCTCTGAAAGGAATGAATCTGGTGCGTGACATAGGTTTTGTAAGGACATCAGCAAGTTGATCTTTGGTAGAAATATGACAAATCCGTAGCTTTCCCAATTGAACAAGTTGTCTTACAAAATGGTAGTCAAGGGCAACGTGTTTCATCCTTGAATAGAATACAGGATTGGAGCATAGATAAGCTCCAATGTTATCACAAAATAGAGTAGGCATAGGTGTTGGAACATCAAGCTCACCAAGAAGATTGAGCAACCACATAATCTCAGCTGAAGTGTTAGCTACAGATCGGTATTCAGCCTCAGTAGAAGAAAGAGCAACAGTTTGTTGCCTCTTAGACAACCAAGAAACGGGATTACCACCAAGACAAATAATGTAGGCTGAAGTAGATGTCCTATCATCCAAGTTACCACCCCAGTCAGCATCACTAAAAGCTTGTAAGTGCAGGTTGGAGGGTCTCTTAAGTGTCAGTCCATGATTGATTGTGAACTTAAGATACCATAACACACGTTTAAGTTGCTGAAAGTGAAGGTCAGTAGGTTGATGCATGAACTGGGATAGTTTATTAATTGCAAAGGACAGATCTGGCCGAGTGAGTGTGACATACTGCAGAGCCCCAATAATCTTGCTGGCAAATGCAAAATCAAAATCATTTCTTGTTCCATCCTGCAATTTTAATGGAGTTGTGGTACACAAAGGAGTAGAAGTTGGTTTGGCTCCAGATATGTTGAACCTGTCCAATAAGTCTCGAATATAACCATGTTGAGAAAGAAGAAGACCTTCCCTCATTGGAATGAGTTCAATACCAAGAAAATAATGTGGAAAGCCAAGGTATTTGAGAGAAAACCGATTGGACAGTTCTGCCATGAACTTCTTCAGGAAAGCTGAATTGCTCCCAGTCAATAGTAAATCATCTACATAGACCAAGAGAAAGGCCTGCACACCATCTTTATGATAAATGAACAATGATGAGTCACTAAGGCTAGTGGTAAAACCATAGGAAAGTACAAATGACTTTAGAGAATCATGCCAAGCACGTGGTGCTTGCTTTAGCACATAAACTGCCTTTTGAAATTTGCAGACATGATGAGGGAATTCATAATGAACAAAACACAGGGGTTGTTGCATGTAAACATGCTCAGATAGCTTGCCTTGCAAGAAAGCATTGTTAACATCCAATTGGTGCATTGACCATCCACGAGCAAGAGCAACAGTAAGAACTACTTTGATTGTTTGTGGCTTGACAACCGGGGAGAAGGTCTCCTTGAAATCAAGACCCGGGGTTTGGTTAAAACCTTTAGCCACTAGCCTGGCATTGTACCTGGCAGTACTTCCATCTGGATTCCTCTTAATTATGAATAACCATTTGCAGCCAACCACATTTTTAGCTTCATGTCTAGGAACTAAAGTCCAAGTGCCATTGTTCATTAAAGCATCAAATTCAGCAGAACAGGCTTGTCTCCAGTAGGGAATTTTTAGAGCTTGTGTCACAGTAGAAGGTTCCAGATTCTCAGGTATGGAATGTTTCGTGGCAGCAAGGAGTTTCTTTGGTTTGAAAATATTGTTTTGAGACCTGGTGACCATGGTGTGACTACGAGATTGATTAGTGGAAGTAGAAGAATGAATAGGTATGGAAGGAGAATTATTACTTGATTGAGAAGGTTGTGAATCTGTTGAACTATGAGCAGGCACCACTGCAAGAGCCTCTTCGGGTGTGGAGGTTACTGAGGTTGGTTCAGAAGATGTTTGTATGGTTGCTGGAGTGGGAAATGGAGAAGAGTGAATTGGAATAAAGGTGTGCAAGGAAGGGTCAGTTGGAGGAATAAGGTTGGAAGGTTGGGAAGGTTTTAGAAATGTGTGATATGGAAAGGAGTTCTCTACAAAATTGACATGTCTTGAGACAAAAATGCGATTGGAGAGTGGGTCAAGGCAGCGATATGCACATTGTGACTGAGAGTAGCCTAGGAAAATACATGGAAGTGATCGGTTTTGTAGTTTGTTTTTAGTGTATGACCGCAGCCAAGGGAAACATAAGCAACCAAATGAATGGAGTTTGTGATAATCTGGTGACTTCCGAAACAAAACCTCAAAAGGTGATTGCATTTTAATTGTGGGGGTAGGCATACAGTTTATTAGGTAGGTAGCTGTGGTGAAAGAAAAGGACCAAAATGGTGCAGGCAATTTGGATTGATGTAGGAGGGCACAACCTGTCTCCACAATATGTCTATGCCTTCTCTCTGCTGTTCCATTAACTTCTGGAGTGTGAGGAGGTGAAGACAGATGAGATATGCCATGCTTGGCCAAAAAGGGTTTTAATTTGATAAACTCGCCACCATTATCCGAAAATAAAGAAACAATAGGCAGATTGAAATACTTCTCAACAATAGATTTGAATTGAATGAAGATAGTAAATACATCTGACTTATTTTCATGGGATAAAACCATACATATTTTGAGAAATGATCAACAAAAATCAAGTAATACAAATAACCATCTAAAGACCTAACAGGAGCTGGTCCCCAAACATCTGAATAAATGAGCTCTAAAGGTTTGGTGCTAGTGAGATGATGGTCTGAGAAAGGAAGCTTGTGACTCTTTGCACAATGACATGAGTTGCATTCATAAGATGATTGTAACCTTATTGGAATATGATGACTATCTGCAAGATGTTTGATTATTTTGGAGGACGGATGACCAAGTTTGTGATTCCAAGTGGAGATGGATTGGATGCTGGTGGTAAGGGCTCGACGGTGAATGGAAGTGGTGGATGTGGAGGGCAGGTGATAAAGATCTTGATTAAGTGGTCCTTGCAGCAGAGCTTGACCCGAGTTCAAGTCCTTCACAACAAAACAATCAGCGAAAAATTCAACAGAACAGTTGTTAGATTGACATAATTTAGAAACATATAAAAGGTTGGACTGAATATTTGGTACACGTAACACTTGATTAAGATAAAGAGGTTTAAGTGGTGTAGTAAGTGAAGTGTGACCAATATGAGTGATTTTCAAACCTGTGCCATCACCAACCATGACCTGATCTGAACCTGGATAAGGATTGGCCAAGGTTAGTTGTTGAAGGTCTTGAGTGACATGATGAGAAGCCCCTGTGTCCATGATCCAGCTAGAATTTTGCACTGAAGGTTGCTGAGTGGCTACATTTGCAGAAGGTCTATTCCCATTGCGTTTAGGATAGCCCTTAATTTTGTAGCAGTTGCGAGCTACATGACCATCTTTGTCACAATACTGACAAGTGACAGTGTTGTTAGATTTGGAAGCAGTAAGAGATGAGCTGCGAGATGAATGATGCCTTGGACGTTGCTGTCCTCTGTTGCGTGTGGCTGCATTGGCTGTAGAAACAATGGAAACTGAAGAGGCAGTGTCCTCACGATGGAGGGTAGTTTCAAAGTCCATAAGTTTCTCATGGAGTTCAGCAAAATCAATTGGGTTTTCCCTGCTACAAAGAGCTACTGAAACTTCACGATATTCAACACTCAAACCATTCAAGGTGTGAATAACTAGATCAGTGTCATCAAGGGGATGATCAATAATGGAGAGCTCATCAGAAATTGCTTTAATACCTTGGAGGTAAACAACCATGGATTGATTACCTTTACTGAAGGTTGAGATGCGCTGCTTCAAGGCCATGATACGAACTCTGGATCTGCCAGCATACATTGTCCTGAGAACATCCCAAGCTTGCTTGGCTGTTTTGACAGTGCCAAGGTGGGTGACCACCGTGGCAGCAACAGAGGAGACAACGCCATGAAGAATCAGCTGATCTTGCCGAACCCGGTGGGTGTAAGCAGGATTGACAGCAGTGGTATTGTTCTCCACATGTTTTGATGGGCATGGTATGCTTCCATCAATGTATCCCAAGAGGTCATAACCAGTTAAGAGAGCCTAGAACTGAATGCGCCAAGCTGGATAATTATCTCCATCAAGTTTGATAAACAATTGAGAGCCAGCATTGAGAACAACAAGTTTGTCAACGGAAGTGGAAATAGTGTGTGTGGGGTTAATCTCAGTTTCAGAAGAGGATCGAAAAAAAATCTGTTGTTAAGCTTAGATAGCTCTAGATACCATAAAGGGATTTTGTATTGATTGATTTTCATGTACAACAGGTGCCTCTATATAAATACAGATTGAAGTTTGAAAATAAAATCTAATCCCTATAGACTAGGGAACAGTTGCATATCAGCATCCTAACTAATGGAGCTGAGCAATCTCAACAGAGATATGCAATCTCAACAATAAACAACTAATCCAAATTTAAAGTGATCTTATCTCTTTGACTAAGATCATTATATCTATTACGGTCTCTATTATAAGCAAAAAGTTACAAACTTTTTGGTCTAATATATAAGTAAATTTCAACTATTTCTTTCCAATTTAATGATGTTATTCCCAAAAAACCCTTCATTCAATACAAATTTTGTTTTCCAATGACTCCTTTTATTCCCAACAACACAAGCTTAATAAATAAGATGAAGGATAATTTATGTAACAAACTTGATTTTTTAAAATAAGATTAACAATATTAAATGAGATTAACTAGCCACCTTAAAACATGTGTTTATTTAATTTTTGCTTATGATAAAGACAGGAGGGAGTACATCTTTAACAAACTCGAGAATGGTCCATTTGAAGGAGACGGGGGACCCCATTTAAAACCTGGCCCTTATGGAAAAGAAATATCTAGTTAGTACTCGGACCAAAAGAGAGGGAACATTACAACGAGTAGGCGGCACTATCTTGATTTCGGAATCGGATCCGCTCCAGTGAGCTGGCCTCCTGCTGGCCATTATGGACCGACCGTCCGGATCGGACGGTCCAGATTAATTTGCCTTTAAAAAAAGCCAAATAGAGTTTTAAGTTTTGAAAATCTTGAAACCCCCTCACCCATTGGCAACGGCGCGCCCCACCCCTCAACCCCTTCACCTAGCTCCGCCGCACTGGAGTTTGGTGCCGCCGTCGGCCACCATCGCGCCGCCCAGCCCAACTCCGGCAACCTCCATCCTCGGTTTGGCCCGTCAACTCTCTCTCTCCCTTCCATTCTCTCCTCCTTGGAATAGACAAAACCCGATCGCCGCCCTGTACTACAACCTCCCGCCGCAGTCGTGCCATCCACTGCAACCCGCCGCCGTGCCTGCCTCTCTGCCCAGGTTACCCTTCTGATTGTTGATTACCATTTAATTCTATTTCTGATTACCTCGTTTCGCACCGCCGCCGCGACGGTAAGTCAGCCACCACAACCGTCGCTCCTTCCCAAGTTGCCATCAGGTCAGCCACCATAACCCCTTTTTATTGATACTTCTTCTTCTCTGTGGGTCATTTGTGATGTATCCACTGATGTGTCACTATTTGATGAGGTAACCTGGGAGGCAGGGACGACGTCCGACTGTCGCGGAGGGCTCGACGGCGGCGGCGGGCTGCTGTACACGGCGGCGAAGCAGAGGGACGTTTGAGTAATGCCACCCACTGAGAGAATGGAAGGGAGAGAGCTGGATGAATAGAGGCGGACGTTGCCGGACCTTGGTTGGGATGGGCGGTGCGAGGGTGGTTGAGGGCGGCGTCGAACTGAGGTGCGACGGAGCTAGGTGAAGGGGTGGGGGTCTTGAACGGGTCACGATTTTGGGGAGGGGGTTTTGGGATTTTAAAACATAAAAATTAATTTTCCTTTTTTTTAAAGTAAAATTAATCTGGACCGTCCGATTTGGACGAACTGTCCAGATTTGCTAGCAGGATAGCAGCATGAGGGAGGACCGCTGGAGCGAATCTGGTTCCCTTGATTTCCAGCAGCAGACGAAAACATAGACGAAACTAAAATTATGAAGGAAAAATGAGAATTTCTATATTTGGTAATGTAATAAATATTTGATTGTTGAAGAGGAATCTGGGACAGTGTATCCGCATCTTGTTGTCTGAGTCCATCCCTTAATTTATACGCCACCATTTGAAAAATGACGACAAGCTTCAATTTATTCTCATAGAAGCCAGTTTAGATTTTAAGGTGTCCTCAGATATTTGTTGTTCCAATCATCTGATCATTGAAGTTCACTCTGGTTGCGCTTGTCACGGGAAAATTATATAAAGGAGCCGAATCTCAGTCACTGAATAACTCAACACTGGATGAGGTGTGTGATCCCTAAAATTTAGTTGTTAAGCAAATGATATTATGATGGGTTCAATCACTAAATTATAAAAATCGATTCTATTTGTTGTCTATGTCTTCTTATTTTTGGTGACAACCACTAAATCAGTAGCTAAACTATGTGTAATTATTTAACTTAAATTATTACTCTCAGTTTAGTGATTGATATATCTGGCTGTTAACCTTGTAGCTTTTATATTTGGATTATAAAAAATAAAAATATACACAAGATGTATAAAACCATTAGAATTATAAAATTTACACCTTATTAATAAAATATAAAGAGTTTTACAATAAAATAAAAACAAAAATTTCTTAATGGTTGTGATTGGGTGGCAAGACGGTGTCATTAATGGCAACGTTTCCAACAAGCTTGTCTGATATGGTGGCTCAGTAGGTTGGTGTCTAAGTGATGGAAAAGCTGTTGAATCCGAACTTCATGATGATGTAATCGTTTCTCTGGCTTTTTTTCATTGTAGTCTCCTACATCTATAAAAAGTCTTTTCGATTTTGGGGTTAATTTTAATAAGAGTCTCAAGACTTTCAGATCTTCACATAAAAGACAAAAATATCTGCAAAGAGAGAGATATACTAGAAAAATAAAGAAAATTATTTTTAAAAAATATCCAAAAAATCAATTTAAAAATTAAATTGAAATTCAAGAAAACACAGTCCTCGACAACGGTGCCAAAAACTTGATAGCATGAATCCACAAGTGTACGGTTTTGTCGTCAAGTAATAAAAAGATCGAACCCACATACCGTGATCTTGAACAACAATTAATTATTAAATAAATTAAACTAAACAAGAAAAAGACTTGGTTTTTGAAATAATGATTAACTATCAAATCAAGTATTTAAAACGCAAACAAACAGAATCACAAAGCAAATCAGATCTGGAGTTTTTGAAATTAAAAGAGATTTCCATGAATTGAGTTACCAACAAGACTGCTTATGCTACTAAATTGACTACCCCTCTTGTTAATTATCAAAATGCTTTGAAGGTAAATTTATCCCAATAAAGTTAATGTTCCCTCTCGAGATACAAGAACCGTACCCAATTAAACCAACCCCTACTCTCGTGGTAATTGTATTTAAATTTAACCCATTAAGGTTTGTGACAATTCAATGAACCCTCAAAGGGCCGCTTCTAACTCACGTGATTTAAGTCCTAAGTTCAATTCTTATGGATCCAATACATAGGTTCACTTCTCAGTTCCTCCCTATAATATCTAAGACATGCAAATAGGTGATCAATCAATTCACATGGATGAAGCACAATAAGAACCAAATCAAAAGTAAATTGAAATTAAAAAAAGGGGGAAAAAATCAATTCATCACATAAAACAAGTCTTGGGCATAACCTCCTAGAAATAAAATGACTACTCAAGCATTGTCATGGTAATAACAATCTTGATTAAAAAGAAGATGCATCTTGTTTATATGGGTAGTACCAATCAATTCTTATAAGTCATCATCAATTGTATAGTCTCATACCTACACAGTCTCAGGATCCCTCTCATTCTGGTGTATAATCGGCTCATTCATGTGCTCATTCGCCTAGAAGCCTGCTAGGAGCCGCTTCTTGTCAGTGCCTTCTTACACCGGTGACCACTCCCCATCCTCGTAGGCACCCGGGTGTTACATGCCCACCAGCTTCCGCTTGGTTCGTCCCTGAACCACACCGTACTGGGAGAGGTGCCGCTCTGATACCATAAATGTAATGCCCTTCGTTACATCAGTGACCCAAAACAAAATCAATGAAAATCCTTTAAATAATTTTAAATTAAAAACATACATGTCATAAAAATTTCGCAACTTAATCGGGTCTGAAAATATCTCGTATTAATTAAAATAGATATAAAGTATCCAAAGTGATAATATAATAATAAATTTATACATCCAAATAAAAACCACAAGCGTTAAAAATCGGGTATCTACTAATAAACCCAACGACAAATAAATAAACATGTCTAGCCACATAGGGCTCCTTATTCAAGAAAATACTAACCAAACTAGAAATAATAACTAATAGAATCCACTTAGTCTTCACTCCTCTTCGGTTTCAGTGACGTCGTACTCGTGCTCTGAAAAACAACACTTTTAATGAGATATAATCCCAATGAATAAAAATCATTTACTGAAAACGTTCGCAAATAGTGTTGTTCTCAGTCGGCGCGGCAACCGGAAAAATATTCATGGTACCCGCTAATTTTTAAAATAATGGGTATAATAAACCTCCAAAATAATAATATATAAATAAAATTAATATCAAATATTTAAACCACAAACTCTTAAACTCAACAACGGTCACATCTCATTGCATTTAATCACGTACACCATGCAAACTCTATGCAATGCAACTCCATGAGCATGACTCGGTGATTCCCAGAATCACTTGAATTGACTCTTTGGTTCTCATAACCGATGTGAATCCCAGATCCACTAAGGTCTATGAGTTGATATTCATGCAATGGCGTCCCATTGCCTTCCCCGTCCCAGATGGAGACATCTAATATTCCATCCCATATGTGAATATTTTAATTATCTGATGTCCGATCCCGGATGGTGATATCTCTCGCCTTCCCCATCCCAGATGGAGGTATCTAATATTCCATCCCATATGTGAATATTTTAATTATCTGATATCCCATCCCGGATGGTGATATCTCTCGCCTTCCCCATCCCAGATGGAGGTATCTGATATCCCAACCCAGATGTGAATATTTTAATTATCTAATATCCCAACCCGGATGGTGATATCTCTCATCCTATTCCCGGAATAGAATGTATACCGTCATCCCTTCCCGGAAGGTGATGACCAACTCATGCATAATGCAATAAGTCATAACATATGACTATCAAGGTGTTCAAATTCTATGCATCAATAACAATAATATTATGTCATGTTAAGGTAACAACATCATCTAACATGCCAATTAACCACAATTCATAAAAATCAAATATATCTCTTAACAATAATTCAAGTTGCAATTTAACTATAAAGTAATTAAATATATATTAACTAGATTCAATTAATAAAAATAAAATAGAACTCATGCCATCAATAAATCCATGCGTCAGATATATGTGAACTTTGATTACAAAATTAATAAAATGTTAGACTTTGGCAAAGTGAAACCAAAGTTTCACGCACAGGAAAGCAACTGGAATTTATCAATATCATTCGAATTCATGTGAGGTTGGATTGACAATTTGCCATCAATTATCAAACCCCCAGAACGTTGACACATACACTTTGGAGGTAAATAAAGCCATATAATAGGAAGAATAAGAGAACGTGCATTACGTAAATTTGAACATCATTCCTTTTAAATTAAACAAAGCAGATAAGCATATATTTATTAGATCAGTTTATCAAATTACATAAAAATATTATGAGAATTTCAATTCCAGAATTAAGAACCTAAAAATTATTTGTACCATGAAAGAGTGAATAAAAATATATTTACTCACCTACTATAGATCTCCAAAAGCTCCAAATATTATCTAAATACCAGTGTTTTACCAATAATTCTTCTTCCTTCCACTGGTGTTCTTAGATTCGTGCCAAATAGAGCTGCTGCTCCTCTCCCCTTCTATTTTCTGGTTGGCGGAACTATCTCTAGGTTACAGTTCAGTCAATTATAAAAGATTACCATAGTGGGCCTTATTTATCATTAATTGTTGTTGCCCAACCCCTGTACGCGAGCCTTTCACAAAAGATAGCTTTCTTTTATTTTATCATTATAATTATTCTTTCTTTAATTAAATGCAATGAGATGTGACCGTTGTTGAGTTTAAGAGTTTGTGGTTTAAATATTTGATATTAATTTTATTTATATATTATTATTTTGGAGGTTTATCATATCCATTATTTTAAAAATTAGCGGGTACCGTGAATGTTTTTCCGGTTGCCGCACCGGTTGGGAACAACACTATTTACGAACCTTTTCAGTAAATGATTTTTATTCACTGGGATTATATCTCATTAAAAGTGTTGTTTTTCAGAGCACGAGTACGACGTCACTGAAACTGAAGAGGCGTGAAGACTAAGTGGATTCTATTAGTTATTATTTATAGTTTGGTTAGTATTTTCTTGAATAAGGAGCCGTATGTGGCTAGATATGTTTATTTATTTGTCGTTGGGTTTATTAGTAGATGCCCGATTTTTTAGGCTTGTGGTTTTTATTTGGATGTATAGATTTATTATCATATTATCACTTTGGATACTTTATATCTATTTTAATTAATATGAGGTATTTCCAGACCCGATTAAGTTGAGAAATTTTTATGACATGTATGTTTTTAATTTAAAATTCTTTAAAGGATTTTCATTTATTTTGTTTTGGGTTACTAATGTAACGAAGGGCGTTACATTTATGGTATCAGAGCGGCACCTCTCCCAGTACGGTGTGGTTCAGGGACGAACCAAGCGGAAGCTGGTGGGCATGTAACACCCGGCATCCGCGAGGCGGGAGTGGTCGCCGGTGCAAGAAGGCACGGACAATGAGCGACTCCTGGTAGACTTCTAGGCGGAGGGGCACATGGATGAATCGATTACACACCCGAATGAGAGGTACTATACAGTTGAGGATGGCTTATAAGAATTGATTGATACTATCCATATAAACAAAATCTTCTTTTCGGTAGCCCATCACTTAAGAACTCCACAGTTAAGCGTGTTTGACTTGGAGCAATTCTGGGATGGGTGACCTCCTGGGAAGTTTTCCTAGGAAGCGTGTGAGTGATGACAAAGCACGCTGAGATGACCCGTGTTGGTTTGTGGGGACAGTCGTCAATCCATAAAGCAGCCAGGGATGTTACAAATGGTATTAGAGCGGCACCTCTCCCAGTACGGTGTGGTTAAGGAGCGGCTCCTGACAGGTTTCTAGGCGGAGGGACACATGAATGAACCGATTACACACCCGAATGAGAGGGATCCTGAGACTGTGTAGGTATGAGACTATACAGTTGAGGAAGGCTTATATGAATTGATTGATACTACCTATACAAATAAGATGCATCTTCTTTTCGGGAGCCCATCACTTAAGAACTCCACAGTTAAGCGTGCTTGACTTGGAGCAATTCTGGGATGGGTGACCTCCTGGGAAGTTTTCCCAGGAAGCGTGTGAGTGGGGACAAAGCATGCTGAAAAGACCCGTGTTGGTTTGTGGGGACAGTCGTCACTCCATAAAGCATCCAGGAATGTCACAAATGGTATCAGTGAGGCATCTCTCCCAGTACGATGTGGTTCAGGGACGAACCAAGTGGAAGCTGGTGGGCATGTAACACCCGGGTGCCGACGAGGGCGGGGAGTGGTCGCCGGTGCAAGAAGGCACGGACAAGGAGCGTCTCCTGGCAGGCTTCTAGGCGGAGGGGCACATGAATGAACCGATTACACACCCGAATGAGAGGGATCCTGAGACTGTGTAGGTATGAGACTATACAGTTGAGGATGGTTTATAAGAATTGATTGGCACTACCCATATAAATAAGATGCATCTTCTTTTCAGTAGCCCATCACTTAAGAACTCCACAGTTAAGCGTGCTTGACTTGGAGCAATTCTGCGATGGGTGACCTCCTGGGAAGTTTTCCCATAAGCGTGTGAGTGAGGACAAAGCACGTTGAAATGACCCGTGTTGGTTTGTGGGGACAGTCGTCAATCCATAAAGCAGCCAGGGATGTTACAAAATCACACTCATCAAACTACCACAAGCATAATATTTTGCTTGTCCTCAAGCAATCACTAAGGTCAGACAAAATAAACAATCAGAGCATGGACAGTGAACCAAGAACCCGAGTAACAAATTCAAGTAACAGGAATATCCAAATAAGTAACCAAGATACTATCAATTTCAAGTCCAATTAGAAGCTTAGGTTCCCTAAATTCATGCCTCTCACTAATTCAGGCACTCTTCCCACCTCACTCAAGGGTTTAAGGACGCATGACAATTCACTTAATTTCCTCAAGGAAGGTATCCTACTATAAGCTTGACTATTAACTAAATCTCAACTTTATTAATGAAAACACCTAAGAATCAAGAGGTCTTTATTTTGGTTGTAATGGGGCCATGGGATTAATCGTTAGGTAGGGAAACCAAGAAAAGGAAAATTTAAGAAGGCTAACAAAATATCAAACATTGCAAAGCATGAAAACCTTCTAAAATACCTTTTTGGGCTTTAATTCACTTTTACACCTTTCTTTCTTTCTTTCTTTCTCTCACTTTTTTTTCTCATCCCCTTCTCCATTTTTTGTTTTTTAATTTGGAGAAGGAGAGATTTCCATCTTAAGAGAAATATTTTTCTTACTTTTTCATCGCACAATTTATTTTTCAAACCACCTTTTAGCCCTTTTTGCAATACTTTAAAAAGTGTCATACCAAGCACCATTCATCAAAATCAATCAAGGTACCAAGAAAAGCATTTTATTCTATTAGGCTCAAAATTGGCAACTAAGGTGTAACATTTAATCAGTCAAAGCTTAGAAGGCTAGAAAAATACCAAGTGCCTCAATCATTTTCAAATATGTTTTCAAAATTTTTAAGTTTCAGGACGGTTTCAAGTCAAGTTCTAGAAAATACAATCCAAGAGGAATAAAACACCCAATCTCAAAGAATGGGGTAAATTTAGTGAGTATCCCTTTTAGGCTTAAAAATCTCACATTTAGTAGTTTGAAATTAACGAGAAACACAGATTCAAGGAACCACAGGCTAATTATCAACTATCAAAAGATCATCTCAAGCATTTTTATTTTTAGCCTATCACAAGAATACAAAAATTGGGTTCAAAAATTCACCGTCTTAATTCATTTTGCACAAAGTTATCACAATAGGATGCACACTCTAAACAAGGGGCAATCTAATGATGCGATAATGAAAAACTACACCTAAATAAATGCAATATGCAAAATGCCAAATGCAAAAATAATACCCTTACCCCAAGCTTAAAAACTTACATTGTCCCCAATGTAAATAATCAAGTCAGAGAGATGAGAAAAATGGAACAACTCACCGAGGTGGTGGAGGGTGTTGGCTCAGATGCCAGTCATAGAGCTGTTGGAGCAGAAGAAGTGAGGTTGAAGAAGGAGACTAGGTGTAGGGTTTCTCAAAACTGAACAGGGAGGGTGAAATTTGGTTTTTGAAATGCCTGGAGTGCGTCACGACCGTGACCCACGTCACGGGCAGGTCGTGATCCATTCCGCTCTGCTGGGCTCCTTCCATCACGCCCGTGATGCATATCACGGCTAGGCCGTGACCAAATCTGACTTTCAAGCTTCTTCACATCACGCCCGTGAGGGCCATCACGGCCTGGGCATGATCCTTTCTGTTCTTCAACTGCTGTCCTATCACAGCCGTGACTCTCATCACGGCTTGGTCGTGATCAGTTCTGATCTTCAGCTTCTTTTTTAGATTGCGCCATCACGGTCATGATGGCCATCAGGGCCAGGCCATGATCTCCTCTGACTTCATTTTTCCATGCCTTTTTGCTCTTCATGCCTTCATAACCTGAAAATACTTGGCAAAACCATCAATTTGTGCTTAATCTTATCAAATTATTCAAAAACAAAATTAAAAAGGGAAAGAAAGCTTGGGTTGCCTCCCAAGAAGCGCTTATTTACGGTCTTAAGCTTGATCATACTCCCTTCATTCAACCGGGATCAGCTAGGCTTGGAAGTGCAAGAACATCTCTCTTCCAAGGAAGTCCTTCAAAGAGCCTATTTTGTTCATATGGCCACATGCGCTTTCGCTTTGCTCTTTTCACTCTGAGTTTCGTGGCCTTACTTCCTCCTGGCGGAAGTTTTAACTCTACATGTTGAGCAACTCCTGGTTCAACTTTATTTGGTGCATCATTTGTCATGCAAAGTTTGGGAGTTGCTTCCATGTTAAGCTCTTCCTTCACCTTTGGAGGCATTATCTCAATCATGCACACGTGACTCTCAAAAGGAGGGTTGTTATATGAGTTAGTCAAATCAAAATTCACCCTACCTTCTTCTACATTCAAAGAGAGCTAACCTTTTTGTTACATTTATTATTGCTCTAGCTGTGGCCAAGAATGGCCTTCCAAGAATGATAGGGAATTTAGAATTCTCGTTCATATCTAACACCATGTAATCGGTATGAATGAAAAATTTCCCTACCTTTATGGGGACATTCTCTTGTATGCCCAGAGGAGTTTTAGTTGAGCCATCCGCAAATTGCAAAGAGAACTTTGATGGACTCAATTCCTTGGTTCCTAACCTCTCAAAGATGGTAAGTGGCATCAAACTCGCACTAGCCCCTAAGTCACATAAGGCTTGGTCTATTTTCACTTCTCCAATTGAGCAAGCAATAGAGAAACTTCCTGGACTTTAAGTTTAGGAGGCATATTAGTTTTTATCATGTCATCATGCTCTTCAATTAAGCTCTTAGTCTCTTTTTCTACTCGCTTTTTCTTGACTAGCCTTTATGGGAAAGGTATTGGGGGTTGGTAAGGTAGTGGAGGGACATAATTTGGTTCTATATCTTCTTGTTCACTCATGTTCACCTCACATTCCACATCCTTTTCAACTACCCCAAGCTTATCATCCCTCAAGTATATAGCATTACAGTGCTCATTGGGATTAACTTCGGGTTGTACTGGAAACATACCCTTAGTTCTAGAATATGTACTAGCTTGTTGGGCAATCTGAGTTTCTAATATCTTATTATGGACGGCTAAGTTATCTACCTTAGATGTTAACTCCTTTATTGCCTCATCGACTGCCCTACCTTGTTGTCTAAACTCTTCATTTTGCTTTGTCTGAGTTTCAACAAAATTTTCCAAAAGAGACTCAAGTTTAGACTTTTGTACCTGAGGATACCCCGATTCGGGTTTCCTATTACCTTAGCCTTCCTGGAATTCGTGGTTCAACGTGTTGTTGTAGTTCCCGTAGGAGAGACAAGGGCTATTCTTCCTTCCTTGGTTGTAAGAATTTGGGGGAACATAGTTTGGCAACTTCGGGTTCATGTCATAGAAATTGTGACAAGAATTCACTTGTTCCCCCGAAGCACCGGATCTAGGAGCACTACCATGTAGGCACTCCATGAAGTCATGTCCCTGCATTCCACAAATCTCACAAGCAATATTAGTAGTACCTATTGAACTCACATTAGCTTTTTCAAGCTTATCAAAGCGTTTACTCAATGATTCAACTTTAGACATAATTAAATCATCACCATTCATTTTAAACTTACCTGAACCCCATTGGTGATAGTTGGTGGCAACGTTCTCAATGATATCAACTCCTTGAGTCAGTGGTCTTGTAACACCCCGATTTTTCTATCTTTCTATTATATATGCTTATGTATGTATGTGCATGATTAATATATTTAAATTTTAAGTTAAGAAATTATTTTAATAAACCAAGTTTCATCCTTATAAATTATTTTATTTCATGAAAGTTCAGTTTAATTTTCGGTAGAAAATTTCAGATGTTTCTAGTCTGAGTTTTTCACTGTTAGTAAAACTCTACTGACCCAAAAAAATTTGTTACGCAAAATAAAATTTATTTTTTATAACTCGATTTTAGCTAATTCCATGATTGTAGAAATTATTTCTTTCGATATGAAATTTTTGGGTGTAAAATTAATGAATTAAGATACGATCGGTTTTTATGATCAAGAACTTAATGGAACCGGGACAAATAACATTTATCAAAAATTATATTTTATGAAGATTTGAATAGATTTGATGTGATTTTGAATAGTGTTTTCATTTATTTCACACCATCAAAACCTTACATCAAATTATTACATCCATTTTGCAAGAAACCTATAAAATATTTAAAATAAAGAGAGTTTTATTCAAATAAATTTGGTGCAGAATTTTATAGACTTGATTTGAAGAATGGACTTGATGAATTGATGTGCATAGTGTTTTCAATAGTGGCAATTCATCATTTTATTATATCTTGCAACAAAGCTATCTTTTTTTAAAAAAAATATGGCTTTATTTCAATTTTTAAATTGGAAAAAAATAATAAAAAACTCCCTCTTTCTTGCTGCCCAAGTAGCGCCACCTCACCCCATCTCTTTACTCTATATATACCTCCATCATACTCCATTCATTACTTTTGCTATTTCTCTCTCAAACTCATTCTCACTTACTTGTCTACTATTCATCATCTTCAACCTCTTAACTTTTGAGCTTGAAAGCTTGGGAACCTTACTCACCTTCACCTTCTCTTCATCATCAAGGGTATGATTCTCACCCCTTGCTCTTCATTTTCTCAAAAATATTTGCATGTTGCCCTTCATAGTTGCATGTTAAGGCTTAGTTAAAGATTTTAAGAAAGACTCTTTAGAAAAAAAATTTAGTAGACAACAAATTTTTATGAACTCATACTCAGCTCTACTTTCCTCCTATTGATTTGCATGTAACAAAGAATTTCTCCAAACCCATTTTTAATAGGGTATTCGAAAACCCAACATATAAAAAATGAATGTTTTGTTAAGAATTTCACATGTAAGACTTAAGAACCATGATGCATGTTTCTAAAACTAGTTTATTTGAACTCATCCTGATCACTACTATCATTTAAAGTATTTGCATGTGTGTTTTTGAGGGTCTAGGACCTTTGAATGTTGGTTTTATGGCTTGTGGATGATGCTAGAGTGAAGATAATAACTTGGTGTCGATGAACATATGTAAAATATAAACCTAGCATAGTGACATATACTTATTCGTAAGCCCATAACTTTTTATACATATTTGAAAATAAGACTTATGGGGCTTTAATTTGATATATAATATGTAGGTATTTGGACAAGAATTACTATATCAAAACACTTCTCAAAGTAGAATCAAATTCTGACTGCGAAAATAAGAACATAATTGGTTGCATGATGATTTTAAATATGATTTTGAAAGTTAAAATCTTTTATAGAATTTTCTGGGTTAATACTAAAGTATAAATAAAGTTTTGTTGACGATTTGAGATTTTTACATGTGTATATAAAAAGGAACAATTTCATAAATTTGCATGTTGGTGAACTCGGATTTCTGGAAAATCCTGTACAAACAGAGGCAGTGTGGGATTTTTAATAAATTAATTCCTTCAAATTTTGACATGGGACCAACTATAATATGTTTATATGTGAGTTGGGTACCTTCAAATAAATTTTCAATGATTTTGAATGTCATTTGAATGATCATTCACAATTTAAACCCACTGCTGTTTTGAAATTGATTTTATAAAAGAGTTCATCCAAAATTTTGACTGAAAAATATGATTTTAAAAATAATGTCTTTTATCATGATCAAGTAAAGATTTTTGGCATGAAATTGACTATAAACCAGTGATTAATTTAAAAATATGGGATTAAAGTATATGTATACATAAAAGTAAGTCTTGGATCAAATGTAATCCAAGAATTTTTAAAAGATTGGACACCTCTAGCATCATTTTTTTTAGCCATGGCCCAAAATTTATACATAGAAAGATAAGGTGACTTTGTTATTTTAATTTAAGTAATTCGCTTCATTCATAGACTTGCGGCACGCGGTGGGCAAAAAGGAAGTTCTCTGGACAACGCGGAAACAAAGACCTTGTCTATCCGTCGAAGTAGGTAAAGGGGGAAAGCTTGAGGGATAATTATGTTATGATGACTATATGCCTTGTGTGTTTATTTTGATGTGTTTGATCGATGTTATTACTGTTGTGACTGTTTTGCTTGGATTTTGAGTTCATGATATATTGATAATTTATGAAAATATGCATGTTGCTTATATGTGTTGAAGTTGTTGTATATGTGTTGATGATTTATCAAAATGTGCATGTTACTTATATATGTTGAAGTTGTTGCATGGAAGCCCAACCATTGGTTAGAGCTCAAATAATAAAGATAAAAGCTTTAAGAAAACATTTACCAAAGAAAATCACAAGTAAGGATTTCCTTTAACAAGGTTTTGACAAAAAAAAAGGGGGGAAATTAAAAAATTTTAATGTTTGATTAAATTTTTAGAAAATAAAAACAATTGTTATGAAGAAAATTCAATTAAAAATTTAGATGATTTTACACTAAGAAAAATCAAACTTCGAAAAAATTTTATGGTAAGAAACCATGAAGAAGAACAAATTTATTTTGAAGTTTTGGAAAAGATTTCTTTTAGTAACATTTTAATGAAAGAGAAAATATTTAGAATCAAAACAATTTTATAAAGGAAAATTATTTAAGCTGAAAGATCTTATTTTGAAGAAAAACATAATTTTGAGAACGCTTGTAGTAAAGTACCATAGAAAACGGGATATTGGTTTCCAATGTTCTTAGAGTTTTTTTTTAAAAAGGTTTACTATATTTTTGAAAGGGAATAGACTTTTCCAAAACAAAGGAGATTTTTAGAAAAGGAAGTGGAGTTCCTAAAGTTTAAAGTTTTGAAAATGAATTTCAAAACAAAATGTTGTTGAAAAGAATTTATTAAAATAAAAATATCCGGTAACTTGGATAAGTTACGAAAGTTTTGATTTTATATTTGTTTTTCACTGAACGAAAAATAACTTTGAAAAGTGAACCTGGTAACTGAGACATCAAGTTACTAGAGTTAAAGCACGTGGATCCATGATCCGTATCACAATCTTTGGTGGGTATGCGTCCTATATATGAAGTTGTGGACTGTGTGTCCTATTTATGTTGTTGTGGATTGTGTGTCCTATATACATTGTCTTGGACTGTGTGTCCTATACACGTTGTTGTGGACCGCGTGTCCTATTTTCGTTGTTGTGGACTGTGAGTCCTACATACGTTGTGATAAAACATGGTGAAAATAGTAAAAAGGTGAAAGTTGCTCTCTACGACCACAAAGTCTAAGACTAGTGCACAGGTCTAAGATTGTTGTGATTGGACACTCGGGCTAAAATGTCTTATGTCGATAATGAAAGTTTTAAAACGTTGAAAATTTATGGATGGTCGTGAGCCTTGAGCTTCGATGAAGGAAAGAATGAAACACAAAGAAAAGCTACGAAAATACAATGTTTTTTTTCATGCATTTGGCATACGTGTCCAAATTGTTTTGCGTGAATGCCTTGAAAGGAAAGGTATATCATGCGACGGTGTATCATTGGTGCCTTGATGGACCATAATTTCCATGAGCCTTGTTCACCGTGCCTTGTGTAGGACGGTGTGCTCTGGAACCCACATGCGTTGATTAATGTGCCTTGAGTTGGCCAGTTTCTATGGGAATTAAGTTGAGCCATGTACATGTGTTGGCTATTTGTGCCTGAGTGGCAATTGAGCCTGATCAGCTCACTGTTTTTCGAAAACTGCATGGAGTTGGGATCTCCGGAGACTAGGACAGAATGTTGAAATATAGAAGTGCCATGTTTTCAAAAACGACGATAATTGTTGATTCATATGAGAATTTTGTGAGAATTTTTATGTTGATTATGAATATTTAACTATATCTGTTTCTCTGTGTTTGGGCATGTGGTCGTCATAATTCATCAATAGATTGGTATCTCACCCTTACATAGGACAGGCGGTACCGAGAAGCTCCTGACCTCACTCGGGGATATTAATCCCGATTTTTGAAGAGGTGGGTGATTACTCTAATGGTAAGAACTACTGAGTTCTTTCCAACAGATGTCTATTAGAACGGCCAGCTTAGGATGTTTGCTTTAGGTTGCGTACGTTTAAAGAAGTCGATTTAGGAAGTTCTGAAAAACCTTGTAAAATTTTGTAACTTCAAGACAGAAGATTATTTCATGAAATGTATATGCTGAGGTGCTATAATTTAAAAATAAACTTAGTCTTTGTGTGGTAGTAAAATACAGTGTGATTTCATTTTAATTGATGCGTGAATCATTTTTTTCTGAGGTGAATCCTAGAAAAGACAAACTTTACCTCCCATATTTTCAGACCTATGAAAATAATAGAAGTTTTTCCTAAAGCAACCAGTAAAATCTTTCTTAATTTATTTCCGCATGTGATTAGAAAATAATGCCCAAGGGGGTGTTACAGGTCTATTCATCAATGCTCCACCAGCTATGGAGTCAAGTGATACCTTCGAAGAATAGTCTAATCCATTGTAGAAGGTATGCACTAAAAGCCACTTCTCAAGACCATGACATGGGCAAGATTCTAGCAATCCCTTGTAACGATCCCAAGCTTCGGATAAGCATTCTCCATCCATTTGGAAGAAGGCAGTGATCTGAGTTCGTAGGTAAGCAGTCTTGGATGGTGGAAAGAATTTTTCCAAGAATACCTGCTCCAACTGGTCCCATGTTGACAAAGTATTAGCGGGCACTGACGTCAACCAAGCTCTTGCCTTTCCAGTCAGAGAGGACGGGAATAACCTCAAGCGAATAGCATCAATCGGGGCACCTTGAATTCTTATTGCATCACAGAATTCCAATAATGTCTCCACATTATCAGTCGGGTCTTCCGAGGGTAATCCTCCAAATTGATGTTGCTTAATCATGCCAATTAATTGAGGCGGTATAGTGTAGTTCTCCGCCTCAATTTCTAGCCTAGCAATCCCAGATCACAAATCCCTAGCATTTGGGGTGGCGTAGTCCTTCAGTGGTTTGGTATCTGGTAGATTGGCCATGAGCGGAATGTGGATCAACCTTTCTCTCGCTCTTTGTCTTTGTAGTCTCATACGTCTATTAAAAGTCCTTTCGATCTCGGGGACAACATTAATAAGAGTCCCAAGACTTTGGGATCTTCGCATAAAAGAGAAAAATACTTTCAAAGAAAGAGATAGATACACTAGAAAAAGAAACAAAAATTTTAAAAAAAATGTGCAGAAAAATCAATTTAAAAATTAAATTGAAATTCAAGAAATCACAGTCCTTGGCAACGGCGCCAAAAACTTGATAGCGTGAATCCGCAAGTGTACGATTTCATCGTCAAGTAATAAAAAGATCGAACCCATAAAGACCGTGATCTTGAACAACAATTAATTATTAAATCAATTAAACTAAACAAAAAAAAAAGATTTGGTTTTTGAAATATGGATTAACTAACAAATCAAGTATTTAAAACGCAAACAAACAGAGTCACAAAGCAAATCAAATCTGGAGTTTTTCAAATTAAAAGAGATTTCCAGGAATTGGGTTACCAACAAGACTGTTTATGCTACTAAATTGACTACCCCTCTTGTTAATTACCAAAATGCTTTGAAGGTAAATTTATCCCAATAAAGTTAATATTTCCTCTCGAGATAAAAGAACGTACCCAATTAAACCAACCCCTACTCTCGTGGTAATTGTATTTAAATTGAACCCATTAAGGTTTGTGACAATTCAATGAACCCTCGAAGGACCGCTTCTAACTCTTGTGATTTAAGTCCTAAGTTCAATTCTTATGGATCCAATACCTAGGTTCACTTCTCAGTTCCTCCCTAGAATATATAAGACATGCAAATAGGTGATCAATCAATTCACATGGATGAAGCACAATAAGAACCAAATCAAAAGCAAACTGAAATTAATAAAAAGGAAAAAACATCAATTCATCACATAAAACAAGTCGTGGGCATAGCCCCAATTCCTAGAAATAAAACGACTACTCAAGCATTGTCATGATCATAGCAATCTCGATTAAAAAGAACATAAAAATCCTAAGAGAAGAGAAGAAATTGGAGAAGAAGAGAAATCCTAAATTAAGCCTAAGGTATCCACCCAAAGAACCCTATTTTTGAGCCTAAGAGTCCTATTTATAATGTAGGTTAACTTGGGACTTAAGCAATTACAAATTGGATAAAAAACAAAAAATCAGAATGCTAGACTTTGCGCGTCACGGTCGTGATGCTTGTCACGGCCAGGCCGTGACCAATTCTGCCTTTGAGAGCTTGGACTGGTTTCCCTGTCACGGCCATGACAGGTTGACTTTTGCAATCTTCATTCTCCTCATCCTTACGCGATCATGGCCGTGATGCTTGTCACCCCCAGACCGTGATGTGTTATGTTTGGCTCATTTTTCTTGTTTTTCAAGCAAGTCTTCATGCAAACTCCAACACAACTGGTCTTGAACAATTTAATCATTAATTCCTGCACACAAACACCACAAAAACCACCTTACCCGTTCCAAGGTAAAAACTAACAAATGTCAAATTAAAAAAGCCTAAACTACATGAAAATGCATGCAAAATGACAAGGAAATATGAGGTGAAATCACATTCATCACAATCCTGTCGATATTCATAGTAAAACCATTAATATGATTTTGTTATATCTATCAATAAGCTCAACCATATACTCCAAAATCCAAAACTCAAAGGTTATAAGCAAGGGGAAAATGTTAAATACAAGGAGGAAGAGAGTGTTATCTTGAGAGGTAGAGAATGATAGAGACAGAGAGAGTGAGAGTGCGAGATAGTGAGTGGAGAGGTAAAGGAGGCTCAATGGCCATAAAGAAGGAGTAAGAAAGCAAGAGTGGGGGAAGGTGCATGGTGGCTCACAATTAATGATGATGGAGGCTGCGCATGGTGACTCGCAATAGAGTCAGAGAGCAAGAGCGGCGACCGGCATCAAAGAAGGAATGAGATTAAAAAGTGAAAGGGGAAAGAGAAGCTTACACCTAATTAGCGATTTTATTTTTATCGACCGAATAATTTCGTTGCTAAATCCATTGTCAATATTTTCCAACATGTGGTTGGTCCAAGTAGTAAGGGATTTGAGCACCTTAAGCAAGTGGTCAGGGGTTCAAATCATGGCTCTTGCGTATGGAGAAGACGTGGTTGGTAGAGAAGAACCCACCTTGTGTGCCCAACAGGTTCCCCGACAGAGATTAGTCACTGTTAATGGTGGTGGATACTTCGTACCTATGTCATGGTTAGAGGTGGGAATAGGCTAGGCTAGGCCAGGCCAGACTTTGCTTAAATAGGCCTGGCCAGTTTAAAAATTTAAAAGCCTAAGCCTGGCCCGTTACCTGTTAAAGGCTTAATTTTGAGCGTGGCCTGACCTTTTTAAAAGCCTGGCATGGTCTGTTAGCCTTTTTAAAAGCCTGCTTCGTATTAAAGACTTCAAATAGGTCATCTGTAGGGATGGCAATGTGTAGGATACTATAGTATCCGCCCACATACCCGCATTTGAAAAAAATACCCAGACCCGAACCCATACCCGCGTCGGTAACAACTTTAGTACCCTTACCCGTACCCTCTGGGTATCTAAGTATCCACACTCGCACCCGTTACCCGCACTTTATCTAGAAAAAACAATAAATATAAAAAAAACATTATAATGTTTAAAACACCATCCAAAAATCTTTCAAGTCTACTCATGAAACATTACAAACCAAAGTATTAAACTAAATAAAGCACCTAAAACATCCAAAACAAGTTCATATCACAATAAACATCCAAACATAATAAATTCATGAACTTTAAGTCCTGAGATGATTTTCTCCAAAATATGTATAAAAAAAACTTACATTATATTAGTTACACATTATATAAACTTGTAAAGTCATAGCAACAGAAGGAGGAAATTAACAGACGGTGATCAGAGATGAACGAGGCAGATGGCAAGATGAACAGGTCTGGCCTATATCTAAATAGGGTAACAGGTCTCTAGCTTTAAATGGGCTTTTACAAATATTCAAATTGTAAAAATCATTTTATTTTAATATTAATATTCTTAATATATATATATATATATATATATATATATATAAACAGGCCGATCTGACAGACCAGAAAGACTTTTCAATAGGCCTGGGCCTGGCCTTTTTAATTAAAAATGCTTTTTAAAAAGCCTAAACCTGACCTTTTTGCTAAACAGGTCAGGCCAGACCTTAAGCAGGGACGGACCCAGACTTAAATACTCAGGGGGCCAACTATAAAATTAAATTTTATCCAATAAATATATACATAAAATTATATAAAAAAAATAACCATAATTACACATTCCAAAATTTTAATTACTGATGGGCTCCAATAAGTGTACCGGATCGAAGCAAGTAATAATTAAAACGGCAAGTAAATTACCGAGTATCGAACTCAGAGATTGGGAAACCAAGTACAACTTCACAAATTAAACAACTATTTTAGATTAAGAAATAAGTGTGAAAAGATCTAAAGAAAATAAAAGAAACAATAAAATAAAATCAAATATTTTTGGTGTTTTAAATTAAAAGAGATTTCTAGGAGTTGGGTTACCAACAAGACTGCTCATGCTATTATATTGACTACCCCTCTTGTTAATTATCAAAAATTGCTTTGAAGGTGAATTTATCCTAAATAAGTTAATGCTCCCTCTCGGGTTACAAGAACTGTGCCCAATTAAACCAACCCCTACTCTCGTGGTAATTGAATTTAAATTGAACACTTTAAGTTTTGTGACAATTCGTGAACCCTCAAAGGACCGCTTCTAACTCTGATCATGATTTAAGTCCTAAGTTTGATTCCTATAGATCCGATACCTAAGTTCACCGCTAGGTTCGTCCTTAGAGTATCTATGACATGCGAATAAGTGCGCACCGAATTCACAAGTAATTCATGCAATATGAATTAAATCGAAAGCAAACTGAAATTAACAAGAAGAAAACATCAATTCATAACATAAAACGAGTCACGGGCATAGCCCCAATTCCTAGAAATAAAAACAACTACTCAAGCATAAAAGAAAGAACAAGAAGAAAAGAAAACTCCAACTCCATTGAAATTGTGGTGTGTGTTGCACTGTGTCTTCTGTTGCTACTGTACGACCTGCACCTGTTGTGCGCTCCACTTTCGTCTCCCCCGGGACGCTTGATGACTCGTGCTATATATATAGTGCAGTCTACAATTTGTAAGTTTCAATCATCATTCAATTGTGATTTGTACGTGGGCCCATGGCAACTTTGACTATTTGTTGATTCACGTTGCTGCACTTTCTAATTGAACTTGTAATCTCAAAGTGATCATGTAGGCCCCTTGCTTTAATTATCAATTGACTTTTCAAGACCCATATCAATCTTTCCTTTCTTCACGCTGCTTCACTAGTCCATGGAGTAATTTATTTTCCAATTTCCAATTTGAGCTTATTATTTGATGGTTGTAATCACAAAGTGATCATGTGAGCCCTTAGCACTTTGGATTCACATTGACCAAGCTTCAATTGATAAAGCAAATTCTTAATGGTAAGATATTCCATTCAACTCACTTAACTTTGAATTGATAGTAACAATATTCTCTTCCCTGGAGCAATTCAATTGCTAGATCTTATCATATCCTTTATTATTGTGATAGGCAATTATTATCCATATCCAAATCCAAATTGATTTGGATCCAATCTTTTATCTCAATGGCAATTGAATTATCTTTTAATCATAATAATTCAAATCCAAACTGATTTGGATTCAAATCCATCATGTGTGCCCTTGCAATTTACTTGGCAATCTTCAATTTAATTGATTTCCATTATTTTCTTCTTGATACTTTCCTAAAAATCAAAATAAGAAAAATCTTGAGAAAATCATCTAAAATCTAATTAAATCAATTAAATGCACATATTGACTCTAAAATAACAAAAATAGGAAAACAAAGTCTAATTTGGGCTAAATCAAGTATTCAACTCAACTTAATTGATTAAATCCACTCTAAAATAATAGATAAAACATGATACGCCAGCAGATTATCAAAATAACCCAAACTTAAACTTTGCTTGTCCTCAAGCAAACTAAAAATCAACTAGACTCAAAACTTGTCAAGCTCAAAGGATTCAATCAATTTCGCACAAATTTCATCCAATTTTATCAATTCAATTTTTATTCAATGTTTTCCCTTTTCATTATAGTAATCCCCACATTCATTTACTTCAAACAAAGAGAATTTCATCATTCATGCAATAATCAATCTAAGCAAAGGATCCAAGTTACACACAAGAGGGAGATCACCAATTTCAAACAATTGCCTTCCTCACAAGGGCATTTAGTAATTCGCCCATTCACTCAATTTGTCTAGGATATCAACTTTCACTCAATTTCACATTTTAAGAGCACTTTCCATGAATTTGATTTTCATCGCAAAAATAGTTCCCACGAAAACATGCATGCATCATCAAAAGGTCTTTCATAGGTTGTAATGTGGTCTGGCTAAAGGTAGGATATACAAATGTGTTAGGCTTTACATCCTTAGGAATTAAGAGAGCCTGAAACTTTTTACACTTTTATTTTCACTTTAATTCCTTTTTCCATTTTTCTTTTTGATGCTTTGGGTGGCTACAACCTATTTCCTCTGACACCCTTTTACTTTGCCCTTTTTTGCCATTTTTTTATTTTTCTTCTTTTTCTTTTTCCCTTTTGCCTTTGGCTTCAACCGATATTTTTTTATTTTTCTCAATCCAAAATAACATATCACATCCTTGTAGCCACCCCAAACTTAGTTTCCTTCAACCCTTGTCTTGCTAAGCATCCATGCTCTCCTAAATCCTAAGATTGGGTTAACATGATTTTTCCGGATTTTTGGCTTATAACATAAGGCATCAAGAAACAATAGGCTATTAGTCTCAATGTGGCTAACTAGGGAACATGCATTAGGGATGGTCCTTTTTAGGCCAAGTAGCTATTTCAAAGAAAATTGCCTAAATCATTTGATGCAAACATATAAACATGCAAACCATGAAGAGATTCAAGCAAATCCGGGAAAGTGTAACTTAAAAGTGATTCACACAATTCAAAAACATTGTTGGAGGCTCAAATTCCTCACCTGGACTTTTTTCGCAAATTGTTTGACCGAGATACAATCCCTAATGTGTGCATCCCTTCACCCCCAAGCTTATCATAAATCATACAATCACAATAAAATTTCTCAAAGTTCAATTTTCAAATTTTCACATGGGAATCAATTTTCAATTTTCAAATTATTAGGGGAAATCATCAAAAATCAATATTTATCATGCAATCCATTTATGCTAAATTTAATAAAATCCATTCAAGCTTACCAATATAAGACTCGCACACATAAGAATCAAGTAAAGAAAAGCAAAATAATTAAAAAGAGAAGGGTTTAGAAAAACTCATTGAAGATGCTTCCACCCGGATCCCATAGCATGTGGTAAAAAGACCAAGAGATGCCCAAGATGTAAGACCTTCCACCCAGATCCCATGGCTTGTGGAGTGGAGATGGAAGAAGCAAGTGTGATGAGATTCCATTGACTTCTTTAAGTGTTATGATGAGCTCACTTCCTCCTGGGTCAAATGGTAAGTCATCTACTCCAAGAATGGCCTTATGTAATTAGTTTCTCCATGTAGCACTAGAACCATAACTTCTTGAGGTGACCTTAGAGCCTTTGCCGCTATTGATGAAAACTCCCAATTCCCAGTCAGTGACTTGAAATCCAAAGTTGGTATTTTCACAAAGTAATGTTGTAGACAAATAGAAGGTGCCAACTTTGTTATATCCAAACATGCATGCAAACCAACATACTTATCCAACTCAGAATTTTTAGGCTCCTCAATAGGAATGGTGAGAGAAGTATTTTCCACATGATTGGTCTCTTTTGTACCTTGCAAAGGAACAATAAGAGATATTTCCTTCTTGCACTCCTCTTTGTGATCCTCTTCTCTTGAATCATCTTCCACCACCACTTCATCTTCATTCACGTCCATTCTAGCAAATAGATTCTCTTCAATTTGAACTCACGATGCTTTTCTGCTAGGAATTTAGAAAATTCACTAGCTTGTTCTTCTAAATTCTGAAAGTTGTCACTTAGCGATGCCGCTATCTTACTAGCATTTTTCCCTACTCACATTTCAGCCCTCTGAATCATGGAACTAACTTCCTCCTTGTTACGCTCTATGCTCAAGCTCAAAGGATAAGCATCTATATCCCAAAGAATCTCTAGCAAATCGGGATCCAGCTCGAAGTATGGTGGTGGTTGCAAGGATGACAAATAGGATTTCCATTCCTCTTTGGAGTATATCTTCACGTGCTTATCAGTGATACCATCAAACACGATCCAATCAAGTTGATATTCCCAAGTTGGATAGTAACGATAGTCCATGTGTTTCATCAACCTTGCACAAACAAAACTCAAAAGAAAAGGTCAAATATATACAAATAAATTAAAAAGTCTAAAGTAGTTGCCTCCTTTGTTACTAATGATATTGGTTGTGCCAATCCCCGGCAACGACGCCAAAAACTTGATGGGCTCCGGCAAGTGTATCGGATCGAAGCAAGTAATAATTAAAACGACAAGTAAATTACCGAGTATCGAACTCAGGGATTGAGAAACCAAGTACAACTTCACAAATTAAACAACTATTTTAGATTAAGAAATACGTGTGAAAATATCTAAAGAAAATAAAAGAAACAATAAAATAAAATCAAATATTTTTGGTGTTTTAAATTAAAAGAGATTTCTAGGAGTTGGGTTACCCCTCTTGTTGATCATCAAAATTTGCTTTGAAGGCGAATTTATCCTAAATAAGTTAATGCTCCCTCTCGGGTTACAAGAACCGTGCCCAATTAAATCAACCCCTACTATCGTGGTGATTGAATTTAAATTGAACCCTTTAAGTTTTGTGACAATTCATGAACCCTCGAAGAACCGCTTCTAACTCTCATGATTTAAGTCCTAAGTTTGATTCCTATAGATCCGATACCTAAGTTCACCGCTAGGTTGGTCCTTAGAGTATCTATGACATGCGAATAAGTGCGCACCGAATTCACAAGTAATTCATGCAATATGAATTAAATCGAAAGCAAACTGAAATTAACAAGAAGAAAACATCAATTCATAACATAAAACGAGTCTTGGGCATAGCCCCAATTCCTAGAAATGGAAACAACTACTCAAGCATAAAAGAAAGAACAAGAAGAAAAGAAAACTCCAACTCCATTGAAATTGTGGCTTTGGCTGCTATTTGTGTCTTCATTTGCTCTTGTCACGGATGCCCCGCACTGTTGTGCGCTCCCCTTTCGTCTGCCCACGGACGCTTGCTGACTCGTGCTATATATATAGTGCAGCCTCCAATTTGTAAGTTTCAATCATCATTCAATTGTGATTTGTAAGTGGGCCCATGGCAACTTTGACTATTTGTCGATTCACGTTGCTGCACTTTCTAATTGAACTTGTAATCTCAAAGTGATCATGTAGGCCCCTTGCTTTAATTATCAATTGACTTTTCAAGACCCATATTAAGCTTTCCTTTTTTCACGCTGCTTCACTAGTCCAGGGAGTAATTTATTTTCCAATTTTCAATTTGAGCTTATTATTTGATGGTTGTAATCACAAAGTGATCATGTGGGCCCTTAGCACATTGGATTCACATTGACCAAGCTTCAATTGACAAAGCAAGTTCTTAATGGCAATATATTCCATTCAACTCACTTAACTTTGAATTGATAGTAACAATATTCTCTTCCCTGGAGCAATTCAATTGCTAGATCTTATCATATCCTTTATTATTGTGATAGGCAATTATTATCTAAATCCAAATTGATTTGGATCCAATCTTTTATCTCAATGCCAATTGAATTATCTTTTAATCATAATAATTCAAATCCAAATTGATTTGGATTCAAATCCATCATGTGTGCCCTTGAAATTTACTTGGCAATATTCAATTTAATCGATTTCCATTCTTTTCTTCTTGATACTTTCCTAAAAATCAAAATAAGAAAAATCTTGAGAAAATCATCTAAAATCTAATTAAATCAATTAAATGCACACATTGACTCTAAAATAACAAAAATAGGAAAACAAAGTCTAATTTGGGCTAAATCAAGTATTCAACTCAACTTAATTGATTAAATCCACTCTAAAATAATAGATAAAATATGATAAGCCAGCAGATTATCAATTACATTCAGGGCCGGCACAATATATGTTGAGGCCTAAAACGAATGTCTATAAAGAGACATTTTTAAAACTAATAAAAATATTTTTATAAAAATTATATTATATTTAAAATTCATATTATTGTAATTTTTTATATTTTTAAAGGTAAATTATTACGATTGATGTAAATATTTATTATGTGTGTACATGCAACCACACTTTTTTTTTGAAGAATACGTGCAACCACACTTAAAAGAGACAAAAAATATATTATATATTACATATAACAAAACAAACATAAACAAAATATATTTTGAATTTGAGGCCTAAAATCCTTATAAAATTAGAAAAGATTTTGGAGGCCTAAAGCTGCTGCTTTAGCAGCTTGTGGCTTGGGCCTGTAACACCCACTCCTCTAGGGCATTACTACTAACACATGCGGAAGTAAATCAAAAGATAATTTGTTGGTTGCTTTCCAAAAATTGTTTTCTTTTAAGTCAGAAAATTGGGGTATAAAATTTTTCTTTAAGGATAACTCTGAAATCCATCATACATACATTTAAAACGAAAAATTACATTCGTAACAAAGTTACCATGACATACAAAATTTCTCTAGGATTCCACTTTCGAAAGAAAAAGTTCAAACTACAGATGGATGTATATAACACTACATTTACCGACCTCTTTAGATATACAACCCCAACTCAGACTCCTAAGATGGTCATTCTATCAAATATTCATTGGAGAGGCCCCCAATCAGAATACTTTCCCAACCTCTAACACTAGGTCTTCAAGTGACTTAGAAAGACTCCTCCGCAACATCGGTACTAGAGTACCAAGGTACTACAGCAAAACCCGAAGAGACTTGATATAACTGTAAGAGTGAGACACCGGTAAATGGATATATCGGACAACAACCATACACATGATACATACAACACCCTGGCATATTAACATTTTAAACATTACTCATAGGTAAACAACAAGTATTATTTCAATGGGTCTCATACCCGAATCAATCAATTTTATAAAGATAATGCATGACACTTATATTATCAGGATCTAATCTTAATCTCATGAGATACCATCACCGTTTTATCATTAAGAAAGTAAGAGTTGATCAGGCTCATACGCCATGTTTGGCAAGTTATCTCCGTCGCCTCATGTACCTAGATCAACACCATCACGAATCCCTTATAACGGCCATTCGGATGTATACATCATCAAATACCACATCTTAAGTGGGTATTCGGTAAGTCAAGCACATCTGCCAAGGGGAAATACATATGAATAAAAGACTTTTCATTATCGAGACTTTTCTTTGAGTTCACTCTTTTCTGTTGTAGAAGCCCAAAGCTAACGAATATTCACAATTTTCATTACTTGAAAATCAATAACACAAGACACGCAGTCCGAGTGCTCAATCACAACACCTTAGACCGATGCCGCAGTCCAAGGTTGTGGTTGTAGAAACAATAATAATTTTATCCATGTTCTATTTCAACATGATAAGGACTCCTAGCCCATAACAACGAAATTAGGACACACAGTCCTCAATTCCAAAATTAGGACTCCTAGCCCATAATATCACGATTAGGACCCTTGGTCCATAATTCTTGACACGGATCCCAGATCATGTGCATAAACTGAATGCTAGAGGCGACGTCTCGCGAACTAGTATTCTTTTTCATATGTGCTTACTTTTTGCTCGGTGAAAATCAAAAACCAAAACAAAACCTCGGTCACTTATCCAAGTAACCGGAACGTTTCTAAATCATTTAGGAGAAAATCTTTTCCTTTACAAAGTCTTTTATAAAACATTTGGAAATTCGTTTGCTTTTGAAATCCTTGATGGAATAAAGTCAAATATTTTCAAAGGGGTTTTTCCGTCATGAAACACATAGTTCAAAAAAGGTTTTCTCTCGTACCAACTTTGGATCATAAAAAGGTAGTTTCTATTGTCTTAAAAACACGTCAACGTTTCTTTTCAAAATAAGAATCTCATTTTCTTGAAGTAAGCGTTTTAAACAAGGAACTTTTATAAATGAAACCAATACTTTCAAAGTTCTATTCAAGGCTTATTAAGGCTTTTAATCCTTTATAATCATTGTGCGCAGACTCAAGTCCGGCTTCTCAAACTTCAATCAACAGTAATATATTCTCAACAATAATATCACAGTTAACGACAGTTCATAACATATATATAATTCATAACACTTTAAAGCAAGTAACGTTCAACTTCAAGTAATAACCACAATAGTTCAAGTAAACAAGTTATTCAAGAATTGGCTCAATATCACAATAATATTCAAATCACTCAAGTAAACACATACACACATGCATATAGTCATTGAATATCCCTAGGCAATCCCCTCTTACCTTCCGTGAAGGTAAGGAGATTAGATGCCCGAAGAGTATGTCACAAACGTCCTCGTTTCCTCCATGATGGAAGTCTAAGGTTATGAACACAAAATCACAAGTTAAAATCAAACAAGAACACAAAACCACAAGATATAGGTTCGGTCAAGACTAGTTCTTAGGGTTAGAGATTCCAAAAAATTATACAATTCATGGATTTATGATCCTTAAGTGTTAGGAGTTCATAAACAATGATCATTTAACAAAGTTGAATTAAAATTTCACCAAGTTAAAAACATAGGGCATTCAGCCAAGGCTAGTAAAATAGACTAGCATTCACTAAACTTTCCAATCTCTTAGGTTTAACATCCATATGTGTTAAGGAGCTCAAAACCATTATCATTTTGGAAAACTAAGAACAAGGTATCCTAGGTCCATAACCTCCTAGGTTCGGCCTTCATAGGATTTATAGGCTAGAGATCTTTAAACTTTCCAATCTCTTAGACTTAGCATCCAAATATCTTATGGATCTCAAGTCCATGATCATCTTGAAAAAATGAAAATAACACATACTAGCTTTAAGAACATAAAATAAACAAGTTATAAATCCTTAAACTTTCCAATCTCTTAGACTTAGCATACAAATATCTTATGGAGCTCAAGTCCATGATCATCTTAGAAAAATGAAAATAACACATACTAGCTTTAATAACATAAAATAAACAAGTTATAAATAATTAAACTTTCCAATCTCTTAGACTTAGCATCCAAATATCTTATGGAGCTCAAGTCCATGATCATCTTGGAAAAATGAAAATAACACATACTAGCTTTAATAACATAAAATAAACAAGTTATAAATCCTTAAAATTTCCAATCTCTTAGACTTAGCATCCAAATATCTTATGGAGCTCAAGTCCATGATCATCTTGGAAAAATGAATGTAACACATACTAGCTTTAATAACATAAAATAAACAAGTTATTAAGAGTTCTAAATCCGTGATCAATACTTGGAAAGTTGAAACATAGTATCCTAGGCCTACTTATTCATGTTTTTGGGCCATAATAGGAACAAGCTATCAAAACTTCCAAGATTTATAGATTCAAGATCAAGGGATAGTTAGAAACTCAAACACATGATCATATTCCAAAAGTTGAAACAAAAACTTCCTAGGTCACAAATTCAAGCATTCGGCCTTCATTGGAAGAGATGGATAGAGATTTTTGTTTTACACAACCTCTTAGTATGTGAAAATATAAGTTAATACAAGACTATAAAAAGTAGTTTTAACTCAAAAGGAGTTTTCTAACATTTTAGAGAGATTTTATAAGTTTAAAGCATATAAAGAACACATAAAGTAAACTAAGAAATAAAAGATGAAACTTGCAAAAAGATTCGTATGAGAGCATTACCCTTGGTATAAGGAAGAACTTTAACGAAGAACTTAAGTAGAAAAGATGAATAAAAACTAAAGCTTTAAGAGCTTGAACTTTTAGAAGAAAGAAGAAGATGAATGTTTAATGGAGTTTTGAAGGAGGAAGATGATGAAGTGAAAATGAAAGAGGTATATATAGAGAAGGGGGAGAGTGGCACGAAATTGAGGAGAGAGGAATGAGCTTGGAGAGCAAGTTTTGACCTTGTGCCTTGTTTGGTTGAAGAGGAAAGAGAAAAATAGGTTTTTAGAATATAATATGATATATTTCAAAAAGTGCCATCATGACCACTTTTTAGAAGGTAGCTTAGGCCATACCTCTAGTGAGTCACCTCACTCCCTCATATCCCCTCATGCCTTTTATGTCTACTACTCTGCTTCATTTCGTACCCGATTGCATTTCTGATCGTAATTCTTCCGACGTTTTCGCCCGAATAAAATATTTTATTTTATTTTTGAACGAAAATTTTCAAAATAACCAAAGTGGTAGGAAACATAATAAAAACACTAACTATCTCATTCACGGGTCAAAATTAGGTTTTCTGCTCATTAAACTTGTACCGGCAGTGAAAACGCAGATCGGCTTCCGTTTGAATTTTCAATCGAAATTTTTACCGTAACTTCATATGATATAACAACACAAGAAAATGATTTTATTTTAATTAAAATCATCCTCTGAATTTAATCTAAAATAAACACATTTAAATATGTATTTACTGCTACAGAAAGCATAGAAAAAACAGGGTGTTACAGGGCCGACCCTGATTACATTAGTAATCTTTCATCCAACAAAAAAATTAAATTAGTAATCTATCAAAACACAAAACATCTCTCCTATATGTCACAAAGATCATTCATAGTTAAATTTACACTAAACTTTCCATCAATTTCCTTTTCAATGTATACTATCAAACAATTAGTTAAAATTTCATCTTCCATTTTGTTGCGAAATATAGTTTTAACTATATTCATAACTAAAAAGATTGCTCCATAGTCAGGAAGCGCGAGAATAAGAAACTTCTATGGTATATTTTTTTACTAACCAATAACATAAAATTATTAAATTTATATTATTAATACTTCCAAAAAAATTAAAAAAAGTTAGGGGGGGCCAAGGTCCCCCTAAACACATTAATAGTTCCGTCCCCAGCCTACTTAATGTTAGGCTGTAGGCCTCTGTCGGGCGGTCCGGTCTATTCCCGCCCATAGTCATGGTTATCAAAAAAAATCCATTGTCAATATTTTAATAACAATAACGCATTATATATAAGTCGCTACATGCATCCATTTTAAAATTTTGCTACTGCAGGGCCGGCCCAACACATATTGAGGCCTAAAGCAAACTCTATTGCGAGGCCATTTAAAAAATATAACAAATTAACTCAACAATTTTCTCATGCAAAATTATAATTTTTAGCACAATGTGGAGTTGATCCCTGGATCTTAGGGCTAATAATTTCCTTTCTTACCAAGTGGGCTAGCATATATTTGTTGTAATTACAAACATATAAAAAATATAATAAAATAAAAGATACAAACTGTGCCTTTTTTTTAAAATAAAAAATATTTTTTTGAGAGACCTAAAATAAGAGCTTTACTTGCTTGACACTTGGGCTGTCCCCGGCTACTGCTACTGAATGACTGCAAATCTGCAATCATCGGGTGCTAAAGTTGAAGTTAACAAAATTGTCTTTTCAATTCGATGAATAGTGATCACCTGCTTAATATTAGAAACCCTTATAACATGGATGCTAAATCGTTCGCTAGTTACCTATAAAAGGAATTAATTGCCTTTAGCGACTTGTATTGGTCACTACCAGGCCATGAACTTTGACCTTTCATTTAAATGATACTAGACCATATACCCGTACGATGCACGAGAAATCAATGTTTAAGGGTATAATTAAGATTTTCAAAATTAGCTTTCAACATCAACAAATTTAAATGGAAAAAAGCCACAATCATCGGAAAAAAATACTGAATAAACAATGAGTAAGAGATGTTGTAATGTACAAAATAAATTTAATAAATACTATGTCACATGCCTATATTAAATTATGAAATACTTCTTTATATACTACATTGGAGGTGAAATTTGAAATGTGATCTTCATTGTCACATACCAGTATCTTCAAACCTTGACGTGATGTAACCCTTTATATTGCAACATACAACTGTCCATGTGAAAAAAAAGATTGTGGGAGATAAATGCCCACATGTTTTAGGGATTGTCCTTGACTCTTATTTATTGTCATTGCAAAAGAGACAACCACAAGAAATTGTCTATGTAGGAATCTGAAAGGGATCCTGATGTCAGATGGGATTAATGACAATCGAGGAATAAAAACCATTTGTCCAATATTATTTCCGGAAAAGATATTTGTCTCCAAAACATAGTTGCCCATGTGGGTAATGACGAGTCGTGTGTCATTGCATAATCCAGAAGACTGATCTATGTTTCTTAACAACATGATGGGAACACCAATTTTCAGCTTCAATTCATGATTTGGAAGTCCTGATGAAGTAATGGTATTCAAAAACTCAGGAGTATGAACATCATCTGGCCTATCAACATTTCCACTAAGGGAGCATGGGCTATCACAACTCAAATAAGTTTTCATTTCCCCGGCGATCAGTGACATCATATAATCATTCAATTTATCAACCACATCATTTTTTGGTGCTAAAATAGCCCTATGTTGAAAAAATGATGGATCATTCATATTCTCCAAAAGGGATGAAAAAATACCATCCACAATAGAGGCAAGGGGGTCACCCGAATTTGTAATCAACATGTCATCCGGTATATCAATTACAACCTCTCCATCATTGATTTGAGCAATGGTGCCATCCCCGATTCTCAATACCCAATCTGAGAATTTTTTTCATGTCTTCAACACTAATACCTGAAGAACCACACTGAAGTCTCATGTTCTTAGTTAAAGTTAGGACACAGCAAAATTGCCAGAGGTATGAAGCATTAATAACAACATCTTGTCTTGTCCCTTTGGAATGACTGGAAGAATTTGCCTAAAATCACCACCCAAAACCACAACCTTTCCCCCAAAAGGAAGATTCAAACTATCAGCATTATAAAATTGAAGTATATCCCTAAATGTTCTATCAACGGCTTCAAAACAGTGCTTGTGAGTCATTTGTGCTTCATCCCATATGATTAGCTTGGTCTTGATAATCAACTCTGTCAGAGCACTCTTGTTTTATGTTACAGGTGGAATCTTCATTGACATTTATGGGAATGACAAGTCTAGAATGTGCCGTCCTATCGTCAGGAATAAGCAAGGTTGCTATTCCATTTGATGCAACTGTCAAAACAATTTCTCCTTTAGTTGTTATAGCTGCAATAATGGCTCTCCATATAAAAATTTTTCCCGTTCCACCATATCCATAAAGAAAAAACAGCCCCCCACGATTTTCATCCACACTTCGCATTATTGTGTCATATATTTGGCGTTGTTCAACAATCATTGTGGACAATAGCTGCACATGTTCTGAAGTCAAAGAATGCCTGTCATAGTTAAGCTCATCATAAATAAGCCTATTTTGTGATTATGAAATTAATAACATGTCAGGATGAGGCATTGTTGAAAAGTCAGACAAACTTCTATTGTTACTCTGCAATAATTACTCTATTTCTACGAGCATAAGATTCTTCAACTCTTCCTCGAAAAAAATCAAATCTGACATAAAATTTGAAATGCAAGTAATTTATAATTATTGAAAAGATTATAGCAAAATAAAGAATCTATCTGTATGCTTTTGAAAGGATCTCATCACAAAATATATATATATATATATATATATATATATATATATATATATATATATATATACTTTTGAAAGTAAATCAATATTTTAATAGAAATCTTTTCTTAATTGATTCAACTCTAAGTAAATTAAACGTATTTTGAATCTATCAACCGTTTGAAATTAAATCAATTATGTTTATTATTTCTCAAATTTGATATTTTCTATTCTATTTGAAATTTGAATCAAAATTATATCTTTCATTTAATACATTGAAGAAAAATATTCTAATTAGTGATAAAAATATACAAAATAAAAATTAAATATTTTCCTTTATCAAAATCATCAGATATCATTCCATCCACTATATTTTTTGAAATCTTATCTAATTTGATTCCAAAAAAGATACAAAACATAAATTTCATGCATAAGAATTTAATTTTTTGACTTCAAAAAAAAATCTTTAACACAAAGTAATATAATATCTTATATATAAACCTAACATGAAGATTAACGTACAACAAAATAAAATTGAATTTAATAAATTTATCAATTGTTTTAGTTTTACATATTTTATGATGTGACAACCAATAATATAGATAATAATAAGTTAATTCCATTTATTTTATCAATTCTTCAAATTCGAAAAAACAAATAAGATAAACACATAATATACTTTTGAAAGGATCTGTCACAAATTTCATTAATATTCAATTAACACCTATTTCATTAATACTCATTATAGAGTCTACCTTTAAGTTTTTTTTTCTCTCTTTTTTGTCTCAAGATCACACGTTACTTACACTCGCATATTATATATAGGAAAGTGCAAAGGGGGGCAAGCACTATATGCACGTTTATCAAAGTATCATCAAGTGTGGTTGAATTCGATCCTTAGTAAAACTTATTTATTACAGTAAAACAAAAACTTAAGTATTGAATTTGGAAAAGCGGAAAAATAATACAACCAAATATATGGTTATCAATGTCATTGAACAATTGAGACTAATCTGATAGTTAAAATAACAAACTCCAACCATAATGCAAAATATATTACACAAATATCTTTTGAAAATTATGAAAGTTAACTTAAAAGTTAATGGCGAAAAGTACCAGGATCATCCCATCTAATTAAGTAATAAAACTTTAAATTTAAAAGGTCACAAATTCTTAAATAAAACTCCCACACTCATTCACTTGGTTCCTTCTTGACGACAACAATCATTGGTATTTTTGTTCTAGAAGTCTTTGTTTCACTCTCTTTAAACTTGAAAGATACATCTATATCATCACATGATCTTTTTTTCACCTTTCTTGCATGAAGCAGTGTGGGACAGATCATGTTCATAACACTACTAAAAAGTATAGAAATAGATAAAATAGTTAAAAATTAATACACAACCCATATGATCAATGCATTATATGTTGTATAGGACTGTGTTTGATACTTACCTCAGAATCATGTTGTCCCCGCTGCGACCTATTTGTTTTGACATTATTGACAAAATCTTCAATAACCTGCCGTCAATTAAAATGTACACATTTGTAGAATCACTATAACATGATGAATGTCCTCTTCTTTGTCGAAATAGGTGTATCTCCTCAACATATTCTCCCCATAGAGTACATGTAACTTTATTGTTTCTATCATAATTACATTTGAACATAATACACTCGTCAAAATAAAGAAATGCAATATCATGTTTTATCTTTTATTCTAAAATGAAAAGATATTATTTTTTAATATATTAAATAATAAAAAAATGAATTTTTTGTAACTTAACGGTAACAAATATCATACCAACCATCATAATTTTTAAAATCTTATATTATATGATTTCAGAAAAGACAATATACAAAAATAATCATTGATAAGAATATAATATTCAAGCTTTAAAAAATCTTTAGTATCGATCCATATAAAAACTTATACGTAAAAAACCAAGATTCTTTTAAAATATAATAAGTCATACCGTAGACATTTATAAAAATCAGAATATAATGAGAACAAAAAAATATAGAAAATAATAAGTGTATCACATTTTATAAATTCTATAATTTACTCCAAATCTTCAAGTAATATTTCTATTAGCTTATTCTTTTTTTTCCATTTTTCTCCATCTTCTTAAGGATGTCCTTCTGCACAACATGTTCGATTACATCTAATAATTAAGGGTAAGCAAATACAATATATCAACACTTTTAAATATTTTTAAACACATTCAATCACATAAAAATTCTAAGTAAACAAATACTAACCAAACAAAAAGTCGTGGCAGGTACCAGAAAGGATTTCATGAAAGGACACAAAATCGAAATGAAAAGTTGGTATTGTGTCATCTACTATTTTTTTGCATTCGGTACTATGAATAAAATTCAGCTTAAACTTATGCCTTGACGTCTTGAATTTCAAATCATTTTGAGCGACCATAAAATTTTCCACAAAATAGACAGCACCTTCTTCCATATTTGACTTAAACTTTGGTATGATTCTAGCTTCGACTGTAGCATGTATCTTGTTAGACTTGCATTTTAAAAAAGAAAATAAAAGAACATGTCAGTGAGGCATTCATCGACAAAAGGGAACAAATGCATTAAATATATTTATACATCAATGCACAAAAAAAATTACTTACTTTTTCATCAAGGAAAACCATCTCAATACTACCGGTTTGCAAAGGATTCTTGAAATTGGCTAGTTTCCACATACAAATCACACGGACCTTGATTTTCCATTCGGTCCTTCCAGCAACAATGTCATTAACTAAAGAAATTGTTGATGCCAATCTACAAAGTCTAAAGGAAATATCATTATTCAAAATCATTCTTCATATTTTAGCTCATCAAAACCAAATAATCATCTAAAATACCAAAAGTTTAAAATAAAAAAGAGACAAAATAATAAAGGAAAAAAAGAAAAGAAAACAAACATTCAGCTGTAGTACACCAATGGTCTAATGGCGGACAAAATCTTCACGCAAGGTATTGTCTAACACCCCATTTTTACTTTTTTTACTGGTTTTATGGTTTTTACTGTTTTGTTGTTTTTGCTGTTTTTACTGTTTTTCAATTATCGGTAGAATTTTAATTGTTCGTAATTTTTATATTGGATCTAGAAAATGATTTTTAATAAAATAAAATCATAGTTATACTCTACCTTATGGTATAAGATTAAGGTAAAAATTTGGGTTTAAAACTCAGACGAAACCCGGTCTGCGTTTTCACTGATAGTAAGATTTTACTGATCAGAAAACCTAATTTTGACCCGAGAACGAAATGAATATATTTTATATCTCATTTATAAAGATATAGGTTATTTTGAAAAATTTCAAAATAAATAAGTTATTATACTCGATTCGGGCGTAAAACCCTAAATCGCGTAATCGATGGAGTCGAGAACGGACGTGCAGAGACAAAACCCGACGTCGGATGCTGAGACCTATTGCCACCTAGGATGGTGAGTCACATGGATGAGTCACTCATGTCATGATTACTTTTTACAAAATATCTAGATATTTCCTTAAACTAGTGTAAAGACCGTTTTGCCCTTGGACGATTTTACCCTTGAACTTTCGTCGAAATGATAAGTTTGACCCACAATTTATGGACACAAATCAGACACATCTCCAACCAATCCTCACCACATGTTTGTCATGATGGCTTTAGGTGTGAAATGTCCAAAATGTCCTAGAATTTTAATGGAACTACAAGTTAGTCCCTATGTATTTTTACCATTTTGTCCCCAAGGCAATTTTTGATGGATAAAACTGTCCCTCACTCCCTTAATTTCGTGCAGCCTCCCCACATCCACACTTAATCATTTTCTAACTTCATCTTCATGATCTCACATTTTCTCTCAAAAAGCTAAGAACACCATAGTTGAGTTTGTGAAGAAAGTGCTTGATTCCTTGCCCATTTTTCAGTTCCAAGAGGTATACCATACTCTACTCACTCAACCATGATCATGTTCTTCAATTATTTTCATGATTCAATGCCTTGTTCATTATTTTCAATTCTTAGATCTAGAACTTCAAAAATCTCTAGAAAATCATAGAAAAATCCTTTTAATGTGATTCCAATTTCTATGATCTTCATATGACTTCTATTTTCATTATCCAAAAGCTTGAAAATTTTGGAGATTTCGAGATTTTTTTTTTAGAGTTGGCCGAACCATGCTCAAAATGGGTTTGGTAGTTTTTCTTCATTTTTAACTTGTTGTTTTGTTGATGATTCATGGCTAGGTTTTGGTTGTACAAAATCTTGAGGTCTAGGTGAACATCATCCTCTTTTTTCAAGTGATCAACAAAGGTATGGGGGAGATTACCATCATCCTACCTTAGGGTAGACATGTTGATGGTTTACGTAGTGTTATTTAGTATAAATGGTCTTATAAATTATAAGTATATAATTTGTGTAATTTATTGATTTATATGTGTGTGATCCTCTTGGAGGGATTGATTGATGTTTATGTTTGTGGTAGAATTACTATTGATGTTGAATATGATTATATGATGCATGACTACATGAGAAAATTATATAAATCACTTTTTAGGCCATTCGGCCTTGGCTGTTTAAAAGGGTTCCATGATGAATTAAATTTTTTGAATAATTTTTATGAGAAGTAAATGAATATATAAGAATATAGAAATTGGTTTGGATTGATTTGGATGTGTATAATGAAAGTTATGGATTTATGAGTCCTTAGGAACTAAATTGCAATTTCTGAGAATTTCAGTGGCTGCACTGAAATTCGTGTTCTTGAATGTTAATATTGTAGTCCTTGATGAGATGAAACCATAGTAATTGGTTTGGTGTTAATTGGATTAATACATAAAAAGTTATAAGCTTTTTGGTGAAAAATGATCTTTTTGCAACTATTGAAAAATATTTGGTGCAGAAAAGTGATTTGTGGAAAATTTGAGAGCAACTGAAAAATATTTCTAAAGAAGTTGGTTTGGTGTGATTTGGAATTATAAATAAAAAGTTATAAGGTTTTAAGTGAAAAAAGACTATTTTATAATTAATGAAAGTTTAGGGACTAAAATGAAAATTTCGAAAATAAATGTAATTGGACAGTTAGAAACTGTTTTTCATGATGATAAAACTTTTCTAAAACTCCAAAATGAGTTTTAGACTATTAGAGTGTAAAATCGTTGAAAAAAGATTTACGCGATTTACAAAATTAACGACGTTCGGTCAAATTTTAGGAATTTTGTATAAATGATATAAAATCAGTGTTTCAACTTTTCCCATGAGTAATATAACTTAGGAGAATAAGACATTTGAGGTTAATAACCATATCTTTAAAAGTTGGGCATTTTAAGCCTAAATTAAGTAAAAAGCGGCAAAACCGTTGTTTAACGTTTTAAAGTTTTTTGAGGAAGTGTTTTGGAGAAATTGATACCTAAGTATCTTTGAGGGATATTACTCTTGAAAATGGATTGGATTTTATCTAAAGGTTTTGGTTCTAAGCCAAAAGGATTTTTGTCTTTCAAGATGAGATTTTACTATAAAATGTAAAGAAAACCTAAGTCAAGAACGACCTAATGAAAATACGAACGTGATAATTTATGACGTGGGGTGGAACACGACCTTATGTCATAAAATTTATTATCCATATTCCATAAAACTTAATGGACCCAGAAGGATTTGTTTTATTGAAAGCCAAAGAAAAAGGCTCAACTAGAAAAGTACAGAGGAATAAATAATTGGACCTATGTTCCAATCTCATAATGTGCTAGGTTTTGTAATCAAGTATTCTAAGAAAACTTTGCACAAATATGAAAGGTTACTTGAGAACTTTAGCTTGATGATTACCAGTGATTCAGACTTAACGACATCTAGCATCTGTTACAGTACGTTGAAAGGATTCTGATGGAATCAAACTATGTCATCCGATGGATAGACGAGAAGAACGCATTTCCGGCAAAGTTTACCTAAACACATAGTGAAACTATGTTCTGTAAGGCCGTTGTGCCTAGGAGATCGAGCTAACACTTTAATGCGGGTGCGAATTTCGTAGTGACGATCTATTGATACCTGGGGGTGTCGGGGTATGAAATACTCATATGGGCCCAGTTGGTTGCTCTTCTGTGGCATGGGGATCTTGCAATACACCGACATACTCTACTAGACACTATGTATTTTCTGTTAGTACTGTAGGATGTTCCCGAAAAAGTCAATATGCACGTTGATGACTCTGGACGCATTCTATTGCCCAAAGGCTGGCGTAGTCCGGAACAATCCTCCGAACCACTCTCTCCGACTGTTTGTTAAAACCATGATATAGGGGATCAGAGGTCATTCCTCGAGTCTTAGATGTCTCTTATCTAGGAAAAGTGCTGCCTTGCGATTATGTTGTTGTGAAACATTATTATTTCTGTTGTGATGGATGATATAACTGTTTATTGATATTTGTGCGTACCTGTGTGTCGTACCACTGCATGTCTGCGTTAAGTGTAAGATGAACGGAAATTTCACCTCATTTCTGTATTTTCTGGTTTGTTGTTTTCTATCTTGAGTTGGACGAAGATGACGATAACACTGTTTCTCCATCACATCCTGCTGGAGTTTGAGCATACTTGGACATATGGACACCGTCTCGAGGGTTTTAGTATAATGGATTTTTCTCAGTATTTTGTGTTTGGCCAGTCTCGTGTCTATGTTATATTTTGTGAAGCTATGTCTCTAAAGATATTATTATTATAAACATATTTCAGTCTGTTGTTATTTACTGGCGTTGGTATTTCCGCCTTCTTTCTGACTATGTATGACTGATAATACTTGGAACTTGGTTTGTATAATATTGATGCATAAGTTGATGTTATATGTTAAAGACTATGTATGGTATTATTGCGATAGAGAAAAGAAAAAAATAAACCCGTATTTTTGGCAAAATAATTATTTTCAGTTTTACTCAGTCTTATAAAAATAGAAATGCCACAGACGATGTAGCGTCCGAGAAGGGTGTTACATATTGTGTGCAGTGCATAAGAGACTAAAATAATTAAATAACGAGAATTAAAAATGGCAATAAAAATAATAATAATGTCATAGTCACAATCATAATAATCACCATCATCATCAGAAGAAGAATAATACTAATAATAATTATAATAATTTCAATCAATCATGATTTGATTTTGTTGATATTTTTGAAATTAAGATCAATTTAACCGTGGAGAAATATACAAAGCAATAAAATTATTATTCATATAAAAGAGCAACATTATTTGAATACCAATCAGATTTTCGGATATCATATAAATAAATTAATCTGATTTCAAAAGATAATAGAAGATTTGATTAATGATGTCAAATATGAATCAATTTTAATTAATTGAGTCAATTCAAATTTTCGAAATAATTTCCTTCTTTAGAGTAATATTCAATGACACCATTTATTCAGGATAGATAAAATTTTATGAAATTACATGCCTATTATTTTTCTTGGAGGGAGAATATTTGAATCGAATCAATTTTAATTAATTGCCTCAATTCAAATTTTTGAAATAATTTCCTACCTTGGATATTGAATGACGTAATTTGTTCAGGATAGAAAATTTTTTATGAAATTATCTATCTATCATTTTTCTTGGAGGGAAAATATTTCAGCTACTACCTTACTTTTATATATATTAAGATACGACGGATTGAAGTGCAATTGCACTAGGTGGTCATTAAACCTAAATATTTGTAATTTTTTAAATTAAAATAGTTGTCAAGTCCTAAAGTAGTAGCTAGTAGAGACTAATATCAAGTGATTGCCATTCAAATTGGTCGGTAATGACTCGTTTGGTGGTCATGATATGATAGGGGCGAATATGATAACAGAGCAGGATATGAGAATGATAGAATATGAGCATGACAAGCTGTTATCCTATCCGACGTTTGGTGTTCACCAAATAACCAACTTGATAGTATTATAATATAGTATGAATTTTAAAATTTTAGATTTTATTTTAAATATTTTCATATTTTATTAGATTTTAGTGTTTTACATTTTTCATTTTTTAAAAATTATATAAAAATACAAAATTATCCTTGTGATAAAATTACAGATAAATTTATAACTTTTTTAAAATATTTTTTTAACTTAAACAAATTTTTTTATAATTTTAAATATTCATTTTTAGTTTTTATTTTACATATAGTTAAATTATTAGTTTTTTGTATATTCTTCAGTTTTTTAAAATAATATAAAATAATAAAATTAGCCTTGTGGCAAAATAAAATTAATTTTTAAAATTAATTGTAATATTTTTGTTATTTAAAATATCTTATATTTTATTATAACTTTTTTTTTGTAATCATGTTATATTTTATTATACTTTAATTATTTTATATATAAAATATTTTTATATTTTATTATACTTTAAATTACCTTATCCTATCTTATTGGGTTCTAACTCATCGCTCCCCTTAGGATATAATTTTAACTAGATTGACAGGATATGATAGGTGACAGGATCAAGGTTTATAAAACCGGACCGGACCGGCCGGTCCGATCGATTTAACCGGGACCTAGGCCGGTTCGGTTGGCCCTCAAAATCGGCCTTGCTTAAAACCGGTCTCAGAACCGTCGAACCGGTTCAAAACCGGTAAAACCGATCATAACCGGTTGTGGACCGGCCTGAACCGGTTTCCTAAAAAAAATTACTATAAAAGGATTTGGGTTATCCTAGCCAAAACTCAATTCTTTTGTTTTCTAACATATGTGGGCCGGTTGTAGATTTTGGGTTGGTTTTCACAATGAAGATGATTTTAACATATATCTTTATATTTATTTAGTTTAATTTCAAAATAAAAAAAATTGTGCTTAATAATTTTAGTTGTTATGTTGTTTTTTTGTTTAATATTGTTATAAATATTATATTAAAAATTAAAATAATATTATTTAATTATAACCGGTTCAACCACGTACGGTTCAACCTCGGTTGGACCATTGAACCTCGAACCGCTGCCTTCACCGGTTCGATGGCCGGTCCGGTTTTGTAAACCTTGGACAGGATTGCTTTATCATATCCTGATGACTCATCAAACAATACTTTCACATAGTATATGATAGCTTATCATATCATATCTCTCTTATGCTGACCATCAAACGGACCATAATTTCGATCGTTATTAAGCATTTACGTGTAGTGCAACTTTCTTAATAGTTCCATTGCCATACCATGGCATGCACGCTTGTTTGCGTACTGGGGTGGTGCAACAAGTTGGGTAACGACTGTGAAGAAAGAGGCAACGTTTGGTTTCGACATTTCACTTCACCTACTGCAAGCCCTGAACACTTCATTTCCTTGATAACGACCTCTGTTAACTGAATCACGTTATGTATTCTTATAGATTTTTTTTTGAAGCAATGTATTTTTATAGATGGAGACCGTTATCTGATCTCTTTGATTAATTGATTAATTATTTCGATTTGATGGCTATTTAATAGTTTTTTAAGGGAAGGTTTTCAAATTTGGTCACGTTTAAGAGTTTTCTAGTTCTACTAATTGTCTAATTCCGTTAATTAGTGCTTGCCAGTTGAAACTCGCAAGTTGCAACTGAAGTAGGTAATTTTTGTTTTGCACGGAAAACAAATATTTTTGTTTTGGAAGAAAACAGCGTATTGGATAGTTATACTTTACAATTCTTGTAAGAGTGGTGTTTTTTATTTTTTATTTTTTATTTTTTATAAGCCACTTCTAAGAGTGGTGTTACTCTTAATTAAATCACATTTTTCTTAGTATCCTTTTTTTTAAAACATTGACTAAATAACAACTACTGATCTCACTTAAATCGTTTTATTTTTCAAAGAACTCGGATTATTCACGCTCTTTCCATGTTTTTTTTTTTGTGTGAGAATTATTATATATCAATCTTATTATGTGATATTTCATTTGTTCATTCTCTGAACTTGTAGCTAAAGTGCTAAACGCTGGCTGCTCACTTCACTATTTTATTAAAGCTAATGTATCTTTCCAGCTGACTTAATTAAGTATTGATCTTTACGATATTATAGTAAAATATTGGTTTAACTCTTCAGTTGGTCCTTGTATTATTTAGAAATTTTTAAGTAGGCCCTTAAACTATTTTTTTTTTCTAATTGGGTTCACGAACTAAAAAAGTTTTTAATTGGATCCCTGAATTTATATAAAATTTTCAATTAGATCACTGTGGTAGGGTTTCTTGAAGAGGTCGTTAAGCTTGCAGATGTGGAATGTGACCTAGAATGTTTAGGGTTGCAAAAGATCAAAAAGTTGAACCAAAAAACTAAAACGTGACCTACGTCTGCTTCCCCAGTCTCTATTTCACGGTTGCATATCCTTCCCTTGGAATAGCTTCGTCTAAAATAGTTCTCCCATTTGCAACTTATTACATCTCACATCATTTTGTTACATCTCGACGTGACAATGTCTCAAGGTTTACCCTCCATCCAAACCACCTATAGAAAACTGATATGGGTATCCAACTTAGATAAAATAGGTAATGTTCCATCCAATTCAACAGATCATTAACAAATTTTCTACTTTAGTGATCTAATTGAAAATTTAATATAAGTCCGATGACCCAATAAAAAACTTTTTTTAGTTCAGGAACCCGATATTTTATATAAATTCAAGGATCCAATTAGAATTTTTTTTATTTTAATAACCTACTTAAAAATTCTCAAATAGTTCAGGAACCAACTAAATAGTTAAATCTTAGATATTTTAAACCAATTTGGGGCCATTAAACACTTGGAAAGGGCAATTAAATTGTCAAAGAATGATGCAATGATGAACCAATATTGTATAGCTTTCATTTTCCAAACGATTAGATCGGTTTAGAATTCTGGCATATTTTCCATAAGGGATATAGAAGTAGTTGATGGTTAGATTGATTGGTTCACCTTTTCTCTTGACCTTCTTGGCAAAGCCTATCTCTCTTTTAATTCTATTCTCTTTTCAATAGCTTCAATGTATCTAAACCCTTTTTTCGGAGTCCTTAGATTAGATGCATAGATTGCTTCTGTAGTCTTATGGCTAAATCAAACCGCTGGTGCGTTAAATATATTAGGATTCTATGAATAACAATTTCTTAGTCAGATTGGGACCAAAATATAATGTGTGAACTATCCCAATTCTAGAAGGCATCCATGATAATCACATTAAGAATTTTAAAGGAGAACCTGTTTGTCGGATTGCCATGTTTGATATTGACATCTTAACCGTTAACAATCCAGAGCATCACCTACCAAAAACTGGGAAATATATATGAATTGAACGATTAAATAAAATTAGAAAAACCCTGGGTGTGTGCCACTAAAAGATTCGATAATGGAATTGTTGGTTTATATCAGTTTGGAAATTATATGTTAGATCTCTTTATTCTGCAATTAGGGAGACAAGATGTCCATAAGTACATGTTTGTAAGGGGTTCAATTGGAGAAGTGTATGTAGGGTAACATCGAAGTCAACAGGTAGGCAAGTAACTTCACCTCTAATTAACTGAAGATACGACAATAAATATAAGAATAATAATAATGATACAATATAAATATACGTGACAAAAAATAAAATCAAATAAAATAAAATCATTCATGCATGTAGCAAGGTGGCAACGTGGCATCCATATTGAAGAGGTCCAGAAGTCAAGGAATTGAAGGAATCTCCACATAATTAAGTTCAAAGGGTAGTTAGGACATAGGAGAATGTATGTGCTATATATAAATTTCTTAGCCTTCACTTATTTTTTAGTGTAAATCTTCCATGTTGTCTTTATAGCATACTAGCTAGATTAATTTAAAAGCAACTTTGTTGTATTTGGAGCGTTACACATACATAGAGATTATTTGTAGATGACTTCTAAAACGATTAAATGGAAGTCTATTGTCTTCATCTTAAGTTGTTACAAGACAAAAAACCCTTCGGAGGAATCAGAAAAACAAGGTTCTTTCCAAAGGCTATGCCTGTCAGATATAAGCATGTCGAGCTCTATTGAAGATCTTTCCATTTCCCTAGTTGGCTCAAAGCTTTACACATTCACTCTAGAGGAGCTAAGAGAGGCAACACATAATTTCTCACGGAGTAATCTGATTGGTGAAGGTGGGTTTGGACCCGTGCACAAAGGTTTTATTGATGACAAACTTAGACCGGGTTTGAAGCCTCAGCCTGTAGCTGTGAAACAATTGGATTTGCATGGCTTGCAAGGTCACAGGGAATGGCTGGTTAGCTTTTCTGAATCACCCTTGAAATTTAATAGCTTTTTTTTTTGTCACCCCATTCCCATATTAGTCACAAATCAACTTAAAAAATACTAGACTAAAAATAAAATATAGCTAATGAAAGATGATTGAGGAATATCTGAATACTAGCTTGGAACATATTTTGTTTTGTAGGCTGAGATTATATTTCTTGGGCAGCTAAGGCATCCACATCTTGTTAAGTTAATTGGGTACTGTTGTGAGGAAGAACACAGGCTTTTGGTGTATGAATACATGGCAAGAGGCAGTTTGGAGAATCAACTCTTCAGAAGTATGTTGTTTTTCTTTATTCTGCTTCTTTCTTTCTTTTTTCTTGCTCTTTCCTCACCATGGAAGGAATCAAATAGAGTAGAAAATCACTTGATATCCTTTGTGTCAGTGATTCTGATTATATCAGCACTCAGTAAAAAAGATTACAAGATCAAGATGGCTTGTTGATCAAATAATTTGGATCTTCTTTATTATTGTTTCCAATCTAATTGTGTTATTTGGATTGTGATAAGACACATATATCTCACGTAAGTACTTGGAAATGAACTTGTTAGCATAAACCAAGCTTTAATATATGCTGTTTGTTGTGTTCTATTACAAACAGGATACTCTGCTGCCTTGCCATGGTCAACCAGGATGAAAATTGCATTAGGTGCGGCTAAAGGTCTAGCCTTCCTTCACGAAGCAGATAAACCTGTCATATACAGGGATTTCAAAGCTTCAAATATATTACTAGACTCGGTATGTTCTCTGATCTCTGCACTTATGCAAATATATTGAAGGATGATGTTGCATCTCCTACATCAAATTAAGTTTATGAATATCTAGTTTCTTCAAATCCAGGATTACACAGCTAAATTATCAGACTTTGGGCTAGCTAAGGATGGACCTGAAGGGGAAGATACACACGTAACAACACGAATAATGGGAACACACGGCTATGCTGCTCCCGAGTACATCATGACAGGTATATAGAATAGGACTGATCCAAGGGTAAAGCTAGACAAGCCCTTGCTTTAGATCCTCAACTCACCCCACTCAACCCCTACATAGCCAACTAAATAAAATTATCTGATATTTAACAAAAAATGCACATATGAGGCCTCGTTACATGAATTTTTCATTTTGATGTCTCGCCTAACTTAGGCATTACGTTACCTTGGCCCGGCCCTGATATAGACACACTAGTCACTGCCATTCACCAATGTTGTCCCACTTCTATTTTTGCTATAAACTTCACAGAAAAGCCTTATTTTCCCTAAGTCACTGAGATATTCAAAGCTAATTCATTGCTTGATTGCAGGCCACCTTACTACCAAGAGTGATGTGTATAGCTATGGAGTTGTTATGTTGGAATTGCTTACAGGAAGACGTGTAGTGGATAAAACCAGGTCACATGAACAGAGAAGCCTTGTGGAATGGGCAAGGCCTCTATTGAGAGATCAAAGAAAGCTGCAGCGTATCATAGACCCAAGATTAGAAGGGCAGTATCCTATGAAAGGAGCTATGAAGGTTGCTGCATTGACTTATAAATGCTTGAGCCACCACCCAAATCCAAGGCCTGCTATGAGTTATGTGGTCAAGATATTGGAGTCACTTCAGGACTTTGATGATGTGTTCATTGGACCTTTTGTGTATGTAGCTGTAAGTGAAAGTGGTCACTGAGATTAATGCTGCCAAAGGGCATGCAGATTACTGGTCGCAGGCACAGATAAATTAGCATCTGCATATGGTAATACCAATTCATCAACAATGTAGATAAAATAGCATATACTGATAAAAAAAAAAATCATGCGTTTTTTACTTTTATATGCAAGGGACATATTGTTCTTCATAATCGCCAAGCTGAATGTAAGTAACTAGATGGAAAAGGACTCCTTTAAAGCTTAATTTAGTTTAAAATGTGTTGAAATCTTTAAGTCACTACAATTTAATGAAGTATACATTCGTTCTGCTTTACTTTTGATACAAACTCGCTTTTAAAAACTCCTATCCTAAGTAGTTATATCAAACTATGGCCAGAAATATAGAGACTCAACAAGTGAATAATGTTTGAGGTGAAACAAGTACTACACAACACAAATTACCGGAAGTAGTGTAATTTGTGTTGGACAACAACGGTTTTTTGGTGCTGCTGATTTAACACGTGTGGATTGGTTCTGCTACCGTCGTAACAGATTGGGTGCCTTGCTACTAATTGTTGCAATTGAGACTGTAGCATGATGGTCTTATCAGTAGCAAGTAGACACTTTTATGCAGCTAAAAATAATGTGGGACGGCTGATATTGAAAAAAAATAAAGGCAGGATATGCAACTTTATACACACTGTTTCGGTGCCTTTCTCCAATGGAGCCTTTAAAGTGTATATTAAGTATTAACAACGCCGATCCAACACCTATTGAAATCTTTTGCTATATAAGTCATTCTCAATGAAACAGGATCTCATCTCAAGTTTCCTCTTACCTCAAAAATCAAGTAGCTAATCTCATTTAAGTGAAAATTGAATTTATACATACTTTAGAGAGGGAAACAATTGTACAGATTGGTTAGTCAATCGGAACGTAACAAAAGACTACGATACCGAGGAAATTGTTATTCCGCCTTCAGATTTTTACTTATTGCTTTTGGGTGATAAGTCATGGATTTTTTTACCCCAATTAGTGAGTTTATTGTTTTTTTTTTTTGGTTTACCCTTTTTTTGTATAAAAAAAAAACTGAGCAAACATGCTAGCGCATCAAGAATTTGTTTATAGCTATTGCATCATCAAGACGGATGATTGCATCTAAATTAAGTTATTTGATTGTATTTTTTTTTTTAAATTGATTTAATATTTATACTAAGATGCTGGCAATTAGAAAAAGGGCAAAAATTCTGTCAAAAAAAGAAAAGGGCAAATTTACGTGCATGAACTGAACTGGAAAGCGTAAGCACCAAAAAAAAAAAATCGTTGGAACTTGCAACTCAGAATCATCGCTAGACAGATTTGAGACGAGAGAAGAGAAAAGCAGAAGTAGGTGGCGATCCCCATGGCGGTCGCCGGTGTTCTATCAGCGCACGATCGCCGGATTCTGACAGTTGTCACAGCGGGGGCGTCGAGCCTCTCATTGATAGGGTCGGGGTTCATCGTACTCTGCTACCTCTTCTTCAAGGAGCTCCGCAAGTTTTCCTTCAAGCTTGTTTTCTACCTCGCCCTCTCCGTATGCTTCACTCTTCTCTGATCTCTCTCTATTTTTTCAATACACTTCGCGTAATACGCTAATTTAATCAAATGACTTGCTTCATGTGAATTATTCAATTCATTGTGCTTCCTTCGTTGTCTGCATCAACAATGGTTACTCACTGGTTGAGTTGCTTTATGCAAATTATTCAATTCCCTCGCCATTTAACTGTTTGGTGTAATCTATTTGATTGAAACACATTCCAACCGCTATTTGGGGATTTCTCACTTAGGTTTACTTACTTGGACTACAATTAGGAATATTATTTATGCCCTAGTTAGTGCGTGACCTAATAATAACAATAACTGTGAGCTTCTCCATATACACTGTCAAAGTTATTACCAGCTTGTTAATGACTTTAATTATGATAGTTCAAATTTAAAACCACCTTTTATTGATGAAATCGGTTGTATTGTTATTTGTTAGTTAACTTTATGGCATGACACTAATTTTGTTTAAATATTTATTGTCAAGTTGCCCCTGGCGACTTTAATTTGTATTTTGTTGATTATGTTTTGCAATTCAAATAATCAGATGTATGTCCTTTGGCATTTTTGAAACCAAATATGTGTCTGCCTATTCGTTTTCTGCATTACTTTTGCCTTATTTTCTACTGTCTTCTCTGTTGCAGGATATGCTTTGCAGTTTCTTCAACATAGTGGGGTATGCCTGCTGAATCAAGTGCTTTCTTTTTAAAATGTATGTTATTATTGATGGACTTTCATTTTGATATAGGGATCCATCCAAAGGTTTCTTCTGTTATGCTCAGGGCTATAGCTCACATTTCTTTTGTGTGGCATCTTTCCTATGGACTACAACAATTGCTTTTACCCTTCATCGTACTGTTGTTAGGCACAAAACAGATGTTGAAGATTTGGAGGCCATGTTTCACCTGTATGTCTGGGGTAGGGTATGCATTTATGAATTACTCGGTATTTCATATTCCGACTTTGAGAAATGAGTTTTCTTGCAATAATCTCCTCCCCCTGTAACTTTCTGACATGCTAACTTTTACATTAAAAATGAGATTTCAGATCAAATTCTCAGTTCTATACTAATAGTTGGACAGTTGGATTGCCAAGTCCTGTCTTAATTTTCACCATTCTATTAGCTACTTTTATTGCAGAGATCTTATTTGACGTAGTTTTTACTATTGACAGGTACATCCCTAGTTATGACAGTTATGCGCTCCTTTGGTAATGACCATAGACATTTTGGCACATGGTGTTGGACTCAAACAGGTCGCACAGGGAAGGTACTGTCTAAACATAATTTGTTGCAATATTCTGTTTTTATTTGTTTATTTTTAGGGTGCGTTTCATTTGCAAAAATTCAGGGGACTGGACAGCACAAAAAATTTTGTATCTTGTTTGATTTGAAAAGTGGTTAGGGACAGGACAAAAAAGGTGGTGAGGGACAGGACAAAAACCCAAAATTTTGTCCCCCACCAAACCATGGGACAAAAAGTTGTCCCATGGACAGACTAACAAAAGACAAAATTATCCTTACATCTCTCTCTCCTCTCTTCTCTCTCTCATCTCTCTCTCATCTCTCTCCCTCTCTCCTCTCTATCTCTCTCTCCTCTTTCTTTCCTCTCTCTCTCTCATCTCCCTCCCTCCCTCTCCTCTCTCTTTCTTTCCTCTTTCTCCCTCCCTCTCCCTCCCTCCCTCTCTCCTCTCTCTCTCTCCCCTCTCTATCTCTTTCTCTCTCCTCTCTGTCCTCTCTCTCTACATAATTATACAAAATTATATATTGTATATTTATATATTAAATAATATATATTATAAAGGGTATTCCGGTAAATTTAATATTATTTTGTTTGTGCTGTCCATTATCCATCAAACAATGTACAAGACAAAGAATTGTCCTGTAACTCAAGGATTTGTGCTGTCCTGTCTGTCCTGTGCTATCCAGATACCTTTTGCAAATCAAACGCACCCTTAATATGCTATACAATTGGTTTTTAATTCACTAGAATAGGCAATTAGGACCTATGACCTATGTTTTTCCTTGTTGCTATTGTTCAAAATCAAATATGTAGTTATTATCATGAAAATCAGCTAAATGCCTAAATCTAACCGCTGAGAAGAATCCACCCAAAAGATGTTAACAAATATTAGGAAGAAAGCAGAATGAAAACAGGCACTCTCAATTTTCTGGAAGTATTTGTGTGATATTTTGTTTAACAGAATAGTCTAATTACCATTTTTTTCATGTCCTCTAAAAGTGCGTTCCTTTTTCTATGCAGGCAGTTCATTTTGTAACATTTTATATGCCACTCTGGGGTGCAATCTTATACAATGGATTTACCTACTTTCAAGTAATACGCATGCTGAATAACGCAACCCGTGTATGTGTCCAACTTCATGATTCTTTTTCAAACAATGAACAAATTACTTATTTAGGCACTTATTGAGATCTTGACTTTTCTTGTATCTTTGGAATTTCAGATGGCTGTCGGTATGTCAGACCGAGCTTATGTCTCAGATGCAAGAGATAACATGAGGGTAGTTTATACTGTAACCATTTTTACTGTTTGTGTGTGTGTGCGCGTGTGTGTGTGAGAGAGAGAGATGTACGAATAAAGAATGTACATGGAGCTTTTAGCAGTAAATTGCTGATCTCATCATTCACGCCTTTCATATTTTACATGCTTTTTTTGGGGTGCAGGATAGGTTACTTTCTGTCGTGTGACCTATTCATTGTAATCTAGATGTTTGTTCAAATGCCTTATTTATCTGAGTTTTTTGTTTTGTATTCAATAGAAATTTTCATTGAAGTTAAATGTTTCCATTATAATGTCTTTCTCGTACCTTTTTTGTGTTGAATAGATTAGTTATGTCTCTTTGTTGTGCTTTCAAATGGGGCTTAGAGAAGCCCGCCCCTCATTTGTTGGTTTTGATTTTCATGAGTAAATTATAACCATGCTTAAACCAATTGTGGAAGGTGAAACTTCATAGGTTGTCTCATCCTCATTTCTTATGAATGATAATATAGTATTTTCTGTTTTACATTGCAGGCTTTGAATCGGTGGGGATACTATCCATTGATTCTAATAGGATCATGGGCTTTTGGCACTATCAACCGTATTCATGATTTTATTGAGCCTGGTCATAAGATCTTTTGGCTCTCACTTCTTGATGTTGGAATGGCTGCTCTTATGGTATTGCCCAGTCATCATACTTGCTGCATTTTGCTTTATTTCTCAAATTTCCATTCATTGAATGTTCTATAACTTATTTGACAACTCAGCTTGGTTTGCATTCGTTGATAAATCCTCACTTACAAGTTAATCAACGCTGTAGAAACTTCCCCACTTGCACTGCCGTTGTAAAACATTTTCAACTTATAATTAATTATACACTAAGGAATTATGCATCATCACTACAATCAATCAATATCTGTTTTGCTGGAATTTGTATGCTAACTTTGTCTTCTTTTTGAAGGGCCTCTTCAACTCAATGGCATATGGCCTCAATTCTTCTGTTCGTCGAGCAATTTGTGAAAGACTGGACACGTAAGTCCTCATTGTATCTATGAATCTATCTGATCTTCCTGGAGAGGTTCCAAGTACATTTCCAGATTTTTTGCCTTTCTCCTTTGATTTTCAAGGCCTGTATTAGTGTAGTATCCTCATCACTTTATCTGGCTTTTAACTTGTGCGCCTGTGGCCAATCTAACTGTGCTAGCTTTATTACGTAGTCTTTTTGTACTTGTGTCTTGATGGTATCCTGGTAAGATTCATATCTAACTCAGTCCCTCTAGCTCTCTCTCTCCCCCTATTCTCCCAACCTCAGTGGTATTATTTTGATTCTGACATTTACTGTCCGGTGGATGTTGTACAGTGAAATAGAAAAGCTCTAATTACTAATTAGATTACTCGTCATTTAATATTTTGATAATTTGAATTGGTGGATTGACAACTAGTAGTTTATAAATTGATGAGCACTTAATTTAGGGGTAATTGGTGCATAAGGTCCAAAATCTATGGGGTCCTTGTTTTCTTTTTCCATTGCAGTTACTTACTGTTAAGTAACGTCTATCATTTATTCAAGCTTTTAGCTTCTGTTGTAATTTCTGTTTCTTTCTTCTTGTTTTTTTCCGCACATCTAATTTAAAACAAATTACTGAATTTGCTTTTAAATACCAGGTTCTTGCCAGAGAGACTTCGCAGATGGCTGCCTAACAATTTTAAGTATAGGAACCAGCAGCAAGAAAGCGAACTAGTCTCGTTAAAAACTGATGATCAATGATAGTGAATGGACATATTGTGATCCTCCTCACCACACCATTTTTTGACACGTTCAGTTTCATTCTAGCTTACTGAAATGCAGTTTTCATAGACAGAGGTTCTGCCGGCAGTATTAATTGCGTGCTATTTGTTGCTCTGCTGCATTGTTTATGTGAATCGTGTTATTTATACCGAATATTATACTGACGAGGAACTTTCTCAAAGAAATCAGTTGATGGACCAGTTATTTGAATCTGCACCTGGAAGCATTATTATGCTTAAAGTGAAGACCTTTCACATGTGGTTGCGGCAGGTGCATTTTATTCAGAAAAGGCTCGACGTCTCTCTAGGATTCCTCTTTAACAGAGCATGACTGCATGTTCTTGTATTTCCTCATATTTGTTTCAATTTTTCAGTTCTATAGAGCAGGTGCACTTTAAAATTGTTATGAATTGCTTAACATTTTTTTCATTTTTCAAATTTGCTGTGTATTTAGTTCCCGACAAACAAGCAAAGCAGTTCAGTGTGAAATCCACATGTCCAGATCCTTTTTTGTTATTATTTTTTCCCACCTTTAGTTTTTTTATTTTTATTTTATAAATTCCTACTGTAAGTGTTATAAGGAGCAAGGACTGAAGACCATTCAGGTTCTGTCTGGAGGAAAGGGAAATATATTTTGCTGATGTTGTTGTTATGTGTCCCGCTACGTAGCCATGTATTTTGAGGCCACTCCTACATTACCGTGTGATCCACTGAGTCACATATCCATTAATGGGACGCATCTGTGGCCTAAGAGAACTAACACTTGCCTATTGCATCCGGCAGCTCTGTTCTGTTCTATCCGAGATAATGCTGGCCGCTGGTGTATTAGGTAATAGTAATTCATAATCATATGAAAATTCAATTATTTTGGCCGTTCAGTTTTATGATAATTCTTTACCTATATTTGTTGCTTTCTAAGAGACAATTCGTTACTTCTGTTTTTGCTTTCTAAGAATTAATTCATTATTAGTAAATCTATCTTTCTAGTTCTGCTTCTTAAAGAGAAGTGGCTTCTTGTGGAATAACTGGACTCAGCGCAGGAAGTGGGGAACTTGTGAGTAGTACGCATGTTTTTGGATTCAAAATCACGTCTGGAATGACAGATGGAATATTTTTCATATCCAACATGAAAACCATCCCTACCTGCTTCTGCATCCACGTGGATCTCGCCGTGCAAACAAACACCATCTTTTTGCAGCAGTTCAACTTCGATAGTCCTGTCAGAGAAACGTCTTTTACAGATAGGAATTTCTACGGAGTTAAGGGCAGGCGTATTTGGACAGATTCCTCTAGCAGCTGTTATTGTGGCCATTTTTCCAGCTTCCGTCGAATAAAGGTATTTGGTAAATAATCTTAAAAGTTCAACACATTCACTTTCGCTTCCTTTTTGCAGGCAGCTGCCTTGGTAATTTAGCCATGGACTAATGGTAACTGTCAAAATGATAAAACTCATAAAGGCAATTTTCTTGCAACCATATTTAGAAACTGCCCCAAAATTAAATGCAATTTCAGAATAAAAAAATTTCCATTCTATCGTGATGAACAAATGAACTTTTCACTATTCTTTTCCTTCTGAAAATAATAATGGATAGATAATAAATAGTTATATAAAATAGGTATAAACAGACTTATTCGTTGTCTAGACAATTTACATACACAGAATTACACAACACAAATTCCACCACCCCTTTAAACATCAGATCCTAAATTCCAAGTTCCAACAAACAAAAGGATTGAAACATGAAAATACTAATTAATAATAGCAACAATAATAATAGAAATGAACATTACTAGGGGAAATTGGAATCAGAGCACAATGGATCTTCCTGAAACGTGATTGATCAAGCACAGGCACAAGAACTATCAACAACAACGGAAGCTTCTTCGCCATCACTTCTGAAATAGAAGTGACCGACGGCGAGACCCACCACGACGGCCACAAACACCCCTCCGTTGAAGGACATCACCGCCAGCATCAACAAATACCCGATCGCCGAGCTCACCCCAAAAAGCAACGCTCCACCCAACCTTGCTCTGTCTCCGGCGAGAAGGAGCTTCCGTTGAAGGAGAGGGACCTGGATCTCCGGCGCCGGTGCCGGAGAAGGCTTCCCGGCAGCTAACAGCTTGAGACGGATCCGGCGATTCTCGAGATACTGGTAGAAAACGGAGGCAACGAGGCACGCGACCAAACTCACCACGTAACTCGTCCACGAATCGGTCTTCCACGAGTCGATGAGGAGAGTCACGTGCTTGCTCCAATAGAAGGTCATGTGCATCATCTTCGATAGAGGTGTTTTTGGATCTTCGCCTTACGATTTCAGGGAATTTTGGGTTTTGTTTGATGAAAACGATGAACAAGTTCGATGACGATGAATTATATTGTTGCTCGTACAGTTGTACTTTGCTTTCTCGTTACGTCGTTAGGACAGTGACGATAATTTGTAAAATCTAAAATGCCCTCGAACATTTGTCTTTCTTACCATTTTGCCTCATTCATCCTTCCTCTCCTCCCGTTCACCGCTTCAAGGGTATTTACGGAACTTAGAAAATGAACACGGTTGGTAGTAGGGGTGTAAGCGGATCGATCGATAATCATGTCCGAATCTCGAACCCCCAAGCATCCGAACTCTTCTCCATTTAAAATAATTAATTTTCAATTATTTTATATAATATTAATATATTATCATATATAAATTTAATATAATTAATAATTAAATATATATTTTTTATTTTATTTTTCTAATTTTTTATTAATATTTAAGTATAAATTAAAAAAAAAAAAAGAAAACCGATGATCCGAACCGAACCAACCCGATTTGATCGATTCGGTTGGTTGATCCGTAGTTGCAAATTTGCGAAATCCACCGATCCGAACCGATCAAATTTGATCGGTTCGGATGATTAAACCCCTCAAATCCGAACCAACCCGACCCGATTACACCCCTAGTTGGTAGCACATATATCATGTCCTGAATCTCGAACCCCCCAAGCATCCCAACTCTTCTCCTTTTCAGTTGTTGATGAAACTGGGTTCCTTTTAGAAACTATTTATCAGTTTAGGTAGGGGTGTAAGTGGATCCGATCCGATCCGCGAACCTGGTGGATCCGAACCGATCCGAACCGGTTTTGGTGGATTGGTTCGGATCATCGGATCGGATTCCAAAACGCCGATCCGAACCAGATCGGTTCGGGTCTCAGATCCGAGAATTCTGATCCGATCCGATCCGATCCGAACCCTTTAAAATATTTATTTTTTAATTATTTTATATAATATTAATATATTATTATATATAAATTTAATATAATTAATAATTAAATATGTATATTTATTTTATTTTTCTAATTTTTTATTAATATTTAAGTGTAATTTTTTTTTAAAAAAAAGAAGTAACCCGATGATCCGAACTGAACCAACCCGATTGTGATCGGTTCGGTTCGGATCCGTACCTGAAAATTTGTCAAATCCGAACCGATCCGAACCGATCAAATTTGATCGGTTCGGATGATGAAACCCCTCAAATCCGATCCAACCCAACCCGATTACACCCCTAAGTTTAGGGTTATTCTGAAACTATTTATCAATGAGGATCCTTTTGGACACGTGATATATTTTATTTTTTTAACTCTAACGGGTCAAAGGCACCAGTCAAACTGGTGCTTTCAAAGGTGTCAGTCAGACTGACGCCTACACTTTTAAAAAAAAAAAAAAGAGAAAAACATGTCCTGCAGTACCACGTGAAGGCACCATCCACAATGACACCTCCCCTGTAGGGCGCCACGCAGGGGATCCCCACCCCAACCCAGCACACAGGCACACAACCTTCAAGTAGCATCCCCCCACACCCACACAACACAGGATGTCTTCAAGAAGCAGCCCCCCATACGAAGAGCAGCTCTCTCCTCCCTTAATTCCTCCTCTATAAATAAGTTTTAGTAGGAAATTTTATTTACTACTTGTGATATTATTTGTTACTTGTTATTAAGGTATATTTTTATTATCTGTTGTTGTTTTAAATAGATATTTTATCATTAATGTCATCGTTACTCCCTATACTTATAATATAATTTTTTTTTTGTAGCGGTATTCCTTTAAAATTGCAGGTGACTTTATTTTAATTCTTATGAGATAAATTTTTGTTACTACTGTAAGAATTGACGAATATTTATTGGTGTAAATTGTCATTGCTATTTTTTTTATACCTCCTGTGATATTATTTGCTACTCGTTATTACGGGTTTTTTTTATATTGCCTCTTGTTGTTTTAAATAGATACTTTATCATTAATGTCATCGTTACTCCTTATACTTATTGTATAATTTTTTTTTGTAGCGACGTTCCTTTAAAATTGCATGTGACTTTATTTTAATTCTTAAAAGGTAAAAAACTTTTTCCTACAGTAATAATTGATGAATATTTATTGGTGTAAATTATTATTGCTATTATTTTTTTTATGTCTCCTGTGATATTATTTGCTACTCGTTATTACGGGTTTTTTTATACTGTCTCTTATTGTTTTAAATAGATACTTTATCATTAATGCCATCGTTACTCCCTATACTTATAGTATAAATTTTTTTTTTTGTAGCGGTGTTCCTTTAAAATTGCATGTGACTTTATTTTAATTCTTATAAGGTAATTTCTTTTTTACTATAGTAATAATTGATGAATATTTATTGGTGTAAATTGTTATTGCTGTTATTTTTTTTTATGGCTCCTGTAATATTATTTGCTACTCGTTATTACGGGTTTTTTTATATTGCCTCTTGTTGTTTTAAATAGATACTTTATCATTAATATCATCGTTACTCCCTATACTTATAGTATAATTTTTGTTTTAAATAGATACTTTATCATTAATATCATCGTTACTCCCTATACTTATAGTATAATTTTTTTTTGTAGCGGTGTTCCTTTAAAATTGCATGTGACTTTATTTTAATTCTTATAAGGTAAATTTTATTTTACTACAGTAATAATTGATGAATATTTATTGGTGTAAATTGTTATTGCTATTTTTTCTATGCCTCCTGTGATATTATTTGCTACTCATTATTACGAATTTTTTTATATTGCCTCTTGTTGTTTTAAATAGATACTTTATCATTAATGTCATCGTTACTCCCTATACTTATAGTATAATTTTTTTTTTGTAGCGGTGTTCCTTTAAAATTGCATGTGACTTTGTTTTAATTTTTATAAGGTAATTTTTTTTACTACAGTAATAATTGATGAATATTTATTGGTGTAAATTGTTATTGCTATTATTTTTTTATGCCTCCTGTGATATTATTTGCTACTCGTTATTACGGGTTTTTTTATATTGCCTCTTGTTGTTTTAAATAGATACTTTAATTAAATTTATCATCAATGCCAGTATTTATTGGGGCTTAATTGATACTATAATTTTCCTTAATTATACAACTCAATAGATTTTATTATATAATCTATATAACTGTAACATTTTTTTTAATGTCAGGTGATAGATATGGCATCATCTAGCTCACAATCAGGGGCACGATTGTTAAACCCCGGCCCGATGAATGATTCACTATTGAACATGCAAGAAAAACATGTTTCTCAGCATGTATGGAACGGATCACCCGATCGAGTTCTTAGAGCTTGACGTGGACTGGCATTTAATCCTGCTGTTATGGATTTCCCAGAGTCTGTCAAAGCTAATCTTCAAATAGCCGGTTTCTTAGGGGTAGCCCAAGTAAATATAACCCAGCTTTATCATAATTTGATTACTGCACTTGTTGAGCGATGGAGACCCGAGACACATACCTTTCACATGCCATGGGGAGAATGCACCATCACACTGCAAGATGTTGCTATTCTCTGTGGACTACGCATTAACAGTCCCGCCGTTATTGGTGCAGCTCATAAACATTGGAAGCAATATATCGGTGAGATGCTAGGCAGAGTTCCTAGCGATTCTGACATGAAAGGATCAAGAATAAAGTTAATAATAACACAATAATATCACTATTAATAATAATATTACAAAATAAAATTAATTACCAATTACCAATAATAAATACCGATACTAATAAAAGTAATATTACTGTTATATTATAATAAAAAATAAACTTAATAATTAAAAGAAAGTATCAAATAATATTACACGAGGCAATAATTTTTTAACAATTTACACCAATAAATATTCATCAATTATTACAGTAGTAAAAAAAAAAAACCTTATAAGAATTAAAATAAAGTCACCAGCAATTTTAAAGGAACATCGCTACAAAAAAAATTATATTATGGTTATAGGGAGTAAGGATGACATTAACGATAAAGTATCTATTTAAAACAATAAGAGGCAATATAAAAAAATTCGTAATAACGAGTAGCAAATAATATCACAGGAGGTATAAAAAAAATAATAGCAATAACAATTTACACCAATAAATATTCATCATTTATTACAGTAGTAAAAAAATAATTTACCTTATAAGAATTAAAACACAGTCACATACAATTTTAAAGGAACACCGCTACAAAAAAAATTATACTATAAGTATAGGGAGTAACGATGACATTAATGATAAAGTATCTATTTAAAACAATAAGATGTATTAAAAAAAATACCTTAATAATAAGTAACCAATAATATCACAAGTAGTAAATAAAATTTCCTACTAAGGACTATTTATAGAGGAGGAACTAAGGGGGGAGGGAGCTGCTCTTCGTGTGGGGGGCTGCTACTTGAAGGCATTCTGTAGTGGGGTTTTTTTTGGGGGGATGGGGGGCACCCCCTGCGTTATGTGGCGCACTGCAAGGGGAGGCGCCATCCGCAGTGGCGCCTCCCCCAGCAGTGCGCCACGTGGCACTGCAGGGAAGATTTTGTCTTTTTTTAAAAAAAAAAAAAATTTGTTGGCGCATTTTACCCGTCAGAGTGGAAAAAAAATATGCCACGTGTCCTAAAGGACCCCCATTGATAAATAGTTTCGGAATAACCCTAAACTGATAAATAATTTCTAAAAAGAACCCAGTTTGGTAAAAAAACCTCATCTTTTTCACCGATCTTCTAGCTTATTTAACACGTTTATAAATTTATTTGAATGAATGTGTTTGATAAACAATCTTATTTTATTAATTTATAACTTTTTATTTTAAGTTATTTTATTTAGTTTATAATTTATTGACTTTTCTTTCAATTTTACTCTCATTCATTTGATGAAACCAATATTCAAACATTTCATCGAACACTTTGAGGGGCATCTACAATTTGACCATATTTGGCTGAGCGTAGCGGTCCAAGAGGTGCTTTTCTCTCCGAGCATCCATCTGAATACCTCTTCATTTACATTGACATTGTCGTTTTGTCCATATTTGGTTATCTGGGTATTGCAGTGTATCAAAAAATTTGTGCCTCTACCACTTTTTGCATTGTCAAGAACATTATGTGAGACAACGGTTATGACAAAGCTTGAAATGAGAGAGGTTCAGTTTAGTGACTTGGTGTAAATTTCTGTTTAGCATATTTTGGAGGAGAGGAAGAAATCACATAGAAAGAAGGATGCACTAGCATTACTAGTAAGTAGCATTGGCCGAGGAAAAAGAAGGGGTGTGTAAAGCTCACGTGAATAGCACATGAGTTACTAATCAGATCTTTTTTATTTTATTAATTAAATACATTAATATTTTAATTTTAAAAATGCCAACTAAGCATGCTACGTGGCAAATTGTTAGTTACGTAAGACTGTTCTATTAGATAACTAAGGACGGGTAGATGGAGGGGCTATGTTGCAACTTTTCGAAAATTGGTATGAAATGTGTTCTAGAAAAAATTTAGGTATTAAAATTGCACATTGGTCTCACAAAAGGTTTAATGACACAAAGCACCTTACATGGGAGACAATATATGGATACTAAGTGCTATCATGATGAAAAGTCCAAAGAAATAGTAAGGGCATATATGGATTCATTTTTGTGAGAAGTAAAAATGATTTCAAAGACAAAAAATCGATTTTGACATGTTTGGTTGTTCTCCACATTGATTTTGTATCTGGAATCAATTTTAACTTGAAGCTAGAATTTGTAGCTTCTGCCCCCAAAAGTGATTTTTAGCCTCAAATTATACTGAATTTTACATCAAATTTACTTTCAAAATAAAAACATTCAAACATAAATTACTTCACTTCAAATTCGATTCTATTAAAATCAATTCTACAAAATCAATTTTATCCAAAATCACGTTTGTCAAATGCTCATCCAAACACACACTAAATGTTACTTGATTTAGTAGATTTCCTTTTTTTTCATATAAAAAACAAAACAAAAAGTTTGAAGAAAAAAAGGGGGTACTTTTTTTTTTTCTTTTCTTATTTGAGTAAAAAATGGATTTGGACCATATACAGGATCTATTTTATGTGATGTACCTCTCTTCAGAGGTGAGTATAGAGTTGCCCATTTGTCCGTGACCTATTTTTTTATCTCAAGTATTTTTAAGTTGAACTGAGTTTAGGGGTGTTCGCGGACTGGATTGGATCGGTTTTGAACTAAAAAGTCATCCGATCCAATGATAAAAACATCGTGCGGTTTGGATTGGATCAGTTTGTTTCCTTAAAAAAATTTGATCCGATCCAATCCAATCGAATGCGGTTTGGATTGGATTGGATAGTTCGGTTTTTGTCATATTTTATTTTTTTCCAATGTCAAGTGTCCTTTCTACTTATTTAATAGTGGATAAAAGATAATCTTCGTTTTAATTTGGGAGTTTGAGAAGAAAAAAATTATTGATATTTTTTAACACGTTCTTTTATATTAATTATCTATATCTACTACCATTGATCACATTTTTTTTCCTTGAATCGGCTACAAATAAATTGTAGCCAATTATTTTTCAAATTTACTTAATTGTTTTCCTATTTTTCATGATTACTCAATCATATATATATATATATATATATATATATATATATATATATGATATGTATCAAAGCTTTTAGTAAAATATAACTTCAAGACATTAATATTTATTCTAAAAAGTCTTATATATGTCATTTCAACAAAAATATTAAAGAGAATGGGGGACATAAAAGTATGAAGAATAATGTTTAAGTATGAGTAATACTATAATTTCAAAAATAATAGTATATGTATATAATATATCGGTTTGGATTGGATTGGATTGGATTTCACTATAGGATCCAAAATCCGATCCAATCTAATAAAAAATTGCGGTTTTTTCGGTTTTCAGTTTTTCAGTTCGGTTTTTACGGTTTGAATCGGTTTGGATCGGTTGATGAACACCCCTAGTTGAGTTGACGAGTAATTTTTATATTTAATTAGAGCATATTAGATTAATCATAACATTAATTATATACTTATTATAATTAATTATTATAATTTATCATAATTAATAAATATTATTGATCTGATAGTTTTTTTATTAAGAGGAGAGTGAAGACAAAAAGAAAGAACCAAGGTCTAAGCCTAATAACACCTATGGCATCAGTAAGCAAGAGGTGATGCAGCTGATGAGGAATGGTATACCAAATGAGAAAATGTTGATCCATGGCAGCTCCATATTTGGGAAGCCAATCTGCACAAAAGTTTCCTTCATGAAGAGTGTGCTGGATAATCAGATTCCAAGGCCTAGTAGAAATAAACTCCCTGATACTATTAATGAGAGGATAATGAGGATGAAAAGACTCAATTCCAATGGAAACTAGGTGGAAAGCAAGCTGAGAATCTGATTCGCATATTCCTGATCTGGAGCCTCTATTCGACCCCAATTTAAGAGCATGATAGATAGCTAGGAGCATAGCATTTAAACAAGTAGTGAATCCAAAAAAACCTGAGAAGCCAAAAATCCATTATGCAACCATGTTTAACAAACCCCAAATCTTGATTTGCCCAGGTTACCAACGGAATTGCCATCAACATTGATATTGCAAAAATTATTGATATGATAGATTTAAGTTAATTGTTCCAAATTTATTTCAGAACATTTCTGTTATAAAATTTGGTTCTTTCAACATTGTTTATTACAATACAAGAGGCCAAGAAAATTTAAAGTAAGGATACAAGTTAACAAATTAAACGTATACATTAAATGTACAAAATATAGTTTACCAGAAAAATAAACGTATAAAATCTTTATTTAGAAGGGATATATTAAATATATTAAAAATACCTTTTTAAATAATTCTTTATGTTGACAAATTTCTTTAGCATATTGTTTAAGAAATGACGAAAGAAAAATTTATATAAAAAATAATAAATTTAATATTTTAAAAAATATTATACTTATTTTTTTAATATAAACTTTTATTTTGTAAATTCCTTAACCAATATTGGTGAGGTATTCATGAGGAAGCCCTTAATTAATAATTAATAATAATGTATTAATTAAAATTAAAGTCATGTTACATTACAGGGAGAGAAAGGGTGAAGACAGAGCGAAAGAGAGAGGTCAAATCGAGTGGCGAAAGGTTGGGTGTCCTGTTTTAGTATATTTGTGGTGCTGGTGCTGTCTCTGCTGCTTCGTATTGGCTAAGACCCAACTGACAGAACAGAAGAGAAGAAAAAATAACACATAGAGGGAGGGAAGAGAGAGAAGGAAGCAAGCAAGCAAGCTCCCATAATCGTAATCGTAATCACAATCACTGTAGATAGTTCCGTTCCAAGCTCAATCAGCTTCACTTTTTCTCTTTATCTCTCCCTATCTTATCATCTGATTTCATATGCCCATGGATCTTTTTCATTTCATTCCCAAAGGTATAATAGTTTCTTTTATTTTCTTTGCGTAAATCTCAGATCTTTCACTTTACGTTACCATTAATTTTTCATTTCTTTATGTAATTCGCAGCTTTTGTTACGTTTGATTGCTTTTCTAGTTATTGGGTCTGTTTTCTTCTAATTTTTTGAGGCGTTGAATTGCTCTAGATCTCTTCAAGTTTGCGCCTTCCCTATTGGGAGGTTCGGTTCTGCCCGTGCTCATGGTTCAATTCGTTACCATATAGTATCTGTTTTCTTTGATGTTCTTGTATAATTCGGGTTTGAAATTTCTGATTTCTATTTTTCTAAAAAAAAAGTTTAATGAGGTTTCTTGGTAGTCACTAGTCACTATACGAGAACTCGCTCTATTGTCAATTTTATTTTAGATTTTGTTTATAACATTTTTAATTATTTCACATCGAAAAATTTAGGGTTTTAAACGTGTCCAGTGTCTCACTGGTTCTGAAATTGGTCGGTGTTCTCCAAAGTTTTTATTTTTTATTTTATTTTTTTGAGGGCCGTATTTGTAAAATTTGATATAAGTTCTGTAACTCTTGCATAGTGCTTGTTCAATCTAGCTAGCTTTATAGGGTTCGCTTCCAACTAACAGTAATGAAAATTGCCAGCTACAGTTGTTTACAGTGATATTCAACCTAATAAACTTATGCCTCTTATACTACATACGCATCATACACTGCACTGCTCTGCTAAATACTTGTAACCGCTCTTCTATATTGAGTTGTTATTTGACACGTTCGTGTTATCTGGTATGCTATTGAGTTCATTTATCTAGTACATGATGTCTGAAATTTGTGGCGGAATCTCATTTCTCCCGTTTGTTTTTTTAATGGCAGTCTGGTTGATCGATGAGCAGGATCAAATTGGGTTTGGTGGAGGCTGACTGGGCATGTGCTGTTACTGTATTTAGAGTCTATCTATGTTGTAGTTATTTTGTCCGTATTGTAGTTAATAATGAACATATCCAAGAAAGGATCCCACACGGATGCAAAGCTAAGCAGTCCAAACAAGGCAACCACTTTGAATCCAAATGCAGCAGAGTTTATTCCTTTTTCTCTCAGATCACCATTGTCTAGAACTACTAGCTCGGTTGATGCGACGGCCAAGCTTACTACTGCTGGAGCTCCTGGGAAAGCTGTTTTAGATCGATCAGGATCATCCATTTCAAATAATTCTGATGATGAGGTGCACCAGTACTGGCGGTGCCAGCTCCCTGACGATATAACCCCTGATTTCAAGGTCATGGGAGAAGATGAGTCCCAGGGTCTTAACAACCTTTCCTTAGCAGGCTTATCCATACATGATGGCAATGAAGCCTCCATGTTTCCTTCTTCTAAAGGAAGTAGATATATGTTAAATGAGCAGGAGGAATTATCTCAACAGCACATTAATGGCAATAGCTTTGCTGATAAATTAGTGCTTTCCAATTCAAGCTACAGGGAGGACCCATCTTCAGCAAGCTTTTTTAACACTTCAACAAAGCCTTGGGATAGGCCAATTGGGAGTACCAACCAGCATGTTAGCAGTGGTCAAGAGGGGCTTGCTTATGATGACTACTCTAGACAAGGATTCTTAAATGACATTTTGGCTGAGAATTCAATTGTTGATGACACTGATTTGAATCCTTTGGAATTTTTAGCTTCTCTATTCCCTGGTTTTTCAACAGAAAGCCTTGCAGAAGTTTTCTTTGCCAATGGAGGCGATTTACATCTGACCACTGAGATGCTCACTCAATTAGAGGTAGGTTGATCTTCATGTAATAACTGACTTGCAGTCAAATTGTGGTTCCTTACAAGCCTCATTTAATGTTTTACCTGTGAAAATGTATATGTTGTCAGTTATATTCATGCATGGTATCTATCTCTAGCATGTTGCAATGCAGTATGCTTTAGTAGAATACTACGTCTAATGGGATGGATGCTAAGTATTTAGAGCAATACATGTACCTTGTTTTGGCAGGAAAGAGCCAGCTCCCCATAAAGTTGTGAAGTGATTCAAGTGCATCGTAGCATCCAGTTTCTAGTCGCTGTTGCCTGGTACTGGGGGAGTGGGTTGTTAGAGATAATCTTGCTTTTTAGTTTTGATCTACATTCTTTCTTAGTTTAGTCATGTGATGTTGGTCCACTGCTTCATGTTATCTAGGGGCCGTTATCATTTTATTAGAATTTTCTGGGATACGTAATCTTTTTTTGGCATATGATCAAGTAGTACAATTTGTTTTCCATTCAGTGAATGCCACCGTCATCTCTTATCATTATTACTTATTTCTCTTGGATTCTTCTTATGCCAATGAGCTTTGTATTGATTATCTCTTTTTTATTTCCCCCCATACAAATGTGTAGCTTCAAGTTGACGCAAGTTTCAATCAGAATCTGAATTCAAAGACTCTGTCAGCTCCCAATCTCAGTGCAATGGACTTTCCTGCACTTGCTTCACCAGATGGCCAGACTGCTTCTGTAAAATATGCTGTAGATAGTGTTCAACAAGGTGGCAATCCTTACCGATTGTCTGACAAAGACACTCAGTTTTTCAAATCTAGCTCTTCCGTTCCATCTAGAGGTGCTATTGACTTTGCTTCAGCTGTTAGGAAGTTGGCTTCTCAGGACTCTGGTATTTGGAAGTATGATAAAAATGGTTCTGGTGATGCTGCTATTGGCTCAAGTAGGAGTTCTCATGTTCTGGCTAGTGGCTACAATGGTGGACAAGGGAGAGCCGACTTTGGTGACCGGTTACAGAGCCGTAGTTCAGCTCGGGCAGCTCCTGTTTGGCTTGAAACCGGTGACACCGTTGGTAAATAATTATGTTTATATGCTTCAATTTAGGATGAATTCCTTTCTTAGAATTTGGGTTTGGGCCTAACTCAACCCCAAAAGCTAGCTTGTAAGATGAGGGTTGCCCCTTACTTATAAACACTCATCAGGCCATATCTATATCCAATGTGGGACTCCAACACACACCCCTCACGCCCAGGACTGGACATCTGGAGCGTGTGTTAAGAATAGCTTATAGCTTATAATTAATACTCTTATGGAAATTAGATTAGGATTAATGTTATATTAAGCTTGGACGGTATGGACGGTGGAATCTCATTCATTGTATTCTCATTTTCATTGCATCTATTCTCCTAGGACTTGGCATATATAATTAATGCTCTAAGAATCATATTCCCTTATCTATTATATATTGTAGTCCTATTGGAATGCAAAGACACGAGACATATTCAGTTTCAGTTTTCAAGAGTCTTCATTCTTTTTCTTATCTTTCTTCTCTATCTAAAATTCATAACTTCAACATCCTTCTACATTGTGTTTTTTTAACAACTTTGCATTGCAGCAAATATGTATTCAGAGATGCGGGAGGAGGCTCGTGATCATGCACGCGTACGTAATGCATATTTTGAGCAGGTTGGTCTTTGATTCATGCTTTAAAGAAGTTATGGTAAGTGAACGAGAATATAAAATAATGATTTTGGCTACTTGCTTGGTTCATATCAACATGCTTTCCCTGGATTTTCTATCCTCTTTTTTGTTCCTCCTTTGAGTTAGTCGTACATTTTTTTACCTCCTTTTTTTTTAAAAAAAAAAAACATATTACTTCAGATAATCAAGTTGGGACAGGATAGGGTGAGTAGTTTTAAAAAAGAGAGCTGTTGGACTGATACCAACATGAACATGAATAAACAACAAAGTCCCTACCAGAACCCTGTTCTTGAGTGCTCGACCTTAGATTTTGTGTTGTTCATGATTTGAAAACAGGCGCGACAAGCCTATCTTATTGGTAATAAGGCCCTAGCGAAGGAATTAAGTGCTAAAGGGCAACTGCACAACATGCATATGAAAGCAGCTCATGGAAAAGCTCAAGAATCTATTTACCGCCAGAGGTTTGTTGTTCCCCGATGCTTTCATTTTTGGTATAAAGAAGGCTGATATGACATCATAATGACAACATATATTTTGCTGCCCCTACACAACCTGTATAATATTGTTACGACTTACGAGTGTTTTCTTTTGACCAGCTGGCTCTACTATTTTTTCCTTTTAAACAGATTTTTACTTTCTGCATGTTTCTTTTGGGACTCAAATTTTTTATGCTGACTGCGAGCCATTGAGAAATGAGAAAGATATATATATTTTTTTATAGGCAAATGTTAGTTGTTAGTTTGTTATGTTAGTAGGGGGTGAGATTTGAACCTTGCACACCTTATACCTTCCAACACTTTTGTCCCACACCCCAAATCATCTTGACCACCTTATGACTCGAAAATGTGAAAGATATTATTTGTCTCACTTGGTTAACAGGTGTGAACAATCTGAACCCTTCAGTAAAAGTGTGTGATGTAAATTTGTTATCCAGTGGCTTACAAAGAAAACTGTATTACCGGATTGGTTTTCTAAGTGTTAGGTTCTGACTTGGTCATTGCAAGTGTTGAATTTTCAGAAATCCAGTTGCTCCAGAGATGCAGGGCAATGAAAGAGGACATGAGAGGATCATAGACCTACACGGGTTGCACGCAAGCGAAGCCATTCATGTTCTTAAACATGAATTGAGTGTGCTGAAAAGCACTGCCAGAGCTGCTGAGCAGCGTTTGCAGGTGTATATTTGTGTTGGAACAGGTCACCATACCAGGGGTTCCCGCACTCCTGCTAGACTTCCTATATCTGTACAGCGTTTTCTACTTGAAGAGGGCCTTGACTTCACAGAACCTCAGGCAGGCCTACTTCGTGTTGTGATATATTGAGCCAAGGATATCATCGTGTACAAGTTTTTTGACACAGTTAAAAGTTCATGACAATGAACACATGTAGACATCCTAGTCATTCTTGTGTCTCTGTATATGGGAAGTAAAGGCACTATCCAAAAAGAAAAAGAAAAGAGGTTGGGGGAGAAACAGAAAGAAAAGAGAAGGTTTGTAGCAAAATTGTATCATTAAGGTTTAGCTGCAGCATCAGATTACACAATAGTCAGCAGGACTACACATTTTCATTTTGGTAACCTTGTACTCTAATTTTTACTTCGTTAAATTCCTTTTTTCTTCTTTTGATTCAGATGTAACTGAAAAATCAATTACATGATAGAACAATGACTTTGCAAATTAGATCAACGTCGAGCAATCTAATAGCAAATCTGGCAATGCATACTTTTGGATAAATAATTGTTTAAAAGTTCTTTTAGAAAGTTTTGGGTTATAAATTTTCTTGAATATATAAATTAACTTAATTCAGATATGCATTATATTAAATCTTGCAACAAATACTCAAGCAGGACTACGAGGATCACGGCCTTTGGTACATTTTTTATCCTAATTTACACCCTTTTTCTTACCACGACTTTTGCATGCTATAGATAGCCTACAAAGAAATTGGTGGTAAATCTCCAAAGGGACGGTGTAGATTTGCTTCATGTGTGATCAAGAGGCTTACATTTGCTTCTTTCTTCCAAATCCAATCCATATCAAATCGGTCAAATGGAAACGAAAAACTAATAATTGAAAAAATGAAAATTTTTCTTTGGATCGACTTTGTTCTCGGTTCTAACTTTTTCAACTGATTTAATTCAAATCGAACCATACATTATGATATTATATATTTTTTGTTTTGAAATTATAATGATAGTCTTACTTTTTCTCTGAGTTTCCTATGCTGCCTTAAGTTTTAACCTTTAATTAAAATTAAACTCCTAAATGCCTCTACTTTTTTTATAAGCATTTAATTTGTACTAATTTTTTTGACAAAAGCATTTAATTTGTACTTGTGATTTATGTAATGTGGAATGTGACTATTATTATCCATAATTTGAGTTATGGAATAATGTATTTGAGGTGTTAAATTAGTGATTTAAATAGCAAAAAAAAAATTGAATTATTCAATTTACTCCAAAGTGCTTTTGATCGATTAGAGTTTAAAATTTGATATAGCTTCTGAAATTATAATCACTGATAATATTACTTCTTAACTTTAAAAAATTAGAGTTTAATTTTGATTGTATAATTTTTTATATTGTCAATCCATTATAAATTATCATATATGTGACTTTTAAGATAATTATTGTAAGAGTCGAACATTTTTACTTAACCACCACTGCCAACTTGAGGGTTAGTCCCACAACTTTGCCTGTGAGAATATCCTTTGAAGACCAAAAATTATTTTTAAAGACGTGACAATTAATGATTAGGACCAATTGATGGTGTTAGCGTGAGATTTAAATCTTACTCAAACAACTGTTTTTCATGATAGAAGTTGTTTTTCAGTAAAAGCCAATATATTTGAGTAAACTGATTAAATTTCAAAACAACTATTTTTATAAGAAAAAAATTTATTTTTAGATTAGAAGTTTAAAGCTTATTAGAAAAGTTATTAGATTATTTTGAAATTACATTTCCGGAAATCATATGCCCATGAATGTTATTACCAGGAATATTATTCCCGGGTATTTTATAAAAGATGTTTGGTTAATAGTTAAAATTCCTGGGAATAATATTCTTGGGAATAGATGTTGTAATCATCAAAATACCCCTGCTATATAAAATATTATTTAAATATTAATTTTTGAAAGGAATTGATAAAAATATAATAAAAATATAAAAATAATATGATTACCATACTTATAATATAAAATAAATATTTTTATATTCATATTAATTTTTGAACATTTGTAATGATTTTTTATGAATTATATGCTATAATTATGCTTGTGTAGTGTATGATATTAATACAATATCAATTGTAAGATTAAAAAATTTAATATATATTTATGTTTTTAAAAAAAAATCTAATTTGTTTTGATAGTAATATATTATGGTTCTGTATAGTATTGACTTGTACGTTATTATATTATATAATATAAATATAAATAAAAGACGAGCACCAAAAAAAATATAAATAAAAGACTAATTTTCCTCAATGCAAATATAAAAACCCATTGTATCATAGTTTTTGTAAAACTTGAAACAAACATGATAATATTTTACAACCATATTCATATTTCTGGAAATAACTCAACATAGCTTAAAACAAACCTCTCCATGTAAGTGATTTTTTCTACATAACCCAACTTAGTATATTATTTTATAACCAATTTTCAACAAATACATCTAAATATAAACTGATTGTCTGATTCTATTATAATTCATCGTAACAATAATTAATTATCCATATAATCTTAAAATAATAAAAATTTTGCAACTTATCCTAGTGAATGATTCGTGAAGTAGATACACTCATACACTGACTTCCTCAAGTTAAATGTAACTCACTTCAAGTATTCTATATGCATGTGGCAGTACAGAAAACAGAATGGTGTGCCTCGTGTTCAAAACAGCAAACTGTAACACCAACAACACTTTTCCAACTCAACAATGATTTCCCAACATGCATTCGCGACCCACTTCCATTCGTTCCTTGCCATTTTCCTCCCTCTCTCAATGCTTTTCCGTCCTCCGCCACGCCATCGCCACCTCCGATTTGCTCCTCGGAAAGCGTGCTCACGCCCTCATTTTCACCTCCGGCCACCACCCAGACCGTTTCCTAACCAACAACCTCATCACAATGTACGGCAAATGCCGGTCACTCTCCTCAGCACGCCAACTGTTCGATGTAATGCCTGAGAGAGACCTCGTTACATGGAACGCCATTCTCGCCGCGTACGCGCTTGCCGGAGATGTTGACACCGATAACACTCAAGAGGGGTTTCGCCTTTTTTGTCTTCTTCGTAAATCTGTGGTCTTGACCACTCGTCACACTTTGGCCCCTCTGTTCAAGATGTGCATTGTCTCTGGTTCTGCTTGGGCTTCTGAGACCCTTCATGGGTATGCTGTTAAGATTGGGTTGGAATGGGATGTGTTTGTGGCTGGTGCTTTGGTGAATATATATGCCAAGTTTCAAAGAATCAGAGAGGCCCGTATTTTGTTCGACCGGATGCCTGTGAGGGATGTGGTGCTGTGGAACGTGATGATCAAGGCATATGTGGAAATGGGTCTTGAGGATGAAGCTTTGCTTCTCTTCTCTGCGTTTCACTGGAGTGGGCTGCGTCCTGATGACATTAGTGTCCGTAGTGTTCTTTTGGGGGTTAGTAAAACTGCTTTTGAATGGCAGTTGAAGCAGGTTCGAGCTTATGCCACCAAATTGTTTCTGTGTGATGATGATTCGGATGTAATTGTGTGGAACAAGACGTTGTCTGAATATTTGCAAGCAGGAAAAGCTTGGGAAGCTATTGATTGTTTTATAGGTATGATCAAATCACAAGTAGCATATGACAGCACAACGTTAGTTGTGATCCTTTCTGTGGTTGCTAGTGTAAACCATATTGAATTGGGAAAACAGATTCACGGCATTGTTATGAGATCGGGGTTGGATCGAGTTGTCTCTATTGCAAATAGTCTTCTCAATATGTATATTAAGGCAGGTTCTGTTTATTATGCAAAAATTATGTTCGGTCAAATGAAAGAAGTGGATTTAATATCATGGAATACAATGATATCTGGTTGTGCACTGAGTGGTTTAGAGGAGTTGTCCATAAGCCTGTTCGTTGATTTGCTATGCAGTGGCCTATTGCCTGATCAATTCACCATTGCAAGTGTTTTGAGGGCTTGCTCTTCTCTTAAAGAAGGCTACTATCTTAGTAAACAGATTCATACTCATGCAATAAAAGCTGGTGTCATGGATGATTCATTTGTTTCAACAACTCTGATTGATGTCTATTCTAAGATTGGCAAGATGGAGGAGGCAGAATTTCTTTTTCAAAACCAGGATGGATTTGATTTGGCATCTTGGAATGCTATGATGTATGGATACATGGTGAGTAATAGCTATCAAAAAGCATTGAGACTCTTCACTATAATGCATGAAAGTGGAGAGAGGACAGATCAGATTACTCTGGCAAATGCAGCTAAAGCTGCTGGGTGCTTGGTGGGGCTTCAACAAGGGAAGCAAATTCATGCTGTTGTTATAAAAAGGAGGTTTAATTTAGATTTATTTGTCATTAGTGGTATTTTGGACATGTATCTAAAATGTGGAGAGATAGAAAGTGCACGCAGAGTTTTCAGTGAGATCCCTTCGCCAGATGATGTCGCGTGGACTACTATGATCTCAGGATGTGTTGAAAATGGAGATGAGGAGCATGCTCTTTCTACATACCATAAGATGAGACATGCTAGGGTGCAACCTGACGAGTATACCTTTGCTACCCTTGTCAAGGCTTGCTCTCTTCTAACAGCATTGGAACAGGGGAGACAGATCCATGCAAATGTTATAAAGTTGAACTGTGCTTTGGATACTTTTGTCATGACATCACTTGTTGACATGTATGCCAAGTGTGGGAACATAGAAGATGCATACGGTTTATTTAAAAGAATGAACATAAAGAATGTTGCCTCATGGAATGCCATGATGGTAGGATTAGCTCAACATGGAAATGCCGAGGAAGTCCTCTGCCTTTTCAAAGATATGAAATCTAGGGGTGCAATGCCGGATAGAGTTACTTTTATAGGGGTCCTTTCTGCGTGTAGTCATTATGGTTTGGTATCTGAGGCCTATGAAAATTTTTATTCCATGCAGAAAGATTATGGCATTGAACCTGAGATTGAGCACTATTCTTGTCTTGTTGATGCCCTTAGCCGTGCAGGGCGTATACAAGAAGCTGAAAAGGTGATATTATCAATGCCCTTTGAAGCTTCTGCTTCCATGTATAGGAGTCTGCTTAATGCTTGTAGGATTCAGGGAGACAGAGAGGCGGGGAAACGTGTAGCGGAAAATCTTTTTACCTTGGAACCATCTGATTCAGCAGCTTATGTTCTCTTATCCAATATTTATGCAGCTGCTAACCAATGGGAAAATGCAGTGAGTGCTAGAAATAAGATGAAAAGAAAAAATGTAAAGAAGGATCCTGGATTTAGTTGGGTAGATATGAAGAACAAGGTGCATTTGTTTGTAGCTGGCGATAGATCACATGAAGAAGCTGATTTGATATATAATAAGGTTGAGTATGTTATGAAAAGGATAAGAGAAGAAGGGTATGTTCCTGATACAGACTTAGCACTTGTTGATATAGAAGAAGAAGAAAAAGAGAGTGCTCTGTATTATCATAGTGAGAAACTAGCAATTGCTTATGGGCTTATAAGAACTCCACCATCCACCACACTAAGGGTCATTAAAAACCTTAGAGTGTGTGGAGATTGCCATAATGCGATCAAATATATATCAAAGGTTTTTCAGCGAGAGATTGTTGTGAGAGATGCAAATCGCTTTCATCATTTCAGGAGTGGGATGTGCTCTTGTGGGGATTACTGGTGACAATGGAATCTTCCCCTTCATAATACCCCATTGGGCTTTCTGTGCCTTCTGTGAGAGAACATCTACTAACTCAACTTTGTTGGTTCTTCTTTGTCATGGACTTGTCTAGTAGGTCGAGAGATCTTTATATCTATACTAATAGATAATGCTAAAGTTGAAAAAAAGACAGTTGTTTGGTGTCAATTTTTTTTATATTACTTAACTACCCTTGACAACTTTACAATATATGACAGTTTTTATGTATCTTGCCCAAATATATAAAGTGATAAAAAATTCTATGCGCGTGCAAGGGGAGAAGAAAAAAAAACTGACGGCAGTTGTGAAGTGCACCACATAACCGGCTATTACCATCCTACTCAGAGTAACATAACATAACCGCACCGGTCACGACATGGAGCGCCGCAGAGACAAGGAGGGAGGGAGAGAGAGAGAGCGAAAGGAGTAGGAGAGATTTATACAGGGTGAAAGAGAGTGGGAGGGAGAAGGAACGAGAGAGAGTCATAATGAGATGAAAGTGTGCCATGACGGTTTTCAAATATAGGAATCTTCTATTTGGCTCTCGATTTCAAATGGATGAAAGATGACAGTAGCGATAGTGGAAAAAGATGAGGTTTGATCATTGCTCGCCCCGATGCCGTTGATCCCCTTGATATTTATGATATCCTCTTCTCTTCCTTTTTATTTTAATATCCTCTTCTCTTCCTTTTTTTTAATTTTATTTTATTTATTTGCCTCTCACAGTTTTATTAATTTTGTGAATTAATTTATTTGCTGCAAATCCTTGACTTTTATTTGGGCAAATTTCTTGACGGATATTAGGGATCTCGACGATGACAATTTGGGACATATTCTGTGTAGGATGGAGATGGGTATGTGAGTTGCACTCAATCTATTTGATAAAAAACCTGAATGTCATTGTACTTAACTGTATTTGCCACTCTTTCTTTCTGATTTTTTTTTTAAACTGAATTCTGATAAAACGATGTTATTGACTTGAAGTTGTGATTTGAGCAAATTCAAATGTAAATTGTAATATGTGTGTGTGCCTTAAGAGTCTCCATGTTCAATTCTATGCTTTATGTTATAGTAAGCACTTGGTGTGGTGTTATTGTCCTGAAGTTGTAATTTATGCAAAACCATATATTAATTGTAAGATATGCATGCCTTAACATCCCCATGTTCAATATTATGCTTGGAAAATCAAGCTGGTATCACTGGTTAATTTCCTTGGCATTTTAAAGAAGTCGATGTTGTTTCTTTTTCCATGTGTGTGCATGCTCATGTGTGGTTGGGGCCATGCAGAATTGTTGTAGCACATAAATGTTGATTAAGAATTTTATTTGTAACCATGAGAATTAAGACTAACATTTTATTGGAAGTGTATTTTTTATTTGTTAATGATTCTGTTGACTTCCTTCTTCGTTTAGTAGGAAATTCATTTACAATAAATGGTTGAGGCTACAAATTTAAGCTTCTTGGATCATCTAAAAAATGGTCTCGCATCAAATTCTGTATGCAAATATAAAAAGATTTAATGAAATCTTTACATGACGTGTATAATGTATTTGTTATTTATTATTTTGACTGTCATATCCATTTACAAGGATTCTAGCTGATAAAAAAAACTCATGATTTCATAACATTTTATGAAGTTAACAATTTATTTAAAAATTACCAGTCTTGACTGATTTTATATCGAGCCTTTAATTTATTGCATTGCTTTTATATTGTTAAAATAGTTGATTGATAAAAGTTACCATAAAATTGATTTTAAGTTGTATTAATAGTGATTGAGATGCGTCCACTGATACTATCACATGGTTGCTGTGATTTTGCAACCTCATCATTCCCTCTGTGTATTGTGAATGGTGGATTAATACTTTATTGTGTATTTAGGTTTGGGAACATTGGTTAGTTGTACATTTATGTAGCTTTCATCCAGATGCTTCAATGGCTAAATCCCAGAGTAAGTTAATTTTTGTGTATCATCCATCTTTCCAACCGACATTTTTATGGAAAATAACTTTCTAATGGATGAATGTCCTTTTTCTTTTTATTGTACAAAAAATTTATTTACAGTGCCAGTAGCAACATTTCTTACGTGTTCTTTTTTTTTTCTTTTCTTTTTTAAACGTCAACTTTAAGCGAGACCGAATTTGAACCTTGAATTATGGGATACTGATTTGGTGGAATTATCATGCTTTGATCTTTTAAGCCTTAATGTTAGTTCATGTTTGGATTTTTTGTAATGTCAATTTTGCTGTAACTCATATCATACAATGGTTGTATTCCCTCAACATTACCATTTTACTTCCTTTTCCTTTTATGGATTTGTTATCTAAAGGCACGTCTGATTATGTGTAATGTGGCTCTTTGTGCAGTTGTTGTTAAAACAAAATGTAGTGCTTCCCTGTTGAAGTTGAACTATGGGTGGAGGAAAACCCAAAGCAAAGAAGTAATATAAATATAGATAATGAACTGATGATGTGCTGTTTATTCTTTTAAGGTATGTGGCTTGAAAATAGACAAATACGCTGCAGGCAACAAAAGGTGTTGGTGGCAATGAGTAGATTCAAACCTCGGACACCAACAGATTTGATAAATGCAACTATATAATTCCATCGGTTATCTTTCAGAGGGTTCTTTTTTTTTTTTTTTTATAACTTGATTGGTTATTGAATTATGGTTATTTGGGATGTAAGGGAACTTAAGAAAATTTTTCCAGGATTATGGTTAAAGTAATATAAGTATAGAAAATGTTGACAGTATTATGGTTAAAGGAGTAAGTATGATAACTATATTTATAGTGACTTCATTTATTGTGTTTGTTTAATTTTGAAGGAGTTTCTCCTTTTTTCCTCGCAATTACATTCCCTCGCAACTATGCATGTAAATAAATAATCTTATTAATGTGATGATATAATTATATAATATGTGTTTACATTAAGAAGTCACATTATAAAGTCACAAAAAATACTGATTAAAAATACCAAACATACATAAGTGACAAATAAAATATTAGAGTGAATATCCTTTTTGGTCCCTTAATTTTTTTTTTTCGGATTCCATTTAAGTCCTTGGAAAAAAAACCTCACGATTGGTCCCTCGGATTTCATTCCGTGAGTCCTTTTAATCTCTTTCAGTCAATGCGTGTTGACCACCATTAAGTGTCTGAAGTGTCACTAGTGCAATAAATGCTTTTTACGTCAGTTAAAATTGATTTTTTACGTTAGAATCTTCGTAGCGTAAATACAGCTGACGTTAATAGTTAATATTTTAATGTCAGTTGAGAACTGACGTTAATTTTGTAAAAATTAACGTCAGTTTTTTCAACAACTGACGTTAATTTTGTAAAAATTAACATCAATTTTTTAAACAACTGACGTTAAACATAAAACTATTAACGTCAGTTCTTTAAGACAATGGACGTTAATTTTGTTAAAACTAACGTGAGTGGTTATAAAGAACTGACATTAAAGGTTTAATTTTAACGTCAGTTGTATAAACAACTGAAGTTAATAGTGTACTGTATATTTTATAAAATAGTATTAACATCAGTTGTTTAATACAACTGACATTAATAGTTTTTTTTAATTCAGTTTTAAAATATCACTCCCCTCAGCTATCCCTGCATTCAGTAAATATCCCAGTAACACAGAATATCACACACATTACAGAATTGCAAAGGAAAAATGGAACAATGGGGGGACTTAAAACCAAAACTCATGTATATATATAAATAAATTTTAGTTCCAATGTCTAAAAAACAAAACTACCAATCTAAGGATATATATATACATGTTATTAATTAGTTTCTAAAGTCTAACAAAAAAACTATTTATCTAAGTATTGCGGAGGTATCTTGTCAATTCCTTTTTCAGCCGCATACTTGAAGAAGAATTCAGCGAAGAGCATCCTCAAGTCTCTTAACTCATCTTCTTGAATAGGCGATTGGTTGTTAAATGCCTACACACGTTCAAATAATAACAATAACATCAATGCAAGTCATCTTCAAAACTATAATATATAATTTAACAAGTTGTTTAAATATTACCTTAATCCATCCATCTGTAATAGATGTGGAGACTATGTTCAGCATATGAAGCATCACATAATAGCCGCACGACCAGCCGTCAATTTGAAATCGAGACTACCAACAAAATTAATTTCAACGTCAGTTGAATATACATATAAATTAGTAATTATAATATTAATTATTTGATAAATAAACTATCAAACCTTGAGGATGTTCCATACAGGATTTGCTTTAGTCTTAGAAGCCCTACTTCTCCCGTTGACGCAACTTATGCTACTCGCCTTCAGCGCGCTATCATAAACAAATAATCATGTCGATCAATTAACAAATTCATATATCATGTGTGTAATAAACTAAAAACAACTGATATTAAAACTTAAATTAAATTTAAGATTAGTTACTTACTTATTTACAGCTTCCACCACCTTCGGTGGAGGATCTTGGTGGAGAGAGCAGAAGAATATGACAGTATGCCTAGACGGGTGAAGTACGAACAACTGCCAATGGTTTTTCATACAGTAGGGAGCCAGATATAATTCTTTCCGATTGTCTCCCAACAAGTTCCCTATGTATTTACTTAATCCGTCGCCATCAAAGAATTGGGGCAGAAGGACTGACGGATCTAAGAAGCCGTAAACTGATGCAACGCCCTTATCAAGCTGAAGACGATGGAGATACCTAAGATATGAAAAGGTGTGGATGTTAATTACATAATATATATATTGAAATTAAAATAAATTATTAAATGGAAAAATACCAAAAATAAATGTTATAAAATTTAAATTAACTTACGTGCACCAGAGACTCAAAACATTGTTGTTCATCCAGACGTTATTTCTGCAGGCGTTCCCGAGATCGTCACCACAGAAGGTAAATATCATCCATTGATCTGGGCGTGCCACCCATCCATCGTGCTCCAATGGACATTCAAAAATCTCAAACGCATAATCATCACCAAGTGAGAACAAACGAGTGATAGGTGACAACGACACCGACGTCGACTTGGCCTTTAGTTTAGGAAAAATAAATTAGATAAGTTGTTGATAATTAAAAAAAACACAAGTAATTATTTGACTAATTTGGACATTAATAATGAATACATACCTTTGTTAACATTTCGAGCTCACGTCGTTTGGAGTCCAACTCAAGCTCACGCCTTTTCATTTCCAACTCATGCTCATGGCGTTGGACTTCGAACTCCCGCTCCCTAGCTGCCAACTCATCGTCCTCCACATGTGCCCTACTAAAACTCTCTTTTGTGCTCACATGTGAAGGGTTGGCATGCCCTGCGGTGTCCTGGGATGTACCGACGGAGGAAAGCTCTTTGGCAAGTGCCTGCTTGAATTCCGGGTTGGATATTAAGCCTTGCATCAGATGTGTTGTAATAGCTGGGTTGGACATGAGGTGCTGAGTAATGTCAGCCAAAATTGATGCTTCATTGACCACCCGCTTTCGTGAAGCAGACTTGCCATAATATTCTTTGATGGTCACGTTCCCAGGAACACCGAGAACCCGACCAGGATGGTCTTTCTTGCCTAGAGCAGTCATCAAGACGTCCCGCCGTCCAGAAGGGACGAATGCGCCCTAGGAGGATTGTGCTTTAAGATCCATCTACAATGAAAAAAAATGAAAAACGTGCAAGTGAAAAGTGTTGCAAATATCTATACAAATATCAATTGTAATCAAGTTAATTTTTTACTTACAATCTTATCTGCCACTTCGCGAGTGGCATCAACTTTAAAAGATCCCGTCTTTGTCATGCGGCCGGCTAACCAGACATCCTCGCGGTCGATGTCCGACGGAGGACTTAATGGTGTGCCCTCAGGCACCTCTCCTCTTTCAATCCTAGCAGAGTGCTCTTCCTGCTTCACCCTCAGCCTATCCGCCATCATCTGCTCGATCCGAGTCTGGTACCCACCCTGAGACATGGTGTGGCGGTGGACGTTCTTCGTCTGGTTCTGCCGACCCTTATTTGCCTTAGCCTATTCAAACAAAAACACATAATTAAATACAGTTAAATGATCTATAATAAGCATACAAAATTAACTTAATCAACCAACCTGAAATTCTCCTTCCTGTCGACTCCTGGCAAACATATCCCAATTATCCTGATCAATCCAGGGATAATCCGAGAACATTTTATCAAGCCGCTTCTTCCCAGATACATAGTACCTGGTAAGATCATGCTTGAACACATTCCAACGCTTTGATGCCATTTTCATACATTTATGACGATGATCCTCGTCATTTGGCACGGTCCAAGCTACCTACACATTAAATACATAACAATTGGATGGATTATAACTCGGATAATTATCTGATAATGTAAATCAAACGAATGTAAAGGTAAAATACCGTGATAGCCTCCCAAATCTGATCCTTAACGTTCTGTGGAACGTCATTCCAGTGGTTGTAGTTGATGCTTACGTGCTGCTTTGCTTGTAGAAACCCCACTTATTAAATTCTTTAGCACGGGGTCCCTAGGCATTTAGATTAGCATCGAAGGACACCTCAAGCTTCTGTCCGCTCTGCCTGTCCTTCTCTAGTTTCTTCAACGAGGTGGCTCCTCTACCCCGTTTCCTATGAGCCTGTGATGTCTATATGGACAAAAAAAAATGATAAAATAGAGGGTTGTAACATTATAAACTTACATTAAAAAGAAGTACTAAAGATAGTATATAACATGTAAACTTACACTAGAATCAGGCGTGATCGGGTCCTGCGAAGCCCCCACAGTGTCCTCCCGTGCATGCGGGCTATCCGATTGATCCATATGTATGCCTGTTCAGAAACAATATATATGTATTAACATAGGTTATAACTCAAAATAAATACAGAAGTATAAATAAAAATAACTAGATAGGTCCTGTAGATATACAAAACATCTATCCAATATAAGGACAATACGGGAGATTGAAAACTATAGTTTTTGAAGATTGCCAAGCACTGGTCACGACCTGGCTGTGATGTCCATCACGGCCGTAACGTGCCAACTGAACCAGACCCTCAAGGGCAGAACTGATCACGGCCTAGCCGTGATGAGCATCACGGCCGTGACAGATCAACCAGCAGAGCAACATGCATGCACTCAAAACCAAAAATAGAGACATTCCAAACAACTCAAACTCACGGTTTCAAGTTTCAACTACTGAGACTACATTTTCAACATACACTCAAAACCAAAAATAGAGACATTCCAAACAACTCAAACTCACAGTTTCAAGTTTCAACTACTGAGACTACAGTTTCAACATACACTCAAAACCAAAAATAAAAAAATGTGCCCTAAAGACTCGCCAGAAATAGGCGCTCGCGTGGTGGTGGGTGGGAAGCTCGAGTGGTGGCCAACGTTCGATGTGGTTACTGAGAGCAGAGGGACAAGGAGAGTTAGTGCACGGGAAGGGGAAAGGGAGATGTCAAGTTATTGCAAAGAATGAGCGGGAAAGACAGAGTTAGGGGTTAAGAGTGTACCTCACGGTGGTGGCGAAGAAGCCCTCGCGGTGGTTGCGGTGGAGATGAGCTCACGATTAGGGCAGAGTGAGAGTGAAAGTGAGGGTTGAGAGTGAGGGTTGAGCGTGATGAAAAGAGAAAAGAGACGTGCGTACAGAGAAGTGCAGAAGGCGTGCGGGTGTAAACGTTATAATCAAAATAAAACAACATTTTACGTCAGTTGTTAGTAAAAACTGACGTTAAAGGTCATATATTTAACGTCAGTTGTCTTAAAAGAAACGGCGTTAAAAACACTCACACTTCTAACGTCAGTTGTATTACACAACGGACGTTAAAAGTTTATTAGTTTCTGCAAAAACATTCATTCCTTTGACTACTGTGCTACTTACCCATTCACCTTGTAACCTAATCCTCTTAATGAGCATTAAGTTTTTACATAAGTTTTCAAGAAAATCAGAATAGCTTAGTAACTTCATCCCCTGCTCCTATAAATAGCTTCCTTCCATCCTTTTGATTTTTTCTGCTTCACAATATGGCTCTGCCATGGAGATTAACTTCATCACTCTTTCTTCCTATGCCTAGACTCAAAGATCTTTGTCTTAATGGTCAAACAACTTCTGAGGTTGTGTAAATCACATAACATGGATGGCAAGGTTGGGTGAATCACGTAATGTGATTCTCTCACTTTATTTCATCCCCGTCATCCCTTTCACTTTGCTTTGGAAGCAAGTGACTGTGGATTCAAGACGATGCATCAAGGAATTCCAGTGAAGAAGAAAGATGCAAAGATCCATTTCACTTTGCTTTCGCTGCTAGTGACTGAGGATTTACTTTGCATCATGGAATTCAAGTGAGGGAGGTGATGCATCCATTGGAGTTTCTGATGACAGGACTGAGAAGAAAATGATGTTGAAGTAGAAACTTTTTTATATTTTAGGGCTATGTTGTAGAAATTTTTTATCTTTTAATAATGTAATTTTAACTTATGAATCGCTTCAATGAGATACGATTTGATTATACATATAACTTGTTTTATGTTAAGTGTTTATTTATTTTAATTTGCACAAGAATTTGTTTACTAATTCAAGCTAATTAATAAAAATTAAAAATAAACTTGTTTAAAAAAAAGGTTTAGAAATAAACTGCACTATATGGAGTGATCTGCGTTAAGAGGGACAACAAGGACATGACAACCAATGAAATGAGTTTCATAATTATTTACGTCAGTTATTTATAGAACTGACGCAAATAGTGATTTAATATTTACAAACTGCCACCACCTCATTTTTAACGTCAACTTAATTTATGACTGCCAAGTTCCCGTATATTAATTACATTATTTCCAATATTCATTCTGCACGTTTATAATATATAGGATTATTTACGTCAGCTATTTATTTAACTGAAGTAAAAATCACACTTTTAACGTCAGTTGTATAAAGAACTGACGTTAAAAATAAATATTTTTTATTTCAAAAACACTTGTAACGTCAATTGTTTTAAACAACTGACGTCAAAAGTGTATAGATATCTGCAAAAACATTCATTCCTTTGACTACTCTGCTACTTACCCATGCACCTTGTAACTTAATCCTCTTAATGAGCATTAAGTTTATAGATAAGTTTTGAAGAAAATCGGAATAGCTTAGTAACTTCATCCCCTGCTCCTATAAATAGCTTCCTTCCATCCTTTTAATTTTCGGCTTCACAATATGGCTCTGCCATGGAGATTAACTTCATCACTCTTTCTTCCTATTCCTAGACTCAAAGATCTTTGTCTTAATGGTCAAACAACTTCTGAGGTTGTGTAAATCACGTAACATGGGTGATAAGCTTGTGTAAACCACGTAATGTGAGTTGCTCACCTTATCATCCTTCCGGAGAATCAGCTGCTGGAGAGCAAATCAAGTGCTCGGGCATCACAGTTCCAAAACCTCAGCTTTGGCAGCAAGTGACCGTCATGGAAGTCTCTAGAACCACTGCCTTTGCTTGAAACAGATCTAGTGCACCTGTTTTTGCCTCTCTTGAGCTCTCTCATGCCCCCCAGTTTTCTGAGGTCTTAAAGGATGCAAGTGACTGTTCCAAGACCATTTCTAAAACAGAACGAGTGCACCCTTCGGAGTATAGTTTTCCCTTTGGCATATTTCATAAAACTCTCTGATGGGATGTAGCTTTAATGTTTAGGATTTTAAACCCTTTCAATGTAACTTTTTATATGATTTTAAACCCTTTCAATCTTCTCAGTATCGATCAGTATTACACTTCATGAATGAGATCCGGTTTGGGTTATTGATTCAACTTATACCTCGCACATATATTTTAGTTTTCAAAACAGAAACACAAAACATCAAAGCAATTGTGAAACTGAAACTTTGAGGAAGGCAATGCGGAAGGGTACGATTACTAGATAAAAAAATTATTAAAATAACCTTTAACGTCTGTTGATGTAAGGACTGACGTTAAAAGTGAAGTGACTCACCTTTAACGTCAGTTCGATAAAGAACTGACGTTAAAACGTTCACTGTTAATGTCAGTTGTTTATTGAACTGACGTTAAAAGTGAGTCACTTCACTTTTAACGTCAGTCCTTAAAACAACTGACGTTAAAATTGAATTAATGAAGTCTGATATTTACAAAACTGCCACCGCCCCCTTTTTAACGTCTAGCTTTTGGTTAACTGACGTAAACCTTTACCGTCTAATGTATATTTTCCACTAGTGTGTCATGTTATCTATCTAGGTGTATTGCTAGTATTTTCTAGCATGACATTGAATTTAAAAAAAAAACCAAATACGAGACATTTAATTAAAACAAAAAATATAGATGTGTGTTAAAAACCAACAAAATTTCGAGCTCAATAAAGGGCAGCAATGGAGTTAGGGTTTTGATATTTGGAGAAGAAGATGGCATATAATGAGCCGTCGGTTTTTAACACACACATATATATGTATAATTAAATGCCTCATATTTGGGGTTTTTTAAATTCAACGTCATGCCGGAAAATGCTAACAATACACCTAGATAGATAATGTGACACGTCATATACTTAACGGTGGTCAACGCGCATTGACTGGCGAAGAGATTAAAAGGGTTACAAAATGAAATTTGGGGTACCAACAGATGAGATTTTTTTTTCCACGAACATAAATGCAATCCGGAAAAATTTTTAAGGGACCAAAAGGGTATCTACACAATATTATATACCAAAAATATACGTAAAAATGAGTAAAAGCATTAGAAATATTGCCATACAAGCACGTCAGTGCCGACGTGCATGTCTTGCTGCTAGAAAAGAGACTTCACCATATTTAACTTCACCTTACATATGTCTTTTTTTGATTATCTTAGATGTTCTATATTAATTACTGGTGTGTTTATATTCTATAATATTCTGTATTAATTGTTGTTTCAGCAATCATGATGATTCCCTCAGAGACAATCTAATTATTCATGGTGTTGGTGCTCATAAAAAAACAAACATGGTTGCAGATACTAGATAGGGGTCTTCTGCGAGGCATCTACTCATGGACACTCCTCTTTTGCTTCTGCCTCCGTTACTCTTTCTCTGCCTTTTTGTTGCTTTATCTTTCTACAAATGAACAAGTTCCATTAATTGATCTATATTTGCTTCTCTCATATGATAACCATCAATTTTTGTCCTTTGGGGAATTTCAATATTACTAGAAGTTTCTGCATATGGTTGAACTAATTTAACTCTTGCATAAGTTTGACTATGTACAAGTCATGGTTAGTTCTATTTTGTCCTTTATAGTATGTTGTCTTCCGTTACTTGCATTGTTCTTTGACTGATGATCTTCTAATTTTTTTTAGATATTTTGAGTCAATAAGAACTCATGTTGAGTCAGTAACAATGTAACACATGGTGTGGATATACCACAATTTAGGTGGCACAGCAGGAAAAAGTAATTGTTTCCATTGCAACTAAGAGGCGTCACCACATATTTAACTTCACCTTACATATTTAACTTATTCCTATTTTTTGCAATGCAATTTTATCTTGAACTTAAAAACTGTCTTTTTAAAATTTGACTCTAGCTTTGAAAGGATTATAAGGATGATGATATTAAAGGAGTCATTTTTAATATCAGATCATTAAAGACAAAATAATCAACTTCAAACTATTACATATATTTCACTTCAAACCATCTTTATAACAATTGATGTGCCAAGAACATGGATATACACATAAAAGAATTAGAATGCGGCCAGACAGGCACGTGAGTGCCTGTCTTGCCGCTAGTATATATACAAGTGGTAGAGGGTGGAATATTTTTTCCCTCCAAAACTAGGGGCATTATTGTAACTTAACTTAATTAAATCTATTAAAGGCATTTGTTTTTATTTCTATTAAATTAAATTGTCACCTTGCCGCACGCAAATCAGTTTAGTGTCGTTATTGCTATTGCCCCTTCAAAGCTCAGAAAGCCCACGCACCAGAGAAGCATTTCTGCTGCCATCTCTGCATCTTCTAGGGATGGGAATAGAGGAAAAATTAAAGCTTGACAGTTTAAATTGCATCAACCCCCATTTGCGTCGTCTATATCTCTCTCTCTCTGTGTTACATATCAGGTAAACCTATTTCCTCCTTCAAAATTTGTTTGTCACTTTCATTTGTGACTTTTATTTTCTGGTATACCTATTTTGTTCTTCTTAAATTGTTTGTTACTTTCGTTTTCTCATTTACTTCCTAACTTTGGTTTAGGGTTGTTTGTGAAGGTTGCGGTGGGTGCTATTTGGATTCACAACTTCGTGGTATCATCTGTTCCGTCCAAATATCTCAAGCAAGAGATACTCGTCCAGTGAAACTCTGTGGGAGTATTTATGGAATAGCTTGACAGAATTGATATTCTGCTCCTAAGTATCCCAAGTGGGAATCAAAGCAACGTAGTTCTAAGTGAGGGGGTTGATCCCCTATTTATAGAGATTTTTAGGTATAACAGTTTTAATTGGACTGTTATTGAGATCGTATCTATCTGATAAGATTATGTTGTTATCATAACTGGATAAGGATAAGGCTCCGAGTTATACGGAGAGATATTTGAATAATCGGGTAAGATGTTTGACCAAGTCAGTTGTGACCAGATTGCACGGGACCGAGATGTCTTCATCCGCGGTCTGTGATGGGATAGGTCCGAGTATTTATCCTCGGCTAACAAGTGTATTAACAAGTCCTCGGCTTTGGAGGAGTTTGGGTCAAGGCCCATTTACAGGAGTAAGCTTGGTCGATCCGGCCTTATATTTTCGGTCAGTACACAAGCCCCCCAAGCTCCGAGCTTAAATAAGCGAAAGAGCTGACAAGTATCAAACCAAGCTTATACTTCGGCCACGTAAACTTTCTTCCTTCCGTATTTCAAACCGTCATTTCAACTAAATTTTCCTTCTCCACCCCTTTTTTTTGTCAGAGAATGCAATCATTCTCCTTCATCCTTCTGTTGTACGTTATAGTTGAGTAACCCTAGAGCTCCGCGCTCATTTAATGAGGGAGGAAAATTAAAAGTCGCGCCCTTTTCCCCCTTTTTTTTATTTAAAGGAACGTGAACCGTTGATTGTGTCTCTTCATCAACGGTTGGCAACTTTCTTTTATAAATATCTCTTCTAATTCCACCTTGTTCTTCCTCGTCCAATACCTTCTTTCGCTCTTCAACTCTGTTTTTCGAGTTTCTGTAATCGTTTTTCTGCCTTTCGTTCTTCAGGTACGCCCAGCCTTCTTCCTTCTTTCGTGTTTCTAAGTTTTATTTCTTACTTCTGGATATGATTTCATCCGAGTCTATTGAGTCGAACACTTTGCCTCTGGTGGAACGCGAGATTTTTCCCATTGGGGGTTCTCCTTCCAATTCTTCTGTTCCTTCACAAGAACTAAACGTTGGCCAGGTAAGGCGGTCCTCTTCCGGGTCGTCTTCTTCTGGGTCGTCTTCTTCTGGGTCTGGTTCTCCCTCCCCCCAAATTTCCAAACCCAAAGCACGCAAACGACCCCAAAGGGTTCCTAAAGACCCTATTACCGATATTACCCTTCCTGGGTATACCTGGGTTAAGGGCGAAGTTGGGGTTTATTTTTCTAGCTATCAATCTTCGGATTCAATCATTCGTCTTCGGTCCGAGATTACTATCTCGGCATCTGGAGACGAGTCCGAGTTCATCTGTTCTCCTTGCTCGGGTAACGAGTATGTTTTCCTCAGCGCTCATCCTTCCGAGCCTTCTTTTACATATATGTACAAAACACTTTTTTCTCACCTACGTGTGTCTCTCCCCTTTACTGAGTGTGAGTGTGACGTTCTGAGAACCATGAATGTCGCACCTACTCAGCTTCATCCTAACAGTTGGGCTTCTTTAAAAGCCTTTCAAATTCTCTGTCAATACATCGGGATGGAGCCTACCACCCCCAAATTTCTGTACTTTTACCAAACAAGGTTTGGCGCGAAAACTGGGTGGATCTCCCTCAATGGGCTGAACCGAAGAGGGTTGATTAGTTTGTATACATCATCGTATAAAAACTTCAAAGTTGACTTCTCCCGAGTTCGCCCCTCGGATCACCTTTCCTTCTTTTTTGATGAAAACGGATGTGCCAGGTTTCCTTTGTACCGGCAATTGTCCCCTACCAAATTTGTTGGTTTTGAATACGAATCCCTTCCTGCCGAGGATAAACGGGATATAGATATCTTAGAAAAACTTCCTCGGCCTCTCCATTGTGGACGTCTTCTGAAACTCCCCTTTTCATCCACTCCGAGAGCAGATTTTAAAAGTAAGTGTTCGACTTTTTAGTTTTTAAATCTTTTTTGTATGTGTTCCTGTACTAACAGCTTTCCTTTTTGGCAGTTATTATGGGAAAATTCGACTTTTCAAAGCTTTTGAAATCTGCCCCGAAGGAGGGTCCTTCCGCGACTGGGAAGCAGCAGAAGAAAAGAGTTTCTTCAGCTGCTGCTAAGGCCGCTGCTAAAGGGACTTCATCGTCTGCCCCTCAAAAAAGAAAAAGGGAGGAGATGGTAATTGATGCCGAAGATCCTTCCCCTCCTCGCCCGAGTCCCAAGCATCCTACCACACATGAGGTGGGTGCTAAAGAGCGAGAGGAGGAAATTCCTCTTCCTGCCGACTTGAAGTGGTATAACACTTCTTTGAAGGCAGGAACCTGATCCCTCTGGAGCGATGACTTCAACCCCTTCTCTTCTTTTGACTCGCATTTCCTGAAAGCTGTCGATCTCCGCTTAATTAAGCAGCATGGGGCTCAGTCTAGCATGGAGACCCTCTCAGTCTACTCTATCCGAGCTGCTGCTCTGGCCCGCTTGTGTTGCCAAGAATTGACAGAGACTGAGAGAAAGTCCCATCACCTGGAGGCAGAGTTTGCTTCGATCGAGAAGCCGAAGGGGGATCTCGCTCGGATTTCCTCGGAGCGCGATGAGCTGGCGCAAGCCAATAATCTCCTGAATACTACCATCGCCGAGCTTAATGGTCAGAACTCCGAGTTGAACTCCCAAGGAAAATTAGCTGAGGAGGATAAAGCTCGTGCCGAAGAGGATAAAGCTCGTGATGAGGAGGAGCTCAAGGAGGCTCAAGTTGTAATTGAACAACTTAGAGCCGACTTGAATGCTGAAACTAAGGCCAAGATGGAGGTTCAGGAAGATTTGAAAGAGGTTACCAATTGCATCCTTGAGGAGCATCGGGCAGGTTTCGCAAAGAGGAGGAAGAGGAAGAAGGGGGGAAGGGGGGGAAGATTCTCCCAAGGACCACAATGGTGCTGAAGATGGTGCTGAAGATAGCCATAGGGATGAGTAACTGTATTTTTGTTTTTCATACCCTTGTAATGGATTTTCCCTTTGTAATCCTCGTTGATTTAATGAAAACTCTTCCAGCATTTTGATGACTTTCTCTTCCTCTTTATAGCGTTTGTTCGGCCGAGATATTCTTCGAATACTTCGAGTAAGACCGAAATATTTTTATATTCTGACGTTGTTTGTATTGCGTGCTCGGCTGTTGAAACAGGACTTCGACTAAGACCGAGATATTTTGTCATTCGTATCAAAAACGACTGGTTGTTATCAAACGCTAAACGCATGATTCACGTTTCATATATGCGTTCACACGTTATGTGCCTTGGAAATTCCAGTGGGTTCATGCAATTACTGCTTTTTGCTAAGTTTCAAGATTTATTTTTTCAATAAACCTTTTTACAGCGCATATCTCCTCTTTCCAACGCCTCTTCCTCCTTATAAATAGGGTTGTTTGTTTGCTTTGCTTCTTCATTCTTCATCTTTTCGACCAGCAAAGTTCGTCCTCTCTTGACCCGAGTAATTCTCTTCATAATATTGCCAGGGGTTTACGTTCCTCTCTCCCAGTTAACATCCTTTTTTGAGCTTTATAGCTGCCAAAAAGGATGTAATTGGGAGATGGGATCCAGAATCCCTTTCGTGATTTAATCCTTTTAAAAAGGATGTTAACTGGGAGAATAGAAATTTACGGGAGTGGAGAATGGGGTAACAACCATCTCCTCCAGAAGCTGGCCGAGCGCCTCATCATCCAGCTTTCTCAGGGGGGGAAGTGATTACTTCTTCCACCAAAGGAAGGTCGGGGCATCCGAGTGGGGGGACTACTGGCAATACCTGGGTTCCTACTCCTAGACCCAGAATGTTCTGGCCACTTGGTCTTGCTCCAGTTCCGAGGACTTTGAGGTCGGCTCGGTCATATTTTCTATTTCAGATTTGTAACTCCATTTCCTTAATAATTTCATGGCTCATCTTTGGCCTTTGGATTCAAACTTTGTTCTTCTTTAATTGATGCTCGAATTCGATTTCTCTTAACAAATTCAAGGCTCGAACTCGGCCTTAATAATTTAATAGCTTGAACTCGGCTTGTAGGCTCAAACTTGGCCTTCTAACAAATTAATGGCTCGTACTCGACCTTTAGGCTCAAACTTGGCCTTTAACAAATTAATGGCTCGAACTCGGCCTTTAGGCTCAAACTTGGCCTTAACAATTTAATGGCTCGTACTCGGCCTTTAGGCTCAAACTTGGCCTTTAACAAATTAATGGCTCGAACTCGGCTTTTAGGCTCAAACTTGACCTTTAACAAATTAATGGCTTGTACTCGGCCTTTAGGCTCAAACTTGGCCCTTAACAAATTAATGGCTCGAACTCGGCCTTTAGGCTCAAACTTGGACTTAACAATTTAATGGCTCGTACTCAGCCTTTAGGCTCAAACTTGGCCTTTAACAAATTAGTGGCTCGAACTCGGCCTTTAGGCTCAAACTTGGCCTTAACAATTTAATGGCTCGTACTCGGCCTTTAGGCTCAAACTTGGCCTTTAACAAATTAATGGCTCGAACTCGACCTTTAGGCTCAAACTTGGCCTTTAACAAATTAATGGCTCGTACTCAGCCTTTAGGCTCAAACTTGGCCCTTAACAAATTAATGGCTCGAACTCGGCCTTTAGGCTCAAACTTGGCCTTAAAAATTTAATGGCTCGTACTCGGCCTTTAGGCTCAAACTTGGACTTTAACAAATTAGTGGTTCGAACTCGGTCTTTAGGCTCAAACTTGGCCTTTAACAAATTAATGGCTCGAACTCGGCCTTTATAATTTAAATATTCGCGGAATAATAGTAAATACATCGGCAAAGTAAGAAAATGGACCAATGTTCATAATAAATTCTTTATTGGATAGAAGAAAAGTCTGCGGTGTGCCTCGTTAAAACCTTCTCGGTCAAAACCCTTTTTTGGGATAAAATACCGAGGTAGGAAAAAGAGTACATCACCAGACATCAACTGTAATAAAATTTCAAATGGGAAGCATTCCAAGTTCTCGGAATAGATTTCCCTGACAATTCTTCTAATTTGTATGCTCCGTTTCCTAAGTTTTCTACTACTCGGAATGGTCCTCCCCAATTCGCTGCTAGCTTGCCCTCGGCATGGTCTCTTCTTGCTTCTCCTTGCATTCTTAGCACCAAGTCCCCGTGCACGAAACTCCTCGATTTTAGCTTTGAATTATACCTCTGAGTAGCTCTTCGTTTGCAGGCTTCCTCTCTGATTTTAGCCTCTTCTCTGATCTCCTCCACAAAGTCAAGCTCGACCCTTAGGTTACTTTCATTCTCATTCTACTCATATTGCATTCGCCGAAAAGACGGCTCACCGACCTCAACTGGGATCATGGCATCCGTTCCGTATGTCAGCCTGAAGGGTGTTTCTTGAGTAGTGGATTGTGGTGTGCAGTGGTAGGCCCAAAGAATACTCGGCAATTCTTCTGCCCAAGCTCCTTTAGCTTTTCCCACTCTCTTCTTCAGTTCTCCGAGAATGACTTTGTTGGCTGCCTCGGCTTGTCCATTGGTTTGGGGATGTTCCACCGATGTGACATGATGTTTAATACCGAGATTGACATAAAATTCTCGCAATGATTTATCTATAAACTGCCTTCCGTTATCGGTGACAATTGCGAAGGGAATTCCATGCCTGCAGATGATATTTTTCCAAACGAACTTTTGTACCTTTTGGGCAGTAATTTTTTACAAAGGTTCTGCTTCAATCCATTTTGTAAAGTAGTCTACCCCTACCAAAAGAAATTTGACTTGACCTTTGGCTATGGGGAATGGTCCAAGTATATCCATCCCCCACATATTAAAGGGCCAAGGCGAGTTCAATATGTGAAGTTCTTCGGGTGGGGTACGACTTATATTGGCAAATCTTTGACATTCATCACATTGTTTCGTCCACTCGATACAATCTGCTCGGATGGTAGGCTAATAGTATCCTGCTCGGACTACCTTGGAGGCCATCGATCTGCCCCCGCAGTGAAAACCACAGATTCCTTTGTGAACCTCTTCCATTACATATTTTGACTGGGCTTTAGTTAGACACTTCAACATCGGTACCGAGAATCCTCTTTTATACAACTCTCCAGAAATAATAGCAAAATGACTCGCTCTAAGCCTGATTTTTCTGGCCTCGGCGTGATCTGGGGGCAAAGTACCTAAGGACAAATATTCCCATATGGGTGTCATCCATTCTCGGTCAGCTGGTTCATTAGCCATCACCTCTCCAAGTGTATACTCGGTTCACTAATAGTTTCCTGAATAACTGTCTTACGCTGGCCTGGCCTCTTCGTGCTGGCCAATTTTGACAGTATATCAGCCCAAGTATTTTCTTCCCTGGGAATGTGTTCAATAGTAAATTTCTCAAAATTGGAAATTAACTGATTCACTTTACATAAATACCTGGTAAGTTGTGGTTCTTTTGTTTGGTATTCTCCAAATATTTGACCTGTGACCAGCTGTGAATCACTTCGGCATCTAACAGCTTTTGCTCCCATTTCCCTAGCCAACATTAATCCTGCTATCAAGGCTTCGTATTCAGCTTGGTTGTTTGAGGTTTTGAACTCAAACTTTAATGATTGCTCTAGGATTAGCTCTCCCGGACCCTCCAATATTACCCCAGCTCCACTGCCTTTGACATTCGAGGATCCATCTACATATAAATTCCACCATAAATCTTCAGTAATCGGCAGCGGATTGAGCTCGGCTATGAAATCAGAGATACATTGAGCTTTCAGGGGACCTCTCACCTCGTACTTGAGGCCAAACTCGGATAATTCCACCGACCAAGAAATCATGCGGCCTGCCAACTCAGGCTTTTTGAGAATTTGCTTAATAGGGTGATCAGTTTTGACAATCACCTGGTGACTCTGGAAATATGGACGCAATCGCCGAGCTGCAATTATAAGAGCTAAAACTAGCTTTTCTATAACTTGATACCGCGTTTCAGCGTCATGAAGAACTCTGCTGATGAAATACACCGGCATTTGCGTTTTCTCTACTTCTTGAACAATGACCGCACTGATAGCATACTCGGTGGCTGACAAGTATAAATACAACTCTTTCCCCGGGATAGGTCGAGTTAATATTGGCGGTGAAGACAGAAAGGTCTTAAAGTCAACAAAGGCCTTATCGCATTCCTTAGTCCACGCGAAAGTGTGAGGTTTCTTCAACAATTTAAAGAAAGGCCGAGCTTTCTCTGCAGATCTGGGGAGAAACCGAGATAATGATGCTAGTCGCCCTGCAAGCCGTTGCACTTCTTTAACATTTTATGGACTTCGCATCTCAATCACGGATCGACATTTGTCCGGATTGGCTTTGATTCCCCGGTGTATCAACATAAAACCGAGGAATTTTCCGCCTTGGACAGCAAAAACACATTTTTCTGGATTTAGTCTCATATTGTACTTTCTTAATTGCTGAAAAATTTCTTCCAAATACCTCGGATGATTGTTGTGGTCATCGGATTTTACAACCATATCATCCACGTAAACCTCCATGTTCTTCCCGATCTGTTTTTCAAACACTTTGTCCATGAGCCTTTGATAGGTTGCTCCAGCATTTTTTAATCTGAATGGCATTACCCGGTAACAATAGTTTGAGCCTTCAGTTATAAAAGCTGTTTTTTCCTCGTCCGGGGGATACATTCGTATCTAATTGTACCCCGAGTATGCATCCAAGAAGCTCAAGATTATGTACCCGGAAACACCATCCACCAACCTGTCAATACTTGGTAAAGGATAAGAATCCTTTGGACAAGCTTTGTTTAAGTCTGTATAATCAGTGCACATTCGCCACTTGTCGTTTGCTTTTTTAACCAGAACCACGTTGGCCAGCCAAGTAGTGTATTCTATTTCTCGAATAAAGTTGGCTTTAACAAATTTTGCCGTTTCTTCTTCTACCACTTTTCTTCTTTCCTCGCCAAGTCTCCTTTTCCGCTGAGCTACCGGTTTTGCCTCGGGGCAGATTGCCAGTTTGTGACATAAGAAATTGGGGTCAATCCCCGACATATCTGATGTTACCCAGGCAAACAAATCGGCGTTGCTCCAGAGTACTTCCATTATTTTTTCTTTTAAATTCGGCTCGAGTTGACCTCCTAGTTTAGTGCACTGATCGAGCTGTAATCCAAGCTGGAATTTTTCCAATTCCTCGATGGGTTGTGGCCGTTGTTCTTGCATGTCAATTCTCGGGTCTAGTTCAACAGAACTAACCGAGTTTACAGACTCGTCTTTTCCTCTTTCTAGTGTTTCTTCAGGTGTAGATTTGAGTTTGCTCACACGCAAGCTATCTGCATAGCACTGTCTGGCCATTTTTTGATCAGCCCGGATAGTAACTATGTCTCCCGAGTTGGAAGGGAACTTCATAGTAAGATGGGGAGTAGAGACCACGGCTCCCAACTCGTTCAAGGCTGGTCTTCCAATCAAGATATTGTACGATGTTACTGTATTAACCAACACGTACCTGACCAGAATAGTTTTGGACGTTTTGCTATCTCCAAAAGTAGTTAGGAGGTCTATGTATCCTCGGGTATCCACCTGCTCTCCAGCAAAACCGACGAGTTTACTGTCGTGTGGCTGAATAGATTTTTCTGGGATCCCGAGCTTCTGAAAGGTTGAATAATATAGAATATCAGTTGAGCTTCCCTGGTCGACGAGAGTTCTCTTGACGGAGAAGTTGACCAATTGCACAGTGATTACCATTGGGTCGTCCTGATTAGGATCCACACCCAATAAGTCTTCATCGGAGAAAATAATCGACGGGGAAATTCTCGGGGGTTTGCCAACTACCGAGTTTACAGCCCGAATAGCCCGTAGGTGTTTTCTCCGGGCTGAACTCGTTGTGCCCCCTCCCGCAAATCCACCTGAAATAGTATTTATTACACCTAGGACAGTATTATCCTCCGCCCTCCTTTCATTATGCTCTTCCCTATTTTCTCTTCTTTCATCATTTTGCCGACCACCACCCCTTCCCGGGTTTTGGCCGCCTTCTCTTCTTCTACCTCTACCACGCCCTTCACCATTGTTGTGACTTCTCTGAACGAAATTATTCAGATGACCAACTTGCACTAGCTCTTCAATCTTGTCACGCAATACCCAGCACTCCTCGGTGGTATGCCCGTAGTTACGATGATACCGACAATGCTTCTGTCGATCAGCATTCTCGGGCGTGTGACCACGGTTGGGGAGTGGCAAAAGTTCTGCGTTGTAGGCTTCCTCAAACACCCGAGCTCGATTGGTGTTGAGGGGGGTATAGTGCTCATACTTTGGCCCCCTATATAAATGCTCGGATGTCTTTTTGAATTTCTGCTTCTCACCTCCAGCTCTCCTCTTCTCTTTCCCCTCTCGTCTATCAGAATCATCGGTTCTTTCTCTCTTCTTAGACTCTTCTATTTCTTACATATTAATGAATCCGACAGCTTTTCTCCTCAACTCATCCATGCTGGATGAAGGCTTCCGAGCTAGATGTCTGGCGAAAGGGTCGGCACTACAAGAAAAAATGAATTTAGCGAGGGCCAAAGCCGTCGCAAACAGCTTAAATCTGTCGCAAAACACATGTTTCTGACTGATTTGCGACGGCCATAAATCCGTCACATGTTGGGTCGTCGCAAAAGGTTTCTGACGGTTTTTTTAAATGGCCATCGCTAATTAGCGACAGCTTAGCCGTCGCAAATTATGAGAAAGTAGTGACGGCTTAGCCGTTGCAAATTATGAGAAATTAGCGACGGCATGGCCGTCGCAAATCAACATAAATTAGCGATGGAATATCCGTCGCAAATTGCAACACATTTTTAAAAAACTAAATAATTTAATTAACTAATTTTTATTAATTATTTATTTAAAATATGAATTATTTTTAATTAATTATTTAATATTTAATATAAAATTCAAAATTAATATAAACATTAGTTATTTTTTATATTAATTAGAATTTAGACTATATTATGATAAATGAATAATAATTTTAAACAATAAATGAAATTCATAAATAAAAGCAAATTGTTTTAACAGAGTGCATACATCATACAAAATAAAATCTAATATCAAAGAAACTAATAACCCTCTCTATAGCCCCGCATTAACAAATCTGTAAAGGATTGATCATCCTCGTCACTGGTCTGTTGATGACCCTCAGGCTGGGACGGCGGTGGCTGTGGCTGTGGCTGAGGGGTGATGTGAAGGTGTTGGTCTGCTGCGCGATTGTGGGTGAGGGTCTTGGTTCCTAAACTCAGCATGAGCTCTATCTGTTTAGCTGACATAATCTCTATCTGCTCCATCATCTGTGTTTGTTGAGTAAGCAATTGCCGATTGATCTCATCCTCGAGCCGCCAGTTTACGTCGCATCTTGACCATCTCCGAGACTCATGAGATCGGCGGGGCCTAATCTTGGACGATGCTCGACTCTTTGAGTGAAGATGCTTTGGAGCACCGCGTCGATAGTTCACGGCTAGGTCTCCCATACCGTATATGCGACCCTTGTTCTTACCGCCAGCAACCTCGACCCATGCCTGCAACTCCAATTGGGCTTCCACCTCTGGGTCAAGTGTGGTGGAAGGGGAAGATGAGGCTGCCTGAGACCGAACCTGAGATAACTTATCACGATAGTCCTCCTGTCATTAAAATTGATGCACATCATCATAAAAAATGATCATAATTATTAAATATAAAATAAAAATAATTTGCAACAAAGAGACATGTAAATCACCTGAGTGCGTCTAGAGCGCTCATCTACATACTCGCCGGTACCCTTCCTAGTATGAGTTCGGGCATGAAGCTCAACCGGCTTGACGCTACGGCCAAGCTCTCTAGCCTGCACCAAAAAAAAACTTGTTCATATTTGAAGTTGCACTACCTTAATAGCCAGACATCTAATGAATTAACAAAATATGATGTTGGAACTTACAAGGCGTCGAGCATGCCTCCGATTGCGATCTTTGCCGCCAGTGTGCAGGCTCCCACCCTTTTCCGAGGCCCTGTTGAGCTTTGCCTGGGCGGATTTTTTCTTAAATTCAGGTGTAGCCCAGTAAGCACATAGCTCCTCCCAAATGGGTGGGAAACACCATTTTGGACGCTGTCCCTTTTTCCGATATCTCGTCAACAACTCGGAGAGGCGTTTGCTCGCTTTTTGATGAAAAATTATCTCTACATCAGTGGAATGCTCTACTCTCCAAGCAGCCTTCTCCTGTAAATAAGGAGAATATAATATTTTTTAGGATAATAATAAACTAAAGAAACATTAAAAGTAACTAAAAATGGAAGTAAATTCAAAAGTACAAAATACCTTAAAAGCCGCAAAGAATCGATCCCGATCCTGATCCTCAAGCTCACTCCAATGTTTCCAGGCCCGATCAAACTGAGATGTAACTGCATACGTGACGGCCTCTACAGATTTTCTCGACGGAAGGAACCTTATCAATAGAACATGAGAACAATCAATACACATACATATAAAATCTGCACTCAACAATAAAATAACAATATTTGAGATCTTTCTTACCCTTTACCGGTCGGGGTAACAATAACTCGGCCATCTGACATAACCTCGATCTCCTCATCATCTGATGATATAGGCGAGGAATATCCATAAGTCTCCTCATCGTCACCATTAGACTGATGATCACCGTCCATAGGCAAATCCACCCCTGATGCATCTGGTTGTCTGGAATTGTCTGCATGGGTCTGAGTCGGAATCCTTGGGGTGGGAATCATCGTGATCCCAATGGAGGTGTCCATGAACTGAGTGGCTGGAGCAACAGGTCGGTAGGGAGGTGCCATAACATGTGTAGGCACGGGTGAGGGCGATGGACATGGTGTAGGAGCAACAGGTGGGGGTGCCGGTGCCATATCATGTGGAGGCATGGGCGTGGGCGGTGGGCGTAGTGTAACAGATGTAGACGGGAGGGACACGAATCCGTCATCGATTGTCAGTGTCACAAAGCGGGGTCGACCACGACGACGTGTCCCTCCAGCAGGTGCCTTACCCTTTCCCTTACCATCAGTCATGTCTATAGTGAAAAATGATGCTAATAATAATTAATTAAAAGTAACCAAAACACAAATTTTCAAATAATGGAAATTGATGGTGATAATAATTAACTTAAAGTAAGCACAAACACACATTTGTAAATAATGGAAAATGATGCTAATCATAATGAACTTAAAGTTATGAAAATGACAATACAACTTAATACAAAATACATCACTAAAATAAATAAAGTAATTGTTATTCAGAATTTGAGCCAGTGTCATATTCATAGCCATCTTCATCTTCTTGATCTTCTGTTGATTCTGCTTCTTCAACATCTTCATCCGGAATGACTTGATTTGATGTCAAGCTGGAGGTATCCACTTCTTCCCCTATAACTTGTGTGTCTTGTAAACATGAGATTGGTTCAACTTCAATGACCTCATTTGCATGTGACATTTCATCCGTTTGATATGGCTCATCCAACTCTGAAACATCTATTTCAATGCGACCCCTTGGTTTTGTCTTGATTGCAACACACCAACCTCGTTTTTCTGTTTGAGTTGCTGGATAAGGGACGTAATATACTTGTCTCACATTATGTGCCATGATAAACGGATCAAACATATGATATCTTCTACTCATTTGGATGTCCACAATATTATATTTTTTATTCAAATTAGTGCCTCTACTAGATGGATCGAACCAATTACAATAAAACAACACTATTCTCTTAGGGTAATCTAAATAACGATATGACAACTCATATATGTGTTGTATGACACCATAAAAGTCATCTGCAACTCCGCCTGACTCACCCTTTACGTAAACACCACTATTTATTGTTGTTTTGTCTTCTGTCCATGATTGAGTATGAAATTTGTACCCATTCACGAAGTATGTGTGCCATTCTTTGACTTGTGTCAGAGGACCGTTAGCCAAGTTTCGTAAATGTTGATTAATGACAGTAGGTGCCTCATTGTAAACCTATTCACAAAGTTTAACGATATATGTTTTTATCCGCATACATTATAGTGAATAACAAAATGATAAATGGGAAGATACTTACTTGTTGCTTAAACCATTTTGGAAAATCTTCATGAGTACGGGCAGATGCATCACGAGAAGACAAGAATGAACTGAACATATATGGATAACATCAATGAAAATTGACATATGCTATCGAAGGAATAAAAATTATAAGCTCATACTTACTCATGGTATGGTTTAACCTCGGCGCAATTGATCAATACATGAACATGAGCTGAGTTCCACTCTGCCTCCGTTAAATAATGTGTCAACTCCTTTCCGGAATGATGACCGGGAAGACAAAAAATTGATAAGGTTCCAGGTAGTCTTCCACTTTCATTTTCCGTTTCGTTCCTTCTAGTTGTTGGAGACAAAACCATGTGTTTGAAATAATGAGAGCGGTGTAAGTAAGACGCACATATCGAACCTTCAACCCTAGCCTTATTTTTCACCGATCGTTTTGACTCGCCCATGAATCTATTAAAAAATGACGAGGTTATTATTAATTAACTAATATGCATGAAAGTGGATCAATAACTGTGATACTTAAATTACCTTTCAAATGGATACATCCACCTATATTGAACTGGACCATCAAGTCTGGCTTCATATGCAAGATGAATCGGAAGATGCTCCATTGAATCAAAGAAGCCCGGGGGGAATATTCTCTCCAGCTTGCACAAAATGAGTGGAATGTTTTGTTCCATCCTGGTCAAATCGCCTTCCCTTAAAATTGCAGAACACAAGTCCTTGAAGAATTGACTTATTTCAGTAAGGGCATTCAAAACATGGGGGGGAAACGAACTGAAGGCGATAGGAAGTAAGCACTCCATAAACACATGACAATCATGGCTTTTCATCCCATGCAACTTGCCTTTTATAACATCAGCACATCTTGCCAAGTTAGAAGAATAACCATCAGGCATCCTGAGCCCCTTTATCCATTGGTAAACTAACCTTGCTTCCTGGATAGTCAAGGTATAATTGGCCTTTGGCTTGTACATCTTCCCATTATCCTGATGTCTCAGCTCCAAATCCGGTCTCCTGCAGTACAACTTTAAGTCCATTCTAGCATTATCGTTGTCTTTGGTCTTGCCATGCACGTTCATCACAGTGTTGAAAATGTTGTCAAAGAAATTTTTTTCAATGTGCATTACATCAAGATTGTGCCTCAATAAATTATCTTTCCAATAAGGAAGATCCCAAAAAATACTCCTCTTTGTCCAATTATGCCACTGCCCGTAACCATCTAATTTGGAAACCCCAGCTTCAGTCACTTTTGGCAAGTCCCTGATTCTACTCCAAATTTGTTCTGGTGTTAACCTAGGAGGCGGTCCATCCATTTCAACAACCCCCTTCTTGAAGGCATTCTTATTCCTTCTAAATTGATGATCGTTCGGTAAGAACCTGCGATGGGAATCAAACCAGGACGACTTCCCCCCGTATTTTAAGGTAAATGCCTTTGTATGCTCCATACAATGCGGGCATGCAAGCTTCCCATGCGTCCCCCAGCCAGACAACATGCCATACGCAGGGAAGTCATTAATTGTCCACATCAACACTGCCTTCATTGTAAAATTTTGTTTTCGAGAAATATCGTACGTCATAACACCATTCCACAACCTCTTCAAATCATCAATCAAAGGTTGCAAGTATACATCAATGCCTGCCTTTGGATTAGATGGACCGGAATCAGGCAAGTCAAGAACATATATGGCTTTGACATACACATTTCGGGAGGAAGATTGTAAGGGGTAACAACAACGGGCCAACATGAATAAGGTGATGCCGAGGCTTGGATATATGGGGTAAAGCCATCCGAGCATAACCCAAGTCGTACATTACGAGGATCAACGGCAAAATCCGGATGCACCCGATCAAAGTGCTTCCATGCTTCACCATCAGAAGGATGGCGTAACACTCCTGCATTCCTCCTATTCTCATGGTGCCATGTCATTTTTCCTGCAGTCTGCATCGATGCAAACATCCTCTATAATCTAGGAATGATTGACAAGTAGAACATCGACTTTACCGGAACTGGTTTCAGATTACTTCTACTTGCGTTGCGCTGACGATACCTTGGTGCGTGACAAAATCTGCACTCAACCAATGCGCCATCATTTTTGTCGAATTCATTATCGTAAAAGAGCATGCACCCATTCTGACAACAGTCAATCCTCTTGGACTCCAATCCTAACTTGGACATTAACCTCTTCGCATCATAATAATTGTTGGGTAATCCTCCTTTGAAAGGCGTCCCGGCCAAAACCATTTTGGCAATGAAATCCAAGCCTAACTCGGGTATGCTCCAATTGGACTTGGCAGACAACAGTAGAACACACATCGATAACTTCGAGTCGGGGGACCCTTCCCACAAAGGCTTATTTGCCTCTGTTAGGAGATTATAAAATTTTTGTGCATCTGCATTAGGAGTCTCTTCTGTATTATTGGACTCAAACGACCCGGACATCATAAGGATCATTTAATATAATATTGATAACCATAACCCTTTCAAAAATACACAAAACCAATAAAGAAAATTCATAGTCCATTCAGCACAAGAAGAGATTATGATTCAAGCTACTCACCAATTCAGCCATTAATATCAAAAGAAAACTAACACAACCACCTATAACATGACCACATTCCAACCTAAAAGCATTTAGGTGATTCAACAAACAGATTATAGACATCAATCAAAAGGCATTATATTACCAAAACAATTACAATCTCCATATCAAGGTGCACCAAAAAATGATCAAATCAATATCAAACATTCTTTCAATTAACTAAAAAAAAAACACACCTTCTCTTGCTTTGTTTGCTTGGAAGCGATTTTCCCTTGTTGAACCTCAAAGTCGCGTTCTTACTCTCTCAGCGAACGTGACTCTCCAGAACTAATTCATAAACAAATATATGCAACAATTATGAGATTAAATATGGAACAAAAATTAATGATGCAAAATTTCAACTTAATTGTAGTAACCATATAGTGAATAAGGAAAAAACAAAGCACATGGTGTAGTTTATAAACGATAGCACAATCATAAAAAAATTGTCAGGTTACATGCATAGTTGATTGTGTAATATTCTTATCATGCTCATGTTTATCCTCATTTATCTTATTTGTTAATGTTACATAATAGTTCATTTTTAAAGAGCAAAGACAGCATCAACAGTAACCACTTAATAGACTACATTAAACCACAAGGAAAAAGTAATTAAAATCACTTACCAATTAGAATGAGAGCAACACTAGCTTTCTTTTCTTATCTATGGGTATTGCTAGTCTTAGCAAAGTTCTTCTACTCAAGTAGGAAAGGACACCAACGCCAAGTGCACCATATTAAAATCAAAGGATTCATGTTATTATAAGTATAATCAAACTTTAATTTTAGTAACACTATTAACTTAACATTTATTTGGACCCAAATTACTTGAAATCAAAGATAGAGATTTCTCTCTTTCCAAGATCAAACATCAATCAACTATTTTGAGTGGCTACAGATTCAAGAAAATAAATTGTTTTTTAAGACTCTAAGTCTTCATATTCCAGCAATGCCAACAAGAGTTTCACCAATACCATAATGCTTAACAGTGTTAGATCAACAACAAAAAGGTCTTTTAAATCTTTCATCAAACAAATTGGATACATATAGGAGACAATATGTACTATATACACACACCCCACACATAAACCACTTAACCATCATTCTTCATCAGTGCTGAACAATTGAAGGTAAAATGTAGCCAGATATAAAGATCAATGATTTTTTAGAAGAAACAAAACTCTAACTGGAGAACCAAATATCAAAAATATAAAGAGAACAGGCTCCCTTGTCACTAATAAGTAGTGACTGCACAGTGCATAGCACACAAAAGTATCCTTATATAGAAAGGAAGAGGAAACCTTAGGATGGATGTGGGTTTCACTTGATCTATGTGAATTAATTTACTGGACCGGAAACTATCATCATTTTCAAGTTCATCAAGATATATACAAAAGCCAACTTTTAAAATCTCAGGACTCGAGAGTAAAAGAAACTATAGGAATCACGTTAAAATATAATATATACAAAAGCTAATTTAAAATCTAAGCATATCTGGTTAACATGGTTGGTCTCCAATTGAAGCCATTTAATTTGAGGCTCTTAGTAGCAAGTTGACTATGAAATAGTGTGAATTATCCTTCAACAAGTAGTTTTGCACTCAAACACTGCTAACGACAATGATTACAAATAACAAGCATAGATGAGTGAGGCTGTTTGGAAGTAAAAACTAGGATTTCAGGAGTAACAGGTTTATTTGATTGAACTTGAACCATTACCGTGACTTTGATTTCACTGGACTTTATCATGTAAACTGATACCCATTTATTTTTCTTCAAAAGGACGATGTACAAACTGAATCCCCAAATTGAATGAAGCTTCAATATTCGACAACACTCTTACTTAAGTTTAAATCATGTTTTCATATCACAGCTGAATTCAAATCACAGCTGAATTCAATTAAAAACGGAGTTCAGGACAAAACAATCCTCAAGGACTGCTGAATTCAAATCACAGTGGCAAAATCAAACAGTAGCATAAAAGAAGCTTAATAAGTGATGATCCTAGCCATACTCTTCTCATTAAATTTACTGAAACTCACCATGAAAAATAACCATATCTAAATACCATTGGATAAGAACAACCATCCAACACAAAACTGAAGAAGAGAGAAACAAAATAATGGTTTTGCACCTGTTAACATGTTGAAACCAGAAAAATAGATGTTGGTCATGTATCATATACAAGTACAAATTGCTTATTTCCAATAAGTTGTATCTTGTAAAAAAAAGAAACACTCTACTAAATATCTAGCCCAAATCAGTTTTTATAAAGCTAACAAAATCCACAGTCATTTTGAAATTAAGTCTTCATTCAAGTTCAAACCTCCTTAAAACAAATCCTTCAAAATTTAGATCATATTTCCACAACAAAAAATACAATAAGAGAAATTATAACCCTTCTTAGAAGAATTAAAACTGCTAAAACGAAAAAAAAGAGATCTTCACCCTCACACCTAAGGGAAATTCAATTCAAGTTTTTTACCTAAATAATTGACATGTTATCAAAGTGAACATATTGAACTATTATCCTGCCTGAGATAATTAACGAGTCCATAGATGATTTCCATTTGGGATTTACATGTGGTATGCTTAGTGTACAATCAAGCAATCAAATTCAAAGCCAAATTATTTTCAGTAAAAGGAATCAAACTCATCAACCAACATTTAACACATATAGAGACTAGTCACGACAGTGAAAGTATCAACAAACCAGATTTTAACAAATTTATCAATTTTCACATCAAGTTTCACATAATATTCTTATATCTCAGGACATTGAAGTAAGATTTCTAAACTATCTTAAAGAGCATAAAAGTTAGTACAGGCAAAAATAAACTCATCAAGTGTTTGCATCAACAGACCAACCAGAACGTGGAGACTACAAATTAATGCCAAAGTGACAATCTCAACATGTGCAAACATAGATAAATACTCAAACCTTACTATGAGGAGAAGAACCCAAACCAGATTCTACTCCAACTGTCACTGCGTGAGAGGGAATGGCAAAAAATTGGAGCCCTAGCAGTGCCTACGCATAAAAATGAAAGGGAAAAAGGGAATGCGGTTCAGAGTTCAAAAATGTAAAAATGAAAGGGAATGAGGAACACAGTTTAAAGTTTAAAAAATGAAAGGGAGGAGGAATGCGAGAGTTACGTACGTCGCGGCAGTGAATAGGCGGTGGAGGAAAGGAGGTGGTGCTGCTGGTCTTCGGGATGGGTCGGTAGAGGCGGCGCGAGGGGTGCTGCTTGGGTGGCGCGAGAGGTGCTGCAGAAACCACAAAAGAATCAAAAGTCAAGAAATGTAAAAGCATAATTGAAAGCTAGAGTTGTAAAAGCATTAGACAATATCATTCCATTTTTTAAAGGTTTTTCTCTCATGAAAAATTTCAAAGTATTTCACTCACCAAACATTCAAGTTTCTAGCCCTCTGGAATGTTATTAACTACTATAATGTCTTCTATTATACAGTTAGCTCTCAGTTTGTTAGTTCATGTTCTATTGCTTTTTTGTTTCTTCTTCATACTAACATTTACAAACACCTATTGAATTGTTTAACAAAATATATTGGTTTTTCAGGTAGACAAACATTAGAGTTAACTATATCCCATGTGGAAGAATATAACTTGTACTACCACAAATAACAGAATTTGGCATTACCTACAAAGAGTAAATTTCTAAAACACCTCACATGCTATAAACAACCAACAACAAATAAAGAAATGAGAACATACAATTTTGGAATGTCTTGTGATAGGAGCGGCAACTTTCTCTTCACTGGCAAATCTGCAGATCAGAGAAGTGAAGAAATAAGCTTAATAATACACAAACCAAAAATAGGAGGAACAAAACAACATGCTATAAAATCTGAAGAACAGATGGGAGAACTTACGGGAGAAACAATAAAACAGATTTTAAAACGGAAAACAAAAAGAGAAGATGAACAAATAGGAAACTCTTACCGATTCGATGCTTCCTATCGTGGGAGAAGATGTTATGAATGTAAACTTACGGTGCTTTTTTGTTGAACAAATTAGAAAGAAGAAATGAGAGAAGGTAGTGTAATTTTTTGAAAGAAAAATGAACAAAATAGAAAGAAGAAGTGAGAGAAGGTAGAAAAAAGAGATGAACAACTGGGCTCTGTCCTTGCTAATTTGCTCCAGCGTGCAGATAGAGCAGAAATGGCGAAGATGACAACTGAGGGAGGAAGAAAACTGTTCGAGTTACTTATTGGAAATTAGCGACAGCTAGGCCATCGCAAATTATGATTCCGTCACAAATTGAGAATGACCGTCGCAAAAGTACGGTCCGTCGCAAACCAATATGGTCGTTGCAAATGACCTTGGACAAACATTTGCACATTAGCGACGGCCATGCCCGTCACAAATTGGCGCCAACATTTTGCGTAAAATAGCGGGAACGTTACTGACAGATTTGCGACGGAACTTCCGTCAGTAATCTCTTCTACGCAAAACATAAAATTAGCGACGGATTTGAGGCCGTCGCAAAAATTCCATCGCTAATTAACCTTATTCTTGTAGTGCGGGTCGTAATCCGGTCAAGATAGTATGCAGTGCGACATCGGCACTGAGATTCCGGATCAGGACAGCCTCTTTGCTGAACCTGGCCATAAAATCACGCAGAGACTCGTTTCTTTCTTGCTTAAAATTTACCAACGAGGTCGAGGTTTTTTGATGAGCTCGGCTCGTGGCAAACTGGGCATTGAATTTAATCATAAACGTGTCAAAGGAGTCAATTGACGCTGGCGATAGCTGGGTATACCGGCTTAACGCAGCGTCTTTCAGAGTAGTAGGGAAAACTTTACACATAACAAACAGCGTGATTGGTAAATAGATATATTTGGGTTGTAATAGTATCTAAATGACGTTCTGGATCCGTGGTACCATCGTACTTGTCAATGTTTATTGATTTGTAATTGGCTAGTAGAGGAACTTCCATGATGGCATCAGTGAAGGAATGTCTCGGCTTACGCGTGCCAGCCCTTTCATTAGGCCTATTTACCTGAAGTGAAAGTTCAGCAGTCTGTCTAGGAAATTCCTCCTCGTCTCTTCGGTCAACATGATGAGAAACACGGGGTTGTGAGATTCCTTCTTCTCTCTGCGCGTGTTCCTGGATCGTTCATTCCCAGTGCCTGGACGCTCTTTCTCATGAGGAGAAGAGGCGAGATCTTTTCTCTGCTTTGTTCTCGTTCATGACGGCTGTTCTGCCGACGAATCTCTTCATTCTCCCTTCTCAGCATTGCCACCTGCGTGAGAAGTTCTTGAATAATGGGATTGTCGGTCATCGTCATTGGGTTTATGGATCGTTCTCCATTATCCCCATTGTTGGCATTCTCCAGCCCCTCTCTCCTGTCGTTCCCGCTCCTTGTCCTCACCATTGTATGTGGTATGGGAAAATTTTTGCTTCGATCCCCACAGACGGCGCCAATGTTCCGTCCAAACATCTCAAGCAAGAGATACTCGTCCGGTGAAACTCTGTGGGAGCATTTATGGAATAGCTTGACAGAATTGATATTCTGCTCGTACGTATCCCAAGTGGGAATCAAAGCAACGTAGTTCTAAGTGAGGCGGTTGATCCCCTGTTTATAGAGATTTTTAGGTATAACAGTTTTAGTTGGACCGTTATTGCACGGGACCGAGATGTCTTCATCCGCGGTCTATGATCGTATAGGTCCTAGTATTTATCCTCAACTAACAAGTGTATTAACAAGTCGTCGGCTTTGGAGGAGTTTGGGTCAAGACCCATTTACAGGAGTAAATTTGGTCGATCCGACCTTATATTTTCGTTCTTCTTAAATTTTTTGTCACTTTCGTTTGTCACTATCGGCTCTATTCATGTTGATTTTTTTTCCTTTTAGGGCCCTATTGGAAGGTTGCAGATCTACTAACGTTACCAGCGAAAGATATCTTCAGGTTTTTACACTCTTTCTTCATTTAAATTTTTTTTTTGGTTTTGAAAAATGGCATCCAGAAGTTTTTTGCTTTTTTGTTTTTGCTTCTCTCTTCGTTTTGAAATCGAAAAAAAAAACCGTTTGTTTTAAACCGTGCTTCTGTCTTTCTTCATTTTAAGTTGCAGATCTGTCTTCGATTTTAACTTTGCAGATGGCAGCACACTTGGTGGTATTTAGTTAACAAATTTATTTTGGTGGTGTTTTAAGTAGTTTCATTTTTTGATGATGTCTTAACTCAATCCGTGTTTCATTTTTTTCAAGAGGTTTGCAGTGTTTTATATGCAAGTCAGCCCTAGCTTTTGGTATTTCTAATCTTATGGTTTTGTTGGCTTACTGTGTCAAGCATATAAAGATTTATGTTTCATTTTTTTTCTTTTTCTTTTTTTTATTTTGAAATGCATTTGAGTGAATTTTTTGGCTTACGCATATAAATGTTTGGACTTTGGGCTAGAAGATTACATGTTCTCTGCATGCCATCTTTTTTAAAAAAAAATATTATGAATATGCCTTCTCAAACTCATCTGCTGGATCGTGATGATTGATGAATATTTGCATATACGATAGAATCTTATTAAGTTGTCCTTGCATGCCTTTTGAGTAGAGGATGGCTTCTTTGGCATCCCATGGCTTACTGATAACTGTACCTTACTGAAAATTTATTTTGGCGGTGTTTTAATTAAGTAGTTTCATGCCTTGATACTCTTAACTCAATTGTGTTATGCATTTGAACCTGCTGTTTTGCAGTGTTTTAAGTTATGCTTCTCTTGCTTCACTGTGTCAAGTATCTTTTTCTTTCAATTTGATTTTTTTTGCCTTCTTTCAATTTGAAATGCATTTGGTGAATTTTAGTGAGATTATGGTTATCCCTTCTTCATTTTTTATTCTACTACTATTTTCATCTTCTTCTACTGGGGTATGGTTGGCATTTGAGCTTATTATTGTTGATATTGTCATCATCTCTGTTCCATTTTTTTCAACAAGTTTTCAGTGTTTTAATTTTTTTTTGAACCTTCAACATAAGTAGCAATGGTAACTCTCATGCCCATGAAGAGGTGCACAGACTTTATGATAATGAAGAGAGAGATTCAATTCCCAGTGCTACAATATATTCTGATGAGGAAGAGGCTGCATTCCTTCGTTCTCTTGGCTGGGAGGAGAATTTAGACGAGGATGAAGAAGGCCTACAGAAGAGGAGATCAATCCCTTCCATCAGGAGGTGATAAACCCTTATCTTGATTTAGTTTTCTGTTGATTGAGATCATTATAATTGAAAATTGCTTAGTCTCTTAACACAATAATGTGATGTATGATGCAAATGACCCTTCTGAATTTAAAAGGCCTTACTTTGTTAAAAGAAATGGGTTTCTGCTGTGCACGGCTTTAATTGATCCGTGCCTTTCCACTATTCTTGCTGGTAACCCATTACCAATGAATTTATCTTAGCAAGAATCTTGCTTGAAAATTTCGAATTTTATTGATGCTTCAACATCAAATTCGCCCCTATTGATGGTTCACTGTCTTTAATCTTGCTTTTCTCATTGTGCAAGTTGTTGCGCAACTAAAGTTAAATAGTATTGGGTATGACTACTTTCATTCCACTAAACACAATTCAACTCTTACTATTCTGCACCCAAATAGGTGATTGGTAAACAAAGGAAAATAAAAGGGGATGGATATTATATTATGATTCAAAGCTAAGTTGGTTGAAAATTTTATGACGCTATTATATTTCCTATTATAAAAATATTGAGAAAATACACTCCATACTCTCTAATACCATTTTCTCTCAAATTTTCACCCAACCCCACACCGAAAGAAGAGAAAATTGCTAATGTTATCTTAATACATGGATGTTGGTTATTAGATACCACTCATTTCTTTAATTATCTCTTGAATCACATGTTGCAAAGATTTTGTCCAGTACCTACTAGCTAGCTGTGTTCAATTATTTTAAGGCCCAATGATTTATGTATGAGTATCAATATCACTTTAAAGTTTAGAAATATTCAATTAGTCATTTGTCTTATACTTGAAATGTGACGCAGGTTGTAATTTAGAACTGCAACTCAACAAGGATCTTGGAAGGTCGAAAGGTGGAAGATCAACTTTTTGTCAACCCAAAAGTGTATGCTATTATTCTCATAGCTCTTCACTATTTAGTATTTTTCAAAACATATTCGCCTGTGTTGTAGAATTTGTGGATTCTTTGTTTTTCTTTTGTAATTTCCTGTCAATATATAATCTTTAATGAGTTTGATGGTAGTCTTGGATTAGGAATCTAAATCATTCTTACGAATTTCTGATTAAAACTTACGCTGTCTTTAATGCTATCATGTACTTTTATGTTAGTTTTTAATGAACTGCTCATATATGAGATATGCTTTATTCATTCATTAGACATTCAGACTTTTGATATGGTTGTCTTTCTTTTTTAAATCAAGCTTTATTGTTTGTGTTATTCCATTTGAGGCATGATAATTTTCATAGTGTAATTTGAAGAATTTTCCATTGTATATTGAATTTTGCTAACTTGCAGTTCACTACAATCAAATATGATTTTTTTTTTTTTAAATTAGTTTTTCTTGACTGAATCTTCATTCACTTGGCATTTCTGTTGGTGTTTTTCCATTTCAATCATGATATTTGTTTCTTTAAGTTGAAGACTTTGCCATTGTATATTTTATATTCCTAACCTGCAGTTCATCACAATCAAATGTGTTTTTTTTTAAATTAGTTTTTGTTGACTGAATGTTTATTTCAGTTGGTTTTTCACTTGGCCTAACTACATTTTAGACATGATATTTGTGGAATCCAGTGATTTGCCAACGAATTTGCCATTGTATATTTTGCAGAAAATTGTTTAAAGAATATATATTTTCAAAAGGAAACTAAAATCTATTTTTATAATTGTACTGCAAATCTGGAAGTTAGTAAAAATTATTATTGTTGGTTGTTAGGAACTGTCCTTTCTTAGTTGGAACAATCTATATTAACACATGAATCTGAAATTACTAGATTCTTGAATATTTACTACATTAAACAATAGTGATATTCTGTGTGTAAATCTTTTGAAGAAATTATCTGATATGGTTGTCTTCCTTTTTTTAAATCAAGCTTTATTGTTGATGGAAACCATGTTAGTTCAAGCTTTATTGTTGGCTGTTAGGAACTGTCCTTTCTTAGTTGGAACAATCTATTAACACATGAATCTGAAATTACTAGATTCTTGAATATTTACTACATTAAACAATAGCTATATTCTGTGTGTAAATCTTCTGAAGAAATTATCTGATATGGTTGTCTTCCTTTTTTTAAATCAAGCTTTATTGTTGATGGAAACCATGTTAGTTCTGCTTCGTTGGTGAGTTTTGTATATTTTTCACTCTATTAAGTATTAATGACCTAATTAAAAAAAATAAAGATATGTATCAGTTAGATATCTAATAGTATATTGTTTGGCTTAGATCTTGCCTTCAAAGTTTTGTTCGTTGGCATCCTTAAGAGGAGGTACTTCGTGTGATTTGGATGATGGGAATGGCAATAGCAGGCTCAGAGGATCGACAAGGTCGCCTAATGAGTGGTACCTTACTGCTAGATGGCTTAAATTTGCCATGGCCAAAGCCTTGATGGAAGGCACTACAATCCATTTTGGGTGCCAAGGAATGATCAAAGCAAGATATATGTAGACATTGTTTAAGTACCTCAATATCCAGATATAGATTTTTATTACCTTTAGTTGGAAAATGTTGGATTGTTATGAAGTTTGTGGCAGTTTTATGAATATTTTGTGGGTTTTGTTCAAATCAGTCATGTTGTGGATCAATGTCAATGTAATGGATTTATGGATTTTTATGAATGTTTACATGGATGTAATGGATCTTATAGTTTGGTATTTTATTTACCTTTGTTGATCAATGAGAATTCGGATATGATGTTCTTTATATTTGTATTTACAACTTATTCAGTTATTCAGCTTTGTGATTGTTTGAAAGTACTTCAAATTATACTGTACCATAGAAATTTTAATATCGATTGTTTGACAGTTGTAAATATCCAGTGATGTTTTTCAAATTATGATATTAAGGGATAAAATTTAGGATTTAGTTCATAAACGATACACAATGTTGGTTTACTTTTATATTTGAATAGTAAATATATTAGGGTTACCTTCTATACCAACCCCGTGCACGATTTAGATGGAGGATGGAGTTACTGATTATTAAAATCCTAAACCAAGTATCAACATAGTGAGTATTCAAAACCTGTCGTGGGGGTATCAAATAGCAGATGGTATCTATTATGCAACTGTTTTATCGGGAAAATATATACTGTTGGCAATCAGCACTTGAAATGTTGAAGCATTGGGAACAAGGTAGACCGCCACATTCTAGACCATCAGCTGGTACGGTTTTAGGGGTTCTCTATTGAAATATTTATCCTCAATATCACTCTCATTATTACTTTTTTAATTTGTGATGACTAAATGAAAATTGATTTGATTTTAAATAGAGAAATGATATTTTAATACCAACTTTAGACACCAACTTTTAACATCACCAATCATGGTGAGTTTAGAAAAGACATGATGAAAGATGAGAGAAATAATGAATAAATATATGAAAAAAGTATAAAAGTAGGTGTTTGATTTTGGTGTCAAAATAACACTCTTCTTTTAAATCTTATTAATTGTTATAGTGTTCATTTTTTACAATA